>JARWLC010000012.1:60555054-61155054 GCA_033318265.1 Phyllotis vaccarum
AGGATAAGAATCATGGGTTAGATTAAGGGTAAAGAGTAAGTTATATTCCTGGGCCCCAGGTCAATCAGCATAAAATTCATATCAGCATAAAATTCATATAAGCCTTTGTGTGATTATTTGGTGTTAGGCGGCAGTGGGGCTGCGAGTGGGGAGTGGATCTGAATCTCAGGCGTAGGCCCAAAAGTCCTGGCCTACTTAATACAATAGTTTCTTCTTCAAAAAAGGGGGTCCAATCGCAATGTCTGCCTCACACGGGTTGGTGAGAATTAATAAGAACATCTACATCAAGAGCCTCGAGCAAGTGCTGATTTTAACTCTATTGGTCAGGGTATAGTTCAAAAGCAGATTTATCCAGCTATAAATTATTGTCACTCTTTTATTTTGAATTCCACTACCAGAGAAAGTGAAAGGAAATAGATAGAACCTAAAAAGTCTCACACATATTCCATTCCTGTAAGCCACATGGGGCAGGGGAGTTTGAAACCATAGCTAAAAGTGAAATTATTGAATGACCTGTGGCTGTCCCATCTTTGCTTATCATCTCTCAGAGGATATGAAGAGGAAGCCATCCATGCTGTAAAATCAGTACAGCAGAAGGACCTTGGTCAAGTCCTCGAAATTCAACAAAACAGCTGAGTCCATCCCAAACCCAGGTTGTAAGTATGCGTACCTTCTGCCTATATGGCACCCTAAACCTGGGTGTGGCCCATTTTACCACTGTGTAAGCAAGTTCCTTCTATGTCACATAAAGTAAGGTGACTGAGTCAGGCTCATCTCCGTGTTCTTTCTAGACATACAAGATTGTATGGTCCTAGCCTCAAAGCCTTTAAGATCTAAACTATTTTTCCTCCCTGTGGCTCTTATAGAAGTTGCCTCTTTATCATACTGTAGTCGCTCACATCGGGGTGAGCACAGGAGTCAAAGAAGTCTGGACAGTAAGTTGAAACAAGGTCACAGAGCTGCTGGCCAACTTGTGAGATTGAGCACAAAAACCTCTGCCCGGAACTAGGTCAGGTTACTGACAGCTAAACACTCACCCAGGTCTTCATGTAATGCAGGAGGTTCCTCAGTGGGTCTAGCAACAGCAGGATACACCAAACTCAGTGAGTATCGATTATTCTAATGATACCCTCTGCATTTGCTTACAGACTGCTCATAAATCACTAAGGGTTTTACTGAAGACTATTTCCCATCCTGTAAACAGAAGAAAACCTGTATAGCAGGACACATGCTTCTGTTAGTCCTACCTTATCTACATGATCGTGACTTAATGTCTCTGTCAGTAATATTACTTGCAACATAGCCATCTTTGAACTCCTTTCTGCACTTTACTGTGGGGAGCTTTTTAAATGCAGAGTTCATGTGATGTGGGTCGTGAAAAGCCACTGCTGCTAGGAGCTTCCTGATGAGCATCTGCAGGCAGCTGAGTGAGCACCCAGCAAGCTCTACACCTACCTGTCACCCTCCGTACTGCATATTCCTGATCCTTAAAACAAGAATCAGGATCTGTGTGGCAGAATAATAGTGGCCCAGTGACAGCCCAAAGCACCTCCCACCATCATTCCAAATGAACACACCAGGTTAAAATAGGGTGTGAGCTTGGTCAGCACAACTTCAGAACTGGTCTTTCAGACCAACTCTCCAATAAGTCAGTGGTCACTCTGAAAACCCATGTCTCACCCGCCCTTCTAGCTTTTTCCTACATTTAACTGTCCCCATGTCCACCCAGCAGGACTCACCAAGAGACTAAGCTACCTTTGAGTATATCTAAAGGTTCCAATTGACCTACTCACCAGTGCAACCAACCTGTTATAATCAGTCAAAGCTCTTGGAGGCAAGGGATAGAAATCCCACACCAAGAGCAGAGAAGAAAGGGGTATTACCTACATATGTACATGGAAGGACTGTGTGGGTGTGTCAGTTACTTTACACATCAATAGAAATAAATGCCTAAAAGGAACGGTTTGTTTCTACTCACAGTTTGAGGTACAATCTGCCATGGTAGAGAAGCCATGGAGCAGGGGCTTCTAGCAGCTGTTCACAATGCCTCTGCAGCCAGGAAATGGTACATGACACGGAAATGGTACATGACACGAGGCTTATGCTCAGCTCAGCTGGATCCCCTTACCCTGTACCCAAGATGCTAACCCTAACCCCAGTGCTAACTCTAACCTATCTAGATCCCTACTGTGTGTAAAATGCATTGAAAGCGGGTTTCTCCCAGTGGTTCTAGAAAAGGTGTCAGGGCAGACTTTTTGTCTGAGTTGAACCACATGCCCATTACTTGGTCCCCAGATTCCGTGTCTGCTTCTGGAGCCAGAGGGTAATGCCAGACAGACCACCCACAGCACATGTACCAACTGTGAATAACAGCAATCTCCAACAGAAGAACAGGGAGAGGATGCTGAGGAGACCCAAACACAATGCTTTGCTGACTGCATCACTTCAGGCCCTCAGATTTTTCTTTCTCCTTGACTGGACATATATTAAATAATACTACAGATTTAGTTATGTTACAAAGAACTGTTTTAAATAAAGAATCAGAACATGGAAGTATCTATGGGTAGCTCTAGTGCCCCCTTCCAGATTCCACCCACATAAAGGTAACCAGTATCCTGATTCCTAACCCAAAGGTAATTTTTTCCTTTTGTTATGTTCCATGTTTTCTATGCAGGTACTATTTGTGATTTGCGCGTTTCTATATTACTTTGTAAATAGTTTATTTCTAAAAAGAGCTGCCCCTGGTTTAATTTTTCCCACTCTATCAATACATCAGTTATGCAACTGTTAAGGATTTTTTCAGCTCTCTTATAAATGGTCTTGTTCCCAAACCAAGCACTCAAATTCTTCTGGTATCTGCAGTTAACTATGGATGTCCAAGGTCAAGGACAAGGAGGGCCAGAGGGAGGGATTTGCTGATTCTTTGTTCCCCACATTCTTACCCCAACCTCTCAGCTCTGTGCTCTCAGGTGAACACCAGGAAACATGGCCTTTCCTGGTCTTGGGATCTGGGTATCTAGCAGAAAGCTAGTCATTCAGTGATGATGGGCCAGCAAACATTCTAAGGCTCAATGGGCAGAAGAAAGAAAAGACGCCATAGTCACCCTAGACTTTTAAAAAGCTAATGAAAGTTACAAACTCCTCCTTGACCTTGAAACTCAGTTGTGAGTAATCCCAAAAGGCTATGACTCCAGGTAGAAACTTCTGAGCAGGGTGGGGCTACCTTAAGCCATCAGTGAAATGGCCATCCAAGGGAGGCAGGCATACATGTGTGCTAGAACTTTGTAGAGGGGCGTGTTTCAGACTCTTCCAATAGGTAAGTAATGGAAAAGTCTTTTCCAACATTTAGAACTTATGATTCCAATAAAGCCTAACAGCAGACCAAAGTCTAGACCATAAGCACCACCTACAAGTTCTCAAAAAGTTAAATCCCAGAACCATCATGCAACTGTGCAAAACTCCAAAGTACATACCCAAAGAGCCAAGACCAGAGATCAAACAAGTGTCTGAATTGGGATGCTGTCCCTGCCCAAGGGTAGGAACAATGAAGCACCAGGCAACAAATGAACGTATGGACAAAATGTGCTCCATTCATACATCGGAGTACAACTGGGCCAAACGGGGAGTGAGGATCCAGCAGACACTGCATGACAGATGAAAGCCCTATGTTACATAAAAGCAGCCAGACACAAAAGGTCATTTATTGTGCGATTCCATGATGGCATGAAGATAGAGCAGATTAGAGAAACCCAGGGCTATGCAAAGCAACCAGTGGAGGTGTCTACTTTAGTGGGTACATGGTCTCTCTTGGGCATGATGACAATGTCCTGGAACCAAATAAATGTTGTGAATGAAGCATTGTTGAAGTCTGTACTTTAAACCAGTTCATTTCACTTCACGGAGAAAAACAACAAACAGCAACAAGAAGCCATAAGTAAAGCCAGTGCCGAGTTGGCAGGCTGGATGCTGCCGTGAGTACTCAATTCGCCCAGCAATCAGAGAGCCCTATCATCCTGGGCCTCTTAACCAGGCACGCATGCCCAAACCACAGCCATTTTCTGGATTTAGAAATTTAAAACAAAACATCAGCTGTAACAGCTACCCTGAGAAGGTTTTGGGGGCCTCTGAATAACAACCTATGGACCAGCACCAGCCGTGTAGACACAACTGCCTGCAAGCCAAAATGCCAAGCAATTTAGGCTGGAAAATAGCTTGGGAGCTCAAGCAGGTGAGAACGGTCATCTTCCTTTAAAGTGGAAATGAAGCAAAGGGATTTGCTTTTGGCTAATTATGATCCACACAATCTTGAGAAGACACAGCAGCGTTTGAAGGCTGCCTAATCAAGTATTTCAGCAGACTCAGCAAAGGCGAGCTATCATCCAAACATTAACTCCTTTGTTCTTTGCCTCAAAGCATCATTCCCTTTTAGAGTGAGAATCCATGGCATGTTTTAAAATATAAATAATTTTAGGATCCAACCCACAGTATAGCTAATGACTTTCTCACTCGGAGGCGCATTCTAGTTACTACTAAAGATGCTGAGTGTGAGAGCCCCTATCTGCCACGTAAAGACCTCCTATAAACACACCACACACTACACACTCATACAAACACGTACCACACTCAGTTTCCTGAAGTAGATATTGTCAGCTGCATCATATTTACAGCAGCACAGAGCCCTGACCTCTCCTGGGACCCAGCTCAGGAGAGCGGCTCATCATATCGACATTGTGCACTAACACAGTTGCACCCTGCACAAAGAAGAGGGATGTGTACACAAAGCCCCGGTACTGACTCAAGCTCCCTCTCTCAACAGCTGCTGTTCCTGGGGTTTAAAATTAGAGAGCAAGAAATAATTCATCTCCAGAGTTAAACTGTAAGATAGAATTTCCACTCCTTAAGAGGCATGAAGAGTTTTCCCTCTTCTTCAAACACTGAGTCTTGCCAGAAGTGCACAGGAGACAAAGACAATCAAACCACAGATAGTCAGGAAGCACAAACTCTCGGTATCACACTCAAGATGCAAAAGGTTCCGAGATAAACTCTGTGTCTCCTTGTGTCTATTAAAAAACAGATGTATCTATTCCATAATGACAATGGTCAGATGAAGATTGTTCCTTAAGTGGCTGATGGGAAGAAAAACCTGAGGACAGACCTCCCTTTTCTAACCATTCTTCATAGTCCCGAAAGCCTAATGAGCTGAGCTCCAGCATCATATCCCTGTACAGATTGTGTGACCCAGGAAAGATGCTAAGCCTTTCCAAATAAATTTTCCCATCTGTAATAATGGGTGTGATACCATCATATCATCTATCTCATGGGTGATTATGGACATCAAAATTTTCATACACTTAAAACTATATATTAATTAATGTTAAGTATACATGGATGGGGGTGGCCCAGTCAGTAAAGAGCTTGAAAGGACTTGAGTTCAGTCTCAAGGCCCTATGTGAAAATACCATGCCTGACATTGTGAACTTTTTTGTTTGTTTTGTTTGAGACTGGGTTTCTCTGTGTGGCCTTGGCTGTTCTGTAACTCACTCTGTAGACCAGGCTGGCCTTGAACTCACAGAAATCTGCCTATTCTGCCCCTTGAGTGCTGGGATTAAAAGTGTGTGCCACCAATGCCCAGCAAGCAATGCTAGAGAGGCAGAGACAGATAGACTCTTGGGGCTTGCTGGCTCATCCAGTCTAGCCTACTTTGTGAGCTTCAAGCCAATGAATTCTGTCTCAGAGAATTGAATAGCATCCCAGTGGAAAACTGAGGTAGTTCTCTGACCTCCACATGCATGCCCACATGTGCATGTGAACCTTCCCACTGCACCGTGCATACACACACACACACACATACACACACACACACACACACACACACACACACACACACCCATATGCACATACATATATGCAAAAGAAAAATAAATATGCAAGAGTATATATTAAAAACATCAAATGTGAGATATAAATAGACCATAGATGAGACACATTGTATAACAACTACAATATAAATACCATATGACTTAGAAATGAATGAATAACTCCTAAGGAGCTATGAATTGGAGGCTGAGTATGCAGTATGTTTACCAGTCCTCCTAACAGCCCCTACTCACTTTATAAACACACCCTAGTTTCATGGACGTTACCTTTATTAAGACAAACTGCTCTTTACAGCTGAGGGGTTTGCTGTGCTCAGTTTCTCAGGCTAAGTCAGTGAAGAAGCATCCTGTCAGGTGTGGCCTCAATCAGCTTTCCCACACCCAGGCAGCGTGAGAAGCATAGCTCTTCTGCAGGCAGGCACCCAGGGGCTTGTATAAGTGCTTCTGTGTTGTGCCTAGCTTTCAGCACCCCACTTTTCTCCTCTAAATTCTTCCCATCTATCCTATGTTCTGTTTCCCTTGGGGCAGTGTTTCTCCACAGGTTACTCTCAGAAAAACTGTCTGAGGATATATTTAGTTATCGTAAACGGGGGATGTTGTACTATTAGGACCTTGTGGATAGAGGCTGGAAGATGCTGCTAAATTTCCCACAACGGGCAAGAAAATTCTCTTCCTCATGACAAAAAACAAAAACAAATTCTGTTCAAAATGTCATTAGTTTTGAACTTTAAAATTCCTGCCTTGGGGACAAGGAGGAAACCTTTAGATTTTTTGACTCTTATGACCAGCCACTATCTCCTAATTGCTCTTGAAACAAGAGCCCAGCTTTAAAAGCAGGCTGGCATTTTTTCAAAGGGTGATAGATGGTACTGGGGGAAGGAGAATTTCCCAGCAGCTACTCTCTCACTGAAGCCATCTCACAGAGTGAGCAGGCAGAGTCAGTATCTGCTCTCTACAATGTTAACTCTCCTTCAGTCCATTATTTGGGTGGTAGTTCTTTTGGGGTCAAATCTGGGCTATAGACCACAGAGGGGTGCGCAAGGTACATCCTCAGCTAGATGGCCCCCTAAGTCCAGCCCTGGGAGTCTCTGATCTGTTGGGTCATGTAGAAACTTTGTCTAGGTATTGACCTGACTCTCTCATCTCCAAGGCAGCCAAATGTTGACAAGGCATGCTGGACAGTACACTTCTTGGGACAAAGAGCTCACCCCAGGCAGGCACAAAGTTCATTCCCACAGTCCTGCTTGAAAGCTCAGAAGAGGGACTGATCCTCACATTCTGTGGTAAGGAAAGGGAAGATGAAAGTTACACAAGCAAGTGTGTGTGTGGGTGTGTGGGAGTGGTCTAACACCACACTCCTACTTTATGTTCCTACTCGAGGCCAGTGCTTTTTCAGCTTCATTTGACATCTATAGGAGAGACCCAGGCGAGCCTGTAGAGGTAACTGCAGAGACAGGCTGGTTTCACTGACCCACATAAGATGAAATATTATCCTGAATTGGTCACCATGGCTGAGTGTGGGACAGCCAAGACTCATAGCCTGCAGATGCTCAGTCTATTGTAGGTAGGACAGCCTGGACCAACTCTCAAGTCAGTAATAGCCTCCATAAATAGAGAAAACGCTTCTCAAAAGGGAGCAGAGTTCTGGCATGGGGCCAGATCACCTTGCTCCTTCAAGAAGCCCTATTACACACTTCTGGGCCAGATGTGATAGGGATAAATTCAAAAAGGCTGATAAGATGTATATCTCCTCAGAATCCAATTCTAGAAGTATGTGTGTGTGTGTATAAACCCAAATCATATAGTTTACTGTGGTAGGCCTAGAGGATAAATAGGAAGCTACATAGAGAAAATGCCAGGCTGGGGAAGGTAGGGCTCGGGCTGACACAAGATGAGTCTTTCAGAGGATGTGACATTTAAGTTGAGGTCTAACAGACAAGAACAAACCAGCAGCATAAAGATAGGCTCTCTATCCAAGTCTGGGTCTTGGTGCATAAGGTCATACTTAAGGCATGGCTGGAAGCTCATAGGCCCTTGGCTAGCCAGAAGTGACAAGGAGGGGTCCACTGTGCAAGGTGGCCAAGGATGTCTCAGCAAGGCTGAACTTTGTGTGCCAACATGGAAAATAAACACTGCAAAGTCTTGGGCAATGGGAATGCGCTTTTGAAATCTCATTGGTCACCATGAGTGGGGATAGGAGCAGTCAGGGGATTATTCTGGCTCTGTAGGAAGGAACCTCTCAGGTGAGTGATGCAAGGGCAGGGGACCTTGGAGGTGAAAGTGTAAGAAGAACCCATGGACTTGCTGATGGCCACTTGGCGAGGTGAGGTGGGGGATGGAGGGTGATACTGCCTTTCTGACCTGAAGAAATTCCTAAGTGAAAGAACTGAGAGGGGACATCTTACCAAGAAACATACATAGGGATTGTCTTAGTTAGGGTTTCTATTGCTGTGAAGAGACCCCATGACTGAGGCAATTTTTATAAAGGAAAACATTTAACTGAGGTGGCAGCTTATAATTTCAGAGGCATGGCCCATTATCGTCTTGGCGGAAGTATGGCAGTATGCATACGGACATGGTGCTGGAGAAGGAGCTGCTGCTACATGTTGATATGTAGACAACAGGAATTAGACTGAGTGTCACACTGAGAGAAGCTTGAGTATATATGAAACATCAAAGCCTGGCTCTACAGTGACATACTTCCTCTAATGAGGCCATATCTAGTCCAACAAAGCCATACCTTCCAGTAGTGCCACTCCCTTTGGGGGCCATTTTATTTTAAACCACCACAGGGAGAGAGGTAGGACCCTGATTCTAACTCTTTCAGCTTTAGAAATATTCTGATCCTTAGCATCTTGTTAATAACTAGTTAATAACCAAGTACCACTTCAAAGCACTACTACCAACACTCACTTTCTAAATATTCAAAAGAAATAGAAAAAAACTTGCAAAACACTGGCCAGACTGTGGCTGCACTTGAGGTCATATTTGAAATACAGCACAGAAATATATACACATATACATCCTGGAGAGATTTCTAGTCTCAACTTCATACTTTACACTTTCATAATAACACTTTTTTAAATAAAAAATGAAAGGGGTGTCTAGGGAGATGACTCAGTCTGCAGGTGCTGTAAAAGCATAAAGACCAGAGTTTGGATCTTTGGCATCCACGTAAAAAGTGGAGTTCAGGAGTGTCTGATTGTAATCCCAGTGTAATCCCTTGACTCTACCTAGGGGAGGCAGAGATGGGAAGACTCCTGGGATTTGTTGGCCAGCTGGGTTCCAGGTTCTGTGAGAGACCATGTCTCCAAAAGATAAATATATAAATAGATAAGGTAGAGAGCAAGAGAGATGGGTCAGCATGCAGTCAAGCACGATGGCCCGATTCTATCCCTAGGGCTCACATGGTAGAAACACAGCAGCAACTACCGTGAGCAACTCTTCACGGGGCGACATGGCATGTGCCAGCGTACACACGTACGTTATTAAGTAGATAAATATGTGTAATTTAAAAAGTAAGAGTGTTTAAGGAAAACACCCAATGTTAGCCTCTGGCCTTCATATATACAAGTGTGCACACACACTTACACACACATACACACATATACACACACACCAGAGTTTTATTCATCAAGATGAGCTTAGTCATCAATCACCTCCTCCAAAAAGCCTTTCTTGATAACTTCAAACTCTTTTTGCAACTTCTGCTCTGTTCCCTTCAAATATAGTCCATGTTTTTATTTGATTGTTGGACATAGGTCTCACATACCCCAAGCTGGCCCTGACCTTACATGGCTAAGATGACTTTCAACTGTACATCTTGAGTTCTTAGATTATAACCACAAGCCATCACACTGGTTTTATGGGGCATCAGGACTTGAACTCAGAGGTTTGCACATACTAGGTAAGTACCCTACCAACAAGGCTATATCCTAAACTCCACGACTCTTTAAAACACATGCCTTAATTACAGTCTTTCCCACTGTCTTCCATTTCCGAAGACACACTTTTTCAGTCAGACTGGGTGCTTTGACCAGGCCTCTGATATGTTCTTTGGCTTCCCAACTCCTCCTAACATTTAATGGCAAAATTCCCCATCTCGTGAAGCTGCACATCTTTTGGCAGAAACCAGAAACTTGCTTTCCCATCCTCTTTTGCTACCTGACTATAGTCATGAGACTTGGCTTCTGCCAATCAAAAATGTGAGGCTTTAAGGTCATTGTCCCTTGTGGAGGCCGTTTTGGCTAAGATGCCTCCATGCATGCAATTTTCAGAGACACAGTGGCAGTCTTCCTGCGGTTTGTCCTCACTGAACTCCTATTGAGGCTTAATCAGAGCAGTAGGGGACAGTATTTCATTGCAGTCATGGGGTAGAGCTCTAAGAAACAGATCAATGGGGTCCTGCAGGGAAGACTAATTCCTCTCACCATGGAGAAGCAGCATTGGTAAGTTTTACACTGCAAGATGCTTCTGTTTTGAAATTTCTTTTGGCCACACTGAGAGGAATGATCTAGAAAAGAGTGGTAATGGGGCTGTTTGGGCTGGGAAGGGTGGGTTGTCATTTTGCTAGCTCAGTTTCCTTGGCTTTCTCTCATCATGCATCCTCTTGGTCCACTGGTCTTCTCCTTTCCCACTAATCAGAAACAGCAAGAGCCCCTCATCAGCAATAATAAGATGCTGAAGCCATGTTCCAGGGATTTCTAGACGCAGAACCCCAAATAAACCTTCATACTAACCTAGCCTCAAGTGGTCTGTCACAGCAACTGAAAGCAGACCAAGCCATCAAAAAATAGTATCTGTGCTCAAGCACCAAACACTAGTGTCCATGGAAGCAGGGGTGAGGGTGGGTGAAGGCCCCCTACTTGGGGCCAATCATGTTCATCTTATTCTCAGTACTGTAACAAAATGCTTGGGATGCATTAACTTAAAAAGAAGAAAGTTTTCCTTCCTTCCTTCCTTCCTTCCTTCCTTCCTTCCCTTTCTTCCTTCCTTCTTTCCTTCCTTTCTTCCTTCCTTCCTTTCTTCCTTCCTTCTTTCCTTCCTTCCTTCCTTCTTTCCTTCCTTCCTTCCTTCCTTCCTTCCCTCCTTCCCTCCTTCCTTCCTTCCTTCCTTCCTTCCTTCCTTCCTTCCTTCCTTCCTTTCTTCCCTCTCTCCCTCCCTCTTTTTCTTTCTCTTTTTCTTCTGGCTCACTGTTTCAGAGGTTTTAGTCCATCATTAGTTGGCTCGTGGGCTTTGGCCTTGGGGTGAGGCAGAATATTATGATGGGAAATGTGGAAGAACAAACCAGCTTACCTCACGCCCTTCCTGTCAATTGTTGTTGATCTACAATCCCAGTTTCCTCACAGACAGTAAAGCTAAAGGGTAACCCACCAGAAATCTGTCTCAGGGCATCATCTCTCTACTGACCCTGAAAAGAATTATTTAACACAATGGAAGCAAGGAATGAGGAACCCTCTGGCTTCCATGGCCATGGAGACCACAACCATCCTCTTCAGCAGGGACCTCCATGAGAAACAGGCTTAAAGATGATTCTAAGTTCAATGGCAAACGTCGTCTTTTCTCAGCATAGATGTACTCTATTTGTGGGTAAGCACATGTCTGGACTCATCATAACAACATTCACAAAGGACCCAGAACAGTTCATGACTAGACCCAGGTACCTGGCATGCAGCAGTGATTCTTGACCTTCCTAATGCTGCGACACTTTAATATTGCTATTTTGACATTATAATTTTGCTACTATTGTGGATGGTAATGTAAATATGTGATATTTCCAGTGGTCTCAGATGACCCTGGTGAAGGGGGTTGTGATCCATGGGTTGAGAACAAAGGTTTTAAAGGTTGGTGTCTTAGTACTTCCTCAGGCAAAATAGAAAGACAGTGAAAAATCTGAGGACATGGAGATAAAGGAGCCCCTTCACCTTGGCATTACCAAGGCCTCTCACTGGCTGAAATTTCAACATTAACAGCATTAATGGTGAAGGTCACCAAAATAAAGATAATATTCTTTTCATACACAGATATTTTGTTGGTTGTAGCAATAGCCAGGCTTAAGGCCAGCCAGATTACGACCTGGGGTAGGGTCTTCTTCCTTTTCCCAGGCATTTTCTGGGAATCTCAAAAGAGAATTTAGCTGTTTTCACAGAGAGCTCCTGCCTTTCGGTATTCCCATGGTCCAAACTTTCACCTTATCAGACCAGGAGCCACCCTGTGATCACTTAGGTTCCTCAGCAGCCTTTTCGGAATAATAGCTTCAAAACCTACAATGAAATTCAGTTCTCTGTGAGACGCCCAAATCCATGTCTCAGGTGTGTCTTGTTTCTTCCCAAGTGCCTTTTTCTTAACCCTAGTGTTTAAAAATCTATATTAAAAAATGTCTTTTTAAAGTATCTTTTAAATAAATCCCAACCCAAGGCTGAAGAGGTGCCTCAGTGGTTAAAAGTATGTGCTGCTCTTTCTGAGACCCAAGTTCTGTTCCCAACACCAACAAGTTGGGCAGCTCACAACCACCTGTAACTCCAGCTCCCAAGGATCTGCCACCCTCTGCCACCTCTAATGGTACACGTGCTCATACCCACGCACAAATGGTGTGTGTGTGTGTGTGTGTGTGTGTGTGTGTGTGAAACAAAACTTTCATATTGGCTTGCTTTGAGATTCTTTGGAAGCCAAGGATTCAGTTTTGCCTGATTTACGGTCTTAGGCTCCTAGGTGTGACTAGACATCTGTCTAACTCTGCCTTAGTTCCTTCCTTCTCGGTCCCTTACAAACCTTAACACACTGCCTAAGATCTACTCAGAGGGCCTTACCAGGGACTTCCCTGAGCCCACTGCTTTCGCAGGCCTTGCCACAAAGACACTAGGCTCAATTTTCCCTTCTCCACCCTTCTGCTTTCTAAGAAACTTCCCCATACAGTCCCAAGGGGCCCAAATGTATCTTTGGGTCTTTATTAAATCTGATTAAAACAAATCACAGGTGTGTTTAAAAACAGACAGCTGAATGTGAATAAGCATTCAAGAAATTAACCAATCCTTCCAAACCACACATCTTCAAAAGAAAGGAGGGGATGGGCTTCCACCCACCTCTCTCTCTCTCTCCGTGTGTGTGTGTGTGTGTGTGTGTGTGTGTGTGTGTGTGTGTGTGTGTGTGTGTGTGTGTGTGTGTGTGTGTGTGTGTGTGTGTGTGTGTGTGTGTGTGTGTGTGTGTGTGTGTGTGTGTGTGTGTGTGTGTGTGTGTGTGTGTGTGTGTGTGTGTGTGTGTGTGTGTGTGTGTGTGTGTGTGTGTGTGTGTGTGTGTGTGGTGTGGTGTGGTGTGTGTGTGTGGTGTGTGTGGTGTGTGTGTGTGTGTGTGGTGTGTGTGTGTGTGTGTGTGTGTGTGTGTGTGTGTGTGTGTGTTTAGGGCAAGAGTGGTGAATAAACGCTGTACAGAAAACAGATGGCTTTCCTTCAGCATGTGCCCCACAGAGCGTGCCCAGGCCAGGGACACAGGACCGGATGATCCAGTCAACACTCTCTGCATCAAAGCAAAATGTCACATTTTCCTTCTCAGAAAGGGCTCCATTAAATCCAATCAAACCAACAGAACAAAGAGGTGAAGGAAATGCCCCTTTCATGTGTTTCCTTAATGACAGCATCAGAAGCTCCCATTAATCCAGAATGCTGAGATGAGATTGCGGGTGCACAAAGCATACCACCCTGTGCCTGTGAAAGCTCACAAGCCAGTGGTCAACAAATTGTGTGAGTTGCCCTCACTGTTCTCAGCGAGTGGGAAGCAGATTCTCTAAGCAGCTTTTTTTTTTTTTTTTTTTTTTTAAACAGCTTTTAGGTGACCAATAACAAAAAGTCAGCAGGGCTATATGTAAGTTCATTTTCCTTGGATGATGATGGCATATTTAAGATGCGCACAGCTTCTGATGTTAGGAGTAACCTTAATTGTCTCTGATTCTTAATGATCATAAAGTATATCCTGATTATAATTTGGTTCTTGAGTGTATACAGGAGACTTCAGAAATTCTGAGTGACCTGTTGAATGCTGGACCAGGACAAAGCATGACTTTTTGGTGGAGCATCCGAAGACCTATGACCCTTCCCAGATATATCAGCCGTGTGTGTGTGTGTGTGTGTGTGTGTGTGTGTGTGTGTGTGTGTGTGTGTGTGTGTAATCTCCAAGGGAGAACCAATTTAATCTTGAACTAGGGTTACCAAATCCTCCTCTGCTAGAGATCTGGTTTGATTTTGAGACAGTGTCTCCCATATTCCAGACTGTTCTCACACTAGCAGAGGATGACCATGAACTTCTCACCCTCCTTCCTCCACCAAGAGTTAGAAATACAGGCTTGTGTCACCACATCCTGTCATGCAATGCTGGAGACTGAACTCTGCTTTGCTCATGCTAGCAAGCACACCACCACCAACTGAGCTGCACTCCCAGCTCTCTACACTACAGAGCTGATACAGAAAGCAGGTATCCGCAACCCTTCCCTGAACTGACTTTCTTCCAGTGGAGCTGCCCAGGTTCCACAGAATCACTCACTTCCATTATTAGGAATGAATAATATAAACTGCAGCTTCTATTTTTTCACACTCTTCTCTGGGGACATTTGTCTGCCCAAAGAGACAAACCCTTGTATAGCAACACATGGCCTGAAAGAATACTACCAAATCTACGTTCACGGTTCTGGATTCCAGATACAAGAGTGTGGGTACCCAGTAACCAGTCACCCTTCAGAAGCAAGAAAAACAAAGTCTCCCTTCAGAGATGTGAGGTTGGACAGACAGCTACTCGATCATGAGTTCCCATTTTGGAGACCTTTAGAGTTTCTCCTGCTACCCCAATTACACTGTTTCCTTCTCTGATGGCATCATGCTTCTTTCATGTATTGGTTTAACACCGAATGTTGATTTAAGCATTTTAGAGCAGTAATTCAAACCATGAACAAGAACCATGGAAACCTGGACAACATGGAACCCACCAACAAATTACAAACACATTCACAGTGTCCCCCTCAACCAGAACCAGTACCCAAGGACTGGCCCTCCACAGAAACCACTGTTTCCAATCCAGGCAAACACCTGTGGTTACATTTACAGAGCCAAGGCCATGGGTATAGCCTGCTTCTGCCATAAACACCTATTTGCAGAATAGAGTCCAGAGGCCCAGTCCTCCCTTGGCTGAGCAATGAATGGCTCATGCCTATAATCTCAGTGCTGGAGGGACTGATATAGGAAAATCACCTTGAGTTTGAGGCTAACCTGGGGCTTCTGGGGGAGTTTAGGCCAGCCTGGGATAGACAGAGTGAGACCCTTCCTCAAAAAAATTTTTTTCTAGTATTTGTCGCTAGCATTAGAACATAAGACAATTAAGAAAAATGGACACCAAGAAATACTCTGGACTTCAGTAGCCTAGAAGCCCAACTGAGAATAACTATGATGCAGATATAAAGATAATTACTACTGCACAGTGGACTCTAATGTCAAAACCTCCCACACAGTCTAATCTTATGGGACTCCAGAAGCTGGAGGGGCCTAGCCAAGCCTGAGGAAGAGGCAGGCCTTCAAGACTAGGTTGTAGGCGAACACCAAGGGGAAAGTGAATGCTGTAAGTGGGTATATGATATGAGAAACTACACGGCACATTTAGGCTGAGTTGCTCTGTGACAGCTGCATCAGTAGAACACAGCAGAAGTGATCCTATCTTGTATTAAGCTCTCTCTAAGCTGTCCTGGAAGACTATGGTGACCTAAGGACACCACATGGAGAAGAGAAGCTGCTTAGCCACCTAAGAGTGTCAGCTAAATTCAGCCTTCCCATTTTACCCCACCAGGACCGCTGACTTCAGAGCAAATTTTTATAGACCCTCTGGACCAGCCTACGTACAAGCTGAATCTCACTTAGAGACCCAACAATCCCATATTTAAAGAAAAATCCTAGGCCACAAGATCATGAACTTATATAAAATGGCTGTTTCAACCTGTAAGTTTGTGATGGGCTGTCTGGGATCAGCTGTGTTCAGGCCCCATCTACATTACAGGAAGATAAAGCACTTCTTGGGGCTCTGCATTCCCAAGCAAGTCCCCTGGACTTACCACATTTAGGCTACAACCAGACTCTATCTGGGATGATAAATCATAGCTCTGGTCCCCCACAGCCATGGCCTCTGCTCACTGCCAACCTTTCTCTTCATGCTGACATGCACAATTCCTGAGGAACACAAGTTAATTACTGACTTCAAGACTCAAAGGTTCTAAGTGTTGTCTATTTATCATTCTATTTTTAAGGGCTACAAAGGGCAAATACCTCCTCCTTCTGAGGCTGTTGTCTTTGAGAGTGGCAGCCAGTGCCTGAGCTAGAGAGAAGTTAAGACCCCAAAGCCAAACTGCAAAGTTGCCTTAGATAAGAGAGTCCTTCCCTGCTCTAGACATCAGCTGACCACAGGCCTCACTTTTGCTTGAGCTGTTAAAACCATATATTGCTCTAAAGCTTAAAAGACTCAACTGGTGCACTTTTTAGAATACTCTGAAACTTATATATAAGATGTGACTAGCTCAGGGTCAACAGAAACAGTGACTAGTATAACCAGCTGCCCATCTTGAGTGACAGTTTAGAAGTGATCTGCTTCCTCTTCCCTGCATGAACAGTGGAGGTGGGGAAAAGAGGCAGCATCAGGAAAATATGTTCTCTAACATCCACTGGTTGTACATGTTCTTAAGGATCCCTTGGGTTTAGACACTTGATATGTAGGCTTGCTTTTTCTCTGGGTCTTACTACCATTTAGATTCAGGGACTATCCTGGTCTTGGGAAGCAGTATGTGAGATGCTGGGGACATTGAGGAAATGACACCCAATATGAGGTCTCTAGGGACACTATGGGCTCTTCTTTCAAGTATCTCATTACATCATAGATTTTCACGAGACTGTGTTTTCTGATATATACCAGCCATTGTCAGCTGGATTCCTTCACCAGAGCCTCAAACCAGTGAGGGGCCATTTCATCTCAGACCTGAGCCTCCAAAACTGCCAGCTCAATAAATTGTGTCTGTGGCCAGTGAGACGACTCACCAGGAAAAAGATCCTGCTGCCAAAGCTGACCACCTATGTTCAACCCCAGGACCTACATGGTGGAAGGAAAGAGTAGATGTCCATGTGAATGCACACACACACACACACACACACACACACACACACACACACACACACACAAATACACACACACACTCATGCACGCATGCACACACTACAAATTTAAATGTAATTCACAGGCTATTTAAAAATAAATAAATAAAAATAAACAGTATGTGATGTGGAAATGCCTTTCTGTATGCTGTGAATCTCAATCTTTAAATAAAGGAGCTGTTTTGGCCCTTGACAGGCACAGTAGAAAAAGTAGGCAGAGGAATCAGAATAGGTAGGAAAGGAAGGGCAGAGTCAGAGACAGACCAAGCCTGAAACCCAAAGGAGCAACATGTAAGGAACACAGGCATGCCACAGGCCACGTGGCAGACAGATTAATGGAAATGGGTTGAGTTAAGATGTAAGAGCAAGCTAGCAATGTGCCTGAGCCATAGGCCAAACAGCATGAAGTTAATATAGGTGTCTGAACAGCAGCGGCAGGGTCTGGGCCTTTGGCCACCCGGGATCAAGAAACCCTATTGCAACAAGTATGATTACTCAGTCATCTCAGGGATTTTATTGTAATAACATGAATCTAATGCAGATTCCTATGCAAGAGCTCAATGACACTTCACCCTAAGAAAACTAATATGGCCCACTCCTGAATTTTAAACTTTCCCACACTTAACATGCATACACATATACACACACAGTAGCTTAGGAATTGTACATTTTCTGGTTTAGTTGGGCAGAGTACCTTCTGCCCTTTAATTAGGCAGAATAGCATGTTCTGCTACAAAACCATAAGGCATGAGGCTTCTTGGGTTTACTTTAGTAAAAAAAGGACAGTCCAGATCCCTCAGACACGATCTGTCACAGATGAACAGCATGCCTGGCCCCTAACATATGGACATACCCTTAACTGCTGTGCCTTCTGTTTAAATGCCCAGCAGGAGATCAAAACAACTCTTCCAAAGACCAGTAATCCCACAGGCTAACCCTGAAAAGGGCTGGTGATGTGTACTTTTCATTACAGATGCTAATTCCCTGTATGCCAGATGCTCTACCAGGGGCTTTGCAAGCAAGTTGAGACAGTTTGAATAAAATGGCTCCCATAGGGAGTGGCACTATTGGGAAGTGTGGCCTGACAGGAGTTGGTGTGTTCTTGCTGGAGGAAGTGTGTATCATTCTCTTTCTGCTCCCTGTAGATTCAGATGTAGAGCTCTCAGCTCCTTCTCCAGCACCATGTCTGCCTGCATGCCACCATGCTTCCTACCATGAATGTAATGAACTGAACCTCTGAACTGTAAGTGAGCCACTCCAATTAAATATTTTCCTTTGTAAGAGTTGCCATGGTTGTGGTGTCTCTTTGCAGCAATAGAAACCCTAACACAGAAGTTATTTCCTTAGTTACCACTGTGATGTGATGAAGTGAGACTCCTCACAGACCTCTTGTGTTTATATATTAGGAAACTGGAGGTCAGGGACATCTAGGAAGGGAGTCCGAAAGAGAACACCATAGCTTGGGGGAGGGGTCCCCTATTTATATATATATATATATATATATATATATATATATATATATATATATATATATATATATATATAATAGGAGAATGAATGAAATTACTTACAAATAAATGATTCCAAATTGATATCGACCTGATAATAGGCTACAAGTCCAGACTTGACTCACCATACTGCACACATGAGTAGCTGAGTCTGTGATGTAGGCTTAATGAATCTTGCTCCCCTAATCTGATTGATGCATACACTGCACATGGCAACCTGGGTTTAGAAATGAGAGAGAGAGAGAGAGAGAGAGAGAGAGAGAGAGAGAGAGAGAGAGAGAGAGAGAGAGAGAGAGAGAGAGAGAGAGAGAGAACTTCCTTAGGCTTTGAAACCCAAGCATCAATTTTCCCTTTAAAATATCTTTGAGGGTTCTAGAAGCACAAGCAGAAAAATAATCATAATTCAAGCCTAGAAGAAAGAAATGCCCCTGTTCCTGCCATGTGGCCTTCCCCTAGACCCAAGGGAATTTATGGTTGGAGCCAGATGCCAAAAGTAGAGAGTATTCAGTGACCATGATTGTCTCCCTACTATCCACTCCCATGATATACAATTTTGATTGGTAATTGTGGGTGAATAGTATCTGAGATCAGAGTGGAGCAGAGTGGTCCAGGCAAGCAGAGGCCCAGGATTTAGATTAAAAAGTTGCAAAAGATAAGGTGGAAAATGCCAGACCAAAATTGAAGAGATCAAACACCATCAGTACAATCTAGATGGGCATGGCCTTCCCCGCTGACTGATTCTGGCAGTGTTTCCCCATCTAAGAATGAGGGCATCCGAGCTGATGTTACGACCATGAAGAGGTGAGATAGGGTCAACACAGGAGCAGAAAAAAGAGGGCTGATCATGTCTCATCTGTTAAAAATGATCAGTGCTGTGATGCTTTAGGCTTCTGGGACCAAATGTGACACTGGCAGTAATCTCCCAGGGGAATAAGTCTGCCTCCTGTCTTCCTACAGAGTATATGTCTCAGCTGCCACAGACTAGGTGCCTTTTGTCCCTTTCTGAGGCTGGAAATCCAGTATTAATGTCCCATGCTTTTCCTTGGTGTACACATGCATGCTGCAGAAAGGGGCATCCTGCTATCTTTTTTCTGCTACAAGGGTCCTAGTCCTATTAGATTAAGGTCCCACCCTTCTGACCTCCAGATTCAGGTCATCCTGAGTATTAGCATTTCCTCACAGGAACTTGAAAGATGTAGGACGAAACTCAGTTTGTAGCAAAGGACACAGTTCTGAGAAGTGTGTGTGAAGGTTGATTTACTTCTGAGTCAGCTTTCTCAAGACACCCTCTCCATAGGTTCTTGCCCTGTACTCTGCCTAAGTCAGGAAGCTGCTCCTGACCCCCAACATGCCTCCTGCCAAATGGACTACCAGGCTGATCCTACTCCACACTGTCCTTGGGATGGAGCCCCACTTTCCGACATAAGTACCTCAAATTCTGTCCCCACTGCCATTAATCTTGTTCTTTCTTTATAAACTGAGGTTACTTCTATCCTCAAAATCTTTTTACTGTATTAACTTATTTGTATGTAAATATATATCCAAAGATGTGTGCCATGGCATGCATGTGGCCATCTTTGGACTCAGATTCAGGTTTGGCAAGCGTATTTACTTTCTGAGCCATCTTGTCAGCACTCTCTCTCCTCTCTCTCTCTCTCTCTCTCTCTCTCTCTCTCTCTCTCTCTCTCTCTCTCTGATAAGGTTTCATCATGCTCTAGATAGCTTGTAGCTCACTAAGTAGACCAGGCTGGTCTTGAACTTACGGAGAACCACTTGCTTCTGCCTCCCTAGGTTTAGGATTAAAAACTGTGTTGTCACACTAGCCTAATGGAAGTTATTTCTTAATATATTACACTATACCCTTTTTCATCAAGGAATCTGAGAGTCAGAACTGCATCTGCTTCTCCCAAATACTCTAGAGCATATGGCAAGTACACTGGTCACAACATTTATTCATCTATCCATCCATCCATCCTTTTATTCATTCTTCATGTAGTAAATATTTATGGAACGTAAAGTCATGGAGTTATTCCTCCAGCTTTGTGAGACCTGCCAGTGAACAGAATGCCCTCTCTTACAGAACCTACACCTTATCTCACCTCCCTGCCCATATTTTCCCTTTGCTTTGATTTATTTCAGAAGATACTTACCTTTTCTACTTCCAAACATACTGAACTAACAGTATGTCTTGCTTTCTTTGAGAAAGGATCTTACAATATTGTAAGGCTGCCCTGGAACTGACTATGTAGTCTAGGCTGACCTCAAACTCCCAGTGATCCATATGCTTCAGACTTTCAAGTGCTGGGATGAGAGGTATAAGTCACAATACCCATCTTTCCAGTCTTACTGCATGTCATAATCTTATTGAACTACATGTTTTTATCAGAGTCTAATTTGCTTTTTAAAATTTTTAGGGGGTCGTGAAATGCTTTAGCTGGTTTTTGAGCTTCTAGAACCCTCAAAGATATTTTAAAGGAAAAATTGATACTTGGGTTTCATAGCCTGATCTCTCTCTCTCTCTCTCCTCTCTCTCTCTCTCTCTCTCTCTCTCTCTCTCTCTCTCTCTCTCTCTCTCTCTCTCTCTCTCTCTCAAAGGCTCTTGCTGCCAAGCCTGATAAAAATCAATTTTACATTTATTTATTTATTTATTTATTTAGTGTATGTGTAAAGTTCAATTGTTTTTCATGGAAAATAGGCAGAGTTACTGTAAGGAAACTTTAACTGATATGTGTAATATACTAAGCACATTGTTGGGATTCAATGCAGGTAATTTCTATATGTCTTCCCAAATGCCAGATATTCCTCAAAACTAGCTTCTTGTTCTGTCTCCTCTTAGTGCATATTCATTAGCTGCAGAGCTTCTAACATTCTCCCATGTGCCATGCAGGACACACAGTGAAGTCTGAAAGGAATTTGACACACCATGTCTATTCTTCATCCATAGGGTACAGTCCTGGATTATGTACAAGGTGATGTGTTGCACAAATAAAGAAACTCAGAGCCAGATCTCAGGGAGAGGCTGAGACATCAGAGAGTAAACACCACAGTCAAATTTCACCCAGCTGTCTTCCAGCTTCCTCAGCCTCGCTCCTTGTGGCTTCTTCTGCCTGCTCTGTCTTTCTATGCCTGCCTTAAATACCTTCTTTGTTAGTGTGTTTCACATCCAGGTTAAGATTAAAGGCATGAGCTACTACTATTTGGTAGTTAGCCTTGAACTCACAGAAACACAGAATATGTCCTCTGTCTCTGGAGTTATGGTATTAAAAGCATGTGCTACCACCACCTGCCTGGGAGCCTGGAACTCTCTCTGTAAACCAAACTGGCCTCAAACTCAAATCTGCTGGGATTAAGGGCGTAGGTCAACACTCCTGGTTTTTCCCTATGTAAATCACCACTCTCTGATCCTCCTTGATTGACTATGGGTAGATCCTTTTGATATCTCAGACTGGTTTTTATTAAATATGACACACATCCCTGCAATGATGCTCTATGCAACCATTCTCTACCATTCTTACTTTTCTATTTTATCTTTTAAGTTCAGCCCTGTTTATAAAACAACACATGGTTCTTAACTTTTGGGATTCCTCTGCATTCGAAAGAAATTTGATTTACATTGCGAGAACATGTCTATATTTTAACATGGGGGAAAGCAGTGATAAGTCAAGCAAAAGAAACATTTCACATAATTAGAAGCAAATGAGAAGGTTCCTATGACACTTTCTATAATAGTAAAAATTTGGATACAAAATCGTTGAGAAAAAGCATACTAGCTAAATCCATGAAGTCACTGGATTGAGGATTATACACACATTTTTGCTTTTGAGAAAACTTTTCATGTACCTCAAGCTGGTTTCAAACTCACTATTTAGCCAAGGATGACCTTGAACTTCTGATCCTCCTGGTTACAGGTGTGTGCTAGATGTGGTGCTGGGAATCAAACCCAGGGCCTCCAGGCATGGTAGGCAAGCATCCTACCAACCAAGCTACAGGTCTGGCCCCACTAATCTTTAAGAAACACCCTTCAAATACTCTTTAGTGAAATGGGAAGATGTTCACAAGATACTGTCATATTAGAGAAAAGGTATATACAAATTATAGAGTATGATCATAATTTTAGAAGCATTCTATTTATATATCCATACATGAAACACATAGGATAAAAGTTTTAAGAAATTACTTCATATAGACAGCATCTATAAGTGGTAAATTAAATTTACTTCATTTTTTTATTTATTTATTTTTTTACAGTACACACGTAGAATATTAAAAACTGAAGTCAAAGAACACCTTCAAAGGACCCCTTTGGTAATATGTGCTACACTGAGGAATATGAGGATGACTGGTTACTGTGGGGTCTGGCCCTTACCCCTATTCCTGGTGTTCAGAAAATATTCCATTAAGTCATAATATGGGCTGCACATCTTTCTAACCCTGTAATTCAGGCTTTCCACAAAGTCCAATGGATGTTCTTCCCAATTACAACAAAAGCTTGTCTGGAAGTAAAAAAATAAGTATTCTGTCATCCTTCTGAGAGAGGAGGGAGCCCTTTACTGCTCTACATAGGGGTGGGCTGAAGAGCTCGGCTGGGGGCCAGTAGTCATTTCCAAAGAGAACAGGGAGGGCTGTACACAGTCAAGCAAATGGGAGGGCAGAGGCCATTCTTCCCACTTCCTCTTTGGTCCTAGCAGGCTGGGAATGGAATTCATAGCCCCTCCGCAGCATCCCGCCAGAGTCCTAGCCAGTATCCATGTGGGTATTTTTAACAAGGCATAAAACTTGCAGTTCTATTAAAAACACATGTCTCTTGTTTCAAAGCACAGTTAGCATCAGACACTGAGAATTGGTAAACACACCATCAAGTAAGGGGGACATACTCTCACTCAATTTCAACTCTCCAGTTGGGCAGTTCTGGGGCTTTCCCCCCCCTTTCCTCAAGAAGCAGTTATAATAAATAAATTTGGAGAATTCCTTATGCTCTTTTCTCTGATATCTGGAAAAAATTGTGCTACCTGCTGAATAACAGTACTAGCTGGGCCCATTTGTGTTATTTCTCACAACAACAAGGAGAGGTTGATAGGGTAAAATCTGAACCGGGAAAGGAATGGGGAGGAGACAGGAAATGACCCATGGAGGGGACAATGGGACCTGGATTCGGAAGGCTGGCTTTTGTTGCTGTACAGGCAAGTTTTATGTCATCTTGAAACAAGCTAGAGTCGTCAGAGAGGAGGGAGCTCAGCTGAGGAAATGCTGCCTTAAGATCAGTTTATTTACAAGCCTGAGGGGCATTTTCTTAATTGATTGATGGGGGAGGGCCCAGCCCATTGTGGGTGGAGCCATCCCTGGGCTGGTGGTCCTGGGTTCTACAAGAAAGCAGGCTGAGCAAGACCAGAGGAGCAAGCCAGTAAGCAGCACCCTGCATGGCCTCTGGGTCAGCTCCTGCCTGCAGGTCCCTACCATGTTTGAGTTGTCCTGATTTCCTTCAGTGATAGGCTGCCCTGTGGAAGTGTAAGCCAAATAAACCCTTTCCTCCCCAACACGCTTTTGGTCATGATGTTTCATTTTAACAATAGTGGCCCAAACAAAGAAAGTTGTCTTAAGCATGGAGCTTGAATCCATCTCAAGTCAGCACCTGGGAGAGGATTCCTGGCATGTCCCTGTTAGAGAAGTATCCTTAGACCCTTTAAAAGAGCAGAAGTAGAGAGAGGATGTAACTCAGTGGAGAGGGCTTGCCTAGCATACACAGGGCCCTAGAGTCCGTCCTGACCACTGTGAACACAACATAAGAGTTGTCTCTTCCTAAACTGTAAAACACATTCAGTAATGAAGACCATGGGCCTGCTGTTAGACAAACCCAGCTTTGAGGCCATTTCCCTGCCTAACAGCTGCAGGGAGCTTAACTTGCCTTGGCCTTAATTTTCCCATCTGTACAATAGAAAAACAGTACTGTTGAATGATCTGTTCTCAGTGTTTACTTTTTCTGCATTATAGCCAGGTGCAGAGGTGGGGTGGGGAGCTTTATCCACCAAGTTTTCTTTTAATAGCACTCTTGTGTCTCCTATAATCTTCAAACAATCCTGCAAGGGGTAGCAAGAATCAGCCAGTGAGTTGCTAAGAATGGACTCCATGTCCAAGAGCCAATGTGTCATCCAGAACACAGGCTGTGTGGGAAGCAGTTTTTTCTCACACAAATTACTAGGCATTTAAAAGCTTCCCCTCAAATCCTAATGCTCTGAGTAGAGGGGAAGGCAGGGAGGGAACCTCCAGATCTGGTATTTTTAGGTTGCAGGAAGGGAATAGGAGCTTTATTTATCTGGGCTCCCCAGCTTGCTAATTAACTTAGGGACTGGAAACTACTCTCGTGTGTTGGCGCCTGCACATCTTCTTATTATTAGAAAAACATCTGCCCGTCATCTCCATGGTTTTAGAGAGCAAGAGAGAACCAGAGTTCCATTCCCAGATGCAAATGTGTGACATCAAAGTTTCCTCAAGCACTGGAACCATCCCTCCTCATCTCCTACCCTGGAGGGCCTGGGCTTTAGGAGATTAGAAAAGTTATTGGATTTTCTAAATAAAATTGGGTAAAGCTGCAAGGAGTATAGGCAGGGATGTGTGTGTGTGTGTGTGTGTGTGTGTGTGTGCGCGCGCGCGCGCGCGCGCGGCGCGCGCGGACGCACGCGAGCGCGTGTGAGCGTGTGCAGTTATGGTGTGCTATTGAATAGGCCAGGAGAAAGTACTTAGCTAAGCTTCAACTTGGCCACATAAAGTTAGGGCCACTGGATAGATATGGGGGGGGGGGTTCCCACTGAGTGGTCTGTGCTGAGTCTGTCTGCACAAGGCTCATCACAGAGGACAGAGAATTCATGTCCTGGACAGCAAGTGGCTATAGAAGGACAAACACCTGTCAACTCTCAGGCAAAGTCAAGGGTGACCCAGGTATAACCCGGCAAGTGCATCTCTGAGGTAAAAGGGAGCCATGGCACAGCAACCCCCGGGGGACTGGGCTATGTGCTAAGAGTACTCCAGCACATCTAGATGACTTGGTGTCTCCTCCCCACCCAGTCTAGGTAATACACAGTACCTTACCCAGGATAGGAGGGAATCCTGGCATTGCCAGACCAGCCCTGGCCAACTAGGATGGGCTGCCTGTGCCAATATCTTCATCCATCTCTTGATATGACCATTAAACAGGTTGGACAGTTTTGCCTCAGTCTCCTTATTTATAAAGTGGGAAGAACATCAAACGGTCCCTGTCACAGGTCCTGGCATAGCTGTAGGACATGGCAAGGCAGGTATGTGCTGGTACAAGGACCAGAGACACAGAGGAGAACAAGGGAGCAGGGAAGAGCCTTCAATTCTACACTTACAACCAATGGACACAAACTAATTCACTCATAAGCTCCTCCTGCTCATCTGACAGCAGGCCCTTTCCTTTGCAAAATCCTTCCTTTGCCTCAAAGCCTTCCTCTGTCCCCCTCCTCTCCACCCAGCACAGTCTAAATGCAAGCAGTTTTATTTCTTTGCTCTCTGGGCCCATCCCCCCATCTCAGTGTGGACCATCCCTCCTGATCTGGTTCATGTCTCATCCTCTCAAGTTTATTTCCTGCCTCCACAAAGCTGCCCTTCAGCTCAAATGGGTCCCTTCTCCATTGCTGTAGGCTCATCCCCACCTCTGCAGAAATCAAGAGGTGGTCTTCTATCCCAGGGAACTGACTCCTAAAAATTCTACAGTGCTCCTCTAAGCTTTTGAGGCTCCAACTCTATCTGCTCACCTATATGGAAATTCCTCCAAAATTCCCCAGTAGAGTGTTGGAGCACTGAACCACATATATATGTGTGTGTGTGTACCATATATATACTATGCTTTTCCTAATGGCTACATTCCCATAGTTGTACTGTACTCCCCTTACATCTTTGGCATATTTGTACTACTACCAGCCTCACTACTTTGAAGTTTGAAGCCTTGTTTTTTGACAAAATGTGTGAGAAGACACAACACACACTTCTCCCTCCAGATAAGGAGCCCATGACAGACCAAAGTATGGATCGAAGAGACTCTGGCCAGGTCAAGCACAGCAAACACAGGTCTGGCAGGACTTGCTTTTCCCCAGTCCCTCTGCCCTGCTAACAACCATTAATTAGTTCACACTCCTAAAGCTAGCCACCAACGTCTGTTCCCTTATTTGGCCACTTCCTCCTCCTGAGGCTGACTACCAAGGTCCAGCTATCAATTGAAGTCCAGCCTCCTTTGAGTCACCTAATTAATGTGCTCAACTCAAATTAAATACCTCATCCTAACATGGGGTTCCCCCTTTCCCTTTATAAACTGCCATTTTCCTATATACCACATCTGTCTCCTCTCTATCCAGAGGTGATCTTTTGCCTCCCACCCCCTTCGCAGGACAAATACCCCTGCCCTCCTTTCCTTCCCCCCCCTTCTTCTATCTCCTGTATTTGTGTCTTATTCCATGCCCTCTGTCCCTCTTGGACAAATAAATCTTCATGCTGATAACTTGGTCTCTGGGTTCCTGAGCCATTACCTTTGCTTTCATGGATACCACCAATGTGCAAGTTGGTGAACTATAGGTTTTAGTGGGGAACACGGTGAGGGGTTACTTACAGGAGCAGAAATGACTCGAAGACCCACCCAGACATGGGTGATATAGTTCACAAAGCTGAGAACTGGGGCATACTCTACAGCCTGGAGGAGCTCAACACTTTGAGAGTGTCTGTTCCAGGTGCCTCAGGTGGTCCTAAACCTCTTCCAGGCAGCTGGTCTGGTCTTGGAGTCTTCTTTGCAATTTCCCTAGTCTAAGAGGGACTCTCAACTTGTACTGTTTACTCTGGCAGGGAGAGGCCAGGCAGGCTGCTGGTAGAGGACTGTCATCAACATTCCTGCTTGGCTATGGCCCCTGTTTGCTAAAATACCAACAAGCAAAGCAAGGATGTACCTGCGTATGACCCAGTTATCTTGAGTAACACTAACAGCAGCTTTCCATTTGATTTAAGACCTGCTCCACAAACCGGATATGTAAGCCAGAACAAAAACCTATGGCTTGAAGGTCATAGGTTCCAACGGGGAGGCAACTTCTATGGTTTTTCTATATGGACATGATATGCCTATCAAACTCCCTTCTAAATCTGAGTGTTCACACCCACAGAACATTGTTGTTATCAGCCTTAACCCACTAGTGAAGCTCCTCAGAACAAATGACTGCTACTGTGGTAGGATGGTCTAATTTTTAGCCACAGGTGGACACCTATCCCATAGCCCCCTCAGGAATCATTGCAGAAGAGGGAGGCAGATAGAACATTAGGAACCAGAGGATGGGGTGGAGTCTTATGTAACACTTTCCTCCAAGACTGAAACATTCCATTCTGCAGGGAAGCTCCTTTAATAGGAAGGTAAACAACTCTAAATAGCTTTAGGAATTCCCAGAAACTCAGATTCACTAGGCCCCTCTTGGCCATAGTAAGTGATAAATGCAGAGTCCTTCTGAGACAAACCAAGCTATAAAGATCCTAAGACAAACTGTAAAGAAGACTCTGAGACTCGACCAGCTGCCTGGAAGAAGCAGAAATCAGCTGAACTGCCTAGAAAAGTTTGAAACCAGGGGTTCTCAACCTGTGAGTTGGAACCTCCTCGGGGGTCAAATGACCCTTTCACAGGGGTTCACCTAAGACATTGTAAATATTAGATATTTACATTATGATTCATAACATTAGTTATAAAGTAGAAACAAAAATGATTTTATGGTTGTGGGGGGGGGGGGGCGTCACAACATGAGAAACTGTGTTAAAGAGTCCAGCATTAGGAAAGCTGAGAACCACTGGCTTAGACCAACTCAGAGTCACTTAGAACAGATGCTCATCGACCTGTTGTGCAGCCCTGAATGTTGAATCATGTACAACAGGTTTCCAGGTCGAGAGCTATCACTCATGTTGGGGTGGGCCTTGGTGATGCAGCTGTCTTTGAGTCCTTTCTGCTCCTGTAAGTAGCCCTGGTAAAACTCATGGTTCACTGAGCTGGACTTTGGTAGTATCCGTACTTTGGTCCATCATGGGCTCTCTCTCCAGGGGTGAGTGATCATGTGTAATGTCTCCCCAGGAAAAGTTTTGTTACATAGCAGGCCTCTTATTTTTTAAAAATTTTTTTAAATATTCATACATACATATAATGTGTTTTGATCAAATCTATCTCCTGTTCCCTCCCATTCCTTACCTAGTCCTGCAGCCACTTTCCCCTCCCAAATTCACGTGCTTTCTTTTTAATTTAATACCTACCGTGTCTACTCAGTACTGCCTGTATGTACCTCAGTACCCACCTAAGCATGGATAGAGCCTGCACCCCAGAAGAAAAGCAATTCTCCCTCTTCCAGCAGCCATTAATTGCCAGTTGCTTCTCAGATTGGGGTGGGAATTCATAAACTCCCCTCTCTCCCCAGACATCTCCCCATCTTTATTTACCTGAGAATATCACTGAGTAGCCTCAGCTGGCCTAGAACTTACCATGTAGACTAGGCTGGCCTCTGCCTCCCAAATGCTAGAACTAAATGCATGAAACCCTGCCCCACCCATTATTGAGTAGGAAGAGTGACTTAACATAAGCTCCTCAATGTGGAGACTGGGTATCTGATAACAGATACATATTAGAAAAGTAATGAGCAGTGCGTACATCCGGGATACACTGGACTGAGAGACAATTTGGGTTTGGGGCAGGACAGTGTAAGATTTTATCAGTCTCTTCAGAGGATGGTACAACTTTATGAATCACTTCTCCATTGCTGTAGACTCCTCTCCCACCCAGACTGTTCTTCACTTAGACGCCAAAAGGTGTTTTTTCTATCATGCTCAGCTGATTGTCAGAATCCTGCCACCAGTCCTCTAAGCTGCTGTGACTGCAAAAAAAATTCCCTTCCAACATTTCCCATTTAATCATTTCTGAACAGGTGTTAACTAAACTACCAAATGCCAAAGTCTGGCTCAGCAGAGGAAAGGTCACCCATCTTCATTCTAACTGGGTACACTTCTGAGCCTGTGACTCTCTCTCTTCTCTGCCCTTTCATTAGAGGGGTAATGAACTGCAAGTGAATCCCTACACACTCGATGCTGCTTCATGCCTCTCTCTGCCTGCAAATTTCAGTTCTAAGACTGCCAGCTATGAAAAGCTTTGACCCCTCATCCACCTTCCTTAGATGGCGGTAGATTTCAGTACTTCTGTTTTCCTTCCCCTGTACTCTTAACACGGTGAAAAGTATGGCCTATATATGCACGTTTCTTTTTTACCAAAATATAACTCTACAGCAGACTTCCTATTCCTTGATTATTAACACTGAGTGTCAACTTGACTGGGTCTAGAATCACCTAGGAAGTGTGCCTTGAGGCACTCCTGTGATAGAATATCTGGATTAGGTTAATGGAGGTAGAAAGACCTACACCGAATGCGGCCAGTGTCATTCCATAGGCTGTGTGGCCTCAGAGAGGATAGACAAAAGTGAGCTGGGCAACCATTATTCATTTCCCTCTCTTCATTCCGACTACAGATGCAGTGTAAACAACTCTCTCTGCTCCTGCTGCCGTGACTTCCGTTGGGATGGACTGTACCCTTGGAACTGTGAGCCAAATAAACTCTTCAGGAAGCTGCATTTGTCAGGATACTTACTGTATCACACAAGTAGGAATTGACACTGAGAAACACGACTTCTGTCCACAAGGGCAGCATACTACAATGTGTATGGGATGAGTACATGAAAACCTGCAGCCATACACACCAGACAGCACCAACTCTGCAAGCAGGTCAGAATCAATAGTCAGACAACCCCTGAAAACAGTCCAAGCAAGGATAGACCATCTTCTCTAAGCCTACCACAAACCAAAGCCTAGAGTCTAGAGGCAGATGGCTCAGGGTTGCAGGGACCCTTGGTGGCATCCTAAGCCCCTAACTTCCTAGGCCCTGGTCTCGCAGTCATAATAAGGGATAATGATGACTCATATTGATGTCATAACGAATAAATAAAATTATTATGTAAAATGGTTAGCATTTACTAGATGCTTAGCACTGGTTTCCACCAAGCCCTACTTCCCTTTTCCCTGTGGTGCCAAAATAGAGTCAGAGCCTACTAAATCTGTATTCCTAACATACACTGGCAGCTCCCAGCTCTTGCAACTTGATCTTGGGAAATGAGGAAGGAGACAAAGACTGGCCCTGTACTGTGACCCTGGAGTGACATCACTGTCTAAAACACCCTGACTAGGTCCCAAGGTCACCATGCTCCTTGGCTTGGAACACAGGTATCTCAGAGACCTCTCTGTATCCAAGAAGCAGCTTCAAGGGTTTTGTGCTGATGTCCCTTCCCCCATGCGGTAGCCAAAGAATGGCCTAGAAAGTTTAACAGGCAGAAATTCACTACTCCCCAACCCAAAAGAACTTCTTTTTTTTGGGGGGGGGGGTCAAGAGACATGGGAAGAAGTCTGATAAGACGAAGAGAATGTCTATATTTTTGAATATGATCTCTTTTCCTGAGAAGCCAGCAACTGCCAATCATTCCTCAAATAAGGGTAGGATTTCATAAGCTCCTCCCTGATCAGTTAAAAAAAAAAAAGTTTTGAGACACATTATCACTGTGTAAACCAAATTGGCCTCTACTTCCCAAATGCTGGGAACTAAACACATGTGCTACCCAGCTTGAGTCATTAGTAAGTACAAAGAATAACAATACTGCTTGTGTGAGCAAAGGTCACAGAACAAAATTCCAGATAATTTCATTTTCTTATATCATTCCCTATTTTCTCAGCTTCCTACAATGAAATACTTTTGTTGTCTGACAGTATTTACAATGTCAATGTCATTCATTTTTTAAGTTATTTTTAAAATTTTTCATATAATATATTTTGAGGTAGAAAGGGTTTATGTCATTCTTACTAGAGAAGCAGTTCCATGCTAGGAGAAGGTTGGGCCTCAGGGAAGTTATGCTCAGTGTCATGGTTTTAATGAGAGAGCTATATGTTTGAATACTTGGTCCCCAGTCAGTAGAACTGCTTGAAATGGACTTGGAAGTGTGTCACTGGGAGAAGACTTTGAGATTTCAAAAGCCCATACTGTTTTCTCAGTTAGCTCTCCATGCCTGTGGACCAGATGTCAACTCCCAGCTACTGTTGCCTGCTGGCTGCCAGGCTCCCCACCATGATGGTTATCAACTCTAACCCTTCAGACTATGAGCTCCATGGTGAACCCTTTCTTTTATAAGTTGCCTTGGTCAGGTGTTTTATTGTGGGGATAGAAAAACAATGAAGACAGTGATTGGGATCAAGTTATATGCAAATTGATACAGGAAAGTCATATCTCTGTGACCTGGGGTTCAGGGATGCTATAATGACAATGGGATCCTTGACTCACAAAGAGTATCATGAAAGTTGGTTGGGGGGAGGGTGTAGAAGTTTCTTTTGTCACACAGGATGGGGGTGGGGGGTTCACTCTGAAATCTGGTTTCCTATTAGCCAGTACTCATGGGTCAGTGGAGCTCAGAATTTATAGGTAGGGAGATGAAAGGTGCTTTGGGTTCGGTTAAGAAGCACCAGAAGCTAGAGGTGCAGTAGCACACACCTGTGGACCCAGTATTTGGGAGGCTGAGGCAAGAGGACCATGAATTCATGAATTTGAGGCCAGTCTGAGCTACACAGGAAGACCCTATCTGAAAAGTGACACACAGAAGCTGTTGTGACAGAACACCTCACCCTGCTCCCTCAGGCACCATGCTTTCATCAATTCTTCATTTCACCACTTAAAGCCTGAGGCCATCCGGAAGGAATATTGAGCCAACCCCCCACCACTGCCATACCTGCCACCTTTGAGAAATTTAAAGGAATAATAGCACGTGAGTATTTGCTTGGCTTAGAGGCTGTATAAACCCAAGGCTGCCCTGAAATGCTGATTCTCTCGATCTCTCGATCTCTCTCTCTCTCTCTCTCTCTCTCTCTCTCTCTCTCTCTCTCTCTCTCTCTCTCTCACACACACACACACACACACACACACACACACACACACACACACCTTAAGAGGCTATGGTGATAAAAAGGATAGGAGGAGATAAGGCAGCTGTCAGGAATGAACTCTAGGCAAGAGAATCAAAAAAGTCTCCAGGAGCATCCTGAAGATGCTGTACTCCCGTCTCCTCCAGGAAATTGTCAGTAAAATCCGCATCCTTCAGCAAATGCTTCTGCTGACTGACTGGGCTAAATCCAGTGAAGTGCTATTTCTGTTCTCAACATGAAGAGAGCACAAGCTGGGCATGGAGGCCTGCACAAATTAAAAGAGGCTGTCCCTACCCACACAGTTTGTGGTGCAGTGGTGGGGAAACTGTACAAATAAGTAAATACCTATGGTTGTTTGTGCCAAGGACCAGCACTGAAAGAGACCTTGAGCAAAAAGTTGAAGGAAAACAAAAATAAATAAATGAATGAATGAATGAATGAATGAATGAATGAATAAATAAATATTAAAGGGCTAGAGAGATAGTTCAGTGATGAAGAGTGTAGAGAGCTGCATGGCCGCACCTTAAAGATGGCGCTGGCTTCTGCCTTCCACCTTCCCCATGGTGAGCGCTCTCTGAGATAAACAACTCCTTATTTGGCTGGGGCTAAGCTCTTGGTTTGCTCCCATGTATCCGGACCTATTGGCATGGCCCACGTGGCGCCCCGTGATTGGCAGTCCAAAAGGTATTTAGCTGGGAGCGGGAACCCCAAAAGAAGAAGAAGCCATGTTCAAGGTTCCTGAATAAACTGCTGAAAGAAGAGCCTGGTGTTGTGTCATTCCTCGTGGGTGAGGATGGGCGTGATAGAAGAGAGTTGTGTTGTTCTTTCAGAAGCACTGGGTTTTGTTCCCAGCATCCATATGTCAGCTCACAACCATCTGTTTCAGGATCCAACACTCTTCTGGCCTCCTCACGCACCACTCATAGACATGACACACATACACACACGCAGACAAACATTCATATACATAAAACAAAAATAAATATTTTGTTTATATATTTTTGTTTTGCATTTTGAGACAGGCTCTCAAATTAGGACAAGGACTCAGAGTTACCATATAACTGAAGATATTTCCGAACTTCCGATCCCCCACAGCATCAACCTCCCAAGTGTTGGGAGTACAGGAATGCATTACATACTCAGTTTTATATGGCGCCAGGGATCAGACCTAGGGCATCTTTCATGCTAAGCAAGTATTTTACCAGTTACATTCTCCAACTCACTAGCAGTGGGCAGAGCAGGGAAAACATATGTGAGGCTAAGTCATTTGAGCATATGGTAGATAGGATGTTGTCTCTCTCTACACTTATTTATTTTATTTAGGACAGGGCACATGTGCATAGGACATGTGGAGCTCAGAGGACACCTGAAGAACTCAATCCTTTACTTCTACCATAATCTGGGGAGTAACCTGGGGACCAAACTCAAGTTGTCAGGTTTGGTAACAAGCAGTTTTTTCAGCTAAGCTACCTTGCCAGCCCCTTGGTCTCCTATTTGAAATATACAATAAAACAAATTTATTGGCATCATGTTGATTTTTTTGAATATGCTGATATTTTTCAATATCATTGACCTTGATAACTGAGATTTTGGGCATCTCTTCAATCTTATGACTAGATCTCTGCATTCTAGGTGGGCTCTGAAGGAACACACCTGGAAATAGAGGATAAACTCTATTGATAAGTCCAGAAAAGCTTCCTTGAGGGCTCAGCAGCTCTGTAGGGGAACTTTGGAGAATAAACAGAAACTAACATATGAAGTAAAAATAAATACTACCTAATTCAAGAGCCCAGCCTGGGAAGAGAAAAGAAGAGCCATTTGCTCTCATCAGGGTATTAGAAAAGCCTGGAATAAGACAGAAGGGCCAATTACTGGCCCCTTGGAGCTAGTAACAAGCCCCAACAGGCTGTGGCTGATGGCAGAACTCTGATGTTTGTAGTTGCTAAATGAGGTGATTTGAAAGAAAATAATCCCCAAAAGGGGGGTCCTTATCCTTGTGAGTCCAAAGTTTCATATCTAATTTACATTTTATTATAACTAAGGAAAACTATAGTTATAACTATCTAATCTTCAATTCCATCAAAGACCACAGAAGGATATAATATGAGCACACAGGAAGTGTATTGCAAGCAACCTCCAAATTCTAGAAATGACAGAGACATCTAGCTATATGGACAGTCACCCAAAGTTCCTTTGTAATGTTGGGACATCCATCTTCAGCCTACAGGCCCAGAGTCTCTGGCAGACTTTTTAGTGAAGTAGGAAATTTGAAGGACTATTCCGTCCATTTTGGCAAGGTTTGTCAGTCTCTTCTCCTTGTGTCCTGTAGACTGTCTGTCCGTTTTCTCTGTGAAGCAGGAACCTGAAGGACCATCTCATCTTGTTCTGGCCAAGTTCCAGAGGTCACTTTTCTATGGGTCCTGCATGCCCAATTTATACAGCAAACTGTCAAGCAGTCAAGACAAGAATAGTCTCTTGCCCAATGGCAATCTTTGCCACAAAGTAAGTAACTAAGACACTAGACTTCCACTGTTGACATTTCAATGCCACCATCAATGCAAAAATATCTCAGTTAGGAGTTGTCCATATTACATTATTTCCAGTCAGAATGTCTTTAATCTCATGCAGTTACGAGGGATAATGGTTTCATAAAGGCCTTACATGGAAGACACATCATTTGCTCTTCTCTCAGGCTGGGTATCAAGCTGACTTAGCACTTTTACCTCTCATTTGTAATTAAGCTACTTCCTCAAAGTTTCCTGAGTAGAAAGCCAGTACTGGGACCAGAGTCCAAGTCTCCCAACTCTGAGCCAGAAGCTGATGGCTCTTCATTGATCTTTGAGTTAAGGAATGAGCTAGTGCATCAGGGAGTGATTTCTCTAATACCCTCTAAATGACTAAGTAACTCTCATCATTGAGCTGACCCCTGGGAATTGTGAATGCACATAGACACTGAGGTTCGTGTGTGTTTCTTGCTGGGGTGTTCTAGGAGGCTTTACCACCTCAAAGTTCCATCTATAAAGGAGACAGAAAAGAGTTTGGGTACTCTTCTTCACCCTTGGGCTCATGGGCAGGTAGACTGATCCTCCATGCAGTCATTACTGGCACAGCTGGCCTCTAACCTGCAATGCAGTCTTTACCCAGAATTCCACTGTGCATATGTAGGGCATCACCAGATCCCAATGCTATCTTTTCATCTTTAAGTTATTAGTACAAGATAAAGCATAAGTGAGGGTTGGGAACTGAATCAGACTGGAGTTTGGACTCCTATGGGGTACCACCCCTGAGGATTCCCAGTCAGAACCCTGGGTGGGACAACACTTGTGTACAGTTTTGGGTTGTCCTTGTCATCATTGTTAGGATTCGGTTCTAGCCTCTGAAGCCATTTCCCCCTCCTCCTTTTCTCTAATAAATTCCTTCTACATAAAAACAACAACAACAAAAACCAGTCTGTGTGTCTCCTTCTCACAGTACCTCTCGTCCATCATCCTGCATCCATGGGGCATGAGGCCTCTTCATTCATAGACACCCGCAGCCTGCTAAATGGGTAAAAGCATTATTGTATCATGCCAGATCAAACACATGATCCCAACAATCATGACCACCATAATTATCACAGACAGTATTTATCTCATATAGAGGGCTAGATGGCAGACCCTTCTAGTGTCCACATCTTAGTTGCTAGAACCTGTGAGTGTCACATTATTTAAAGAAGGGTCTTTGCAGATGTGATGAAGTTAAGGACCATGGAAGGAGATACTTAGCAAGCCTATCATTCAGGTGTTCTTGCTGTGCAATGCTATATACACTCACGAGAAAGCTGAAAGCAACCAGACACAGAAATGAGGACAGAGGCAGCAGCAGAGGACAGCTACGATGGCAGCCATAGCTAAGGAACTTGTACGGTCCCCACAGCTGGGTGAAGAAAGAGAAGTATCTCTTAGCAATAAGAGGCAGTGTGTCCCTGTTGGTTCTTTGCATTGGGTTCTAAGACCTTCAGAACTAGGAGAAAAATAAATGCTTATTTGTTTAATCCTAACAGTCATTTGTTGAGGGGGTAACACACTGACCATCCTGAACAGTGGTGGGACAGGAAGCATCTCTGGAACAGATCTGGTACATTCCAGGCACCAGGCATTGTAGAGGGTTATCCGATATCCCCATGCCGCTATTTCTATTTATCAGATGGGCAAACTGATATTAAATGAGGAAAGTTGGCCAAAGTGGGTTGGGATGGAAGGAACATAACCCTACATGGACTGCTTTCTCCAACGAGGACCAGAAGTGCTGGACAGTGTCTTACTTCATGCAGCCAACCTCAGGAATGTGTGCATCAGTGCTGAACTTATTTTTGATCTCAAATGATATTTTTATTAGACTTATCTCTGAGGTTCGGCTCCTTCTAAAAGTCAGGGAATGATTAATTGTGGGGACAAGAAGACAAGCTCTCAAATGACCTGAGTGGTGTTTCTGATGGATTTGCTAGTACCTAAATAATTCTGGTGGGCATGTAAGGTGTTTCTCTTTCTTCTTCATAAGGAAATTCTTGAGACCTAAGACACCATTCAGGGATGCCTTAGCACTGACTATCAGAGCTTAATTAATTAATTGAAATACAAGCCTGCCCTATTTTGAACAGAAACTGTGATAAACTAGACTCACAATGAGAATCTAGCTTCCCAGAAGCCTGCCTGACCCAGAGTTCAGTATGCCAGAAACAAGTGCCTAAAGTTTCTCTGGGAACCTCTTTCAGGAAAAATCAGTTGGCTGTGCCCAGGAACCTGACTGCAATCCAGGATCGGGTAAGAGGGGGAAAATGTAGGAACTAAATTAAACCCCAATATTTTAACATGTCAGACTCTCCACGTGCTATACAAGGCCTGGACCCATTCAAACAGCAATATACCTTCTGGCTACATGCGACTGGGACAAACCCATCCTAAATTCCATAGATTTTCAGGTCCCAGAAGTCCTCACATATAAGCAACAATCTGCTGATGCCTTTGAAAGGGCTGCTTGGGTAACTTAAAATGCTAATTGCCTCCAGGAGGCTTGTAAACGCAATACAAAGCTCTCAAAGAATAGTTTTGCCCCATAGTGACCTGGATAACTACCCGCTTCTTAAAGACATCCAATTCTCTCAAGCAGAGCAAATATTCAGTTAACACAGTGGCCATGTATTTATTCAATTCCACAGAGGAGAAAACAGAGAGTAGGAGGTCCCTTGAAGTGCTTTTCTTCAGCTTTCTGGAGAAGATAGCCTGCTGGGCCACCACCTCCCACCAGAGCTCTCTGCCTGTGTGGTCCCAAGTGTAGGCAACTTTGCCCTGAGTTACCTGGGAGCACTGAAGGACAAGTAGAAAAGAGGCTTAGCAGGGGACTTGCTGGGTTGCAAGAAGGGGGTGGGGTGTAGCAAGGAACACATATTGATGTTTGGTGCCAGGTGCTGGTATTCTCTAGGTGAGGAGCCTTAGGGCTTGGATCTTAGGGGTAAACAAATACCAGGAAAGAGGAAGGAAACAATCCTGCTTGACACCCCCCCCCACACACACACACACATACACATACACACACTTGTAGGAGATCTGCTAAGAATCACCAAGGCTTTTGCTGGGGCAGGCCCACAAATCTGTAACTCCCCAAACCAAACAGCTTTGGCCTGTAAGTTTGCTTCATAAGGCATGTGGCAGCAAAGCTCTGTCTGATGTGAACTCCTGGATCATTTCATCTCTCTTTACCTGATTCTTATAATAGTCTGACATTGGGATGCTGCAGTAGTAATTCACTTGAAAACAAGTTGTTACCCCAAACCCTACCGTAAGTACTTGCTGATACACTACAACATGATCTTCCTAAGATCCCTCAAAGGCTAAGCTGTAAACCACATCCGGCCCCGAGGAGTCTCAGTAAAAAACCATGAATGTGTCATTCCAAGAATAAATGATTAAAACCTTTCCATCCCCATGTTCATATGCTGAAATCCCAATGCCCCCCATACTACCATATTACTACAGTAAGGGAATTTAGGGACTGAATGTAAAGCACTTAGGCCTCTCAGCTCAGCACTTAAGAGGCCAAGGTAGGAGGATTACTATCTCTCCAACACCCAGATAAGTTAAAGAAAAGGTCTAGTTTGCTTTTAGTTAAAAGGCTGAAGTTGGATGAGGTAGCTCATGCCTGTAATCTCAGTATTTAGGAAGCTAAATTAGGAGGACTGTTACAAGTTCAAGGCCCACCTGGTGAGTTCTAAGCCAACCTGAACTGAGGCAAGTAGATCTCGGTGAGTTTGAGGCCAGACAGGGGTTACATCATGAGACTCTGTTTCCAAAAAGCAACAAATAAAATAAAACAAAATTTAAAGGTGACTTATTTCCCTTCTGTAAATTCAATATGAATCCAATTAAAATGTCAGCAAGGAGTACTTTTAGAAAAATCCCCTAGGAAAAGAAATATAATAGCCATAAAAATTATGAAAGAGACACTTGTGAAAGAGAAAGTTTTGTCTTATACACATTAAAGCTTGTTGTGAAACTGTAATAATAATAAAGGGAATTTGGCAGTGGAGAGCAGAGGCAGGACACAGTGCAAAGTAAACTCCCAACTACTGGAGTCCCACACTAGTCAAGATCTTTGCTTATGGACAACAAACAAAATGGATAAAAGTTCTTGCTATTTTTATTTGTGTTCTCATAACTATAACCAAAACACTTGAGAAGGGGCTTGCTGACTGCCAGCCTTGCCAAAAATCACAAGCTTTAAAGTTAGAGACTGTGTGATAGAAGACACATGATGATCCCCTTTGTGCTCCCCACAAACCCTAGGGATCCTCTTCTTTCCACCTCCCACAAGGCTGCACTCAGCTTATATAGGTGCTGGATCCAAACCCATGCTCATGGATGCACATTAAGTGTTCACCAAGTCATCACTCTAGCCCTCTATCATTTAAAAAAATCCTTATAAGTACTATTAAAAAGATAGGAAGGAAGCAAAAAGGGCAAAGGAAGAATATGGTCCTATTCCCACTAAATTGTAGACAATTCATTTTAAGCCTGAATGAAAATTGTATGACCTTCTTTGGGGGGGGAGGGGTGCTTGGTTGTTTGTTTATATAGATGAGATTTTGTACCTTCAGGCTTTGTTGGATGCAGTAAGTACCTAAGGTCAAGCTGTAAAAGTTGCAGGGGATCCACAGGGCTGCGAACTAGGGTGTTTAATGAGCAAAACTTTAGTAAACACCAGATGGCAGGGGTCAGGTAGGAGATCCCTCAAAGAATTAAAGTCAGAGCCTTGGTCAGGCCCGGAGAAAGGTAAATGACTCCCTTCTGATTGGAGTGGGAATAGCATCACGGGGTTCATGCAGCTGGTCCACTACTGAAGGAGCAGAAAGAGTTGTTTTTATACCTCCACTCAACACAGGGAGAGAAGATCTGAGGACAGAAAGGGGTAAGGCAGTTGATGGAAATAGATTGTTTGGCCCAATGTAAATGTTCATCTGTCGGCTTTCAATGCTTAGCTGTCCTGAAATCTCAAAATGGGTGAATCATGGAGACATACACACAGGCACATACTTACAAATAGACACACATATACACAGGCACACACATACACACAGACACACACTTACACATAGACACACACATGCACAGGGGCACACACATACACACAGGCACACACTTACACATAGACACACATATACACAGGCACACACATACACACAGGCACACACTTACACATAGACACACACATGCACAGGGGCACACACATACACACAGGCACACACTTACACATAGACACACACATACACACAGACACACATACACACAGGCACACACATACACACCGACACACATACAAAGGGGCACACAGACATATACATGGGTACACATACACACAGACACACACATGCACACAGGCACACATACACACGGGCACACACATACATACAGACACACATACACAGGGGCACACACACACTTGGGCATACACACATACACAGGGGCATGCACAACCTAGAGACTGAGAGTGAGCTAGTTCTATTTAACCTGGGAGACAAATGAACAAATGAACAAAAAACTCAATTGAGTTGTTTCCAGGAATTTCAAATGGGAAAGACAGGTACCCAATTAGCCCTTATTTGTACTTTTTAAGAAGTCTTTAAAAGTTTATGTCTTATTTAAATACAAAGTTAATGGTACCAGTTATTGCTAATGTCATGTGCTGTAATAAAGCCTTACTTTTAATTGGAAGCAAGAGCATATCATTCCACTTCTCCTAATTAACTAACTTTATGGAAAGCCTGGCTTCTGAAAACACACAGCTATCCTGAGGTGTTGATATGTTCCCTGGGTGCATTTTTCCTAACTCCAGACAGTATTTTGGAACAAATCGAATTATTAGCAATGGCCTTGCATACTAAAACTTAAAACTGATCACAACCTGAGATCTTTTCAAACAAATTCTGGCCTCTGCCATGTTCAGGACTGACCAAGATACTGACATCAGGTATGTACCTCTCCCTGCTTCTTCATCTACAGCAGTGGTTCTCAACTTGTGGATTGCAACCTATTTGGGGGGGGGGTCTTATATATGATATACTGCATATCAGATATTTGTTATGATTCATAACAGTATCAAAATTAAAATTATAAAGTATCAATGAAATAACTTCATGGTTGGGGACCAACATGAAGAATGGTATTAAAGGGTTGCAGCATTAGGAAGGTTGAGAACCACTGATCTACTGGAAAGAGCAGGACATTATCTTTACTCTTGGTCTCATCGCCTCTGATGTAGCCAGTCTTGGTTCCTTTAAACTTGCCTCCTGGGAATAATTTTCCAATCATATAATTATCTCTGTGGGCCTTAGAGAGAAAAACGAATATGGTGTTTTGAAAAAAATTATACCCTTCTTTTGCTCCTATATTAAGCATTTTCTATATCTGGCAAAGGAATCTAAACTATGTTACTACAATATATTTAGTTGGTGTGAACACCTCTCTACTGTGCTTTCTTTTAAATGTACTTTTCTTTAGAGAAATTAGCTTGGTCAAGCTGATATTTTTACATAAAGATTTCTATATTCCTCAAAAGCATGGCCCAACAACACTGGCACTCATAACAGTTGCAAAAATCAGCTTGCAAATACAAATGATGTCTAATCTAGTTTTTCTAAAGGTAAAGATTTTATTACAGTGGTTGACTTGTGAAGAGTTCTACATATCTGAGAACCCACTTAGCATTTTGAGATTCAACATGGCAGGAAAGGCAAGTGCAGACAGGCGTGGAGACTCAGGCTGGCATAGACTGTGTGCATATATATCACAAACATGAAATGCTCATGTGTGAGAAGTGTACACACTAGTATAGTATGAGAGAAGCAAAACTCTGGAGGGCATAAATTTAATAAACAGAGGTGACCGACTACATGAAACTAAAGTTCATCAATTAGTCCAGTGAGAAACTCTATGGCAATCAAGATTGACAGCTGGCAGCCATGTTTTAATTGCTGTTTAATTGTTACTGTGAAGAGGTATTCACTGCAAGAGAAGCCTAAATAGTCCCTCCTCCCTCTCCTGAGTGCTGCCCGGTAAGATCTCTTACCAAGATTAAGCTGTAATGCCAAGAAGAGCTCTTCGGGATCCTGGATTGGATCCGAGAACATATAAAGGACAGTCATGCAATCTGCATGAAGTATGGAATTGGGTTTAGAAAAATACACCATGACCAGACTTCAGCTCTGACTGAAGACTGTGTAATGCACTAACCACACTAGAAACACACACTAGAGGTATGATTCAATAAGTCTACCATGACAAAGCCCTGGGTTTGATCCCCAGTACCACAAACATAAATAAACAAACAAACACACACAACGGGGCCAGGACCAACTCGTAGTATCTGTGTAAATTTTCTGTACATCTAAAATAATTCCAGAATTAAAAAATGACAAATAAAATAGTTATTAAGCATCGGTAAACCAACATTCATAAGCCCTTAATGTTTCTCACATGGTAAAGGAAACAGAAGTAATTTTCTTCCCAAGTAGCAACTCCATTTGTTAATAATATGGCAGCAGACTTCATTCATGAAAAAAAGCAAAGTGTGCACACATAATTATTTTACAGGTGTCAACCTTGAAGATAAGAAGGTTCAGGAAGCCAAAGCAAGATATTCAGATTTGGCCAAATCCCCTAAAGGGGCATCAACAGTCAATCACTATCTGAGAAGCCCAGACTGGTAAAAGAGGCGCAAGGAAGACACCCCATTGGTATGGGGCATCACTTAGAACCACAGGAGACAAGCTGCCCAACTGGGCACTGCCTAACTGTACCCACAACAGGAGACATTTACAAACCCAGCAGGGCCTGGCACCTGCTCAGATATTTCAAGGTCGAGTCAACATCGATTCCAGAGAGTAATTAAGCTCACATGTCCAGGCAGAAGGCTGGCAGGCAAAGCTGAAGAACCACCGACTTGTTCCTAGCTGGCATATATTCACCCCCAGGATCTGGCCACACTGAGCCGAATGCAGGCTGGAATGCATCTCCTCTCTATAGAGCATAGGCACACTTAGCTTCTAGAGGCTCTTTTGTCTTGAAAAATGACTTTCTAAATACAAAGTGTTTTCCAAGCTCTCAGGTGACTGAATCCCACACCCAGCTAGTCTTACCTCTCAGTAGCAGTGGGTCTCAGAGACTTTATTTGGACTCAAATACCTAAACTTACATAAAAGCATTGAATTTGTCCAGTTTTTTGGTCAAGTCTTTTAAGATCATGATTTCTCTAAATGTTCAGCTCCAAACATTTTAAATGCATTTTCTTTTCCTTCTTGTTTGGGTATCAGATGTAGGATCATTGTGTGTCTATGGTGTGCTTTGTGTTCATGGCATGATCTAGAAGACTTAGGGCCTTCTTAGACATATAATTATTTCTTCTCTGATTTGAGGGATGGGTGGGGCTTTCCCTTACAATGTCTACAGAGCAAATGTTTCCCATTTTCCTCCATACCTGCTCTATTTTCTCTTCTGACAAGAGCCTTTCCTAAAAAGCAAAGCAAATGTCACTATCAGACTGGTCCTCTATGATCCTGGTGATGAAGAATGCTATGGTTTAATTTTGTCCCTCAGAGGCACCCATATTGGAAGCTTAGCTCTCAGCATGGTGACATGAAGAGGAAGACACTGTTGGGAGATGCTTATGGCACTGAGAACACTCATTGCTTGGTACTAAGGTAATGCCCAGGGGCTCATGCTTACCCGAGTTAGTTCTTCTTAGCATAAATTATAAAAGAGTAGAACTGGCTGGGTCATGCCTGGCTTCCTCTTTCACCATTCAATCACTCCCTCTTGGAAGTATTATTGTGATACCATAAGGTCTGTACCAGAGCAGAGCGAATGCCAGTGTCATACCCTTGAATCTTCAAAAATTTGGGCTGGATAAAGCTCTTTTCTGTTGAAATACTAGCTTCAGGTATTTCATCATATTGACAGACCACAGGCTGTTTTGGGTAATTGCCTTGGGGTCCTGTTCTTCCCAGCCCTGTCCATTCAGTGTTTCAGACATAGCTGTTCTAACTCCATACAGATGGAAGACTCAGTGGAAGAATGGGACTTCCAAAGTCTTCAAAAACCTTTCATGAACATGAAGCACACCATAGACACAATAATCCTACATCTGGTACCCAAGCAAGAGGGAAAAGAAAATGCAGTGCAAACTGTGGGAGCTGAACATTTGGAGAAATCGTGGTATGTAAAGACTTGACCAAAAATCCTGGACAAATTTTATGTAAGTTTATATATTCCCCAGACACTTTGAGGGTAACTTTAATGATCCTTACTTTATGTAGGTTTGTTATTGCAGGAGCTGAGACAACCAGAAGGGAGCCTTCACAATTCTGATATTTATTCCTGAAGGTATATTAAAAATGGCTAAATGGGTTTAAGTATGTGACTCCACAAAATTAGAGTCCCTAAGTCAGAGGTCATTCTTACTCTTTGTTGAAAGGCATTTATCCCATGACCTTGTTGGAAAGAGTAAGTTAAGTAGGCTAATAAGTTTGAGACACAGGGAACAATGCTTGGCACATGGTAATCCCAACTTAACTGCCCAAAACACAAGACTACAACAAGATGCCATGCGTGAAAGTACAGTGGCAAGTATCTTTTCAGGACAATACCCCACAAGATCCTAGAGAGCAACACTCTTAGAGACCACATCTCATGGATGAAAGGCCAGCTGTTCAACCTACTTTCTAAAACCCTGTTTCTAAGAGAGAAACTTCAGAAAGCACACACTGCTGGAAATGTCTTTAGGCATAAGCTGCTTTGCAGAAATAAAAACAAATATTTTGCTTTCCCTCAGAAAATCTGGAATATGTACTATTGTGAGTTTTAAGTTAAGAAAAAAAGAGAAGTACCTGCCATCTTAACAGCACTGTGAGAAGTGCAGTGGTCTCCTGAATTGACAAATCACTCATCAAATGGAGATAGTACCAAACAATGAACAGATTTTCCTATACATTCATACATACCTCTGATAAAGAGTAGTATGTATTAGGCATAGTAGTGTGTGTGTGTGTGCTGATCCCAGGCTGCCCAATGGGATATGAAACCTACACAGAGTTGGTGATCTCTATGTACAGTGCTTTTCCCTTTCATGAGATTGTCTAGTAGGTGATAGATTTGGGGGTTCTGAAGGCCCTAACTAATGACCTAACTAAAGTTAGATGACCCTAACTAAAGCCATCTATACAAAGATGGGTAATGAGCAATGACTAGTACCCATCTTTGCATAGATGGCTTTAAAAGCTCCAGGGACCTATCATCTTCCTGCCTGTCTTAATCCACAGACTGGGCGGCTAGAGAACAGCAGACAATCACCTCCTCCAGCTCTGGAGTCTGGAGGTCCAAGATCAAAGGGCTGACAGATCCTGGTAAAAGCCTGCCTTCTCAGTAGGTCCTCACTGGTGGAGAAGGGAGAAGAGAGAAGGAAGGAGGCGAACTTTCTCGTGTGTTCTTATATGATCAAAGATGCCCCTGTGTGGGCTCTGCCCTCATGTCCTGATCCCCTTCTGTAGACCTTATCTCTCCGTGCCATCATGTGGAAATTAGGGTTTCAACATGGAAACAAGCATTCAGTTTTCATCACTGACCAATCTTCTTCCTGCCCATCCCACTCAAACATTCCTAGAACTCACCTTCTGCATCTATAGTGAATGGACAACTGAGGATCCTATTCTTGTTGTGTTCAGGGCTCATAGGATATAGCACCCCTAGTCTGCCAATGGGAGTCCTCAACACACCAGTTGTCACTTTAGAATTTGAAGTACACTGTCCCAGAGAGACTGAAAGAAGGACACTCCTTCCACTTGCTGTCCTATTCTGTGCCCTTCAGAACCAGTGACCACAGTTAAGAGTACATACAGCCCCAGTTAGGGTCCCACCTACTCACCTTTGAAACTAGGTCCCTTCGCTTCCCACACCAGAGTGACTTCTTGAGGGGACTTTCTCCGGACAGTAGCCACTTCCTTTTCTCCCACAGTATCTCAAACTTTGCTAAAGCACATAGAAAAAGACTCCTAAGAATTCTCACTGCTCCTAACAATAGGAAACAGACAATGGCTAAAGATAACAATGGGCAAAGTAACAACATTTCTAGAAGGCTGAAAAGAGTTTCATTAACAGAATTCCTGGGGTTCAGTGGTATGTAAAAGGGGCCCTCCTCTCCAATCCCATCTGCCTCAAGCCTTTCCCATTCTGTTTGCATAATTGTGGATGCTCTTCTGGATCTTTGAATGTTCTCCTCTGTCCTAGAGACTCTCTGGACCTCCCCAGAGTTCAAGCCAACACACCTGTTTCTCATCTTCCATAAGGAAGCTTCTTCCTATACTGCCTCCCCGCCAAAGACTCAAAAGAGCAAATAGGACTTTCTAGAGATGGAGAAGGTCCTAGTGAGGTCCTTAAGGGCATCAAAGGAAAACAGATTTACCCTCACCCCTGGAGAAAAGCTTACCCTTCCTAGAACAAGAAGATCAGGATGCACCCTCAGGAGGCTGGCCACTAGAGATGAGAAGCAACTGCTTCAGATGTCCCCCATCTGGGGAAGCTGGAGGGAACCAGGGGGACTAAACATATTACCAGTTCTTTTGCAGACACCTTTGAGCTGTAAGTCCCGCCAAAGATTTCCACTCAATAGTATGGCCCTCTCTTCCTCAGAGTCTGAACCAACCAACCTGCAATGCCAACATTAACTAGAGATCAACAGCAATGCACTCTGGGACCTCCTGAATTCCCATCTGTGTTTAAAAAGAGGCTCCCTAATGAGTACTTTGGATACAAGCTTGAAAGGCTGATTTCTAGAAGAGTTACATTAGTCATTGTCAAGTAGGGTGATTTTGATTTTTTTTTTTTTTTGTCCTTTTGAGATATTTGGCCACATATAAAGACATTTACGTGAGTTCTTGTAGGGTATAGTTATGGTGGGGAGAACTCAGGATACAACACAGACAATTTTGCAATAAACAACTACCCAGGGCCTGGTATACTGGCTCATGTTTATATACCTAGCACTCAGGATGCTGAATCAGAAAGATTGCAAAGCTAAGGCCAGCCTGAGATATACAGCAAGACCGTGGTGGTTGAATAAGAATGGCCCTTAGAGGCTTATATATTTAAACATTTGATCCCCAGATGATGGAACTGTTTGGGAAGGATTAGGAGGTGTGGTCTCTTTGGAGGGAGGGGTGTTGCTTAGGTGGGCTTTGAGGTTTCAAAAGACTTCCAGTGTATTATCTCTCTCTTCCTTCCTGTCTCTTTTTCCTTCTCTCTTCCTCCTTCCCTCCCTATCTCCTTCTCTTCTTTCTCTCTGCCTAATAGTTGTGGATCAAGCTGTTTCTTTGCTCCAACATCATGAATTCTAAGCCTCAGAAGCCAAAAGCCAAATTAAACATTTACTTTTATAAATTGCCTTGGTTATGGTATCTTGTTAATACAACAGAAAAATAACTAATACCAATACTGTCTCAAAAAAACCAAAGGAACCAGGAGAGCATTTTGTGCCCCAGAAATCATCAGGATCTAGGATGAGAAATCCTGATATAGGAGAACAAATGCAGGAGAAAAACAATGGCTGATCACAAAGCCTTGTTGTTCCACATGGGGAATGAACAACAGTTTCCCCAAAGGTAGGTACATGAACTACAAGACTATAGTGATGTGGGAATGCGTTTATGTATGCTGTGAATCTCAATCTTTGAATAAAGGAGCTGTTTTGGGCCATGGCAGGCACCATAGAAGAAGTAGGAGGAGAAATCAAAGCATAGGTAGGAGAAGCAGGGTGGAGTCAGACAGATCGAGCTGAAGCCGCCCAAGGAGCAACATGTAAGGAGCACGGGTGAGCCACGGGCCACGTGGCCGACAGATTAATAAAAATGGGTTGATTTAAGATGTAAGAGCTAGCTAGCAATGTGCCTGAGTCATAGGCCAAACAGCATGAAGTTAATAGAAGCATCTGAGTCATTTTTGGGGGCCTGGGCGGCTGGGCGGCTAAGCGTGCTTGGGCGGCAGGTCTGTGGGTCTCGGCCGCCCGGGACCCGAGAACGCTTCTACTACACTATAGAGTCATCCAGATAGCCTCCAAATTCTCTGTGAACTGCCTGTATGCCTTTTTGCTTCTAGACTTATCAATAAGAAGCATTGATATAAGTCGTGAGAACCTGTCCATGGTGGATGTCAGGAAGTCCAGGCTTGGCCAGATTATATTTGCAATGGCTGCCACCTGGATCTGAAGGGCAGGCTCGCTCCAGTTGATGTGCAGGGCCCTGAAACTGGCCTAAGACTCTTTGCTACATAAGTTTACAATCAATGGATTAGGGGGTGCTTCTGCTGGGAGCATAGCATGCTGGTCTTGAGGTCTTCATGCTGACCGCAAGAGAAACTGGGCATGACAACCCACAGGAAGGGAAGAACTCACAAAACGCTCCACAGTGTTATGTGTGCCATCCCAGAGAAGAGGCGGGGATGATGCCACCAACAGGGATGTGTCTTTCTCTTCTTTTGCTCCTTTGATGTCACCTTCTCTGGAAAGTCTTCTTTAATTTCCTCTGCCTTCCTTGTACTTTTTGTTATCCCGCTGACCTGTCAGCTTTGTTCCTCTCCCTGCCTGCACAATTGTGAATCCAGGACAGTAGCAGAAATGGTGGATTTTAGCCTCTCTTCTGGAGACCAACAAAACACAATTCCCAAATTTGTTTAGGGGTTCTTTATTCTCTCATTCTCATATAGGGAACACTATAGCCTTGGGAGGTGCCAGGGAGTAAATGCCCCCTAAAGCAATATACACCCAATAAGAGAATGAGGGTGATACTCTGTGATGGTTTGAAAGAAAATAGACTCCATAGGTCCACAGGGAATGGCACTATTATTACTATTATGAGGAGCTATGGCCTTGTTGGAGTAGATGTGGCCTTGTTAGAGAAAGTATCACTTGGGGTGAGCTTTGAGGTTTTGGAAGCTCAAACAAGGCTGAGTGTCACTCTCTCTTCCTGCTGTCTGTGGAACCTGATGTACACCTGTTAGCTACCTCTCCAGCACCATATCTGCCTGTGCTGCTGCCATGCTTCCTGCCATGACAACAGTAGATGTTCCTTTATAAAAACAGTCATGGCAATTCCTCACAACAATAGAAACTCTAGCCAAGACAAACTTGGGTAACCTGGAGTTCATGTATCATGATGGGGCAATTCTAAGGTATGTTCCAGACTCTCTCTCTTCCTATTTCTCATCATTTATGTACAAGGGTCTTGACTGCTCTGCTGTCCGAAAACAAAGATAAGCATTTCACTCACTGCTAAAAATCCAGTGTTTAGATACACACACACACACACACACACACACACCTTGCAGTGAATGCTCACACACCCCAAGTATTTATAGAAGTTAAATAAAACTCCCTCCGTGCCTTGAAAATCAAATGCAATAGCAATCAGACAAACTAGTAAAGCCCTTGTCAGAGCCATGGTGGGAAAGGCCAGAACACATCTACATGCCTTTTATTTTTAATCAAGACACATTTAAAACAGTCTTCTACCCACACTAACAATTCAGTTTCTAATTGTCATACAGAAGAGCTCGCTGGCTGGGGTTCTGGAGTCTTGTAGGTCAAGGTATGATGTCTAGCCTGGTGTCCTTCTGATTTGTCACCTATAAAACTGTGCCAGCAGGGTTCTAGGGGAGAGTTTAATGATACAAGACTTATTGGAGGGTTTGATCCAGTACTGGCCAAGGCTAAACCTTCAACAAATGGTTTTTAACATTAAAACCAGTCAAGTGGTCCCAGTGGTGGAGAATTGATTCCTTAGTGGCCCGCCAACAGGAGCAGGCCCTGTAAGCCAGCCCCAGGCCCATAGCAGGAAGGAGTCAGTACTTCTTCTTTGCCTTGGTTGGCCTGAAGTTTGTTTTTATGTGACTAACAACAAGGATATTAGGACTCTCTTAGCCACGTCTACCCTTTTCCCACTCATCCTTCACTCCCTACTACACTTCATTAAAGAGCAAGCCGTAGGAAACAACCAAGCATTTGCTGTGGAGTTAGGATTATTTTGTTTCCCCTGGTCTATCATTAGCCACATTTGCCTGCAAATTGAATTGATGTTTGTAAAGCTCATCTACTCAGAACTCCAGAACATAACCCTCACTATCTGTTTATGACATTAGAAACAGCAGGAGATCCAAACTCCAAAACTCGGATGACATGCAAATGTGTCATAAAACTCCAGCAAAGGCAAACCATTTCAAGGATTTATTACTAACAGTGCTGCTTTTAACTAGAAAGAGCTGATGGCTTCTGCCTGAAATAGTCAAGGTTGCTGCACAATGGGACATGAGCCCATGTGATCGGATGAAAGTCAGAGCATCCCCATGGGTCAGAGCATGCCTGGGGTGGGCAGCGCTGGGTTTGGAGGAACATAGGGCTGACTGCCTAATGCTCTGCCAGCTTCCAAATAGTTGTCTATAAATAGGAGCTCAAGGTTGGTTGTGCTTATCAAGGTTGGTTGTACTCATCAAGGTTGGTTGTACTCATCAATTCCTCCTTTATATCAAAACCAAATTCCTATAAAGACCAGACAGCAGACTTCCAGTGCTGCATTTGTTAAAGCAACGTGAATTCCACAGGCTTCCTTTTTACCTCCTAACCCAGGCCAGTACCACATAAGTACCATTAGCCCACAGCTCCTGCCTTCCAGTGAGGCCACTATTTGCCCTTTAAGAATGAGCAGAGTAGCAGGGCAGGACCCACAGAGTGACAGGAGGGCTTCTGTGGTGACAGGGAGGACTGACAGAGTGGGAGGAAGGATGGAATGGCCGGGAGGACAGCCATGGTGATAAAGAAGGCTGCTGCTTTGAGTAGAAGGATTGGGGAGGACAGCTGGAGGAATAGTCTACTCTCCCCCTAGTTCTAGTCTTTGAGATTTGTCCTTCCTCTCTGGCTCTTCCTTCTCTGTGACCAGTGCCTCATCGTCCCAGCCTCTGAGTCAATGCCCCTCACAGCAGCCCCTCCATAGTCCTTAACCTGCTTTGATTTTCTTTAAGAAGCCTCTAGTTTCCCTGCCTACGCTCTCATTGGCTTTGTGACTGCCACCAGGGCCCAGAAGCTTGCAGTCTGACTCTCCAGGCACACAGTAGAAGCTCTGTCAATAGTTAGTGCATGAATAAAGTCAGAGCTTGGACTGCCTGGGTGGCCTGGGGATCTGCAAATAGTGCTAACCAAGAAGGCTCCACATGCCCAACCTGAAACATTCACCTCACATCTCTGATACTTTGCCCTCAATGGCGTCTGTGATCATCCTAATAGCAAGACTGATCTCTTCTGGTACAACCAGACAGAGGCTTTGGAGAGTAAAGCCTTCAGACTGCAGAGAGCCAATGGCATCATCCTGTCCCCGTTCCTAATGGATTCTGCTAAGTGTTTTAGCACAGTTCACTGGTCTATTTTTAGGTAACACGAGTGGTAACCTAACCAGTAAAAACAGCTATCACCTTGTAAATGCAGGATCAGCAGGCACTGGCATGTATAAACTTGTCAACATAACTGCAAAAGAGCACTTTTCCAGGAGATCATTAAAAAAATAATTAGAAGGAAATAGTTTTTGAGTAAGGAGGTAAGTTTGGCTGTAGAATGATGCTCATTTTTTATATCTCACATTAAAACCTTTGTAAGGTCTCTTTGTAAGATCAAGGACCATTGGAACATGAAGATACATTCCAACATCACCTTGGCCAAGGAGGATTCTGTGCTTTGCTCTTTAGCTTCAGTGCCAGACTGAGGCTGGCTGGGTAAATAATCCCTTCTGGCCCTTATGCTGACTAGACACAACAAGAACCTCTGTCCCCATGGAAATACTGCATTCCTTAACCAGTATGCACAACTGTCTCCTGAGTTATGCTGTGGAATAGAATTGTTTAAGTATGTAAAGATGTGTTGCATTTGTTTACCTTGTCTGCCTAAGACACCAGGTCTAATAAAAAGCTGAATGGCCAATAGCTATGCAGAGAAGGCATAGGTGGGTTTGGTGGGTAAGGAGAAAAGGGGAGGGGAAGCTGGAGCAAAGGAAGCAGGAAAGCAGGATGAACAGTACATCGATGAGGTAAATGAGCCTCAGGGTAGCAAAGCTAGCTAGAAACAAGCCTAAGCTAAGGCTGAGCATTCATAATTAATATGTTGTCTTGTCATAATTCATGGAGCTGGTAGTCCAAGAAAGCCTGCTACAGAGTTAGTTTCTAGAAGTAAGCCTTTTCAGGGCTAGAGAGATGGCTCAGAGGTTAAGAGAACTTAACTGCTCTTCCAGAGGTCCTGAGTTCAATTCCCAGCAAACACATGGTGATTCATAACCATCTGTAATGAGATCTGGTGCCTTTTCTGTCCTGCAGCCATACATGGAGAAAAAACACTATCTACATAATAAATAAATAAATCTTAAGAGGAGGAGGAGGAGTGAACCTCCTCAACTAACTTGTGAAACCCAGGACTAAAAGCCCCAGGACTAAAAGCCTCCACTCGTGAATGCAAATAGCTTGGCTTTTCTACCTCTGAGGGTTGAAGACATCCCCTTCTACTGGCTGGAAGGGGCAAGGCCCATTCTTCCCCATGATCTCAAGGCTTTCTTGCTTCTCTCTTCTGAGTGCTGAAGTTTATGACACAGAAATTTTGTCCAGTAAGCACAAGTATCCGCAGGCCTTCAAATCCCAAGAAATTATAACTTGTTTTCAGAGTTGGCCAGAGCACACACCTGTGAAGTGGATTTGAGGATCCAAGAAAGGATTCCAGGGGAAATGCATCCTATCTTTCTCTGGAATGGAATGAATGCTGGATTTGCAGAGAATGAACAAGATAGGATGGGAGGACAGTCAAAGACCAGAGTGGATGGATGTAATAGTGACAGAGAGGCAGCATGGAGAACCAAAGTCAAGTTTATGAAGGGCCAAGTGATAACTTCACTGCAGACCCGTGTTAGCTTCCTCTCTCCATGAGTGGGTAGTGTCCCAAGTATAATACGAGGACCCAATAGCAGGACCAGCAGCCCAATGTGACATTTTCTTTAGTCCTAGATTGTTCCCTCTTAGACTGCACAGACAGACCCATCACAGATGGCATTTCCTGCACCACTTACATTTGAGTGGGGCCGTGTATTAGGTATTATCTCTAAGCCAATGCAGCTCAGAGACAGGTGTGACAAGTTCCTACTATCTCTCATGTCTCCTATCAGCTAGAGGCAAAATATCTGCAACCCTGAGAAGCTGTGGAAGACAGAAAAAAAGGCCCTCATTTTTGAAGTCCCATAAAAAAAAAGAGATATTTGCTGACAAGGGCTCCCATACAAAGTTATTGTGTGAAAGATAAATAATTTTTTTAATAGAGATAAAATTTGCCCTGGCTGTCCTGGAACTTGCTTTGTAGACCAAGCTTCCCTCAGATGCACAGAGATCCTCCTGTCTCTACCTCCCAAGTGCTGGTATTAAAGGTATGAGCCACTGAGAAATACTTTTTGTTATCTTAAATTAAATGACACTAAAACTTTATGGTTGAATAGTCACCACACCTATCATCATCCTAAAACAACAGAGTAGGTACTGTTCACTGATTTATGTTGGTAGAAGTTCCCAAGATGTCTCAACATTGAGAAGTCCATTTATTAAAGAAACACAGGGGTGGAGGTATATATTTATACAATTCTGTATGTCCTACACATATTGGCATGTGTGTGGAGGCTGGAGGATGATGCTGGCTGTTTTCTTCACTCATTCTGCACCTTAGTTTATGAGACAAGGTCTCTCACTGAACCTGGTTCAGCTAGGCTGGCTGCCCAGTGGGTCCTTGGTCTCTTCTGACTCTACTCTCGCACTGGAAATACACATTTGCACTGCTACTCTGAGAGTTTTAATGGTTCTGGGATATCAACTCAGGTGCTCATGCTTACACAGTAAACACTGTACACACAGAGGAATCTCACCAGCCCTTAAATAAGCATTTGCAAAATGAGAATAATCTATTTTATTAGGGAAACTCAACCCCTAGAAAACAAAAGTTCACAGAAATTCATTGCCATACATACACACACACACACACACACACACACACACACACACACACACACACACACACACACACACACACACACACACACACACGCCCTTAAGTTCTAGCATCAAAACCACATAGGGTTAAGCAGCCAAGCCCACTCTGGCTGTCTCTCATTCACAGGACAGCAGAGACCATCCTAGGAGCAACTTTCAAGGCTCTGCTGCCTGCTGCCCAGCATGGGTATCTTATACAGCCAAATACCAAAAAAGAAAATTGGAATAGGAACGAAAAAGTCATCAAGAAAAATAGTCCAGATTTCTCATGATCTCACCCATGAGTCAGATTGGCGTTTGGATAACAGCTAATCGAGCGACCAGAACAGTTTGTCTGCCAGATGCCAGCCTGCCAGTGCCAACAGCAGAGAAGGCACACTTTTTAAATTGGCTTAAAAGGATAAATCTAGAGCACTTGTTTATTTTTTTTCCTCCTAAAAAAAATTCCAAGGTGAATGAATCTCTTGTTAAAAATAGCCCTCTTGGAAATGTAACCACGGTTTTCTTTTAAATGCTGAGTGCCAAGTATCTTGCCATTTGGGGTATTGGGGAAACATCTTGAGGAGTCTTTGCTGTGTGACCCTTAGAAAGCTGCCTCACCTTTCTGGATTTGTTCACTTATAAAATATAAAAGTAGAAAAAATGATCTTGAAGTTCTGAGGAAGAAGAGGAACTGATTTTTTTTTCACCTTGTAAATCTTTTACTGTCCATAGAAATTATTCGTAATAGAAATGGAGTATTTTCATGAGCAGCTTAGTTTGGAGGAATTTATTTATCCAGTGAAGTCCAAGCCACTAACCATGTGACTGTGTGTTTAGTCAGAAGCCAGGAAAGAAGTGGACACTCTCAATGGCCAGTGCTAAGTTCTGAATGCCTGTGGCTCTCCCCTAAGTCTTTCTGGGAAACCCAACCCCATGGTGCCGACAAGAGTGCGCCTTTTTGGAGGTGACTGGGTTCTAAGAGCTGAACACTCACAACAATTATAGATCTGTTCTGAAAGACCCAGGAAGCAGCTCAATCCCGCGTACCTTTCAAGGACAAGCAAAAGAACACCTCCATTCATGAGCCAGTATGGCCATCCCAGTCTCTTGGCAACTTGATTTGGACTTCTCAGGCACCATAGAACAGCAATATATATATTTGTGTTATTTACAAGCCACATCATTTACAGTATTTTTACAGAGAAGCAAAAAGGATTAAGCAAGATGTGTGGAGAGTGTGAAAAACAAAAAGACCTCAGTGTTAGGATGATTTCTTTGTTGTTTGAGACAGGTAGCCCAGAATCACCCCAAACTCTTTATATAACTAAAGCTGGTCTTGAATGTCTGGCCTCTGCCTCCTCTCAAGTGTTGAGTGACAGGCATGGGCCACTACACCTGCCTGATTTGGGTTTTGTTGTTGTGACACAGGATCTCACTGTATAGCCCAGCCAAGCCCTGAACTCCTGCTCAGCTTTTCCCATGCTGGAACTGCAGGTGTGTGACACCTGTCACACCACTCCTGACACACACATTGTCTTCTCTTATTTTAGTTTTGCAACAAGAGCACCTGTAACCCAGGCTGGCCTCAGATTCCCTGTGTGGCCAAAGATAACCTTGAACTCCTGGTTCTCTGCATGCCTAAGTGTGGTATACCAACACACCCAGCTGCTGTTGCCCCTTCCCCCAGAAAAGAGGCTTTGTGAATTCCTAATGATCATCACTTCCCTCTGAGAATAAGGGAAAGTATGGCCTTAATCAGAGAGAGAGAATCTGTCTAGATGGGACAACAGAGCTTTTGCTGATCCACTCCAGATTTTTGTCCCTAACCCCACCCTATTCCTCCACCAACCTCCTCTGCCCACCCACCCCCACTCCACTTGACACTTTTTCCCTGTGCTTCTGAGAAAAGGGATGGAGGAGTTGGCTATTTCTATCTATCTTTAGGGTAAGGAATTATTACAAACTTTAATTACTTGGGCCTCAGCAGTCCCTCAGGCTGAGCTAGCTCTCAGTATAGTACAACAATAATGTTAGGATCAGATGAAGGAAGGAGAGAGCAATCACATACTGAGTCTCTGGAAGGGTGAGTTCTCCTTGAGTGCTGAGAATAGCCACTAATGAACACTATCAAAATAGCTGCTCACTGCTGACCCTTGAGTCAAGCCTTGACAGCCTCTATTTCAGATCCCAACTCAACTGCCCCCCATGTCCTTCCTCCTGGATACTGTCCTATGCTGTCTCCAAGGTTGCTGCTCATATGCTGTTTAAATCAAGCTTCTGTGTCCTACCAGAACAGTGTCTGGCAAAAAATGTCTAGAGGGAAAAAAATTAAAAGGAGGTAAATATCTGTATGTATATGCATATATGTAATATATATATATATATATATATAATCTTTCTATGCTTGAAGTCTTTCCCATATATGCTGTTATTTTATTTATTTTCCAACATATAAAGGAAGACCCAGGCTGAACCTCATCATCAAAATCACCACCAACTGTTTAGCCACAGCCAGGATCCTCTGAGGCTAGGGCCTGCATTTAATGAAAACCCATTCTAAGTAAAGAAAAAGATAACCAACCCTTTCTCACAGGTTTCTTCAGTGCCTCTAGAAAACACATGTGGTGGCTGTAAAGAAAACTGCACGGAGTGCTGTAGAAGTGGAGGAAGGGGTGACATATGGTGACACACAGCAAGCACAGGGACCCCTTCATAGTGAGCATAGGCTTCAAATCACAGAATTGCTTCTATTATCCTCAGAGGTTTGATTGTACCAACAAGGAAGCACAGCTGGCCGCATTCAACTGAACCAAAGTTTATCTCTAATCCCAAATGGAAGACAGTGGTGTCCTGAGGGGCGCAGGCCTTGGGAATAGCTGGTCTCCTATGAAGTCTATCTACTGGATGGCCTTAGAATAAGTACTTGCCTCCAAGACTGTGGCTCCTTTTCATAACCCTAGTAATCCCTTAGGGTAAAAAGGAATGGACACAATAGAGAGGATGATTCAGTGCAGGGGTGAGCTGTAAGTTAGAAGAGCTATTAGATGCTAGCTACATCGGTCCCCCATCCCAACTTGATGCCCACAGGAAAAGGCAGCTGACAAGCTTTATGGCTTTGTGGAAGACAGAATAGGGAGAAAAAAAAATGTCTATATGGGGTTGCTTCTCTAGCCATTAACTACAATGCTTTGATCCTTGTTCTGCCTTTTAAAGCAAAAATAAGTCTTATACAATAAAGCCACGGGAATACTTTATTAGTTGGTCATACAATGGATTGTAGTTTCAAACCAGTCAAGTCTAAATGTAGTTTGGAGCCAGGGTTGCCCAAATGGAGAAAACAGGGAGGTCAAAACTCAGGAGAATATTTATTGATGGTACAGATATAAGTGCTCAATTGGTCCATAGATAGGAAAGTTTGAAGATAGACCTCAGATTGGTGGGCTTATAGGGGGAAGGCAGAGTATGGACAGCAAAAATGGCTATAAAGCAAAGTACAAAATCCAATTAAAATAAGGGGGCACATACCTATAGTCTCAGAGCTCAGGAGGTTGAGTCAGGAGGATTATGAGTTTGAGGTTAGCTTGGACTACATAAATCCCTACATAAGTACCCTACCTCCAAAAATGCCCTAGGGTTCTAAAGGTTATTGCAAAAATTCACTGAGAGCTTCATGGAAAAGGGGCTCTGGCAGAAGATGGAGGAGGTGGAAGGAGATCCACAAAGAAAAAGCTCCAGAGATTCCTGAGAAAATGGAGACTTAGCTAATGGTGGTATTGGAAAGCCCGTCAGTTAGACACGGGCAGGGCATCTCACTAGAGTGTGTGCTGGAAATCAGACCTCATAGCATATTGAGAAATTAATGAGAGATTCAGGAAGCAAGAACAGCCAAGAGGGACCATTTTTTCAAGTGACTTGGTGATTATGGATAGAGGGCCAAGCAGACTTCTAGAGCAGTGAGGAAGCTTCCACAGACACAGAAAGGCTAGAGTGAAGCCAGAGGAGACAGTCCCCCGGAGCCTTTAACTATTTGGTGACAGGCTAAAAGGGAAGTACCTGGAAGACAGCAAGTCTCTTTCCTGAAATTCTCTCCCACTGACTCCTACTTCGGGCCCATCTGCTGGATATGTCCCCTTACACCTCACATTTATCCAAGCAGTACAGGCTAGATGTGGGGCACTAGGGCAGAACTCGGTGCTGACCTTATTTAAGTAAGAGGCACACCACATCGAAACACTACATCTTTTCCATGAAGGATGATGTTAAGATAGGCTCCTGGCCATCCCATAATGCATGCAGTTGGCTTTTTCAGATCTGAGTGTAGGATCTTCACTTGAGCCCTTGGCTGATTGCTGTGAGGCATGGCCTCCATTTCCATTCTGGTTCCTGGAGTGAAATGAGGTCACTATGCTTCTCAGATCTGGGTCATGAGCAAATGGGAGAAACATGTCACCCATGCCTTTATTCAGGTTGTTGGTAAAAATGTTAGAACGGAACAGGATAATGTCAGTGGCAGAACTGTGCCTGACTCTCGTTGTCTGGAAACAGACCCCTGAATATGTAGACACCAATCCATCTACCTCTTTGGGTACACAGCTGGTCACCTGAAGATCTCCCCCTGAAGCTATGGTCACTGATGGCCAGGCCACATTGCTCCATGCTCCCTGGGAGGATATCACAAAGGCTGGGTGCCCTCAGAAATGTAGGAAAATGGCAAGTTGAGACTTACCTAGGTTATACGGCAAGACCCTGTGTTAGACAAAACAAAATGAAATGATAGTGGTATGAATCCCAAGCCCTGGCTGAAAAGTCTAGCTCCACAGCACCTCTCTGGGGAGCCGCTCAGGGAACCTTAGCCCTTCATATAAGAATACAATGCACTACTCTTTGTGGTTTTTTATTCACTTCCAACCCGATGAAGATCACCTTTATAGCTTTGTCCCATTTCTAGTCTCACCACGATATCATTTTCCCTTCAAGCCAAGGACTTCAAAAGGACATAAAGGTGTGAAGGGCTTAGTTTCAGGCCTTTTTCCGACATTAGTATATCAGGTTACCCACCCTCCAAGGCTGTTGAAATGAAGAATGTCACCGAGATAATGTGACTCTAGTTGAAAAGAAACACCCAGGCTGGAGAGATGGTTCTCTGGCTAAGACCATTGGCTGCTCTTTCAGAAGACCTGGCTCAATTCCCAGCACCACATGGTGGCTCACAACCACCAATAACTATAGTTCCGTGAGACCCAATGCCCTCTTCTGGTGTGCATACATCCATGCAGACAAAATACCCATATAAATTAAATAAACTAATAAATCTTTAAAAAGCAAAACATACACATTTTTAAAAGGAGGAGGCGGAAGAGGAGGAGCAACTCCTTGGAATAGACAGAGGGACCTTAACACTGACCTCTTTGGCCAAGTTCTCTTAGTAAACCTAGGATGCAATTACAATTCTATCCCTTTGCCTCTGATTTTGAAAATAAGGCCAAATGCCATTATGTCTGGACTTTTTCAACCAGGATGCTGAAATCCTGGGGTCTTAAATCTCATAAGATATATATCCAGTTGGTTTTTTAAAAAATCATAAAATGAGATGATACAGATTAATGATAAACCAAAGTGAAAAATGCCAGAGTGTTTATGAAAGAGATAATCCCTCATTATGAAGGATGTGGTATCCTTGCCCCCAGGCAACCTTCCTCAGATGATGCTGTCCATACAGTAAACAGGAATATTATAAGCCATCCATCAGCGCCTACTTCTGGGGACTCAAAGATATCAAAAGCATGGCCTAGTGTCCCTAGAGAAAGTCTAGTCTAGTCTGAGAGGAAAAAGGGAAAGTAATAACCAAACATAAGACGCCCTCAGTAGAGGGCTCACCTGCTCTACAGAATGCCAAGTAACTGTGGCTCTTGGAAGGAGCTGCCAGGTGGGGAAGATGAACCTGAACCTTAAGAGATGAACAGAATTTAGAAAGTGGGCATAGGTTAGGGCTGAAAAATGTGTACAGTTCACTTAGGCAAATGGCATTTACAAATAGCCACAGTCAAGTCTCCTCTTTTTTAAAAGTCTAAGAGTAATCTGGAAAGCTCACAGAGAACTCTAACATGGGGCCTGTTCCTCCCAAGTTCAGCCAAGGTTTTACAGAGATGAATGTCCAGAACACTCACTCTCATAAGATGCTCCAATTAAAAGCCTAATATGGTACCCTACACAGCAGCAGTTTTATTAGGACCACTCATTGCAATTTATGCTTTGAAATGAATGGATTTTCTAAGAATATAACAGCATATGCCACAGATGTAAAACTCCATGAAAGCAAAAAATAACACAGAGTTCAGATCACAAAGCAGTGGTTGGCAACCCCAGCTCCACATTAGAATCACCTGGGGAGCCTTTGAGAAATATCAGTGCTTGGGCTGTACCTTGTGCCAATTAAATTACAGTCCCTGGAGCACCACTATTTAAATTAAAAATACCACCGATTCTAACTCATTCTCTCAACTAATATTTCCTGCTACTAGCCAAGCATTTTTCCTAAAGGTAGCAGTGAGCCAAATAGAATTCCCCCTCCAAAAGTATAACGTCATCAGTCATCAGTCTTACATTGCAATCAGCAGGCAGAAAAGGAAATTATGTCAGCAGTGTGTGTGTGTGTGTGTGTGTGTGTGTGTGTGTGTGTGTGTGTGTGTGTGTATGTGTATCTGTGTCTGTATTTGTGTGTGTGCTCATAATGGAATAGAATGGCACAAAAGACCTCACCAATGGGGGCATTTGAATCAAGACCTGGAGAAAGTAAGAGGGAACTCAGGTATATAGTTGAAGAATATTCTAGAAGGAATGGCATCATAGCCCTAAGGCAGAAACCTTCAAGTGTGGCTGGAGCTAGCAGGGAGAGTTAACAGATAAAGTCAGAAAGGAGAGAGCAGAGTACACCAGCAAGGCCTAGTGGCTATATAATGAGTAGGCTTTTACTCTGAGTTCAGTAAGTAGGAATTTCCAGGGAAGATTTGTGTAGAGAGGGGCACGAACTGATTTATATCTTACTAGAATCTTTCTGGATGCTCCATTGAGATTAAACTCTGCAAGAGAAAGGGGGGAGTAGCAATTGAAAATGTTCTAGAATAGCCCAGTTGAGCGATAAGGATAGCCTGGTAAGAAAAGTGCAGAAATGGTTAAGTTCCAGATAGGCTTTAAGGGACCAAGTGGAGAAGTATCACCAGAGCTGAGCATTGTGGCAGTATCTGTAATTCCAGTCTGAGGCCATGAATCTGAGGCCAGCCTGGGCTATGTGTCAAGAAAAGGGGGGGGGGGAGAGAAGGGAGGAAGGAAGGAAGGGAAGGAGGATGAGAAAAGTATGGGGAGAAAGATGGCTGGGAACCTGTTCAGTTGGCAGAGTGCTTTTAGGACACACAGAGCCCTGTGTTTGATCCCCAGCACCAAATACAGCAGACTTAGCAGCATACACTTATGATCCTAGTCCTGGTGGAGGTAGAGTTCAAAGTCAGACCAGCCTAGGTGACATGAGACTGCCTGGAGAAATTAAAATAGAGGGGAAGGGAGAAAAGGGGGAGGGAATGAAGCAGGGGCGGTGGGAGAGGGCTTGGAGGGAGAACAGGATGAACCATGTGGACCAAGTTAGTTACACACAGAAGTAGTACAAGATGGAGGTATACCGGTGAGCACTCAACTTCTGGGTGGCATTTAGAGCCATGAAATGAGAGACATTACAGAGACAGAAAATTCAAATGTTTGGTCTTGGGCTCCCCATCCTCAGTAGAGGGATAGCGGTGGAGCCTTGGAGATGAAAAGACATGCTGATTGGGTAGCAGAGAGGTACACTTACAACATGTGCCATTCAGAACCGAAGAGTTCCCCAACAGCAGAGGGTAGACTGAAAGTGTCAAATGTTTGGAGGGATCAAAGACAGGGGCCAAAGTTATCTCTGGAGTTAGCAACTGTGGCATCACTAGCAACTTCAGGAGGGCAGAATATAAGCAGCTGGAAGTGTGGATCAGTGGGAGAACACGTGCACATCTGGGCTCAGCTTGTGGGGTGTTTGTCTTTCTTACTGTAATCGAAGGGGGCCCACACATAGATACTTGGTTTGATGATAAATAGGCAGATGTGAGCACTGTCCCCTTTCTTCTCTGTCCCCTTAGTCACGACACAACACCGTACAAATAGTCTAGGTTTTTTTTTTCTTAATTACATTTAAAGTGTGCATGTATGCGTGCGTGCGTGCGTGCATGTGTGTGTGTGAATGTGTGGCTATCAATGTGCCATGGCACACCTGTAGAAACCAGAGGACGCTTCTCTCTTTTCATCATGTGGTTCTGGGAATCAATCTGAGGTTGGGAGGCATGCTGGCAAGTGCCTTTACTGTTGAGCCAGCTCACAGGCCTTATTGAACTTCTGCCTTATGGTCAATGTCTTGATGAGCTTTCCACTCTACTCTTTTGACCAGTGCTGACACCAAAATTGACTCCACTTTGCACTACAGTTTTTACCCCAGGTAAATCACATAGAACCACTGAGCTCTGCATAGGTACCACAGAGTGCCAAAGAGGATCCATGTGGGGGTGTGGGTAGACATTGGAAATTCTTTATCAATCTGAAACTTACCTTTTGAAAAAAGGTCTCTCACTGAATCTGGAAACCATTTTAGCTAAACTGGTTGGCCAGTAAGCCCCAGGGGCCCTCCTGTCTCTGCTCATTCAGTGTTGGAGTTATGTCACTCACACTTGGCCTTTATGTGGATTCAAGTCCTCATATTTTGCATAGCAAGCATTTTACCCACTGAGCCATCTTCATAGGCCCCACCCAAAAGGATCTAGCCAGCTTCAAGTCCCCAGGAAATGGGTTTCTTGAGGCTCACTGTAGTTTTTTGATTTTTTTAAGACAGGGTTTCATGCAACACAGATGAGCCTGAAACTCAGTAGCTGAGGAAAACCTTGAACTCCTCATTTTCCAGCCTCCTCTTCTTCCTCCTCCTCATGTGCTGGGAATATAGGCATAAATCCTACTATGTTCTTGATGTGATGTTTTCTCAATTCTTTTTTCACTAGACTAGCCAGGATGTAAGGGCAGAAAAATACAGGTGGCTGAACTTACTTGATACAGAACATTTGGGGGATGAAGGCAGGAAAAGACATGGGAAGCTGATGGTTCTAATAAAGAATCACAAGAAGTGATGGTCCATGGAGGGAGTGCAGGCTGAAAAGGACGGCCCTGACAGGCAGCAACTATCTCTCCTGCCAATCTTCCGAGACTGTTGAGCATTTTGATTTGATAATTCAAAGAAATAGAAATTGTATTTGTTTTGCACTATGTACGGAATAGGAGGAATATGTAACATTTCTTCGTGCGGCACATGCTAAATAAATACTAGCTGAATGAAAATAAGGAAGAAAAGTTTGAGAGCATCCAGGACAGAGTGGAAGCCCCAAGAGAAAACTGAGCATCGTGTTGCGAGGAAAAATACCACCTTCTCCAAATGTTTGCTACGCTTTCCAGCTTTCAGTGATCTTTATGGGCAGCTACCCACCTCCTAGCTGCAGGACCACCACTGTTATAAAGTTGGCATGCTGTGTCAAGACGAAGATCGCGAGCAGCAGCTGAGAACGTGTTATTAAAAAATAGTAAGTCCAACTATCTTAGCGTGCAGGTTCCAGCGAGGATCTGAACCATTGGAATTCCAGAAGCACACCATGATCCAACAAGTCAGCACTGTGGTGGGTGGTAACATTCCACACGAGAACAGCACATAAAATTCATCCTGGCTCCATTGTGACTACCCACCTGCCTGTTACCAGGAACAATAAGCTTTGGTAGATGCTAAAAATAAAGGGTACTACCAATGAGTGGCACTTTACATGCACAACCCTCAGGCAAGTTCTGGTTACCATAGCAAACCCCACTTACGACAGCAGAGGTAGAGTGCATGACGGATTGAATAGCCAGGGTTCCGCCTTCCCACAGGAAGCAGCTATGTCGACCAGCAGAACTGATCAGCTGCTGTAGCCCTCTCCATGAGAGAAGCCCAACCATCACTTGCGGCTCTTGGACATTCTCACAATTACTATTGGTCTGAAAGAGTGGGTTCCCCCTTCCTCCCCCCCCCCACACCATGTTTACTTACTGGTATGCTGACATAATTTTCAAGACTGCTTAATTTTAAAAGGATGTCTAAACTGAGTACAGTGGGTCAGGCCTGTAATTCTAGCTACTCACAAGGCTGAGGTGATAGTCACTTGAGTCTAAGCGTTCAAGACCAATATGGCAAGTGTCTGAGAAAGAGAGTAGGGGAAGGGAAGGAAGAAAGAAAAACAAAGAAACAAAGATGGAGTCAACAGCAAAGGAGGTAAGGGTAGCTGCTTTCTCACCTGGCAAGAACTTGTTCTTGGCTTCTCTCATAACTAGCCCACAGCTGATGACAGATCAGCCTTTTAGCAAGACTCAGTGGCGTAAGATGTTTATCAACCTCCAGGTGAAGCCTGTGCAGTCACTCAAGGGCTCCCTCGTCTGGAAAGTGATGCAGGGGCCACAAACCCCAAGAAGTACAGGAAAGTGCTCCCATGTCAGGAAAACCAGTCTAACAAAAACCTCCGGGACTCTTCTAAACTGATTCCTTCTCCAAAGTTCAAGTTTCCAGCCATGTTCTACACGGAGACGCTGAGAAACATAAATAGCCCAGATCCTAATGCTCCACCACAGACTCTGAGCTTTCTAGTTTCTTCCCTACTCATAAACTCAGGACACTGATGCTCAATGCGGCTGGCTTTAAGGATTCGACCTGGTCATCTCTACCTTCACTGTGAGGATTCAGTTTAACCCATCAAGTCTCAAGATGGGTCAGGGAAAATCTTGAGTCTAAAGGGAAGGGAAGCAAAATTAACTTCTTGGCTTCTCAGGCTTAAGTCCTAGGCCAACTTCTCAGAGAAATCGAGAATCTGAGACTGAGATTTCTTCCCAATGTATTAACCATCTGGGAGCAGGAAATAAACTTTGAGAAAGCCCAGAAGTCTGTAGGGACTGCCAGGACACTGGGCCATTCCTGCTTCTCAGACTCCATGTAGAATATGGCTGAAGGCTCTGGGTTAGGAGACGCAGGGATCTAGATCCAAATGAAGAGGGTATGTGACCTCATGTCACTTAACTGTTCTGTGTCCCCTGATCTGGGAAGTTGGGATAACTGAGAACAGTGAAATGTTCAGTGTGTTCAACAGTTGACAATATGTTTGGGCGGAAAGATAGCTCCAACCAGCATGAACTTCTTCTGTATGGCAGGACTACCATGGGCACTTAAGATACATATACAAAACAAGGTCTTTGCTTTAATGGTGTTTGTATTCTACGAGGTGATATACAAAATAAGCCAATAAATCAAGGCTATATTTCAAACAGGAATAGTGTTATGGAGTCTCAAGAGCTTCCATTTTACATGACATGCTTGTGATGATCTTATGGAAAATATTTTGAAAAGCAGAAGGGCCCCAGTGCATGATGGGAAAAGCTGCAATGTGTGATGGGACATGGTAGGTTCCAGAACTGAAAGGACAGTGTGTCAGGTACAGATGTAGGACAGGTTTGCTAAAGGAACACACATCATGTTGAAACCACAGTGTGTAATCCCCCATCTAAGCTAAGAAGTTATATGATTTGAACTGTATTTTAAAGACTATCTTTTTAAATTTTATTATCTTATGTATATGAGTGTTTTGTCTGCATGTATGTCTGGGCACCGTGTGCATGACTGGTAGGCCAAAAGAGGGCATCCAATTACTAGTAGTTACAGATGGGTGTGAGCTGCCATGCGGGTCCTGGGAGCTGAACGTAGGTCCTCTGGAAGAGTTCTTAACTGCTGAGCTACATCTTCAGATTTTGAACTGTGCTTTTTAATGACCCAAAGGAATCCAGACATGGTGGTAGTGCACAATTTTAATGTTAACACTTGGGAGGCAGAGGAAGGTAGATCTCTGGAACCTAGAGGTCAGCCTAGTTACTTAGTGCTTAGTTACATAGTAATTTCAGGCCAGCCAGAGTGACATAGTGAGAATTTGCATTAAAAAAATTTAATAAAATAAAAAATATAAATGTAAAAGTTTAAAATATATAAGTAGGTTAGAGGAAGACAGGGATGAACAGGAGGAGCATGGGATTTTCAGGGCACTGATAATACACCCCTATGCTACTTTAATGATGAATTTATGTCTTTATGCATTTTACAAATGATGGTCTAATGTAAAAGACAGACTATATGTGGTAACAATGCTTCTTAGTTCAACATAACAAATACAACACTCTAGTGGAGGATGCAGAGAATGGGGAAGGACATACATCCATGGGGAGACCCGTACATTCCTCTTATTCTGCCTGTGCATCTAAAATTGCACTAGAAAAAAAAACCCCAAACTTTCCAAATAAAACAACTCCTCTCTCTGCTCAGAGGAGAAAGAGCAAGGGTTCAAAAATGTACTCCAGTTGGACAAATAGAATGGAACCCAGAGCAAAGCTGCAGTGGCATTGACTTATGGCGTCTCTGGTGGTAGAAGTTTGGGGCAGATACAGAGAAAAGCTGACTTATAATTTGGCTGTAGGGTTGCATAAAGGACAAGAATGTTCAGTATAGCTTCTAGAATCCAGGGAATGCGCTGTTGGTAGATGGTCGATTCTCTGATAGAAGGAGGAGAGAATTCATTGGAAGGAGGACTTTGCTGTTGGGTTTGATTTGTGGTATCTGCCACTTACCCATATGAAGATGTTCAGTAGGTGCTGAGCACAAGTCTGAGACTCATGGAGAAGCCTATGCTAACATTCCTTTGCTGGTATCAGAACCTAGGCCGTTCAGGTTGCCAGTGTGGAATAAAGGCCAGTGGATCTCCAGGAATCCTTCAAACTATCCACACCAGGTTGGGCCTGCTGAGGAAACCAGCTTTATGGACTGAGTTGCCACTGGTTCTAAATACTTCTTAATCTCGTCAATGTGAAGACACATTGCTGGACAACTAGGCTGTGATGTTGTAGAAGTCAGTTTAATAAATGCCTTTTTAATATATATATATATATATATATAAATGATATATACTCATTTTATCGGTTCTGTTCCTCCAAAGAATCCTAACTAAGACAATCTGGTTGTCACCAAACTTAGTCTCCAATGTCCTTGGAAAAGACACAAAGAGAAATTGAGCAATCATGAGAGAGAACTCGTGTGTGCACATGCATGCGCGAGTGCGTGTGTGCACACACACACACACACACATACACACAGAGATTGTCATGTGATGTCAGTGGCAGAGAATGGATGATACAGCCTTAAGGAATGTCAACAGTTACCAGAAGCTGGAAGAGGTGAGGTATTTTTTCTTCCCTGAAGCCTTTGGAGGGAACACGGCCCTGCCAAAGAGCTTAATCTCAGACTTCTCGCTTCCAGAACCATGAGAACATGCATCTCTGTTGTTTTAAGCCATTGCGCTTGTGTTCATTTGTTTTGGCAGCCTTAAGAGCAATAAAAAGATACACCTCACTGGATTATTATGAATTAAATGAGTTGAAATGTATAAAGTGTCTACAATAGTGCTTGCCAAATAGTGAATATTAGAAGCATCTTAATTTTTACCATGCACTTGACATTGTGCTGGATCTTGAAAAGGAAGGAAAAAATGACAGATATACTCATGCTTAAGGTAACGACAGTGCTCAGGAAACTGGGCAGGGGAAGGGACAGATGGTAGATGAGCATTTCAGGTACCACATGTATCTCCCTGGTGCCCAACCTTGCTGACTGCTGCCCCATAGCAGGCACCAATCAAGCAATCAATCAGCTTTACATCTGCTTAGGGTTTCCAAGATCAGTACTCAATCCAGGGAGATGGGGAATGTAATCCTTCCCGGTATATTCCTCTCCATGCCATCTCACTGTCTGCTCTCATGAGAACCCAGGCTGATGAGGACACTCGGAGCAGATTTTCTGGGCACAGCTGCCTCGTCTTTTAGCCTAATGGTATTGGGAATAACAATGACCAGGAAGAGTGGAGAGTGGGTAGAGGAAACTATAGGAGAGAGAGATGCCAATTTGGTATGCTGAGTGATTTGTAATAATATCTGCCTGGCGGCTTTAGCCTTGAAAATTAATTTCATCACCAGGAGACCCATATAGCACAATCTAGTTTTACCCAAATTTCAATATAATACACTGTGCCAAATGGGGCAGGGGACAGGGTGTCGGGAATGGGGAACACAGCTGAAATCTGACATTTTACAAGTGTCTACTGGCCAAAACACACAGAAAGAGTTTATTGCCATCATGTTTCATTAACCTTGGTTCCATTACATCTTCTTGGGTGCAGAAAGAGCAACGCTGGGGGACTTGGCAAAAGTGAGATTGCCCCACATGCAAACCTGAGTCATACGATGGGCTACCTACTGCTCACAATAGAGAAGTATCAGCTTGGGAAGACGCTTCTGGTGGCCACATCACTGGAACTCTTCAAGGGAGGCAGCATTATTGAGTGTTTAAACACATTTATGTCAGTCCAAGATATTACAGTTAACAGGCACTTGTAACTCTGTCCAAGAAGGGCACAGTATAGAATAACAGAATTATAGTAATAACCCAAGATATTTAAATAGGATGAGCCAGGCTGGTGTTTGGTGAAGAGTCCAGAGTTGCTGTTTATTCTCCCTGCTGAGGAGTTCCTACTTCCCCTGGGATGACTAGCCAGGCCGACCCCCAGGAACTCCAAACTCCCAGGCTCCTTCTCCTTTCCCACCAGCATCTTCCTGGTGCCCAGAAACCACCTCTTCACAGAAGCCCAGTTCTCTGACTTCCTTCCCCTACTGAGCATACCAGCATCCAAAACTGCTCTCTTGCCCACCCTCCTCCAGACACAACTCCCACTGGCTTACCAGACAGGTGCCAGCCAGGAACTGACTTTGGATTAGCACAGCACCAACTACACCCCTGCTCCCAATAGGAATCCCCTTTGGCATGATCTGAATGCCATCTTTATTTTTAGCAAAGCAGGATGGTCACTCTTCTGAGGCCCGAACAACAGGGGTTGCATGTTGAAGTTTACATGGTTTGGTTGAGGTAACAGAGGGAAACTAGTTCTTTTAGAGTCCAGTACTAGAGGTGTCCAAGTGCTGATAGAATGAGCTCAGGAAGGGATCTGCTCAAACCCATTTCCCCTCCCGCAAAACACCTTAGAGGACCTCATCTGGGGCATCGTTCTGCAAAGGACAAGCATGCCACAGAGGCCTCTCTGCCCAGAAAGCTGCAAAAGCAGCACAGATCTTATCTGGAAAAGCCTCAATTTACTTCAACCCTAAGGCAAGGGAGTAGATTGTCCTCTTTGAGGATTTGTGGAGTTTCTGATTCCATTTTATCCTCCGGGAGGGACCTAGTCATTTCTAGCTGCTTTTGACAAAACTTTCCACTTTTTTTAGTATTATTTTATCCAAAATAATCCTATGTGCAAAATAAATCCACATTGCACACAGGGGTTCTCCATCCCTGCTTCCCCCAAACTCCAATCCTCCATGCTTTAAGAGTACTTTTAGTAGCGGCGGGGCGGGGGGGGGGGGGGATCACCTAAAACCAATTAATCTGAGGAAGATTTCATGAGCCAGATGTTCACCACTGTCTGGTTTTATTAGACTGTGTTATAAAGAGCTAAGAATCCTAAGGTTTTTATTCTTTGTAAGTTTCTAGCCAGCCACTTACTCATAATGTATTCCAGGAGGTAGTGAAAGTGTGGAACATCCAGGACCAAATGTGTAGGGACTGACTCAAGTGGAGAGGGTGTCATCTGACATTCGAGAGAATGGCCCCCAGGGTGGTCTCCTCCTAGAGTGACAGAGACTGAGCAGACAAATATGTTGTATCCACACACCTGCACCTTAGCAAGCTAGTTCCTCAGCCTTGTTACAGGACAAGGAGCCACTGCACAGGATCCACTGAGTAGAGTCAGGCTATAAGCATAGGGGATTCTCCCAAACACGTTTGTCAACAGAATATAGAACCTTTCAGTTCGTAGTCAGACTGAATCACATGACCTGCCTAACAAACTCCACACCCCCATTTCACTAATATGAAGGATTTTCAAGTTTTAAATGTCATAGGGTATCTATCTTTTTACAGGCAACCAATGCATAAGCCCAAAGGACAACATTATCCAGGCATGAAAGATCCATGTGAAAAATAATGAGAGTAAAAAAAAATTATAGATTTCTATTTTCTTAACATTTTTACTCAATTTAGGTCAGCATACATCTATTCAGTGTTTAGTAAATAAAGTTAAGAGCTCTGTTTCTCCCCTTCTTCACTAATAACTAAGAATATTTATTTAATCTTTCTAGGTACAATCAAAGGCCCATTAATAGAACCACGGTGGTATGATGCTTACTTCTTCATTTCCTCATCAGGCTCAATTGCTTTGAACTTGACAAGAGTTCTCTGATAAAGTAAAGGTATATTGCAATTCTGGTTCCAGCTAGGGGATGGGGTAACTACTCTTTCTTTTCTGGGCCTCAGCTTTCTCAGAGACAGGAACTGGAAAGGATGGTGTCCCTCTCTAGATCACAGGAGATAGGACAGATCATCCTGATGAGCCCAGAAACTGGACCTTCACTTGAGGGATGTCAGATGATGGCCAAAGCGCTGCCATAGGTCACTAGATAAAACCCAAAGGATTCCTTAAGGTGTGAGCAGTGAGCCCAGGTAGAATCAAGCAGCCCGAAGCTCTTCCTCCAACACTGCAGGAGAGCCTACCTGGTCAAGCATTCTCTAACGTTCCCCCAACTACATTCAGTGGAAATGGGAAAGACGTTGATGAGAGATTTTTCTTTTTATCAAGCTGTTCCCAAGGGCCCACTGCATACCAGAGAGTCAGACCCACACACCTCAGCACCTCTTTGTATACGCCTTAAAAACAGCTCTGAAGCAGCTATTCTGAAATTCCTGGTCATCAAGAAGTTTTCTGCATTGCCTAAATTCCAGCCAGGCCTCCTCCAACTCAAGCATCCTTCCTCTTCCCCTTAGCTACCTCGGAGAGAGCCAGGTTCACCTCCCAGGTCTAGCAGTGGCATCACAGACCCTTCCTTCCAAGCCCCCAGCCGAAGCAGGTGCCATGCCAGCCCTCAGCTCCTGGGTTACCAAGAAGATTTGAGTCTACATCCCCTTGGCTCTCTCGCTCTCCCAATCTCTGCCTTTCTCCTTCCCAGAAGGCAGACCTTTTCCTTTTCTTGCACCTGTCTTGATTGTCTCCAACCTTATCCCTCCCAAACACCCCTTTGTTGGATTTTCCATTTTTTCCCACTTTTCTGTTGCTTGCCAGACAGGCCTGGGGAGGGGAAGCTGGGAATTGCTCCTGGAAAGGCTTTCTTTCAAGTACCATGACCTTCTCCAGACATTCCACAGTGCACTGGCACTTAGAGAGCCTGTCCTTGCTACCTTCCAGTCATGATCTTCTTTTGCAAGCTGGCTCAGTGACCGTCCTTTAGACTAGCCGCTCTCAGCCTTCCTAATGCTGTGACCCTTTACTATAGTTCCTCATGTTGTGTAACCCCCCCAACACAGAATCATTTTGTTGCTACTTCATAACTGTAATTTTGCTACTGTTTTGAACTATAACATAGATATCTGCTCTCCAATGGTCTTAGGAGACCCCCATGAAAGGGTCATTTGACAACCCACACACACAAAAGAGCGTATGACCTACAAGTGAAGTGGAGAGTCTCTGCTTTAAACTATTCTCAGTCTGTCAGTGGCCCCTCTTTTTCATCACTATGGACATCAGCTTCAGCAACCCCCCAAGCTTACCACACCCACCCCTGCCTACCTCCCCCAGATCCTACATATCTCTTCCTTTATCAGGCATATACTGTGCTCAGCCTCCTACTGGGCACTCTGGGGACATGCCTGAAGACAGAAGAAAGTCTCCCAGAAGTTCTGCCTCCTTTTGGGTTTAGCTGTGACCTTTGATGGGCTCCTCTTCTTCAGGGTGGTATTTCCCCTGTGACTGATGTACCCTGCCCTAGAACTATCTTTAGATGAGGATGCTTCCTCCACCATCTCCCTTGCCAACCCATCAGGAGGTCCCTCTCAGGGACCCCAAGTGCAGTCAGCCTGTGGAAGTTCCCTTTGACTTTGTCTAACCTGAGGCTACTCTTCTATGCCTCATGTGGACATAAATATACAATAAGGTCCTAGAGCAGTGGTTCTCAACCTTCCTAATGCTGGGAGTTTTTAGTGTATTTCTTCATGTTATGGTGACCTCAACAATAAAATTATTTCATTGCTACTTCATAACTGTAACTTTGCTACTCTTATGAGTTATAATTCAAATATATGATATACAGGATATCTGATATCCAACCTCTGTGGGAGTTGCAACCCACAGGTTGAGAACCATTGTCCTAGAGAAACAGGGTGGCCTGATGAGCAGATAGATAGATCCTCAGGCTCTGCAGAGCATGGGCAATGAAGATAACACCATGAGGTCTCCTGGGGAGTGGTGGTACTGTCACAGAGGAGGCCCAGTAACTGGATCTTGATGAAGAAGAGGTTTGTCAGGACCACTAGAGAAGGACAGATATTTCAGAATTCGCCACTCAGGGAAAATGGCTTGAAAGGCAGAGATAATAGCAGTGAAGACTGTTCCCTGACTTGTGTGTGTGTGTAAAATCTAGGCAGACAGTTAAGGTTTGAACTATTTATTCCATAGATCCCCAGAGCCTTGCCTAGATTTACAATAAATAGTAAGAAAAAGAAGGCTGGGAACTAGCCAGGTGGTTCCGTTGGTAAAGGTACTTGCTATGCAAGCCTGTTTCTCTGAGTTTAGCCCCTGGAACCCACAGTGAAGGAGAGAACAGTCTCCACACATGAGCCCCGTCACATTCACACAGACATTCAGCCACATGTGCCTACACTCACACTCACATGTACACAAAGTCTGGAAGGGTTTCTCAAGATTGCTGGCTTGTCGAATGGTAAAAACCCAAACTCCCTAATTTAGCTCACCTACTTTTGTTTAGAACCTGCATGTGGCCTTTGTTTCTGCTCGCTGAATCCCACCGGTGCCCACACTTCAACTCCACAGCTGATGCCTCTCTTCTTTCTCATAAGCTCCCATCCACCAGCTCAGGGCCTCACTGTCTCCCCCACCATTGCACTGCAAGAATCTTTTCATCAGACTTGCTGCCTCCCCTCTCTCCCCATCTCAATTCTTTCTGCAAGAGATGCCCCAAAAGCACATATCTGATCCCAATAGACCCTTGTTCAAAAAATCCCAAACATTTCCCAACTGTCTGGAAAGCTAGATTCCTGTGGGTCAGAGCTCAGCCTCTTCTGCCATGGATGAATCTGAAGACAGGATCAACCTTTGGGCAAACACCTCCTTGCCTAAGTGGTCCTCCACAAAGCTTCCAGATTTCCACCGTGAAAGGGGACCTTTTTCTCCTCCATACCCTTAAGATGTTTCATGTGGAACACACTTGAATTATTCATTTACTTATCCCCTCCATCCTTCACCCACTAAACATAGGGAACTTACTATAGGCTAGAAGGTGCACTGTCCAGAGACTTCTCTCCCGGCACACTAAAATGATTCACAGCAGGGACAGATCCCCTGGAAGCCCTGGACCCAGCAAACCACAGATGCTCGAAAATGATTGAAATGAATAGGATTATCGTACGTTTCCCTAAATAGTAAATTGCCATAAGTGCATCCAAAATCAATTTCAATGATAGATTTAAAGCGTGATTCAATATTTTTTTTCCAGGCGCTTATTAACTATGTCAAGGTACTTCACATGGTTCTGGTTCTTCTCCCATCAACACCTACCACCCTACTACTCCTACCCCGTAACACGTCACAAAAGCTCACGCTATGGTGTGGCTTTTATGATAGCAGCAATGTTCCTGGCTCATTCTAACAGAAGAAAACCATGTAGCCAGAGCAACCACCCACAGCCAGGGGTGTGCTCCGAGATATTTTATTCCGCCTTCACAAGCGGCCCTCCCACACCGCACCTGCCAGCCTGTACCTACCTGGCTTCCACCCAGAAGTCACAAGACAGAAAAGGCTGACCCAGTAGAAATAGTGAGGACCTAAAGCCCAAACCAGGAGCAGAGATGAGTGGGGGGGGGGGCATCCTCTCTCCAGGGAATGCCCTGAAGATTCAGGGGTGTGTCTACTATAGAAGCTCACTTTTCTTTGGCCACCCAGCAACAGCTTAGCTTTTCGGGAGCCTCATGGTGACTTGTCAAGCAAAACACATATAAAAGGCAAGACCCAGCTCAGGCTTCTGACGATGCCCAACCTCAGGGATGCCCTGGTGTCTGGGTATCTGTCTGTCTTTCCAGTGTCTGCCACCAGTACATGCCAGACCTGGTGTGACTCCGGTACTCCTTATCAAGAACTATTCACAGAGCAGGGCTGCCGAGGGCAGGTTTCTGGCAAACTTCTGTCCGTGGTCCTAGATCCTTCCCCCCCACCACTCAATTCATTCTTGTGCTTCGAGGGGGGAACTTCAGGGGGCAATGCTCCCCTACTGGAACATCCCTCATCTCTTTGGCAGATGCCATTATCACCCCAAAGATGTCTTTGCTCTTTATGCCTACTCTTTCTCGCGCCGCTTAGTGGGCCTGGGGTTAGTTAGCAAGAGATGAAGCGCGGGAGGACGGTCCTTGAGACAGTAACTGATTAGGGTAGAGAGACCAGCCAACACTGGGATAAGGGCTCTTGGCCGGTTTTTAGGCGTCCTAAACAGTGAGCCTCTAGTTACCTCACTGCCTGGGTCCCATCTCGGCCCAACCCGCTCCTTCACTGTACCCCGCTACCCTCCCACCAGATGAAAGAGGAATTTGCGCCACCTAACGTAGGGACCCACTTGGGTGCCCTCACTCGCCCCTTTGCTTGGACTGGGATTCCCGCACCCGATTGTTGCTGAACTTTCTCTGCGCACAGCGTCTTGGCGTTGCCGAGCTCCGCTCCCCCCGCGAGCCCACCCAAAGCCCCCTGTCGCAGCCGCAGCGCCTGGTCGCTTCACCTGCTGGTGGATCGGCAGAGGCTCGAGCCGCTCCTGGCGCGTCCAGACCTAGGCGCCGCCCGGTGCCCGCGTCGCTACCGCCGCCCCTGCCACACCGGTGCTGCCGCCGCGCCTGCCGGGAGCTGCGCGGCGCCGCAGGGATTCGCTGGTTGCGGCGGGAGGCGCGATCCCGAGCGTCTTCCGATCGGTCCGGTGCTTGGAGGGCGCCGGCGGCAGCCTCCTCACCGCGTCCCACTGCCCGCCGCCAGCACGCACTGGTACTGGGAGTGAGCTCCTCGCAGTGCAGCGCAGCGCAGCGCAGGGGATGCTCTGAGCCTTCAGGATGGGCGGGGATTCCTTCCCTCTGCTGGATTCGAGGGGCGGGAACTACCTTCCTGGAGTGACAGGCCCAGGGGGCGGGGATTCCCCCGCAGGAATGACAAGGTGGGCGGGGATTCCCCCGAGCAAGCCCCTGGGCGAGCAGGGAGGCTCTCCCAGGGAACCAGCAGTCCTGGTGCGCCAGCTTCCTGGAGATCCTGGGAGGAACCGGTCCAGGGAGACTGCGGCTCAGAATTGCTAGTCAGGCAGGGTTTGGGGCGCCATCTAGGTGGAAGAATGAGAGCCAGGAGACTTGAACTTGCTTTTGTATAGCACTTAACATAGCGCCGAGAAAAATGTCAATTACCTTTATCAGAAAATGGGTGGAGAGGCCAAGGGAAACCGGAGAAGAGCCAACCATGCAACCCATGGCCTCTGGTCCTTAGGATACCAAAACTTGATATCGCTTTGGTATGAGCATTCCTCCTGTGAGAGAACGTCTTTGAGCTTTAAGAACCCCAGAGCCGTTAATCCTTCAATTAAGCCGCTAGAGGAAATTCCTTGGGCCCCGGGATGGAGGATTTGGACCTTGAGAGGGTTAGCCAGGGTCTCCTGCTGAGTGGACCCCCAGAGCTTAAGGCCAAGTGCCCTTCGCCTTGTTCCGGGTCACTGGGGGAACAGGAGCCTCGGCTTTTTAGGATGCTTCTTTCCATAGATTTCAGGAAGCCTTCAAATATTTTTGGTTCTCTTTTTGTCATCTTTGTCATTCTGCCTACCACAGGGAGAGTACGATAAGCGCATAATAGGGAGACTGCACAGCTCTGCAAATTAAGCTCTCTTGAGAGGAAAAAGCTGGTCTTTTTCAAGTGCTGGCAGATAAGGGTAAAAACATACGAAAAATTACAAACCTCGGGATCATGAGTTGTTGAATAATGCTTTTGACATTTTCTGCAGAGCAGTAATTGGAAATCTTTGCTTTGAGGGAGATGGGGGTAGGGGTAGAGAGCATGCCTGGGCTCTAGATTTGCCCAGCAAGGCAATAAAGCTTAAAGAGCAGATAGACATACATCACCTGCAGACTCCACAGAACTGTCCCTCGGCATCAGAGACTAGGGTATTCCCAAGGCATTTGTAGATAGTATTTTCAGCTGGGGTTGAATTGAAGACATTCTTGGATTCAGCTCTTCCTCTGTTTTTATAGTTCCCACGACATAGATATCAATGTCTGTATAGATCCAATCCTTATGTATTACAAACTGCACAGTCTTCGGCACCTGGAATGTCCCTTCCTATCTACAAATAGAGAAAATGTCAGGCAGAACAAAGTAAGTTGTTCTGTATATCACTTAGAGGTGTTCAGGTTGTCTAGAAAGTTGTCATTAGGATGCCACTGAAAATCCTTTCACAATTATACAGTGCTATCTGCTTGTTAAATGATCCCACACTCATCTGCCAACATCCCCTCCCAACCTCAGGAGCCATAGAGAGGCTACCTGTGTCTTCCACACCTCTGTACCCAGCACCTGGCACAACCCTGCTACCCTCAGTGCTCAACTGAAATTGCAAATGGCCGTCACTCTAAATGTTCTAGCTGTTCTTTCTTAGCCAGTGGTCTACAATCCTTTCAGCCCAGCCCTGTGCTCCAACCTAGAAATTCTGTTTCTTTTGCCAGGAAGGCATTCTCACTCTCCAGGGCCTGCTGAGATCCTGGAGTTAAACAGGACTTCTTCTGAGAGGGCTTCTCATCGCATGACGGCAGCATCAGGTGCTCTTCCTCATTAATTGCTGCAAAGGTATCACCTGGTTCATACTGATAATAGAACCCTTCTCTGGTGTGCCAAATTGTGGAGCTGATAGTGTTTGTATGGCTTGTGGGCTCCTCGAAGTTAAAAAACAGAACAGAAAGAATGTATAGTGTTTCTAAAGTGCAGTGCAGTACAGTGTCCAACCTGATAGCCAGACACTCAAAAAATATTTTCCAGAGTAAAGTGAATTCTTAGGGTGCTGGAGAGACGACTTGGTGGGCAAAAAGCTTACCCTGACATCATGAAGATCTGAGTTTGGATATCCAGAACCCAAATAGAAAAGCCAGGCATCATAGTTAATGCACCACTATCCCAGTGTTCCTTCAAGGAGGGGGGTGGTGGGGGTGGTGGGGTGGGGATTGGGGGTGTCCTAAGGACCCTCATCCTGGCATACAGCAACATACATAAACAGCAACAATCAAAGAGAGACAGGTTGTGGAAAAGGTGGAAAGTGAAAATTAACATCCTAGGTTGTCTTCTGGCCTACACATGCATGCATCAGCACCTTCACACACACACACACACACACACACACACACACACACACACACACACACACGCACGCACGCAAAGATAACTGAATTATTATTAAATATATGTGTATGTTGTGTGTGATGCATACTGCACATAAATATATGCAATTGAATGCTTTTATTATCTGCCTCATTCAGACATGGTCCTGCTGACTTGCTTAAAATGCTTCTTGTTCCAATCAGTTTTTCTCTGCTGTTTTTCACATATGTTTTCCTGAGTTCTTGCTCTGCTCATTGATAATAGCTTAACTCATAAGAGGTCAATCAACTGTGTGGAAATTTTGTTTTGCCCTTGCAGTCTTGTTGATTTGAAAGCTGGCAACGGAAGTCATTTAATTTCCAATGTTTGAAGATCAAAATGCAAATCCTTTCTGCCCTCTTGTCAAATATTTAGTCACAGATTAGTACATCTATCCACTTTAATGATATGGAGGAGGAAGCAGGGTATAGAGGAAGCCTGAAAGGAAGGAGTGTTGGGCCCAGAGTTTTATGTCAACTTGACACAGGCTAGACTTACTTGAAAGAAGGGAACCTTAATGGGGGGAGGGGGGAGACCTTCATAAGATCAGGCTGGATGGCATTTTTAAAATGAGTGATTGACTGGAAGGGCCAGCTCATCAAGGACCAGTTATAGGTGGTGTCACTCCTGAGCTGGTGGTCCTGGGATAAGAAAGCAGACTGAACAAGCCATGAGGAGCAAGCCAGTAGCAGCGCTCCTCCATGGCCTCTGCTCCTGCCTCCAGTTTCCTGCCCTGTTTTGAGTTCCCATCTTGACTTCCTTCACTGATGGACTACAATGTGGAAGTCTAAGTCAAATAAACTCTCTCCTCCCCAAGGGATGGCCATGGTGTTTCATCACAGCAATAGTTTAACTAAACAGAAGGTAATGAAATGTTTAGTTAAACAAATGTTTAATTAAAACAGAAGGTAAAATTGATGAACAGAAAATAAATGTATTAGCTCAGTTATTATACATTGGTAAGAGATTAAAGAACGCCCAGTCCTTTAGGTGTAATACTCAGACTGCACTGACATTTGGGTCACCTCTGAGCTTTCCTCTTAGGAAGCAGAATCTGCCCATGGGATCACTTCTTCACATATTTCTGGAAGAGACATTGAAAGTTTCAACATTTTCTATTATTCCTTCTTCACTGATCCTCCAAGTTCATTTCCAGAAAAAGGAATCTTAGCCACCTGCTTGCTTGGGTTCCCTCTCCTGTTCTCAGGCTCTGTGGGTTCATTTCATACCCAAGCCAGACTCTAGGTCCCTGCTTACCTAGCTAATTGCCCCTCTTTCAATCTTCTGCAGATTGCTAGCCCCTAAAACATGCATTTCATGACTTCAAACTGGAATGCACCATCCTCTGGCCATGGAAGGGCTTGAAGAGAAAAGTAACTGCTGGATACCAAAGAAATTGTTTAAGAATTACTAAGAGATAGGACATTTCTATCATTGGCCTCCTCACCCCCCCCCCCCAGATCATCATGCTCTTGGTATGTGGAAGCTGGTATTGGGGTGGGGGAGCTTTTATCTTTTATTGTTTTCCCAAAGCCCAGTGGCTGTTATTTGGGAAAACCACAATACAGGCTTAGAGAAATGGTTGCCAGACAAGATGCAGTCTGGGTTCACATTCTAATACCCAATCACAGCAGTGATAGGGTTTAGTTTAAAACTTGATGAAAACTTTGGAATATGTATTGGTCTCCGGCCAAATCTTTTATTAGTCAGAATAGAAAAATAGACTTACATTTGATGAATGTTCTTTAAAAGTTATGTTCAGGGAAAGATTTAAGTACTTTCTCTCTTACCCATGATGAGAACAATGTTCCATGAGAGCCATCAGCATGGTGTTGGAACTTGGACAAATGTGCTTTGTCTTTTCAGAGCTGTCTAATATTTCTACATATGCAGATGTTTTGACTTTCTCCTGGGTGGCCATTACAAAACATACTCTGACTTTTGAAGCCAGTCAAGCCAATCTATTATTTTGTGACTATGATTCTCACCTTTCCACTTACAATAAAAAAACATTGATTCTTGCACTAATTTGTTTCATACATTTTGGCAAGAAATAATCAGTTCTATACTAGCAAGTACAGTTCACATATTATTTGTTATGTCCACAGTATATGTATATGTGTGCATGTGTGTGTGTGTATATGTGTGTGGTGTGTGTGCATGTGTGTATATTGATGACTCAATTTTTTTAAAAGGATTCCAGAATGTAGCATGGATCCAATAGATCCTGTTTTGTTTTTCAAAACAATAATCTCATGTAGCAGAGTCTAACCTTGAAACCCTCATCTCCCTGCCTCCACCTATTAAATACTGGGATTATAGTTGTGTACACAGATAGTTCCAGAGAGTTCTAGAGTTCAAATCCAGGGCCTCATTCATGCTACTAAACTACTTCACTATTTAAGTTGGTCCTACAGCCCAGTCCGATAGGTTGCTGTGGGTGACAAGGACATTTGGTTTGCTTGCTTCTGAACTTACTTGATCCTTAGGACAAGGGCACCAGCAACACTGAGCCACTAAAACCTGCAAGAAAAGAGGGGGAATATTGAATTATTTATTGGTGATTGATTATATAAAGGATAAATATTCATTAAGGGGTTATATAAACACTCACGGATACAAATAGAACCTTAAGGCAATTTTTGGAGAGTAGAATTGTCTCTCATGCAGTGACGGTGGCAATCCTCTCCTCTAGAATGCAGGAACAAACAGGGAGGAAGGGCAGTGTGCAACCGGGTTCTCAATGGGGTCTGGCCACGCCCTATTCAGGATCCTGAGACCCCAAAACTATGCCTCGAGGTCTCCCTCAATAACGACTGAATCCTATTACAGGGAAGGTTCAGTTTTGACCAGCATAACCTATTCTTAACAGTCAGCATCTCTAAAAGAAGTGACCAAAGTAGTCACACAGGCAGAGAGGGGTTTCTTTTTGGGGGGGGGGAGGAATTTGAGGGACATTGTTTTCTTATAATTTGTCTTCATTTTGTAAACCAGAGTTAGGACTTGTCAAGGCATCTTTTCTGGCTTGAGGCATCTGCTGTACTAGTGTAGTTGTACTCTCCAAGACTTGGGACAATTCAGTCAAATCACTGTGTATTCAGACATGTGACTTCATAGGTAACACTCGCTATGTCTTTGATTTTGTGCACAACACATCATCAATCCTGTCCCGGCTCCCCTGCTGATCATCCTCTGTTCTACAAAGCTTAAGGAAAAGGCGTCGCTCTCAAGTCAGTCACACGCTATTTTTACTTCTAAGTAGATTCACTAAATCATCTAAAAGGGGTAATTATAGAGAGAAATATATTGCTCATGTGTGCTGTTTCCTTTCTTTTAAATATATTTCTTCATTCCTTATCTCTTTTGCCAATCTTAGCATCTGTCTTTACTGGTGCTCAGAATGTGAAGACAGAAATGACAATTCATATGGGAAAACAACAGAGAGCAAGCACTGTGTTCTGAGACCAGTCACAACACAAGAAACATGGGCATAACCTGGGGTGAGTTTCTCTAAAATGAAAATAAGTTACTTGCCACTTAAGGTCTCATTAAAATCTTAGGTCCCTAAAGAGAACAGAGACATGGTAGCACACTGAAAGAAATTAAATTTCTGTTCAAATGAGAAGCATGTGTGTACAACAGCTCCTTGACTGCCCGTTTCAGTTTGTCATGAAGTATGTACATACAGTTAAGGTGCCTTACATTTTGCCTCAGTAGCGAAGGATGTCACCAGGAACCCTTGATAAGTCATCAACTGCATCCTCTCCACATGGTGTATCAATTAGTGAGATATTAAAAATGCATTCCGCATCTTTGCTGTCTGCAAGGACATCATCAGTCAGTGAAGCCCACAGATAATAGGACCTTGGGTGAAATGCTAAGGTGAACTTGAAAGGTTACATGTGCTAAAAACAAAGGCTGCTTGCCCATCTGAGTAGTCTTCTACTCAGCTGCTTCTTGATGGAGCCCAGATGATCATGGTCTTGGCTGGATTTTATTTAATTCAAGGCATTTATTTCATTCTGCCTAGTAGGAAAACACACAAATTCTTTAATGTTAAAGTGTTCATGACTCTGGGAAAGCGAATGGTCCTTTTCCCTTTGTTTTATTGTGGCTTATCAATAAAGCAAATAACTTCAGTTTGCTGAGGCAAAAATCTTGCTAAGTTGCTTTACCTGTCCTAAGACTCCCTGTGTGAACAGGGTTGACCTTATATTACTTACTTTTTTCGTTGTTGGGACAAAATATCTGAGAAAAGAAACTTCAGGAAGGAGGTGTCCATTTTGGCTCTTAGGTAAAGGTTACCGTCCATCAAGAAAACATGGCAGCAAGGGCACTGGGAAACATGGCTACATTGTATTTGCCTCCGGAAAGGTGACTGTTGTATTAGGTTTCTGGTCGGGACTTTCTGACCTAGCCTCGAGGTGCAGACCCCTAGACCCGCAGACCGGCAGTCCCACAGAGAAACCCAGACGCTTACAGTAATTTTATGATGATTGACCTGGGGCCCAGGCACATAACTTGCTAGCTCTTCCTCTTAGACTAACCCATGATTCCTATCCTGTTCAGCCATGTGGCTCGGTACCTTTACTCAGAGCAGAAGAGTTGTCCTCTGCATCTGCTTCTCTGTTGTCTCTGTGGCATCTCTGCTCTGTTCTTCCTGTTCCCAGAGTTTTCTTAGTCTGGTAGCCCCACCCATACATCCTGTCTGCCTTTGGCCAATTAGCATTTTTATTAAACCAGTAGGCAGGACAATTATTTACAATGTAACAATATAATCACACTACAGGTGACCACATTGTATATGTCATAGGAAAGGTGGCTACATTGTGTTTACCAAGGGAAAGTGGCCACATTATGTTTGCAAACAAGAGACAGATCCAGATGTGAGCTGGTACTTAGGTGACTTTCTCCTTTGTGGTCAGTTTGGGACCCCAGCCTAAGGAATGGTATCACATGCATTTAGAATGGATCTTACCTGCTAAAATTTTTCTAGACACACCTTCACAAACAGACCCACATGGGTTTTTCCATGGTGATTTCTAAATTCTGTCAAGTTGATAATGAAAATCAATCATCACAGACCTTAAATTTGTGGTGATTCATCCATCTTTGTCTCCCTCGTGTGAGATTACAAGTGTATGGTATGTCACCACATATGGTTTAGCCTATCTTTAAATAAATAGCTTTCTATTGTGACTTGAATGATTAGATCACGTGGAAATAAAGTGAGAAGAAGCCAAACATTGAACTATAATGGCTTTCATATTATTGGAAGATGCTATTCACACTGATGGGAGGGGACAAAACAACATCTTACTTGGCTGTGAACCATGTGAAATGCAATAATATAAGGCATGGCAAGATAGGCATATGGGTGCAACAGTGTGCAACTGTTATGGAAGTAGCCAATCACTTTCTGCTTGGATTTAAAGCCCACTCAACAGGAGGAAGAAAATTCATGGTGCTGAAAATCTCATTGAGAACTCATGATTGGGGAAAGATCTTGGGCTATGGGAGTGAACCTATCACTATCATTCTGCTAATTGGATATAGTATAACTCTTATCTCTCTATCCACAGCTCTTATCAGAGAAATTTCTTTTCGCAGTGGATGGTGGTTAAGGTAGAAACTCAAAAATGGTGAAAGTATTGAGACGGTGTCACTGCAGCACTCAGCCCCAAATGGTAGGACATTGATTTCTTTTTTCTTTTTTAAAAAGAGGAAATGAAATTGGGGGGTAGGGAGATAGGAAACTAGGAGGACTTACAGAGTAGTGAGGAAATAAATATGATCAAAATATATTGTATGAAATTCTCAAAGAATTAATAAACAAACTTAAAAGAATGAAAGCCAAGAAGATGGAAACAAGCAAAAAGATCCCAGAATTCTAGAGCCCAAAGGAAACCTCCTTATTTATTTATTTTTTTTAGATTTATAGTTATGTAACTACTTAAATATAAGTATGTGTACCGTGTGTGTATCTGGTGGTCACCAACTCTAGAATAGAAAATTGGGTCCCTTGGAATTGGAATTATGGACAGTTGTGAATTGCCTAATGTTAATACTGGGGACTGACCCAGGTCCTCTAGGAAGAGCTGAGCCATCTCTCCAGCCTTCTAAAAAGAGACTTCTTCAGTATAGTTTGTTAAATACCTAGGAAGAATTCCTCCCCCCCCCCCCCCAATCCATGATGGATGGCCTTAAACTTGATAGGTCACCCTGACTGGCCTCAAATTCTGTCTTCCTGCCTCAGCCTCTGGAGGACTGGAATTCTGAGTACTACCAAATTGCTGTGAACTGTGTGGCTGGGCCCTGAAGACCTGACTGAGGCAATGAAGGAAGGGCAGACTCAGATACAGAAAACTCGTAACAGATGGGTGTTGTGCTCTATGGAGATCCAGCAGTAGCTGGGAAACTCTTATGGTTTAATATATACTGCAGGTAGAAGAGGTCGGTTTCTTATATAAAGCTAAGTGAGGAGGAGGCTGATGTAGCTAATCTTAGTAAGAGGTAGAAAGAGAATCTTCCTTTTATAAGAGAGCAGTCTCGGGCTGTAAACATCCCGGAGGAGGGGGCAGAAGAAGGCTGCAGACCACATTTTCTGAATACCCTGTCAACATACATTCATAGGCTTTGCCATTTTTCTGAGACTGACATGGAAGGCATTGTCATTCCTATTGGTTTGAGGCATTGGGGTCCTTGACATGGCCATGCTCATATCAACAATACACATTTACTCAGGACTTCATTCGATTCCCACACTGTGGGGCCAGCTACAAGAATGAAGGTCATTCATGTTCCCTCCCACAGATGGGTAGATGCTCTCTTCCATGGTCCAGAGAAGATGAAATGATCTTCGATGAGGGCAGCATGCTTATAAATTAATTCCCTATGATAAATTCCAAATGTTCCTCAAAGAATGTTATTTTTCTTATTGCAGTCTTTTGAAATCTCTGCTATCAGTCAGAATGTCACTCAGCTTATCAATATTGTATCTCCAGCATGAGACTGCAAAAAAAAAAAAAGTGTTTTTGGAGATCAGTTTAACAGATATGACTTCCTGGGTCACAAAATAAAGTCTCCCAAACATGCTTTACTGTAGGTGCATATATATATATAGAAAAGGCTAACAATCTATTCTAAAAGCAAACCTATTTTTTTGAATTGTTAATTGGCAAATCTTTTCTTCTTTTTTCTTTCTTTTTTGTTTATTTGGTTTTGGTTTTTGGAGACAAGGTTTTTGTGTAGCCTTGGAGTTTGTCCTGGAACTTGCTCTGTAGACCACCTAGCCTCAAACTCACAGAGATCCACCTGCCTCTGCTCTTGAGGCTGGGATTAAAGGCATGCACCACCACTGCCCAGCCAATTAACAAATCTTTATCCAAATCCAAAACAAATTTTCTCAAAGATAGCATGTCCTAACTTGGTGGAAACTAGGGTGAAGCAATCAGATGCTGGAGCCAGCAGCTGTGTGGATGGGGCACAGCTCTGAAAACAGAAACAGGAGGTTAGGAGTAACTCTTTCTTTACTCCAGTTTTCATTCTGGTTCTCCTTCAGAATCATAGAATGCAGAAGGCTGAAAGACTTGGACACCAAGCAGCCAGAAAGTTCAATGGTAGTAATTAATAGCACAAATTGGAGATAAGTTTAAGATTTGTTAATGACTGTGGGGGTGACCTTGAGAAAGCTGGGTCCAGATGCAACTCCATGATGCAACACTTCTCTCTGCCTTGCCCACACACCCTCCCTCATTCCTTGCTTAATGACCACACACATCCTGAGAGCGCAATTGTCAACACTTGGCAAACAATCACCAGAGGCTGCTCTGGCACCATGATATCTATACTTTCTATTTTCTGCACATCAGCTGAATTCTGTTGTTTGAGCACTAAGTAGCCTTCAGGAGGCATGGGAAATTCAAGGGCTCACACCTTCACTCTTCATGGGTCTGTGCCCCCTGTAAGCCTTTGGTTATCCCCATTTACCATAGACTTATCACTGAAATGCCTTGTCTAGACTCTGACATGTGGCATGTGGTTGCCTCTTTCATGTTTCCAAACCACTGGGACAACTTACACTCCTACCCCCACAGCCAACAAGTGTCCTGTGTCCTTAACCGCTCTTCTTAACATTCCTTTGCACTTCTGACTACCACCGACAACACAGCCTCCCCAGCAGCTGTCTCTAGCAGAGTCTGTTTATTTGATCACAACATGTGTAAACTCATAGCTCACTGCCAGGAGTAGTGTGGGGTACTCTGTGTCCTGTTATTTTCTTCCACAGCTTTATCTAAACACTCTTGTCCCTGGTGGCAACTACGGTAACTCCAAGGGGCAGGAAAGCTGCCCTGCCCTGAGTTTATATTGTCTGTTGAAATGCTCATGGGAAGAAAATGGAAACCTTGGTAGATGGTGAATTTTCAGTTACCCATCTTAAGTAGCTTGTAACAATGTCTAATATTTGTTTCTATGGCCTACCCACTCTACAACTTATTATCGTCTCTAAGATCAAATTTCTGACTTCTTTGTCTTATCTATCTATAATTAACTTTTCTTCTTAATTCTCCAGGTTGGTAGGACTTCACTGAATCAACCCCCCCCCCCCAAGGAGGCATCTCTTTACTTACAGACCCCTCAGATTCCTCTGGCTCCTTAACCACAAACTGAATTCATGATTTGTACCCATGGAAGTAGAACACAGCTCTCTTGATTCTTCCTTGAGAACTTAACAGTCTTGACTACTCTGTTCTAAATTCTAAAGGTTGGCAAAAAAAAAATGTCACACACCACGGCTGTGGTGCTTTGTACAAGGGCAGAATTGAACATGATTATTGACATGGTGTGACAGAACCATAAAGCTGAAAACATTTGCTATCTGGCCCTTGGCAAGAAAGTTGTGTTCATAGAGCCCTAGACCTATAGTGTTACAGGAATCTCCTCAACAAGTTCTATCTCAAAGCTTCCCATAATCCTCTACAATAGAGCTGACCATCTTTAATATATATATATATATATATATATATATATATATATACATACAAGAATTTAATTCATTTTATATTCCAACCACAGTCCCCCTTCTATTCCTCCCCCTCTGACCTACCACCCATCCCCTCCTCCAAAGGGGTAAGGCCTCCCATGGGGAGTCAGCAAAGCCTAATATGTCCAGCTGAGACAGGACCAAGAAGCCTGCATCAAGGCTAAGCAAGGCATCCCACCCTAAGGAATGGGCTTCAAAAAGCCCAGCTGACTGTCTTTTTAAAAAGCTTCATGGCAGCTGTTAGAATTGCTAAAAGCAGGGAAGCATGTTCCTAGCTAGACCTTCTTGACCCACTGTCACTCTCATTGCTATGTCTTGGTTATTTATCTATTGCTGTGATAAAACTCCATGACCAAGGCGATTTAGAAAAGAAAGTGCAGGCCAGTGGCAATGTTGTACACTTTTAATCCCAGCACTCTAGGACTGGGAATGAGGGGCAGAGGCAGGCAAATCTCTGTAAACTCAAGGCCAGCCTGGTCTACAAATTGAGTTCCAGGACAGGTATCCCAACCAATATGACTTCAGTGGGGTCCCAGTCACCTGTAGGGAAAGAATGATAAACAGGAGGTGCAAAGAAGGACCACAGGTCTGGGAATCTGATCAAATGGTCAATCTTTATTATTTCCAGGCTGCTTATATATGCTTTTGCAGGGCTGCAGGTGCAAGAGAAGGGAGAGCCAGTGAGGGGGCAAAACTGAGCCAAGGTCAGTGTGTTCCCTTGTGGCTTTTCCAAGGACTGTCTTAATCTAAAGAATGCTATCCTATCTGAAGAATGACAAAGAAGGGAACTCTTTAGTTGACTCTTGGCTAATGAACCAGCTCCTGACAGACAGGCACCAAAACTTCACAAAGAAACCTGCCTCAAAAACCAAACCAAACCAAACCAAACCAAACCAAACCAAAACAACAAAAAGTATTTAACTGGGCTTATGGTTCTAGAGGATTAGAGTCCATGATGGCAGACTGAAGACATGATGCCCGGAACGGCTCTCACATCTTGCTTGGACCACAGACAGGAGGCAGAGAAAATGGCACTGAGTTTTTTGAAACCTTGAAGATGGTCCCCAGTGACACACCTCCTCCAACAAGGCCACACCTCCTAATTGTTCTCAGACATTTCCACCAACTGGGGACTACACATTTAAAAAATATGAGTCTATTGGGGCCATTGTTATCCAAACCACCACATCTTACACACTCGAACCCCCCTAGTTTCCTAATTCCTTTGCCTTTCCATCCTTCCAACAGATCATGATGCTGTTTCATTCCACAAAGGTTTTGTTTCCTTTGCCAGGGGCAATCTTTCCCTCTCTTATGCTCTTTCTCTACTTCCTTCTTCTTCTTCTCCAGGACTCTGACTGACTCTCACTTCCTCTAGGAAAACTGTGTTTCCCAGGTTAGGCTAGATGCCCTATTCCATGACTGTGCTTTTATATTAAAACTCTTATCTCAAATGCCTTTAATTCTTGGTGAAATTACCCACTTAATATTTACCTCTTTTTTCCAGGCAGTGAGCAAGCCTCATGATAGGAAATATTCTATTTACCTGGCTTAGAGAAATAACTTCTAGTGACTGGCACATGGTGTCTACTTAGAAAATATTTGTTGAAGAAATTGGTGATTAACAATAATCTCATAGGTCTGTGGTTAGGATAATAGGAGGAAAAAATATACATACCTTTTAGTTATTTGTCTGTTGCTTGTAAAAGTCAGATAACATTTTAAAAATAATTATTATGCTTTTGTTTTTTGATTTGTGGGGGGAAAAGACATCTATCTTAACAGCACTTTGCTCTTATTGTATGTGGCTTAAATTGTTCTTTGGTTGATTTCTTCTGCTTGGCAGTCTGTAGCAAGCATATTTAGTTCATAAGGCAAGACCTTTACAAAGCAGTATGTCGAAACCTAGAAGCCTAAAAATCACAGTCCTGGGCTGAGCTATCCCTGTTTGGCCTCTACTGCCTCCCACCATTCTCTCCCAAGCTCCAGGCCCCTGGAGGCATCTCGGGCCTCATGTGCTGCCTTTGCTGTCTGCTTTCTGTCTGGGTTTGAGCAGCACACAGCACTGGCTTAAGGTTGGAGGCAGGAAAGCAAGGATAAGACCCTGCCCCACCCCCAGCTTCTCCTCTGAGTTTTAGGTTGATAATGTGATCTGCTTTTCTCCCTAGGGTCATAGCTCCTACTGGGAACCTTTCTAATCTGCCATTTCACACACCCTTTCTTGTTACCTTTCTTTTGTATTTTGACATAGGGTCTCACTGTGTAGCCTAGGCTAGAACCAACCTTTCCACATGCTTTAGCAGGCCCACCTGGCTATTCACAGGCCCCATCTCTGTAGGCATGCTTTCCTCATGCTTATTCTGACCCAGAGAAGCCACAGTTCCCAGATCTTGCTTTCCCTTAAGTTGTCTGTCAATTACATCCTCTTTAGTTATTTGCCCCTGTATGCTTTTGCTCTCTGATAAGACCCTGACTGGTTCGATTCCATTGCCTTAAAAACAGCATGAAGTGGTTCTCACATATCACTGTTCCTCCTCTCAGCAAGCTAGAAGGCTGTGTTGATGTCTCCTGAGCATAGGTACCCATAATTCCCATTTCTCCAGAAGGCAGCCAGCACCTGAAACTATCAAAGTGAGGGATATGCCCAGGGTTCTAGAAGTTGGCAGTAGCAGACTCAGGAAGATCCTCAGCTCCAAGCCTCACCTGCTAAACTGATAGCCGCCTCTCAGCTGCTTCCCTCCCTGGAAACCACTCAGAAGTCAGGCAGCTGGCATCCCAGATAAATCTTTTTTTGGTGATAAATCCTCTGCAGTGAATCTAATCCAGGTGAACTCTGAAGCTTGTGAGTGTGCAGCTGGCATTGTGCCCCAATTTAGAGCAGGTTCAGGAAGCATTCCCAGATGGCTCTTGGATGCCACCGCTTTTTCTGTCTGCATTCCTGAGGCAGGTGAGAAAACACATACACAGGTTTCCTAGCTGCAAACCCAAGCAAAGAGCACATTGTCATATCTTTAGCAAATGACAACAGGCAAAACATATATGGCCAAAGGACTAGCTGGAATAATTCCCTTTTTAGATTCAGGGTGCAAGGTCCTAGTCTCTTAATGAATCAGTTGCCCTTAAAAATAATTCCCTAAGGTGTCTAGCAAATTACAAATATTCCAACATTCTATTTCCTTGGAAAAAATAAAGTTCTACCTATTGGTAAAAAGAAGCAGTCACCCATTAGAGTAAGACACGCGCACACACACACACACGTGCACATGCACACAATGTGCTGAGAGATTACTTAGTGGACCAGAGCACCTGTTGTGCAATCCTGAAAGCCTGAGCTTAATTCCTGAGCCTTTATGGAAGAAGAGAATTGATTCAAAGACACCCTGTGGTGTACACCACCCCCATGCACACATCTCATATTTACATACACATAATAAAAAAATAAAGTAAGCAAAAAAAGGAAGAAAGAAAGGGAAGCCTCTTTTTAAGTCTTAAATTATTTAGCTCTGACGTAAACTAGCCCCACAGAGAGGTTGCAGAGTCAGACTCCCGGGCCTGAATTCCAGCTCTGCTATAATATAGCTAAGACATCTTGGAAAATGAACTTACATGCATAGGTACTTTTGTTTCCTCAGCTGTAAAATGGGATGATATAGAGTCTACCTGTGCTTGCTAGTTTCAGGTCAACTTGACACAACCTGTAGTCATCTGAGAAGAGGAACCCTCAAATGAGACAACACCACCATTAGATCAAGCTGTAGGCAAGTCTACAGGGCATTTTGTTAATTATTTATCGATGGAGGAAGGACCATTTCATTGTAGGTGGTGCCATCCTGGGATGGTGGTCCGAGGTTCTATAAGAAAGTAGGCTGAGCAAGCCATGAGGAGCAAGCCAGGAAGTGGTACCCTTCCATGGCATAAGCTCCTGCCTCCAGGTTCCTCCCCTCTCTGAGTTCCTGTCCTGACTTCCTTCAGTGATGAACAGTGATGTGACTGTGTAAGCCAAATAAACCCTTTCCTCCCCAAGTTGCTTTGGTCAAGGTGTTTCATCATGGCAACTGAAACCTCAAGGCTCTACCCCATAGGGGTAGATTTACACAGAGATTATGTGAGTCATACTGAGGAAATCTCCTTGAACAATAGTATGCGGAAAGATTTGAATAAAATAATCATTTTATTATCCATGTAATTATCCATGTATGTTTAGAGAGACAGACATATTTAGAATGTTGATTATTCATGGGTTTTTGAACAATGGTTGTTGTAGCTAAAATAACTTCTAGGTGAAATAATAGATCCTAAGAAATTCTGCTAACCCAGTTGTTAGATCAGGGGAATGTAGCTTATGCCTTCAGTAACATCAGGGAAGGGTACCCCAGGGATGTTAGTCCTTGGCACTACAAAATTAATTAACCAATAAATTAATTTTAAAATTATGCTCTAGTACTTTTGAACATTGTTCTTTTGATATGTAAGTTTTTAACATTTGGGGTACCTTTGTAAAGGTTATTAGGGGGCCCTGAATATTTTCTTAAAATTACTTTTGTGTGTGTGTGTATGTGTGTCCATATGAAGATTAAACTCAGGTTGTCAGGCCTGGTGGTAAGTGCGTTACTCACTATGCAATCTCACATCTTTTTTTGTTTTGTTTTAATATTTTAAAATATGACTTATTCTTATTCATTTTAGATTATGAGTATAGTGTCTGTGGGAGGTGGGGGGGAGTGTGTTATGTGGCCCAGTGGTTTAGAGTGCTGCCAAGGACCTGAGTTCAGTTCCCAACACCCATGTCAGGCAGGGCATACCAGCTGCAGGGAATCTAACATCTTCTTCCTCTTCAGACAACTGTACTCACATACACATATCCATATTCAGATAGATTAAAATAAACAATTAAAATAACAATTAAAATAAATCTTTTTTAAAAAGAAAGGAGGAATGAAATAAATTTTTAAAAATGAGGGTTGGTTGAAGAAATGACTCATCTACTAAAGGTTCAAAATGAAAAAATAAAAATAAAAGAGAGAAAGAAAGCAAATTGACTGCAAAGTACCTTTGAAATCATTTCAAAGGACGAAGAAGTCAATGATATTGATGGAAGTAATCAGATATTCCTGGATGCATATGGGCAACCATCACAAACTGGGTACCTTAATTCAGGTTTCTATTGCTGTGAGAAGACACTATGACCAAAGCAACTCTTATAAAGGAAGAACATTTAATGGGGGTGGATTACATTTTTAGAGGTTTAGTTCACTATTATGTCCAACATGGTGCCCCGCAGGCAGACACAGTGCTAGAGAAGTAGCCAGGTGTCCTTCATCTTGATTTGCAAGCCAGAGGAAGTGGTCTGTTTCACTGGGTATGTCAAAGCCTCCACAATGATGCACTTCCTCCAATAAGGCCACACCTACTCCAACAAAGCCACACCTCCTAAAAGTGCCACTCCCATTGGAGACTATTTTTTTTCAAACTGCCACACTAAATAAAACAATTAGTTAACATTTGGAGAAGAAAACTAAAGGATGTAAGAGTATGTGGGTTTTCAAAAGTGATGATTGAATGCTGATGAATTATTAAAAAAAAAAAAAAAAAGCCCTGGGAAATGAATGACACTTTGTAATGTGTTTGACAAAACTTCACACGAAGTGAAGACAACTGTATCATGGAATACCATAGAAATTTAGTTTAAAGGTTACACCAGAAAAATCCATGAGAATTATTCTTTTTCATCCCAAGAATGAGCATGTAGTTTGAATTATAATCTATGTTCTATTGGATGAAATAAAAATTTTCATAATTTATAGCTTCAGTTTTCATTAAATATAACCTTTCCTAAAATGTTAATCTATCCTAAGTGGCTTGAGTGTAATTAATCTGTTCCATTCTCAGTGACAGAAAAAGCCAGGACTCAAATGCAAGTAATCTGACCCTCTCGGGCAGGATCTTTACCACTGCCTTGTGTAAAGTCTCAACATGAGGGCCTTTTCACTTGATCAAACGTCCTTCAATTACCTACACACAATATTTTTTATGACAATAAGGGTGTATTGTGTGTGTTATGTGTGTGATGTCTGTGTTTCTGTGGGTGTGAATGTGTATATGTTTGTAGAAACCAGAGGTTGATGTCAACTGTCTTCCTCTACTACACTTTCTCTTGTTTTTCGGGAAAGGGTCTTTCATTGAACCCGTTGCTGCTGATTTCACTAGATTTTCTGGCCAGCAAGCTCCAGGAGTCTGTTTCTTCTTGAGCATCAGGCTTCTGTGTGTGTTCTAGGGCTCTGAACTCAGGTCTTTATCATCTTGTTGATGATGGGCAACTCTGTAAAACAATGGGAGGCAGGAAGAGAGGAAGCGAATGAGCACAGAAAGCACACCGGTCACGCTTGTGTGGCCAGTATGGAATCTCTACCCTTCGGCCCACCAAGGCTTACTGAAACTGCAGGTGGCATTCACTCTTAAACAAATCCATGGCATTCTAGCTCAGAAACCAGACCTAGAGCCAATGAAATGATGAAGACATATCCAGTGTGTTCAAATGATGACTTTGACTCCCTTCTCCCAATATTAAGCTTCCTTTAATGACTCCCATGTCCTACAGGGCAGGTACAGGCAGGGAGACAACAGCAAGAGATGTTCACTTGAAGATCTTGCCTTAATCGAAAAATTTGCCCACGTGCTTGACGGCCCCCCTCCTGAGTCTCTTTGCTGCCAGGAGTCATTTTGCACTATATACGTGACTCATAGTCTCTCTGCCTATCTGGACCTCTGGCATCTGAACACCCAAGCTTCAGAAATGGTGCTGCCATTGTTGGATCCAAAGAGGATACACTGGCAAAGATGTGCTTCTTCAGCTCATCTATTCACTGAAAGACCGTAGTGGTAAGGTTGAACCTCATGAGAGTCTGGGCGAACTCTTCAGGAAGCAGTAATCCTCACACCACAGGAGCCAACCATCTTTGCCAAAATGCTCCCCTAACTATGGCAGTGCCAATGAGGCTGTCTCTATTGGAGGACTCATGTTTTCATTGATCCAACTGAAGGTACTCTTGGGCATCAGAGCAAAAGGTCCTTAGTCTTGGGCTCAGCAGCTTGTGCCTGCTTTGTTCATAGTTTTGTTTTTGTTTTTTGTTTGTTTGTTTGTTTGTTTTTCCTGGAGCTGTGGCAGAAACTTTTTCCAGGAGTTTCACTTGGCCTTGGATCTCTATTTTTCTTCCTGTGGATGATTTCCTTTACAGAGCTCTCTACACACTTCTTAGCATCAAACTGGGCCATCTCCTCACATACTTCCACCTTCTTGAAGACATTCCCATGCAGACAAGGAACCAGCACTTGGCATAAAAGACTCTAAGATCTGTCTATAGAGCCACAATAAGGTCCGGGCAGCCGTAGTATCAGCCAATTCATCACTGTAAATGGCCTCATCTTCCAGTGAGTGTCCAGCAGCACCAGAATTTGCTTCACCTTCCCCTTTATATGCTTTTCAGTGGCTTGTTTGTTATATGTAAAGCCCAAGGGTGAAACATCCAGGTGCCGGCTGGAGGAGCTATCAGTGACACTCACTCATGGCACCAGCTCATTTGCTGCTTCTCGAGGACTTCATGCGGCTTCTCAGTCCTCACGAAACAGGGGGTGGCATTGCTCTTTGCACAGGTGCCATTTTTTATTACTGTGACAAAATGCCCAGACAAAAGCAACTTAGGGTGAAATGGGTTTATTTGGCTTATAACTTCAAGTTGCAGTTCATCAGTTGAAGACAGCAAATGCAGCAGGAATTCAAAGCAGACAGCCACCATCATGAGCCGAAAGCAATGCGCTCACGATGTAAGCACACCTGTGCTCAGCTTTCTCCTTTTAATTAAGTCCAAATACTGGTCAAGGTAACAGGTGCCACTCATATGCAGGGGGGATGTTCCCATTTGAATCACTCAAGAAAACCTCTCAAGGTGTGCCTAGAGGGTCCACCTGACCTAGATAATCTCTCACTGAGACTCGTGGATCTGAGGTGACCTTTACTTCTGATTCTCTCACCTTTATCTCCCACTTCTTAAGGTATGGATGGAATTACATGCATTTGGCACCATGCCTGGCAAAGAAAGAAGCTTCTTACATTTGACGCTATCAGCAGCAAATGATATGGATAAAAAGACGTGATGCTTAGGAGGATGGAAATGCAGAACGGTGGAAGAAATATAGGGGAAGGAGCAGAAAGAGCAGAGGGTCCTTGTACCCAGAAAGAAGCTTTCCTTACAGAGTGATAGTGAATTTAGATGCTGTCTCAGAGTGTCAGTCAAACTGTGATAAACACCCCGACAAACAGCAGCCTGGGGAGAAAGGGCTCATTTTGCTTTACAGCTTACAATCCATCATCCTGGGAAATCAGGGCAGAAAACCAGGGACAGGAGCTGATGGGTAGGCCATAGAAGAGTGGGGCTTATTGGATTCGTCTTCATGGCTCGCTCAGTTTACTGTATTATACATACCAGGACTACCTGCCCACAGCTGGCACCACCTACAACGGACTGGGCCCTTCAACATCAATCATTAATTAAAAAAATCCTTGCACAGGCTTAGCCTCCAGGCCAGAATTATTGAGGCACTTTCTCAGCTGTGGCTCCCCCTTCTCAGATTGTGTTGATAAAAAAGAAAAACAGTAACAACAACAGAATAGATCAGTGGATTTGATGGTTAAAATACATTATGATAAGTTACCAGTGTAGCTCTGGCATGCTTTTGAAGGAAAAAAGGAAACAACAGGGAATGTCTATGCAGTCAGCACTCACAAGCAGGGGCAGGGAAAGCTGGGTTGCACCAGGATTCATTCAGGTTCATCTTTATCCCAAAATGACCCTCAAAGAACTGGATACGCTCATCTTCTAATAAATGGTGGTACCGATAGTTTGAGAGCCAGGCCCACACCAGGAAGCCGGGTGGTAGGGAGAAGCCCTGTTATTTTATTATTATAAAACCTAAACTTTGTGATCAGTTCACTCCCCCCCCCCCCCAAAAGTTGTAAGACAAGCTGATCCCAGAGAGGTTAAAACCCTGGGAGGACACTTCTCCAGTTAACCACGTGACTGCTGCCACCAAAGGAAACAGGGGCTATACCAGGACACAGAGACCTTACCTGGCCTGGTCCCAGCAGACCTTGTATTTCTCCTCTAATTCTTCCCAGCCCCGCTGGAGCAGCCTTTCATTTGAGTGTCCCGGCTGTGATATCGCACATTCTGTCGTCCACTGGGTCGCATGGCTTGCATGAATGTGCTTTCAAGGATATCAGTCAGCTATCGGCACTCTGGGAACTGTCTCAGCTAAAAAGAGCTGCCTGGCCCAAGGGCACATCTGCCTCCTGAAACAAAATAAAGATCCAGAGCAACTCAGGAGTTTATGCAGCTTGCTTCCCGGGTTCACTGGGGCCTCTGTTGAGATAACATCAAATACCAGTTCCTCCCTCTGCCCAATTCTGTTTCTCCTGTCTGCTTCCACAGGGACGGGTTTTGGGCTGCTCTGGGCGTGCAGACCTTCATGTAAGAGTCCCCTCCTCTTCCTCCCCTTCATTCCTTTTTGAGATGGGGTCTTGCAGTGTAGCCCTGGGTAGCACTGTACTTAATATGTAGCCTAGCCTACACTGACTTCAAACCCATGGCACTCCTCAGCCTCAGCACCTCGAGAACTTGGATGACAGGCATTTGGCACATTTGGTGAGAATCTGTTTCTTGGAGAACTCAACTGCCAACACACCCCGCTTCTCCATTTTTGCAGACAGCCATCTTTGTCTCGACTCTGCCTTCATTTTCCAGTGCACTAGCTCCAGATTCCTCATCATTTGGTCTGCAATTCCCAGGAAAACATTTCCTTCTTTCTGTAGAATTAAGGGTCCCCTTCCTGAGAGAGTCACAAGGGCAAGTGTAGCTTCCTTGCCAGACCCCACACATGTGAACAGCATGATACCATATCCCATGAGCCTAACAGACTAAGGAATAAGACAGACAGACAGGCAGATACACACACACACACACACACACACACACACACACACACACACACACACTTTTCTTGGTCTCTTAAGGAAAATCCTTTGGTACAAAGGTAGACAAGTATGAGGCCTAGAACTAATGTTTGGCCTCTGAGCCAAGGCCAACCAGCACTGTCTCTCTGTCTGATCTAACCACACCAGACAGAGAGGCTGACCTTCACAATGGACTAGATTTTGCTATGTCTGTGTCCAGGTGTGATTAGCCACTTCATTCAACCAAATGGAGGAAGGGTTCAGTCATTGTCACTACATCAATGGTAACATTCTCCACTAGCCACTTCTCAAAAGGCCTGACAGAGCTGAGTGGGGACCGGGAATAACTATATAAGGGCAATATACTTTCCCAGCTTACTCCAGTAACTCCTTCCAAGGTGGAACATCCTGACTCCGGTGTTTCCGGGCCATAGTCTATGGCAGCCCCCATTGTGTGATGTTGTTCAAGATGCTCTGCCATCCACCTGGAAGCAGTTATGTCAGTACAGCAAGCCAAAAGACACAGGTCCACATTATCCATCTGCATATAGAGGGAAAACAGTTGCTGACACCTAGGGAGGCAGCAGAAGTCAGGGCAGCCAGTAAGGGGCTGGCAGGGCAAGCACTGAGTTGGAGTGGTGATGAGGGAAGTAAGCTACTGAGCATAAAGGAGGGCAGGGAAACCACCGAGCAAAGACGAAAGGTAAGGTCAGCCATTAAGTCAAGAGGCAGGAAAAGGTGGATGGGCCTTGAGAGATGGGCTAGATGGTGGGAGTGAGATAAAGTACCAGGCAGGTCTGGAAGCTCAGGAGACCAAAGTTCTGGGCTTTTTCCTTTTCCCATCCTTAGGAATTCTTCTAGATATGTACCTTGGAGGTACCCTAAAAACAAAGACGTTCCCAACTCAGAAGGAAAATGCTTAAGATAAGCAGACATGTCACAGTGCCACCTTCCCATAGTACTTGAGTGCCACAGCTACAGATAGTTTTGCATAGTACTCTGGCTGTCATTTGCTCAAACAGGGCAATATAGTTCATAGTCCTTGAGAATTCTTCCTGAGAGAGTCTCAAGGGCAAGTGTAGCTTCTTTGCCAGTCACGTGCCTGCAAACAGTGTGATGCCATATCCCACGAGAGTCTTCCTTACAACTTCCTACCAAGACTAAGGAATAAGTTTCAACCCATCACACACACACACACACACACACACACACACACACACACACACACACACAGTACATGTCACATACAAATTTCTTGGTATCTCAAAAAAACAAAACAAAACAAAACAAAACAAAAAAATAGCCTTTGCTAGAAGGGTAGAAAAGCATTTAGTGGGCTTCCTGAGCCAAGGCCTGCCCTGACATCATGTTATTCATTTTGGTCTGGTCACACCACAGGGGAGGGAGGCTGACCTCCACAATGCACTAGGTCTTGCTACTTCTGTAGCCAGATGCCTGGTAATGCTTACATAACACTGATTTTCATAAATCTTTCCAGAATGGACCCGATCTGCACTAAGAGCATCAGCCAAGACAATATTTTTCCTATTTTTGTATGTGTGTTTGTGTATGTTCATGTGTGTGTATGTATGTATGTACATGCATGTGCATGCATGTATAGGCCAGAAGTCAAAATCAAGTATTTTCCACCTTTTTTTTTTTTTTTTTTTTTTTGAGACAGGCTTTTTCATTGAACTGAGAACTCACCAAGCACTTAGGCTGGATGGCCAGTGAGCCCCACGATCCATCTCTCCCCTCTGCCTCAGACCCCCTCCCTCATCCCTAGTACTGGGGTCACAGACACGTGCCACTGTTCCCAGCTTTTACACAGATGCTGGAGATCTGAGTTCATAGCCTCATGCTTGGACACAAGGACTTTCCACACTGCAATTCCTTGTCGGTTCCTCGCCGGCCCTGCTTACGTTCTTCCCAGTAATTAAAAACTCACAGCTCCCGAAGGACATCTACTGACCTAGAAATTAAGATGGCTACACTGAGAAATGGGAGGGAGGGGAAGAAAAGCACAAGTTCTTTCTTGTCCTCACCAGTTAGTTTTCTCACTCTCCTCAACAATGCTTTTTGTGCCCATGGAATTCACAGAGGAGTTCCGACAGGGGCTGGGGCAGAGGTGCACACCCCCTGCTGGAATGATGGATCAGTCCTTGCCAGCACTAGAAATCCCCAAGAATCTTTTGGAGACACAAATAGTAATGCCTGGATCGCTAACACGATTTATAAAGAGTCATCGCTGCTTTGTAAAAAGTGTGAGAATACTTTCTTGAAAGTAGAGTAAGACTGTCAAAGCCCTTTTTGCATTTTGGGAATTAGCCATATGTCATCCTTTCTTCCGGGATAATTTTCCACATGTGGATGGTAAGGCTGGATGGAGCTGGATCAATGGTGCAGTCACATTTGATGGAGATAGTTGGATAGTAGCCCAGTAGCTAGGTAGTAGAATAGAGAAGCAAGGTAAAGACTGCTTGTGGAGTGTGATGGAGAATTCGCTACCAGACTGTGAGCGCTTTCCTTGAATGAAACAAACATCCCTTTCGGAGTGGAGCCCAGTGAGAAGCCTCCAGGGTGGGCTCTCCCTCAAGACAGCTGGAGAAGGCTGACTCCCAGGCCTAACCTTAAACACAGAGGCAGTCTGCTGTAAATCAAGTGACTTCCTGGAGGGCTTTGCCTTCTCATCTCAACCTCACAATAGGACCCCTGGGACTCACTAAACTAAGCCAAATTTCAAGTGAATGAAAACTTCATGGTTGGCCTTTCTTTCCCACATGGCTGCCAGTACTTGAACAGTGAGCAGACCAATCAAAATAACTTTCATCTGGCTAATTAGAAAAACAACTCTCCTTCCCTCCCCAGTCATGGAGACCTCTTAAGATAAAAAAAGGTCAGTCTTTCATAGAGTGTTAACAGCTAAGGTACTGCAATTGTGGGGAGCTAGCTGTTGGGCTTTCTCTCTCTCTCTCTCAAACTTTCAGTGTCTTGGTTCAAATATCTATAGGGTCCTGGGCAGGGAACAGGCACAGTGCCACAAATTTGGGGATTCCCTAATTTTTGACTGTGTAAAAGGGTAGATAGGAGTGGGAGTCTCCCTCAGCCATGGATGGCCCTTTGTTTGGACTTCTCTGTTCTCCAAACCTTTGTTATTGAGAAACAAGCTAGACATAGAGGCCTGAGGGAAACAGGTCTGTCCTCAGCTCCACACAGAGCATGTGAAGATTAGTAGACTCCCTAAACCTCCTACTGTAGGCTTTCTATCTATAAAAAGCTGCTAGAGATATCCTGGGACCCATCCCAAGATCGTATGTGAGAGAGTTTGGAAAGCAAACCTCTAAGTGTGATACAACTCCAGCTTCACACAGATCTAAATTCATCACTTGCACAGAGCCTCTCATATAAATTATGACTGGTCCCTGGGCAGGCATATTTGGGGGGCATTTTCCACAAAGACAAATAACAAGGGCGACAGGTTAGAGAGCCTTGTTTCTGGGGTTTTAAATATCTCTCCTTGCTCATCTATTAATGGGGTCTGAGCTGCCTAACTAAGACCTCAAGATGAGTGCATGAACTTCTGCTACAGTTCACTGGACCTAGAGGACAGCTGAACTTCCAGGGCATGCGGAGTACTTCTTACATTTTTTCAATCAGCTATTAACGTGTCTATCCTAGCATCAAGATAGAAAATTACATAGTTTTAGCTCTTCGAGCGTTTTATTTGTCATAATTTAGTGCTTATATTTAGATTCACCTTAATAGCATCACAATGTGAAGTGAGTGCCAGCCACTAGTAATTACTAAGACTCTTTACGATGTGAGGATCCAAATAGGGATGACTAACATACAAATTGGAATTCCTTGATAACTAATATGATTTATAAAACTTTGATTTTTTTTTTTTGAGGTTGTAGGCACATCTCAAAAGAAAGGTGGTTGCATTTTCTGATACAATCTTTTCTGAGTTTAATAACCCAAGATCTATCTTACACATTCCTCTTTATTATAAATAGTAATTTCTTATCAGGCCATAACTTATACATCCAAATGAATCTCTAGAAATAGCTAAAGGAAAAAATCTTAAGGTTGTTTTTCTTTTTAAAATGCACTGATGAGGACTGATCCAAGAAAACTATTTTTTTTTTTTTTTTGGCTTAAAAGAACAAATTTGACTGTGTTAAAACCAGTGGCTTTATTTTCTCTGTACCACATATGGATACTTGTTCTTAACACAACTGGGTTCATTCAAAATAGTCACTAGTTAATGTGTAGGTAGTACTAGCTGTCAACTAGTACTAGAATTTATCCAGCCCAAATGTGTCATGACTTGATGGCTGAATACAGGGCACATAAAAAATATAAGTTAGATGAAAGATCCATATGCCTTGAACAGCTTAGTGTATTAAAGGCTTTGTACAAAACCCAAAGGATAGGTTTGCCCTTGAGGACTTTCTGAGGGTGAGTACTGGGCAATCAAATCAGGCTCTTGTGCATCTTAGGCAAGAACTGTCCTACTGAGCAGCATCCCCAGCCCTTGCTTTTGTGAGACAGTGTCTCACCATGTATGTAGCTCAAGCTGGCCTTGATCTTGCTATGTAGCTCAGGTTGGCCTCATAAACCTCTCCCTCAGCTTCCAGAGTGTTGAGGTTATAGGCACTTTACTACCATACCCATTTAGAGATCAAGTGAGAACCCTTCATTTTAGAGAACTTGATAAAAAGAACTGGGGCGGAGACTGGATCACTTGGAGAGCAAATAGTTTTCAGTTCTTCCTTTCTATATAAGAAAAACAGTCAGAGGGCTTAGGATATTTTGCAGCTATTACAGATTCATTTACTCTAGCCATAACAATATTTTATAATTACGGGTAATGCCACTGCTTTTCATATCATAAATAAAAAGATAATTGTTTACCCATGGCCAGCCCTACCCCTCATAAATAATATCATAAAACAGTTTATCCAAAATGTATGGTTTTGCTTGTATTTCTTTAATTCAATTTGTGTGGACTCTAATGAATCTCATTGCATCTGGTACTGTTCCACATCACTTCTCCTCACCACTGACCAAATCTCTTCCTCCTTGCTGTCATGACAGACAGACAAGTCTACTGGGAAGTTCCAGACTTTGGCCTGAGGTTCTTTGCTCTGTGATTTTCCAGATTGCCCAATATCACTGACCTCCTCTTCACCCAAAAGAATAGACTCATTCGTAAAGTGTTTAGATCCTATGTCCTGGGTTATAAGAATCTATTCTCTCATTAACTACTGTGCTGACCAGTCTTATGTCAATTTAATGCAAGCTAGAGCTATCTGAATGGAAAGAAAGTCGACTGAGAAAATGCCTCCATAACATACAGCTATAAGGCATTGTCTTTATTAGTGCAAGGGGGGAGGGCCCAGCCCATGGCAGGTGGTGTCGTCTCTGGGCCGGTCACCCTGGGTTCTATAAGAAGGCAGGCTGAGCAGGGAGAGCAGCGGCCCTCTACAGCCTCTCAGTCAGCTCTTGCCTCTAGGTTCCTTCCCTGGGTAAGTTCCTGTCTTGAACAATGATGTGGAAGTAAAAGCTAAAGAAACTCTTTCCTCCCCAAAGTTGCTTTTATCATGGTGTTTCATCACGGTAAAAGTAACCCTAAGACAGCTACTGAGTTCCTTTCTACCTTCAGTTGAGGATCAGGGGCTACTTCAACACAGGTAACCAAGATGAAACCATAATGGCGCTGCCTTGGCTTTAAGGGCACACTCAAATGCTCTGTGTTTTGTTTTGTTTTGACTGGACTTGAGACAGGGTCTCGGTCTCAAAGCCCCTAAGGCTGATCTTGGATTCCTGATCCGTCTGCCTTTGCTGGTGCAGTTCCAGGACTGTAGGAGAGCACCTCTGTGCTCAGCCTGGGCGCTCTCCATTCTTATTGCCCCTTGTCTTTGTTGTAAGGAGTGGGGAGCAGCTTTCCACAACCTGTCAGCGTCCACATTATTCTGTCAATTTTTTATGTCCTTATGCTCAGAAATATAATCTCTTTAAGGGCAGAATTTTTATTTTCTAATATTTTATCATTTATCTATCTGTATTTATTGTGTGTGTATGTGTGTGTGTGTGTGTGTGTGCTGCAGCATGCATATGGAGGTCAGAGAACTCACAGAAGTCAGTTCTCTCCTTTCACCAGATGGGTCCCAGGAACTGAACTCAGAGCTTCAGGTTAGGCACTGGGTACTTTATGCAATGAGCTCTCTCACTGGCCACAAGTCTGAGTTTTTGTACATATTTTGCTCCAACATGGAGCACAATGCATCATTACAGGTTGTTGCAGTATGGTTTCTTGGTCCCAGGCGGCCAAAGGTCCAGACCCACAGACCTGCTGCCCCAGACCTCTTAGCTGCCCGCAGCTGATTAGGCCCCCAGATATGACACAGACATTTATATTAAGTTCATGCTGTTTTGTCTATGGCTTAGGCACATTGCTATCTTGCTCTTACATCTTAACTCAGCCCATTCTCATTAATCTGTCTGCCACGTGGCCCGTGGCTCACCTGTGTTCCTTACATGTTGCTCCTTTGGGCTTCGGGCTCAGTCTGTCTGACTCTGTCCTGCTCCTCCTACCTATTCTGATTCCTCCTCCTACTTTTCCTATTGTGCCTGCCATGGGCCAAAACAGCTCCTTTATTTAAAGATTGATATTCACACCATACAGAAAGACATTCCCACATCAACAGGTAGATATCTGTGTGTGTCTCCCCTCTCTGTATGTGTTTGTGTGTACACGTGCATGCACGCGCATAAGTGTACATAAGAGAGACATCCCCTTTCATAGTTACCTTATAGAGCCTTTTTTGTGCAAGCCATTCATCGATGATACAGAGTAAACAGTATCATCAGTACTGATATGTATGGCTGATATTTCCATAAAGGATGTAGTTTCTACTGTGAGATAAGACTAGATAGCCAAGATTTCTAAAATAAAAGAGAACTATCTGCAAAATTCCTAGAAGAAAGTCCCTATGTAGAACTCCTCAATATTATCAAACACATAGACTGGCTACCAAGATAAGGAATTAGAATATTTGCTCACTACATCTTCCGACTTTCCCAAAGCAGCCTTCACCTTTCTTACCCTCACAGCCACACTGACACTACATAATCCAATCATGCCATCATACAGGATAGAGGGCCTGACCTGAAGGCAAAACTGTTAACTCGTTAGGCCATTTTCAAATTTAATCCTCATGCCCCCAAGAAGTTTATTAACTGCTTATGACTGGAGAGAAGAGAAAGGCACCAGAGCTCCACTTTGCCTTCTCACCCCACAGCTGCCGACCATTAGCAGGTTTGCCAACAAGTTACCTCATGTTACCCATCTCTTAACATCATCTGACAATGTCTTCCCTGAATTATTGTGTTATTTTTCAAACCTGAAACTCTTCTTTTTAAATTCAGATCCTCTGCTTCTCAAAAGTCCAGATTTTTGTACAAAGTTTACCACTGTTCAAGGATGCCATGAAAAGGAAGGGAACAGCGGGGCTTTTGAGGGGTGTGACAAAGGAGGGCTCAGGGAGGGACAACCAACACCAAGGGTGTCAGTCATGTGGGAACCTGTTGTTTTATACATTTCCTTAAAAATATTTTTAAAGGAGTTTAATTGAAGTTACCTTACATTGGATGTTAGAAGGTACTAGAGGATGCTCTTACCTGATTCCATAGGTTATCAAATAGAAAACTCACTGACAAGTATAGAATACCTGCCTTCCAATTGTTCATCAAAGGAGTCTGAAAAGAGACCCTTGTAGTGGAGACCAGGTACCATCACCTTGCCTAGAGATGTGGCCTCTTGGCCAGCAGAGATTTGGAAATCACCTATGGCCTTGGGGCCTCAGTATTTGGGGTGTGGCTAGAGGGCCAGTTTAAGATCAGAGTATCCCTAAGCAGAAGCCCCTGCTTCCTGTTCTCTCTCGTGCTCTTGGATGGAGGACCTGACCTGCTGAGTGAATCCTTTAAAGCAGTCCAGCCTTTCCAGGAACTACATGACTATTTAATCTTTGTACCAGTGAGTTTCCTCTCTGAACCATGTAATAAGTAATATCCTTTATCAGTTGCTGGTTACTTGCATTAATATTATCATTTGTTAATAAAGAGCTGTTTTGGCCTATGGCAAGGCAGCTTAGAGGCAGGTATGGAATTCAAACAGAGATAAAGGTGAAGGAGGGTGGAGTCAGGGAGAGAAGCTGCAAGCTGCTGCCCAGAAAACAAGGTGTAATGGAACACAGGTAAAGCCACAGAGCCATGTGGCAATGCAATAGATTAATAGAAATGGGTTCAGTTAAGTTATAAGAGCTCATTGGTAATGAGCCTGAACAATAGGGCAAATAGTTTGTAATTAATATAAGCCTCTGAGTAATTATTTTAAAGCAGCTTCAGGGCTTCAGATGAAAGAGCTTTGCCCTGATAAGGGGCCTGACAGGACAGAAAAGCTTGCAGTTACAGACCTCTGCCTCCTCAATACAGAACACTGCCATTGTGCTTGGTCACCTACTAGAACTTGATGGTGAGGCCTGATTGTTGAAGACACCACACATGTTGGTGTAGTATGAGGTTTCTGGCCCGGACTTTCGGGCCTAGCCTCAAGGTTTAGGCCCCCAGACGCACAGACCCGCAGACCCACAGACCCACAGAGACACACAGATGTTTACAATAGTTTTCAGCTGATCGACCTAAGGCCCAGGTATATAACTTGCTAGCTCTCTACCTTCATCTAATCCATGACTCATCCTGTTCAGCCATGGGGCTTGGTACCTTTTCTTATAGCAGCATGGTTGTCCTCTGCTTCTTCCAGCTTCTCTCTGGCATTTTCTCTATGCTTCCTGTTCTCAGAGTTTTCTTAGTCTGGTAGCTCTGCCCACACTTCCTGCCTGCCTTTGGCCAATAAGTGCTTTTTATTAAACCAGTGGGTGGGACAGTTATTTACAATGTAACAGCATAATTTCCCACATGTTGGTCACAGAACATGGAGAAATCAAGCTGGGACTGATCTGGAAGCTTCCTCCCTACTGGCTGGCTTTCATGGTGACAGAAGGTGCTGTGCAGGTTACTGAGGAGAGAAAAGTCATCAAGAGTCTTATGCAGTTGTGAATGCTTTGCAAGATATGCCAATTTGTACTGCAGTGGCATACGTGCTATGGGCATAACCAACCACTTTCTGATTCAAGTGAAGGCCAGCTTTTCAGAAGGAACTCATACAGGGCACTGTAAAAATGATCGAGAACCTGGCCAATGAGGCACGTCCTAGAAGAGAACTTGCTAGTGATACTTTGCTAAGTGGACACAGCATCAGACTGCCTTCTAAATACCCTTCTATCCATGCATGAGTACAGATTTTGCTCCTCATCAGACACCAAGGCTTCTTATTGCAATAGCTGCAGTTAATACAGAGATTCACTAGCCAAAGTACAGAGAATGAGACCCCTGTGGGATGCTCAGACTCAAATAGAAATCTATATCATCCCTTTTCTCCCAAGGCTAGGAAGATCACAAAGGAAGGACCAGAAAGATTGTAAGACGTAGTGGGATTATGTTGTTACATTGTAAATAATTGTCCCACCTATGGGTTTAATAAAAATGCTGATTGCCCAAAGGCAGACAGGAAATGTGGGTGGGGTTACCAGACCAAGGAAACTCTGGGAACAGGAAGAACAGAGCAGAGATGCCACGGAGATGCCTGAAAAGCCAGTAGATGTAGAGGACAACCATGCTGCTTTGAGCAAAGGTACTGAGTCACGTGGCTGAACAGGATAAGAATCAAGAGTTAGTTTAAGAACAACAGCTAGCTATCAATATGCCAGAGTCATAGGCTGATCAGCATAAAATTAATACAAGAATTTGTGTGATTATTTGGGACTACTGGTCCAGGATCTTGGGGCAAGTCCGGGTCAGAAACTTCATACAACAGTAAGAGCCAGAAGTTAGGGAGAGCTGCCACAACATAGTGTCTTCTGTAAATGACAGGGCTGTTGCACTTATGAGTGCATAGCGGCTGTGGCATCTATACAAGATCAAGACAAACAACTGTCCAGATTGGAGGGATGGGAGTTTCATGAGGCTCTTCTTCTAGCTGAGGGTAGAGAGATCTTCAGGGGTGTGGCCTCTTATACATGGCTATGCACTAGAGGATAGCTCTATACCTATTTGCCATAGGCAACCCTAATGGAGCACAGTGAATTATAAAGGAAGAAGAGGAGAAGGAAAACAAAAGACAATATAAAGTTGGAAGGTGAGGGTAGGCATGGGTCCAGGAAATGTTGGAGGAAGAAGGGGTTGTATTATCAAAAAATATCTTATGTATGTATGAAAATCTCAAAGAATAAACAAATTAGATGCTTGTGGTGTATGTATCCCAGTGCTCTCAACCATTCTCCAGGAGCTAGCAAAGCCAAGCTACCAAGGTCATGTGTGTGCATTTTACATACTTGCCAACCATATCATTCTTTCCTCACTCCATTGTGCTGCAGAGGACATGGCTAGCAAACCATTTGGCTTACTTAGGAATACAGAACAATTTTTGCTTCTTTGTTTTATTCAATATCCCATTGCATCCAATTATTTCTGCTTGTATGTGCATAAGTGTAGGGCCATCCAATCAAGTGTGAATAACCTTACCTGTGACCACCTTCCCAAAGAAATATGACTCTCCTTACCCCCAGCCACCATCAGTTGCTGATAGCTTCTTACCTAAGGGTGGGAGGAAGAGGTCCATTCACTCTAGCCCTGCTACCCACACATATACCAAATAAAGATGAAGTAAAGATGATGTATTGGGTGGGGTCCAGAAGGCTTAGAGTTAAGGAATGGGTGGATATGATCATAATGTGTTGACTATACCTATTTGTTTCTCAAAGAATAAAATTTAACATTAGTTAAACTTCTTTTAAAACAGAAAAACAGAAAGTTGTCAAGCCACGACTTTAGTGAGATGACACTTGCTCCTGCTGTTTCAGTTAGGAAGGAATGAGTTTTCAATAGAACCTTTCAGTTATTACTAAGCACTGACTAGTCCTTAGATATTATCCTCATTTTCAAGACTAAGTACTTGAGGCTCAGAAATGTCAAGGAACTTGTTCCAGGGCATATAAACACCACGAGCTCAAGATTATAAGATAGAAAAGCCAGCATTTTTGAAATTTTCTGTCAAAGCCCACTAGCTTGTCATATTTTTCTTTGGAAACCTTTTGCCTAGAAAATGCCTGAGTTTTGGTGCGACACTAAAGGACACTCCTCTGACTCTTCTGCTAAGTACAGTTGTCTTCACCAGACATTTGACACAGGAGAAAGAGGGTGCTAGCTGATGTTTCAGATTATTTCTATATAGTTATTTAAATTCAATCACTAAAAAAACAGCTCCTAAAGAGGGCCTAAGGGAATTCAGGGTTGATATTAGAAGAGAAACATCTCTCTTTGCTGTGATTTTCAAAACTCTGGGGGAAAAAACACATAATAAAGATATACACAGAGAATAAACAAATATAACATTAGTTTTACTATCAAGGACACACAGAATCACCAAACATAGCACTGGTTTTAGTATTAGATTGAGTGTTGGAATTCAAAAAGATAGGGGAAATTATTTTAAAATAAGGCTGGTGTGAGTTCCTGGCCAGTCAAGAGTACATAATAAGACCTTCATGTAGCAAGCTTTGTTGTTGAACTATATTTGGATCACCAGCTCCCAAATAATGACACATAACTTATTATAAATGCTTGGCCACTAGCTTAGGCTTGTCCCACTAGCTCCTATAACTTAATTAACCCATGTTTTTTAATCTACATTTTGCCACATTGCTTGGTTACCTCTACTCTGTACTGAATGTCTTACCTCTTCAGTGTCTTCCTGGCACTCCTGCACACCTTGGTACCTTCTCTTCTTCCTTTCTCTCTCCAGAAACCCTGTCTCTCCTTTTCTGCCTAGCTATTGGCCATTCAGTTTTTTATTATAACAATCACAGCAACACATTTTTACACAGTGTACAAATATCCCACAACACTTTGACTTACTTAAATAGAATAAAATAGAACAAGCAAAATAACCACAAAAGAGGTATATGTGGAGGAAGAGCATCCACATACAGCAGAATGAGGCAGCTGGAAGAAATGAAACCAAGGAAGTGAATTTAAGATTTACACCTTTAAAAAGGTTTGTCTTTAACCACAATTCCCACAGCCCTTGATACTAGAGTTCTGTTCTTTTGGAGATGAAAGCAGTCCAGCAAGAATACAATGTATGTGTGGACTGGGGGAGAATGCCATGTAGAATTCTGCTCTGGTTGGATGATGCCATATAGTCTATGCTAGGTAGAGAGTCAGCTCCCACATCTGGACATGGTTATGCCAAGACTTACCAGATAAGGTACACATTTTTGGAGGAAGAGATAAAACTCTGCTATTAACCACTGCAGCTTCTCTTTCTTCCCTTTTAACGACTGAGCTACATTACAGAAACTAAATAGCACGTCATAACCTGGTGATGGCTATTGTAGTTAAGTAAAGTTCCATATAATTAAGAGAGAAGTGTAATGTAGACTTGGAAACTAAAATATTTCAACATACCTGGGAAGATACCTCTTGGAAGCTGGCCAAGTTGATTTTTTAACCTTACTTGAATAATTTAAAACCCAAAGAGTAAGTGCTTGGCATTTAGAAAGTACTAGATCAACATTAGCCTGATAATTGCACAAATACTTTTTCTCTTAAAAAAAAAAATCTTTCTACCCACTAATTAATTGGCATTCAAGAAAGCATCTCTCTTAGTGGGCATAAGCCCATGTGGCCGATTTTGAAATGTTATATCCTGTACTAATTATTGCTACTCCCTGTAAACAGCGGAGTCCCAAATGAATGGCTTAAAAGGTCTTCAAAGTGCTCTTGACCTTCTGCATACTCTCTATTCCTGGGATGTCCAGTGAGTCTGGCTTTAGTGTTGGAAGCTTTATACCCATGCTGTACAATTCAGTAGCTTCTAGTCACATATAGTGATTAGCACTTGAAATATGGCTACTGCAGCTAAGAAACTGTTCTTTAATGCTAGGAATTAAACTCAGGACTTCATACATACTAGGCACGTCCTACAGCACAGGGGCACATCACCAGGTCTTTATCTAAACTCAAGTATCCACACCTGGCTAATAGTCACCATATTAGAAAGCACAAATGGGAAAAATTTTTAGAAATGATTGATGTGTGTACTCGGGAGAATCCCAGCACAGGGAAAGTTGATGGAGGCAGGAGGATTATGAGTTCAAGGTAAGACTAGCATAAACTGTGAGACTTTAACTCAAAAAACCAAACAATCAGACCAAAAAGACGATGGGGATGGGAGAGAGGTGCTTTAAGGTGCTCCCAGAAGTGGGGATGGTGTTCACTGGCCTTTGACATCCTTTACCCTACTGTCTGAGTTTCAGTTTTCTGGATAGTGGCTGCTGATCATCAGCTGGTCATTGTTCTCCTGAGTCTCCAACCTGGCTGTGTATCTGCATACCCTAGGAAACTCTGCTCAGCACGTCTGGAGGGGACTGGACATCTGTGTTTCCTCAGCTCCACAGATGATTCTGATCTGTAGCCAGGCTTGGGAACGACTCCTTTCCAGAAAGACCCAAACCAACAGCCCTTGGGCCAAATACACCCTCCAAACATATGTTCATCCCACACACTGTTTTAAAATGTTTTTAATTAGTTGCCAACTTCTACAAATTGTAATGTTTTTTTTCAATCTAAAAAGTAGATTTGAGTAAAGGCTGCCCCTTTAGACACAGAGAAACTTCCTTTATTTAACACCACTTCCCTGCCTTTTAGGACCCCTGGCTCCCAATAGGCATTTCTGTTTGAGACCTTTTCCTTAACCGCCCCCCCCCATCTATTTAAACCTTTGTCACAAAGTAATTATCTCTGTACATGTAGACCATTCCTAAAATGGAGTACAATGTGTTTTATCAGGATCACCAATTACTGCCTTAACTGGCTTGAGAATATGATTCAACTACCATGTAAAAACCCTGGAAAAAAATATGAAAAAAGTCTTGTTGAAAGAATAGATTATCTTCAGATTTGTTTAGTATGTTTAGGGACTTGTCATTATATTCTGGGAAAAATATTCTTTTTTTTTTTTTTTTTAACTTTTTATATCCCAAACTCTCACCTGAAACATCATAAGACCACCCTTTAAGACTATCAGGAAAGCATTTTTATTATGTATTTCATTCTATGTTTCTCTGTGTGTTTGTGGAGGGGGCATATGTGTATATAAAGGTATTTATACTTTGTGTGTGCCCGAGTGTGTGGGGGTCAAAGGGTGACTGAGTGTAGGCGGTATTCCTCGGTAGCTGTCTACATTTTTGAGACAGGGTTTCACTGGACCCTGGAGACTACTGATTATTAGACCAGGCTTCCTGGCCAGATAACTCCAAGGATGTTTGTCTCTGCTACCACAGAGCTGGGATTACAAGTGTGCACCTCTGTCTTCATTTTGCTGCATGCTGCTGTGATACAATACCCCAACAATAGCATCTAAAGGAGGTGGTCTTATTTGACTCATAATTCCAGGTTATTGTCCACCATTGCAATAAGTCGATGCACCACCAACTTGAACCATGTTACATGCATGGTCAAGAGCAGAGAACAGTGAATTTAGGCATGCATGCTGTTACTCAGCTGCCCCCACCCCCATACAACCCAGAATCCTTTGCTCAGAGAATGGTGCCATTCCCATTGGGTGAGTATAGCTAACATAATCAAGATAATCCCCCAAAGACGTGACCACAGGCCAACCCGATCTAGACAGTCCTTCGCTAAGACTTTCTTCCCAGGTGAGTCTATATGGTGTCAATTTCACAAACAGTCACTACGCCAGGCTTCTTATGTAGGCACTGGAGAGTAAACCCAGGTTCTCATTCTTGACCAAAAGCACTTTACAGACTGTGCTATCTCCTAGCCTTCCATTTTATGTGCTGATAACAGACAAACTGTTAGTTCTTTCATACTTCACCATGATTTCTTTCCAAACATTTATTTATATTCATCAATTAATGTCATCAACATTAAAATAGCTGGCCACACTTGATTATCTGTATACCTGTGAATAAATAAGTATCACAGAAAAGTTCGAGGATATACAGAAATATGAAAAAAAAAAAACCATATAAGCTTAAAAGGTCATCCAGGGATGAAGACTAGACAGTGCCAATTGATATGGAGGTCAAGGAAGGCAGAGCTCTTACCTTCTATGGGGATAATAGTTCTCCTTGGGCAAATGCATTTATGCCCAACATCTCACAATATTAAAAGTTTCACAGTCCTCTGAAAAGAAGCGACAGCTTGAAATAAGACGAAATAAGACACAGCACTTGGTAGTGTGTGATGCTTGAGGGTGGGGGCAATACTCTGGGTGAAACCCTGCTAAGGCTTCTCTATTGGCAAAGGAGTAAAATACTAGGAATACACTGTACTTCCAGAATCATCTTAAGTGTCAGCTAGAATTTATGACTGAAGACACCATGGATTACTTAGCATACGTGAAATAAATCTGCAGCATTTGAATTTTTAAGCAAATCCCTGCAGACATCTGTGACAGGGCTAAAATGGGTCTCAAAACTGCCCTTGCTCACACATGCCAACAGCCGCTTATGCCTCTGCCTGGTCAATTTCAGACCTGACTGTTATGTGCAGGGTTGATATTCTCTCCCTCAATGGGCAGTTGGTCTCATCAGTGCATCAATAAACTGAGAATAACTGTAAAGCATGAACACACGATATGAAACTATCTTATTTATAACTGAGAACATTTGCATCCTTATTTCTACACATGACAGACATCAAAAGTAAAGAAATAATTTTTTGTCACAGAGTGGTTTTGGCTTTGTGTTCTGGTCACTATGTAACTGAGTGTGGGTAGCTTTCCTTTACGTGGTAGAACAAGCCTTTCTCCAGCTATTATGCATCTGCCCCTCTCCTTTGGTCCCTCACTTGGTTTTCAGCCCTACTGGGATTGCCAGAGGGGACCATGGTGGGCTGGATGTCCCAAGCTCCCTGATAACTGGCTTGCAGCAGCCATCATGAAGCTGTGGCAGGAGTGGGGATGAGAAAAGAGTCATTGTAATTGTGTCTCTTCCTCTTTCTTCCCCCTGAAATGGTGTTAAGCCTGTGACAGGAGTTTTCACTGGGCTCAGTGTGCTAGTCCCTCCTTTGTCCCTTTGCACTTGATGTGGTGATGGCTGCCTTCAGTCCCCTCCCCACCCTTCGGTCCTAGCCATACTCTGAAAGAAGTTTTTCACTACTGTACCTTCTTTGGGATGCACTGAAATGAAGTCAGCGCCCTGCTGGGACCATGGCTAATAGGCTTGTGAAGCAGGAAGAAGAAGGAGCAAATGATTGGGAAAAGAGTGGTTGGGGGGGGGGGCCGGGGGGGGGGAGAGTTAGAACCACGAATGGACCCAGGGCCAGGCAGCACATGTCTAGAGTTCCTGCACTCACCAAGGCGGAGGAAAGGGGAGTACAGGGAACGTGAGTTTAGTCTGGACTGTATAACTGGTGCCAACCCAGCGAGGGCTACATAGCAATGCCTGGTCTCTACAAACAAACACAAAAATGAGGATTAACCATAAAGCGGCTAAATTCAAATGCTCCAAATGGAAATGCAGTGTAAGACATCACCAAGTAAAGTTCTCATTAAGTTTTCAGCTTTAAGTACACATGACAGAGGTGTTAGGAATTGAACTCTGTTCCTCCGCAACGGAAAAAACGCTTAGCCCTAGAGCCTTGAGACAAACTCCATCTTTGAGGGAGGCTTGTTAAAACAAGAGACCACACCTCTTCCTCCTCCTCTTCTTCCTCTGCTTCTCCCCCCTCCTCCAAAACAAGGTTTCCCTGTAGGGGAATTATGTTGTTCCATTGTAAATAATTATCCCACCCACTGGTTTAATAAAAAGCGCTGATTGGCCAAAGGCAGACAGGAAGTGTGGGCGGGGCTACCAGACTAAGAAGACTCTAGGAACAGGCAGAACAGAGCAGAATGCCAGAAAGGAAACCAGAAGAAACAGAGAGCAACTATGCTGTTCTGAAAAAAGGTACCGAGCCACGTGGCTGAACAGGAGAAGAGTCATGGGTTAGATTAAGGGTAATGAGTCAGCAAGTTATATGCCTAGGCCTTAGGCCTATCAACTTAAAACTATTGTAAGCATCTGTGTCTCTGTGGGTCTGTGGGTCTGCGGGCCTAAACCTTGAGGCTAGGCCTGAAAGTCCGGGCCAGAAACCTCTTACTACATTTCCCTGTATAGTTCTGTATAGTCCTGGAACTCAGAGATCCATCTACCTCTGCCTCCTCAGTATTGGAATTAATTGTGGTTGCCATCATGCCTGGTGACATAGGATGTTCTAGGGGTAGGGTAGGATATTTCATCCTGCCGGGAAGCTTTTTCAACTCCAGAAGTAAATAACTCAAAAACTTCAGAAAGTCCCTGAACTGGACCAGATACTCTAGATCTCTCCCCCTCTAAGCATATATAAACAGTAAGGACCACTGAGAGACTCTCTCAGGACAGCCAAGCTACCCAAGAGTACAGAGACCAGCCAATAGACCTAGAAGACTCTCAGGCCCACAGAATGACCTAGAAAGGATAGTGTCCTGCCTGAGCTGCCTGTGGGCTGTGCAGTAAGCTTTGGGGTTTTCAGCCCTCATGAGCTGTCACCCAAGCTGTTGTGATTTTTTGATAATGCAGTTGTCTTTGAGTGATTTCTGCTCCTATAAGTATACCCTCACTCATCGTCCTGTGAAGTAATGCCAATAAAACTCATGAGTTCACCAAGTTGGACTCTGGTGGTGTCAGTACCTTGATCTGTAATTTATTCTCTATCTGGGATGAGTAGACATTTCTTCATGGCTCGCCAGGAATAGTATCACATAATGTAATCAATGCCTGAACAGGGGCTAACAGAACCAAAGGAACATTTTGGAAGGAATAATTGCATTGTCCCTGTAGTATAGAGGTTTCTGGCCCAGACTTTCAAGCCTAGCCTCAAGGTTTAGGCCCGCAGACCCACAGACCCGCAGAGACACGCAGATGCTTACAATAGTTTTAAGCTGATTGGCCCAGGCATAGAACTTGCTAACTCTTTACCCTTAATCTAACCCATGACTCTTATCCTGTTCAGCCATGGGGCTCAGTACCTTTTTTCAGAGCAGCATAGTTGTCCTCTGTTTCTTCTGGCTTCTTTCTGGCATTCTGCTCTGTTCTGCCTGTTCCTAGAGTCTTCTTAGTCTGGTAGCCCCACCCACACTTCCTGTCTACCTTTGGCCAATCAGCACTTTCTATTAAACTTATAGGCAGGGACAATTATTTACAATGGAACAACATAACCTCCCTACAGGTCCCAGCTTTGCAAGATCCTAGTAGTGGGCATGCAACTGAGGCTGAATCCCAGATTGACTGACCTTCCCTGTGTGGTATGGGATTGTGGGTCTTGCTATGTCAATGGTTGTATGACCTCCATTGTGGGTGCTGAGACATACTAAGATCTCTATCTAGAGAAGAAAAGTCTGGGTAGGGAGTCCACAGGAGAAAGCCAGGTAAGGCTGTTTCTGGTATATGGTAGCATGTCTACTTGATGAGTTGCACCCAGTCAATAAGTATGAAAATGTCCTTTAAAAGTTTAGCTGGGCGTGATGATGCATGCCTTTAATCCCAGCACTCTGGAAGCAGAGGTAAGAGGATCTCTATGAGTTCAGTGCCAACCTGGTCTACAGAGTGAGTTCTAGGACAGTCAGAGCTGTTACTCAGAAAAACCCTGTCTTGAAAAACAGCATCATCATCATAACAATAATAATTAAAAGTTCAAAACATAATTTGCAGTCCATAAGAGGAACAGAGTATCAACAAGTGGCACAGATGTTGTGTAGCCCCAGCTATGATTAAAATGTGTCTAAGCCTGAGCTAGCTCCTCAGTGGGAACTTGCTTATGTAAGAGAGGATGAGGAAGAAAATCTGTTGTGCTGTTTCTTACAGTTAGAATTTTTTAAAAAAAATAAAAATGGCCCCCATAGGCCCATGGGGAGTGACACTATTAGGAGGCATGGCTTTATTGAAGTAAGTGTGTTGCTGGGGGCAGGCTTTGAAGTTTCAGATGCTCAAGCTAAGGTCACTCTATTCCTCCTTCCTATTAATTCAGATGTAGAACTCTCAGCCACCTCTACAGCATCATGTCTGCCTGTATGCTACCATGCTTCTTGCCATGACTGTAATGGACTAAACCTCTGAACTGTAAGCCAGCTCAATTACATGCTTTACTTAAATAAGAGCTGTCTGAGTCATGGTGTCTCTTCGCAGCAACAGAAACTGTAACTTTTAGCTTTTTTACTCTTTGATGTTTTGGGGGCCTCCCACCCAAATCCTAAATAAGTCACACATAGAGGCTTATTCTTAAATATAATGCCCGGCCTTAGCTTGGCTTGTTTCTTGCAAGCTTTTCTTAATTTTAGCTATCCTGTCCACCTAAGGACTTTTTCCTTTTCTTCTATATCTTACTTTCACTTTTACTCAATGGCTGGCTGTATGGCTGAGTGACTGGTCTCTTACCCCTTCTCTCTCTTTTTTCTCCCAGATTTCTCCTCCTATTTATCCTTTCTGCCTGCCAGCTCTGCCTGTCCTTTCTCCTGTCTCACTATTGGCCATTCAGCGCTTTATTAGACCATCAGGTGTTTTTTAGACAAAGTAACATAGCTTAATGGAGTTAAACAAATGCAACATAAAAAAAAAAAAATACAACACATCTTTGCATCATTAAGCAAATGTTCCACAGCATAAACAAATGTAACACAGTTTAAAATAATGTTCTACAACACAAAGAAGATACAAGGAAAAGAAGAGCACATGTTAAATCTGTGCAAAAAGACCTATCCTAGGATTCAAAACCTTGGAACCCAGGGAGAATCAAATATTTTAAGAAGTGATGTTTATTTGTCAACCCTGCCATTCAAGAGTTAAGGAAAAGGTCAATTTATCATGTGCCTTGGGACCAAAATGGAGCTTTAGTGACTCTGGTGAGTCCCATGGTAGGACATCGTCTTTGTAAAGTAAGGAAGACATTGGATGGCATCACTGGCTTAGATGAGTATGTGAACTGGTTCCACACAGTGCCGAAACATGTAAAAATAAATAAAAAGAGAGAAAGCCCAAACAAAGGGACCTCTCCAGGTCACTCGGAGGCAAAAGTGGATACATTTGCATCAAACCAAAATCCCCAGAGGAAAAACTGATATAAGACCAAATTTGGTGCTGGTAAACCATTAGAAGGAGAAAGCAGAGAAGTACAGATAATTTCTTCAGCACTCTCCACTGTGGAGGAAGGGGGTCTCCAGGGCTCGGAACCTCCCAAGCCATTGCCGTAAAGGGGTGACCAGAGGCAGCTGCAGGTGAATACCATGCAGTAAGCCTCCTGTTAAATTATATATTTATCTATTTCTATTAACTTCCAAAATATTAGGTATTGGATAGATGTTAGAAGCAGGTGTGCTCCTGGTAACCCCCAAGAATATCAAAGGCAATAAACATAGATATAAATCAATATTGATTAAAGGAATGAGTTTGATTGAGGGACAGGCAGCTCTCTCCCATGAGTAAGCCATGTATATTTTTCTATTGGGTGCAGAGATTGTTAATCCAGCCCATGAGGTAGATGCAGACAGTTTGTGTCTTAGAGTTACCATTGCTGTTACAGGGATTGTTTGGTTTACATGTCCACATTATAGTCTGAAGGATGCCAGGACAGGAACCTGAATGCAGAAGCTGATGCAGAGGCCATGGAGAGGTGTTGCTTATGACTTGCCCCCACACCCCCAGGGCTTGCTTAGTCTGCTTTCCTATAGAACCCAGTATCACCAGCCACAGTGGGCTGGGCCCTTCCCCATCAATCATTAATTAAGAAAATTATCTATCAGCTTGCCTGCAGTTTAATCTTCATATTTATGCTTTTAAAAAATGATTGATTTTTTTTTTGAGGATTTCAAATTACGTGTTCTGATCCCACGTTTGTCCCTATTCTCCCACATCTGTCCTCTGCCCTTGCAACCTCCCCTAAAACAAAACAAAATTTTTTTTAAAAAAGACAAAACAAAAGATAAAAGGAAAAGAATCTTATTGTGAATCTGTAGTGTGGTCCATTGAGTCACACATTTTACCTTTTCATCTGTCCATCTTTACTTGCAAGTGTTCATTGCCAAAGTCATTGGTCTGCCTCAAGGTCCCTGCTGCTTCCACTATATCACTGGTAATGGGCTGTCACTGGAGCTCCTTTGGGCTATTCTGTGTCCTTTGGGAGATCCTATTTTGGATGCGTAGGTTCGTCCCCTTCACATGTCACAACAGTTCATAGATGAGGTAGATATTAGGATTGGCCAACCCACAGCCCTGGTTCTGGGTCTGGGTAGTAGCTGGGCTGGTCAGCCTGCCAGTTTTCTCTTGCCGTTACTACCCTGGCCAGCTCTCCAGCACTGCCTTGGTTAGCTCACCCAATGCAGCCTGCAGCAAGGAGAGGGCTGTTGTGGAATAATCTTTTTGTACACTGTGAAGATGTTTCACTCTGTTTGGTTTAATAAAAAAGCTCAAAGACCAATAGGTAGGTAGAGAGTATGCTGGGAAGAAGAAGGTGGAAATGCCAGGAGACACAGAGCAAGCAGAATGGGCAGTATAGAAATGAGATAGTAAATCCACAAGGTAGAAAATAAATTAATAGACATGGGTTTATTTAAGTTATAAGAGTTCGTTTGAAAAAAGCCTAAGCTAAGGACAAACTTTCATAATTAATATGTTTCTGTGTCATTTTTTTTGTGAGCTGGCAGCCGAAAGCAAAGTCTGACTACAGAGGGGCCAGTTCTGCTCTCAAGTCCTCAGATCCAGGTCTTCCATACTCACATCACCAGGACCAGTTCTACTGTTTTGCTCAGATGAGGTTCAGGCCCTCCTCTCCCAATTGCTATATGGGACAGGTGGGGGTGGGGTCAGCTCTTCTGCTTCAGGCCCAGCTCACTTATGCTCCTGACAACTGGGTCAGCTCTAGTGTACTGTCCAGGTGAAGTGCATGCCTGTTGTGTGTGTGGGGAGCATCTTCTGTTGTAGTATCCAGAGAGGGGCAGGTACAGCCAAATCTTAGGGAGACATTTTCTCAATTGAGGTCCCCTCCTTTCAAATGATTATGATTTGTGTCAAGTTGACATAAAAGTATCCAGCACAGCCCAGAAGGAGAAATAGCCATAATCTCGAAGCTGAGTGAATACTCCCCCATTGGCCCTAGCCTAGACTAGTCAGTTAGAGCCATAACTGAGTTCACAGAGGGAAGTGCACAAAGGCCTTATAAAAGCGTGCCAGGATGAGATTGCAGCTAACTGAAGCTTGCCAATGATTTACTTCAGTATTTTCTCAGCTATGAGTTTCTGCAATTACTAGACACTCACTCAGAATGGATGACAGCAGACTTTCAGAGTCCTTTACAAAGGTTGTCTCTGTAACCCCACTATATATTATGGGATGGTAGCTCAGGACTTTAAGCTGGTAAACTCCCCATCCTCTGTACAAAGATTTTGTTCCATAAAGATAAAATGATGCTAATCTGTAGTACGAGGTTTCTGGCCCAGACTTTTGGGCCTAACCTCAAGGTTTAGGACGCACAGACCAGCAGACCCACAGACCCATAGTCCCACAGAGACACAGAGACACACAGATGCATAGGATAGTTTTAGGCTGATCAGTCTCAGGCCCAGGCATATCACTTGCTAGCTCTCTACCCTTCATCTAACCCATGTCTCTTGTTCAGCCATGCGGCTCGGTACCTTTTCTTAGAGCAGCATAGTTGTCTTCTGCTTCTTCCAGCTTCTCTCTGGTGTTCTCTCTGGCATTCTGCTCTGTGCTTCCTGTTCTCAGAGTTTTCTTAGTCTGGTAGCCCGGCCCATACTTCCTGCCTGCCTTTGGCCAATCAGGGCTTTTTATTAAACCAGTGGGTGGGACAATTATTTACTATGAAGCAACACAATCTTCCTATACTAATCCTTAAGTGTTTGCAGATTTATGGGCTCATTTGAGAGATACGTGGGTGTCCATAAAGGAATACAGATGAAAAATGAGTTCACAAACAGTAAACAAGACACCCAATGAGAGTCAAAGCAGAGGCCCCAAATCCATAAAGTTGTGAGTGAAAAAATGCTCGTGCTGAGGCTGGACTACCTCCGAAGGGGACATTGGCCAGGGAAGCCCTAGAGGCCCCTAAAACAATAAAGGTTCTTGCCTACTGCCCAAGATGTCACATGCTTTGATTACAGGACTTAGACATATAAGGCCGGGACAGAGCTAGACATGTTCCCTCCCTGTCGGCTAGCTCCCACGATGCTGGAAGGTATTATTAAGGTTTCTGGGGGGAATTATGGTCCAGAGTCCTATTCAACTGTGGATTTCTCATTCTTCATGATAGAAGTACCAAATAAGATGTGTCAGATAGTGTAAAAAAATAGCAAAAGTGGTTATGGTTTCAACCAACTTTCTGATTGGATTTGAGGTCCACTCCACATAGGAAAACTCACACATGGTAGGGAGAACTTAGAAAACCCCGTGGCCAGGGAGATCATAGAATTCAGTGGAAAAACAACCTCTGGTAAGTATGTCTATCCTGGCTAAAGGTGCTTCCCAAAGCTTGTATTTATGACCACAAGCTGTCAGTCTTCACTGGTAATTTTTATATTTCTCATTTTCAGCCTTTTCTTTAGCTGTGTTTTATAGGGAAAAAGCCCTCTGAGACTTGCTACCAGCAACACGTGAAAACATGAATAAAAAGACATATGGCCCCCTCCCACTAGAGTTAGACCATAGTCAGGCTTCAACACCACACCCTTTAAAACCCAGGAACTACGAAAAGAAGGCAAAAAGAATGTAAGAGCCAGACCAAGTGCTGGCCTTTCTTCCTTTCAGAGTCATTTATTTGCATCACATTTTTAATATCATCACTACGGAAATACCTCAAGATAGACAAAAATAAGCAAGGAGATCATTGGTGTTGGAACATCCCTACCCCCAGTATGCCCTTTCCCCACCCTCATTTATGCGATTTGGTATTGTACCCTGCAAAATTAGACAATGCAGGTCCTAGAAGCAATGACTAATTAAACACGGGCTCTGGTGACAATTTCAGGACACCTCTGTAGAAACTCTTGGTTAGAAGAGCCATAATGCCCCCTTAAAATAAACAACAACAAAACCCAATACAGGATTTGCCATTCTTCTAGTAAGATCCCATTGCTGTAGATACCACACTCCTTGGAGGTAAGGTGGCCTGTAAGTTTCCTCCTGACTGGCTTGCTCTCATAGTGCCACAGGGTGTTGTGTAGGGTTCAACATTTTTACCCAGCAACAAATTCTGCGAACTGTAATACCAACCTGCCAGGCAAGAAGTGCCTGTTGGTATAACAATGTCCTGACTGTTGTGTGAGTAAGTAGCTGCTCGCTAATTGAATCTGGGGCCTCCTTTATAATAGGGAACCCATGCCTAGTGCTGCAAACCTATTTTTAAAACACTTGAATCAGATCCGGGAACCCAAGACTTAGCTAAATCAGCGTAGCATTCAGCCCATAGCTATGTGCACACCTATAGACGAGCGCTACTCTCAGCTTTAAACAGAGAAGCGCCTCTTTGTAGGAAATGGAGGTAAAGGAAAGGACCAAGACCCGCACAAGATGCTGAGACTAAAGAACAGCCCAATCGCAGATAAGATGTTTACAGCCTTCCGTTAAGGCTCAGGGAGTATTGTGAAAGGGGGAGCAGAGAGAACGGAGAGCTGTAGGATGGGAGAGGAGCTGTGTCAGCATCTAAGCAGGACAGTGACAGAGAATCAGGCAGTCATAACTACTGGGCCCACACACGCCGGGCCTTCCGAACAGTCAGCTTCAGGGAAAGGAGCCTGGGACACAGACCGTAAACTGTCAATCTGTTGTCAGCTAACTCATTCCCGGAGACTGGGAGACATGGTATTAAGTTGTGTACACACCTGGGAGCCCACCCGGTACCGAGTGCTAGTTCCAGACCCAGAATCACACAAACAGTCCTGACTAAATGCCACAGTGTGTGCTACACAAAACCAAAACTAACAAATAGAGGAAAGAGCTTTCTGTGGGGGGAGGGGTCTGGTAGAGGCAAAAATGCATAGTGCAAATGTATGAAAGTATGAAGGAACAAAATTTACTACTAAAAAATTAAATTAACGACAATAACAAAAAGTCCAGTTTGATAATAGGGTTAACCTGGAATTACACAAGAAATGAAGAATTGGAATAACGGTTTTTTTAAAGTATGCAAATGTAAGATTTTCCTTTTGTTTTTTTTCGTTTATTTAGAGAATATTTGATTATATAAAGCAGAAAGTTTCTAATGTGGCCATGACAACAGTAGCAGGAAGAACAAAGGGAGGAACGGAAGGGATAATTACATTTAGGGAGAAGGTTATTTGAAGGTCGGCTGTGATGTGGCTAGAGACAGCATCGTAAACAGCAGAGAACAGTAGAACACAAAGGATAACGGACCACAGGAAAGGTGGCAGAGAAATCTCAGCACTGGAGAGTTGGCTCTGTGGATAAAAGACTTGCACAAAACTAATAAGCTTAGATCAGTCCTAGATCTTGAGGGTTGTTCCCCACCCTCCATGTGCACTCTGGCAAGGACCGGGAAATACCACCCTACACACATAACACATACACACATGCTACACACATGGACACACACGCACACACGCATGCCACACACACTCAAATAAATAAATACTTTTAAAAGGCCATGAGGACTGAGATTGTAGCTTAGCAGTATATCACTTGCCGTGCATGCGTGGGGGCTTAGCAGTATATCACTTGCCGTGCATGCGTGGGGGCCTTATTCAATAGTTAACGTGGTTTGGCAGGAGAAGGCCAGGCATGAAAAATTAACAAAATTTGCAGCAACATGGGTGGAACTGAACAAGGCATCGTGTTAGATAAAATAAGACAGACATATGTAGGTGTGGAAGCTAAAACATTGGTCCAGGTAGAGAACAGAATAGCAACTACCAAAATTTTGAGGATGAGATGGGAAGGTGTCGTGTGACATTTTTCTGGAAGATGTCAACAAATGTCTCTCACCCCAGAGAGGACCCTGACAAGAGACAGAAGAAAGAAACTCACCCACATCCAGCTTAGTGAACCAGCAGCTTCTTGGGATCATTTATAAAAATATAGGTAAGAAGTTCCTTACAGGAGCATGGGTTGAGATGCTTTGCTGCCAAGCTTCTTCACCACGATGGGCTGTGGCCTCAAATCATGAATGAAGATAAAATTTGTTTCTGTTTTTTGTTTTTAGAGACAGGGTTTTCTCTCTGTAGTCCTGACTGTCCTGAACTTACTCTATAGACCATGCTGGCCTCAAACTCAGAGATCTGCCTGCCTTCGTGCTGAGATTAAAAGCATACCTCATTATGCCTAATGCATTTGGTCACAGGACAAGACAAATAACCAGTATTGTGTGCATTTGCTTAGCTCTTTGACTTTACACTACTCTTGTCTCCTGTTAATCTGAATCTTTCTTTTTAAAACTTCTCACACCTGGTGTCTGTGGTCTTTGTTAGCAGGTTTTCACACATACTTTACATTCCAAATCATTTTCCCCTTTAGTGGATTTTCTATGGAAACATTAACTGCCCCAACCATCTCTGTTCAACATTTTGCTGTTGATCATTTCCACTTGCCACAAATGTTTCTTCTGCATTCCCTAGCAGGTCTCAGTCAGGACACTCATTTTGTGAACCTCTGGAAACTACGGGATTGAGTCTTCTGCTATGTTCCATAGCCTGTATCTATGTTCCAACTTAAGATCAACTCAGGTTTGCCGTATATCGATACCAATTCATAGTGGGCGTCAAAAATGAGAACACCAATAATACCAAGGTAATGTTTCTGGTGACACATTTCTGTAGCCAGTCCTCTGAGCAATAACCAGGTCCTGACACGCCTAACATGAGAAGTCTACAATTACATCCTCAAATGATCCTAACCCTATTTCTGGCTTCCTGGCTACCTGGTGTCCTCCCTCATCTATCCCTGCAGCAGCCTGTCACAGGGTTGACAAATGCCACAGCCACAGCCTCCTGACAGACATGGAACCAAGATGGTCAACAGCCATCAACTAGTCTCATTAAAAACATTACGTGGGCTGAAGAGATAGCTCAGTGTTTAAGAGCACTTAGTGCTCTTGCACTGGACGCACGTTCGGTTTCCAGCTCCCACACAGGATGGCTTACTACTCCTTAGGACTCCATTTTCCAGGGCTCCTGAGGTTCTTTACTCTCCTTCATGGGAAACTGGATACATGCGGTGCAATAAACTCCTGCAGGCACATACACAATAAACAAGCACATAAATTTAAACTGTCTACTAAAAACCTAAGCATATCAGCTTTAGTGAGTTCACAAAGCTCTTTCAGTGAATTACCAAATCGAAGGAGGCTTTCCTTTTGTAGTGGGTGTCAGGAATGAGAGTAATTCAGGCACTGCTCCCTATAACTTCCAAAACACACCTGAGTCCCAAAATTGTTATCCAAGTGTGGCTGTAGGGTCAGAGTCTAGCACCTATTGATGTGGTCCAAATATGCACTGAACTCTTTAGAGTCCCTGTCTCTCTTATGGCTCCCTTTGCTCATGTTCATTGTAATTAGAGACAAGTTACCTGTTGTTACAATGTGTTTTCTTGGTGGGGGGGAGGGGGTAGAGGCCCAGACCCACAGACCCTGCAGCCCCAGACCTCTTAGCCGCCCACTGCTGTTCATGGTTCCCAGAAATGACTCAGATGCTTATATTAACTTTATGCTGTTTGGCCTATGGCTCAGGCACATTGCTAGCTTGCTCTTACATCTTAAATCAACCCATTTCTATTAATCTTTCCTGCCACGTGGCCCATGGCTTTCCTGTGTTCCTTACATGTTGCTCCTTTGGGCTTCTGGCTCCTTCTATCTGACTCCGCTCTGCTCCTCCTACCTACTCTGATGCCTCCTCCTACTTTTCCTATGGTGCCTGTCATGGGCCAAAACAGCTCCTTTATTTAAAGATTGCATTCACAGCATACAGAAAGACATTCCCACATCAACCTGTCTTTCAAATACTCAGTATATCACGAGTAGTAGCAGGACAACATAACGCAAACTTTGATTTAAAAAGACAAAGATGGGATGCATATTGCAGGCACGATTCTGAGCAGGTTGGAAGTCCACCCAGGTGCATGCTGCCAGGACCTCAGTGATTATCATGATGTGGGGCAGTGTTTGGTCTCCCAACGTGGTTTCCAATTCACTGGCCATGGGTCCATTCTCTGAAACCTTCCCTTCACCCTCTAATACATTTTTAAGATATAAGAAGTAGATTGTTTTTGTCTGAACAGCCTTCTCAGCCTGAGAAAGGTGGGACTCCAGAGGCCTCTTTCTCTTCAAGCCACATCTATTCTATTTTATCCAGTGTGACAGTGCCTTTATGAGCAAAGCAAAGCAAAACAAATAAAAAACATTCAAAATCTTATGAGCATCCTATGAAAATAAATGGGGTCAATTCTTATGTTCTAAATAGAACATTTATTTTCTTATTCTTTGTGTTTGAAACAGGGCAGCCCAGGCTGGTCTCCGACTCACTTTCTGTTTTATTGAGATGGGATCCCACACTGTAGCATGGACTGGCCACATTCCTGCTTCAGCTGGCATGCTGGGAATGCAGATGGGAGACACTGCCCTCAACTTGACCTCCAACTTTGATCGTTTTGCCTCAGTCTCCTAACTGCAAGTGTGTGCCACCATGCCCAGCTACATCTCACACCCCCAAGGAAACCTCTTGCTCCTTTGAGGTATCTGAGAACTGATGGGACCTGTTAAGACGGTAGAACTTTTATACAGCTCTATAAAGCTCACTTAAGTGTCTCTGAGGGCTTCCAAAGGGGTCTTAACAGTCACACACTTCAATTTCACCTTATGTTAAGGCCATTTATCATTATTATGACAATCTTTTGCCAGTTTGAAAGATTAAAATTTTAAAATAGTCTAAATTTCTAACCCAACAGGTCCTGGACACTTAGATTTTCTTGGAATTCTGCTTGTCAACTGCTTATTTAGTCCAATCTTCCTATATGTTACTGTATGTACTTAAAATACTGACCCGTTTGATATTTTTTCTAGGAATAATAGCATGCTACCTTGTTTGGATTTCCTCCTTAAAATGTCCCCATATACTGTGTGGCTTGAATATCAAAGACATGTTCTGCCAAAGTTCTGATGTGGAGAAGTCTAAAATCAAAGTACAGTTGGTGTTGGCCAAGGGCTCTTGCTTATGTGTAAATGGCTTTCTTTTCACTGTGTCTCCATGCTTCATTCACATGTACATGCAGAGGACAGACACTGACAGACTGCTGGTGTCCCTTTTAAAAGGGAATCACTCCTATCAGATAAAGGTTCCCCACTGATGATTTCTTAACACTACGTTTCCAGGAAACCTTAGTCTCTGGATACAGCAAAATTGGAGGTTAGGGCTGCAACAAGTGAATTTGGAGGTGATACAATTTAGTCTGTAACAGAGTCACATTTCCATTAGTGTTCCAACACCGAGTCTGCTGTCTCAATATAACAAGCATGCATCATTTCCCAGCAAGCTATGGGTTGGCTATGTGTCTCTCTTTGCTGTATGTGGTAATGCTTGAAAGAGTCATTGTTCTCATCACTCTGGCAAAAGTCCAAGCAAAAGCAATGTGATGAAGAGAAGGCTCAGAGTCTGAGGGTACACAGTCCGTCGTGGTAGGAAGGTCATGATAGATGGAGCTTGAGAAGCTGGTCACAGTGCACCCATCATCAGGAGACAGAAGAGATAACTGCCTGTTCACTTATTTTCTCCTTTTTATTCCGTCTTGGGCTAGAGCCTTCCACATTTAAGAATGGTTCCCCCACCTTGGTCACACCTTTCTGAAGAAATGCTCATAGATGCACCCAGAGGTGTGTTTCCATGACTCTAAATTCAGTCAAGCTGACAATGAAGATTAACCATCACACCCTGGGACATTAGGGTGCCTGGGAGGTTCAAATTGGGAGTGAGTGTGGCCACCGGCTCTTCTTCTTTGGGTAGACCTTTGTAATACTGCTGATTTCCTCAAAGCATGATGCCTTGGTTATAAGAAGCATCTTGAAGAAGAAAATCCACGGTGTGCAAGGATGTGTCAAGCATTTGCTTCTGCTAGAGTGAAAGTAGAGAAGAGCCAGGTGGAAGTGTGGGCTTGGGAGGAGACTTTAATTGGGTGCTGACTCACACATGTATTGGGGGCTTAGGGTACATTATTTCAAAGTACAGCACTGTGGCATTTGAGAAAACAACAGAAGTAGAAGGTCTCTTTGAGCCCCTGTTGACACTCTCCCCTTAAGCCCAGCTGCCCTTCTGTTCATGTACACCTATCTCCAGAGGAAAGAAAAAAAGACAGACATCGAGAATTCGAACAGTCAAGTCTTGCTAAATTACCACCAGAATTGACCATATATGTCTTTAAAAATGCATCAATTTTCCACTTTCCTTGAGACTACAACCCCTCACCCCACTCCCACCTCCATGGGTTTTTCAAGACAAGATTTCTCTGTGTGGCCTTGGCTGTCCTAGAACTCACTCTGTAGACTAGACTGGCCTTGAACTCACAGACCCACCTGCCTCTGCCTCCCAAGTGCAGGGATTAAAGACATGCACTACCACACCCGGTAGGGACTTTATTTCTTTGTCCCAGTGGCTTTGTATTAAGTAGATTTGTTTATATCTTGGAGCATTTTGTGCTGCATTAGCAGGTACCAGTGAAGGAGTGGTTTGCATTGAATAGAAGATGACTTTTTAGTTTGGAGGTTGGGAAGCCCAAGCTTGGTGGCAGCATCTGACTGTCACAGGCCTTCTGGGGGCACCTTAACATATGTACCACATACAGCATCATTGCATGGGAGAAAGCAATGGAGGGCAAGGAGCAGGAAAAGGAACTGAACTTTCTCTCTTATGAAAGACTTACTTCCTCACTAATGGCATCACTTAGCTCATGAGAGCAAGGTCCTCAGGCCTAATCCCCTTTTTCCTTTTTGGTGCTGTATATTGAAATCAGGGCTCTACGTGCACCAAACCATTGCACCATCTCCTGGCATGGTCTCTTAATACTGGTTCAATGACAATTAAATTTCAATATAAATTTGATAGGAGAAAAGCATCAAACCAGGCTAGTGTGCATTCCTTTGGTCACCGGACTTTTAACAATGATTTTTAGTGTTAGGAGAGAAATCTTTTCTCCAACAGGGTTCTTTAAGTAAGAATCACCACATTGTCTTCCCAGTTATCCCAAGCAATGGCTTTGCTGATTTTCACTCATTTAAGACATGGCTTGTTAATTTTCTAGAATATTATACTACACTATACAATACATAGAGCATAACATAGCATAGCATAATGCAATATAGTATAGTAGTATAGGAAAATACTATGGAATGTTCCTCAGTGCCTTTCTAGCTTCCCAAGTCTCCTCCTGTCCTTTACTGTCTACTACCCAGACCCAACGCTAGTGCTTCATGTGCAGAGTTTCACTGTAGCAGCCTCCGCCTATGAAATGCCAGTTTCTCTTTCAGCTAGCCCTTGCTATAGAGTAGAATACCATGGAAGGTAGTAGCTTAAATCAACAATACTTTATCATTTTATATAACTTGTGCATAGCCCAAGCAGCTCTCTGCCCTTTGCTTGGGTTCATTGATGTGGATGGATTCACTGGGGCTGCCAGTGTAGCCTGGGTTTCTTTTTTCATATGGGTTTATATCTTGGACTTTGGCATGGTATGGTATTCTCAAGACAGGCAACAACATTCCAAGAGAAGGAAGGCAGAAATGATGTCACCTCTAGCCCTGGGATGTGCAAAAGTCACTCCTGTCACGTCCTCTTAAATAAAGCAAATAGCAAAGCTAACTCAGAGCCAAGGTTGAAAGCAGGCTCTGCCTCTTGGTTTTCATTTCTGTGTAAAAGGGGTCTCAGGATACAGCTCAGCTTATTCCTGAATTCATAGTCTTCCTGCTTGGCCTTGAGAGTGCTGGGCATAGAGGATTTGCTACCCACCTGTCTAGACTCCTTAAGAGAGTTGCAAAGAAAGTGTCATCATGTCAAACCTGTAGAAGATTCAGTGTCACAAATATTTTGACTCCTTTAAATAAATCTAGAAAGTCAAAGTCAACCATCAACAGTGTGATTTAGGTCATGTGAAAAGATGCTTCATAGAATTCATACAGAACTATGGAAGGTTCAGGTTCAGACTCACTGACAATATTTTAAAGAAGGAGAGTATGAAATCAATGGTCCTTACAGATGCCAAGATTATAAAGTTATTATTGCACAAAACTACAATAAATAATATTAAACAACTAAGGGATAAACAAAGATTTTCCTTTTTAAAATAAAATTTTCAAATCATAATTTTATACTTTTAGAAAGGCTACAAAGAGTGGAGAGCACCCACATGCTCCTCACCGAGTTTCTCCCTCAGTGAGGTACATAATTTGTGACAACTAGTGAACTAATAATAAATTATTATTTTGCCACGCTTGGGTTGGAACTCAGAAGCCTGCAGCAACTACTGAGCTATAGCTCCGACCCAGAATAAACATTCTTGGGAAACCGGAAACCCATGATAAGACCTGGGAGGCCAGTCTGTAATACCACATCTTGGAAGGCCGAGGGAGAAGGACTGCCACAAGTTCGAAGTCAGCCTAGGCTACAGAGTGAGCGGCTCTGTCTTTAAAAGCAAACAGAACAAAAATAAGAACCAGTAGGGAAACAATAGCACTAAAAACGTCAGGACACTGCCAGGCAGACGGAAAAGTGGCAAATGAGTGAGTGTACCCAAGAAAACAAATTCCAAATTGGCAGCGAGCAAAACAGGGAGGTAGCCAGTAGTCCACTTTCCGCCGCAAAACTCCAAAGACTCAGAAACTGGATTGAAAAGAGAAATTCCCCAGCAGTCTGTCTGCTAATGATCTTGGTGTAGTAGCCTGCTTCCCCAAGCCGGCCCTCAGGAGGCTGGAGCATCTGGAGTTCTGGGGCACCTTTGCCTGCAGGAGAGATCCTGGTGAAGGAGGAGGAAGAGGAGAAGGAAGGAAAGAAGAAAGGGAAGCAAAAGAGGGGATGTTAGGAAGAAAGAAAGTACAGTAAGAGAGGAAGGAAGGAAGGAAGGAAGGAAGGAAGGAAGGAAGGAAGGAAGGAAGGAAGGAAGGAAGGAAGGAAGGAAGGGAGAAAGAAAAAAGGGTGTGTGTCTCTGTGTGAGAATCAGTTCCGTGTCATCTGTCTGTCCTTGCTATGCTCTGTGGGTTTCCCGTCTGCTGTGGGAGGAGGGCTCCTGGCTCTTCTCTTCATTTGAAGATAGTGCCGGAAGTTAAGGCAAAGTAGACAGTGAAAGCATCCATGAGGAGTTAGTGCAGCCTTGAGCTCTAGGGGTCTGTTTCTCTTTGTTCAGTGTTTGTGTAAGTACTTGAGCTGCTTATAGGCACCACGTGGGCCCTTGGCTCTGCTTGGTAGAGGCTTGGGTTAATAAAAAAAGATGTCCAGTGACATCTCAGTTCTTTCTTAGCAACCTCAAAATAGTACCCCGTGGCTTTCAAGGCCATGGGTTTGCATAAGGCTGTGAGAGCATCGCTTCAGCTCGGTGACTAAAGAGAGAGTGAACGCCTACTGGAAACCAAGGAGGTAAGCGAGTTTACCGCCCCACAGAGCATCTTAGCTTCCCAGTTCCTCTTGACTCTAGAATGCTAGAAGCTAGAATGGCACCCTGAAGAGCAGGAGTCTTCATGAGAAATTTAGATCTGTTTAAGGGGAAGAATGAAAAACTTACGTGGGTATACATTTCATCGCATATACATTGTACACCAGTCAGTGTATCATTTCGTCTTTTACATGTATTTAGATGTGTGTATGGCTACAGAAGTTGAAGAACTACTTGAAGGAACTGGTTCTTTCTTTCTTCTGTGTGGGTCCCAGACATCAAGCTTGGGTCTCCAGGCTCAGGCGCCTTTACCTGCAGAGAGGATCAAACCAGGTTTGTGGCTGTTTGTTATTTTTTTAAGAAAGGTTCCAGAAAATTCAAATGATGGAGAGAAAAATATTTTAAAAAAACCAAAACCAAAAAAGATAGCCATTACTATTTTCAGAGAAGGAGGGGAAAATATTGTATCCAAGGCAAAACAAGATGATAGCTTTATAATGAATATTCAATAGCTGGAGATGGCTCAGCAGTCAAGAGCACTTACTGCTCTTCCAGAAGGCCTGAGTTCAGTTGCCAGCATCCACATGGTGCTCACAACTGCTTGTAACTCCAGCTCCAGGGGATCTGATGTCATCTTCTTGTCTCCTCAGGCACTCACACATGCAACATTCACTTATAGCAATCAAGCAATAAGAACCAAACCAAGGAACCAAACAACCCAATCGTATCAAATTCTCATATGAAAAGTAGAAAATAATGTGTAGCTATATCTACACATTGCCATGAGAAAATGAGGCTTCATAAGAAGTCCATATTTAGCCACTTCCTCCTTCGGATAAAAGAGCTGACGCCAACCTGCCTTTAATACTAGTACTTGGGAGGCTGAGGCAGGGAGACTGCCTCAATGTGAAACCAGGCTAGACCAGTGAGTCCCAAGCTAGCCTAGGCTATAGAGTGAGACTCTGTCTCAAAGAAAGCAAAATAATAAAAAAAATGAAAGCAAAACAAACATAGCAAGGAGAAATAGATAATTTCTAGATGTTATGTAGAAATGAGAGAATACAATCAATAGAAACAGCTTTTTAAAAAGGAAAAAAGAAATTGTTTTTCTTGGTAAATGAGAGGGCCCAAGAGGGTACAAAAAAGGGCTCTTTGCAAAGCATACACTTATGAACGTTTGACCTTTCATACTGTTCAAGCACACTACTTTAATAAAAATTAAAATGTTTCTTATTATTGTTGTCCTTGCAATTCTGATAGAACTCAGGGCCTTGTGACTTCTGGGCAAGTATTCTCCCAACAAGCTATACTGATAGCCCACTAATTATTATAATTAAGTTAGTAAATAAAAAAAAACCTGTATAGTTGGAATTATATAATACCAAGAAATAGGAACCTTCAAAGTATACATGGCCACACAATTTAACATAATAAAAAAGTATTCAATTATGAATGAATTATTAGTAAAAGGAATAGAAGATTTGGAAAGTCATTCTTCACTTTGTGATATACTTTGTAAAATTAGAGTTTTAAAACTGTGGTAATTAATTCATGGAAGCTCGACGATTTCATTCCCACTTTCTGAAGTGTATTAATATTTAAAGCCCAAGTCTGTGTTTGAAGCATAAAGAATTTTTATCAAATTAAAGAGTGGCAAATCATCCTCTTTTGAAGGAAAAAAATTGCAAGTTGCCTTCAAATCCCTTCCTTATCTTTTAAAGAAGTAAAAACACATTGGCTTTGGATCTCATCACATTTTTTTATTCCAAAGGCTTGCAGACAGAAATTTTATGGAAATGGACATAGTCTTGTTTGCTCCACCCCTGGGCTAAATATATACAAACATGCGAATTTAGTATTAAGAAATCAGCAACCATTATTTTCCCATCTGAAGTAGGAGACCAATGATGAGACAGCCCCACCCTTCTGAGGAATGATAAGAACTTCCCTTCTTCCCTCTAAAGAGAGTTGAGTCTGTGGGTATAAACAGGCATGCAAATGTGTTTATGTGCTTGCACATGGAAGTCTCACAAAATATGAGACTCCAAAGGCCAGGTGCTTGAATAGTGCTTTGAGCTACAGAAAAAAGGTATGGTGGGTTTTCTCGGAGGAAGTGGTAACAGCCAAGAACAGAAGTCTGGGACTTCCAGAAAAAACAAATATCCCATACAATGATGAAGCATGTTTGTTGAGCAGAGAAGCCGCCAGACCATGCTGCATAGTCTCTTGGGTGGTGGTGTCAGAACCCATGGGACAGCCAAGCATGGTGTGATGCACACCTGTAACCCTAGCCACTGAGATGCCAGAGCAGAATTGATCTACATTCAAGACTAGCCTTGGACTGACTATATGACAAATTTGAGAGCAGCCTGGGCTACACAAGATCTTCTCTCAGAAACAACAAAGCAATCCCAAACAAGAATATGAGCATATGCATTTAGGCCCCTTTCCTGTGAGTCAGCTTTCTTCACTGAGGACACTGTAGGGTTGCTCAGGACCAGTGCACCCCTCCTGGAAGAACATTACTTAGTTAAGGGAACTTCAGAAAAAGCCTTTCCTGGGCTATCATCAGTTTGAAGCAGCCAGCATACCTGAGTGCCACACTTGGGTATCAGTTTTAGCCCCTAACTCTCCTTTTTTCCCTCTTTCTGGGAGTGTTCACAGTTTTTTTTTTTTTTTTTTTTTTTTTTTTTTTTTTTTTTTTTTTTTTTTTATGGTCTGGGTTTTGCAAATACATAAAGGGACAACACATGCCTTCTTTATGGGAAGTTATTGTTTTTTTCAGTTTCTTGGGACAGGGTCTCCTGTGTCCCAGACTGGCCTTGACTTCCTTTCTGTCACTATCCCCCTAGTGTTGGGATTTCAGGCATGCAGCACCACAGTTGCTGGAAGGTTCTAATCCTGTACCACGTTACACAACAAGATATAAAACAACATGGAAAGGGAGATGGAAAGGCATCAGAGTTTACAGAGTCCCTGGAGACTCGGGGTGTACTGTAGTCGTGTAACTGTAGGAATCCTGCCTTAGGGTTTCTACTGCTGTGATAAAACATCTTGACCAAAGAGCAAGTTGGGGAGGAGCGCATTTATTAGGCTTACACTGCAGCAGTGCTGCTCGTCACTGAAGGAAGTCAGGGCAGGAACTCAAACAGGGCAGGACCTCAGAAGCAGGAGCTGACAGAGAGGCTATGGAGGGGAACTGCTTACCACCATGCTTCCCACAGAAGGTAGGACCAGGGATCCACCACCCACCATGGGTTGTGCCCTCCCACCCTGATCCCTAAATTAAAAATATGCCTTACAGCTGGATTTCAAGAAGGAATTTCCTCAGCTGACGACTCTAGCTTGTGTCAAGTAGACACACAAAACCACCCAACACAAGACCAGAATATGCCATCCTTAAAATATGCCTCTTTGGCATATTGACTGTTTTGAGCTTGCTATTTTGAGAAACTGCAGATGTAAGAATAGTGCTGACAGTTGCCAAACCCAGTCTAGAAGGTTATTCCACAAAAAGCCAGTGTCTGGGATCTGCAAGCATTAGGAGAAGCTTTGCTTAGTGATGATGATGAAGAGGCAGTCCTGCTCCTGTACCAGTTCCTCAGGTCTAGGGGGTTGAGGAGTCAGAGGCAGAACAAAAATAATAAAGAAGAGGACCTAATATGTTCACACCTTTCCTGGGAATTGGCCCAGATCCTCCCAGAACCCGAATGCCACCTCTTTTTATGGTCCAGTGTTTACAGAGAAGGTGGCTGATAGGTCTCTTAAACGTTTAAGGAAAACCCAGTGAGGGAGACAAGGCAATTCTATGCTGGCTATGCATTATAGCCAGTTTGCGGCTCACGGGAGAGGGTTCACCAGCATATCAAAGACCTAGGCTTGATCCCCTGATCCAAGAGTGAAGAAAACAGAAAACAGAGACCTAAACTCACCTAACAACTTACTTCTCGTGTAGGATGCCTTCCCACGCTTTTTTTTCTCATCTTTGTTTCAAAGCCTCATAGTATTTAAGCCTGATGTTTAAATATTTGTGTGTGTGTGTGTGTGTGTGTTTAAGATCTCCTCTAGAGATTTCTTTGTTTTTCCATATCTACAGGAGGTTAACAGACATGGCTGCTTTTCTCTTGTTCCTTTTTTTACTATAGAGAGGAATTCCAGTTAAGAACTATGAAAGACAGGGTGGGGTGGGACTGTTTCCACCGCTACAATTGGCAAGAATCTCCAGAGAGGAGGCAATAGGAGAGGGTCCCTTACCCTCACCTCTCCTCCCAGCTAGCACAGTGCAGCCAAAATCCAGGCAGGTGACAGTGAAAGATGCAGGTCCCCTATGTCCCCAGGCTGACCACAAGCTCCCTCCACATCACTCACAGCTGGGTAGAGGTGATGAGGAAGCTACGGGCTGCTGGGTTAAAACTGGATACACCTGGGTGGAAGACACAGCATGCTCCGCAGAACAAGAAACGGCTGTTTCTTTTCTAGCACAAAGAATGCCTCGCAAGCACATTTGAGTAAACAGGTGCTCCATGAACAGTGCTACTTTGGAAAGTCCTGGGAAGGGAGTTTTAATTCAAGTTCCAGATTATCCAGGTCAATGTGGAAAAAAGACTGAACCAGTGATTTATATATGCAAATTTGGCACAAGATGTTCTTTTATTCAATTATTTATGGGGCATCTGCTATGGGCTGCAATCAGCGTTCAAGGCATCGAAACAGAACGTTCTACTGTTGTGACACATATTCTTGTGATTTTGTTTGTTCACAGTCATCATTTGGGTAGAAAACAATATTGCCCCAAATCAGTGCTAAAGTGCTCCCTGATTAGTCACATGTGGCGATTCTAACCCATAACCTCAGGACTCAGGAGAGTGACTTCCTAGTGAATTCAAGCTGGAGTTGGTGTTCAGGCATGTAGCCCCTGCTCCAGATGCTGAGACAGAAGCATGGAGGTTGACAACAGAGTGGGTTACATTGAAATCCTGCCTTAAAAAAATAAGTGTTAGGGATGCAGCTCAGGGGTAGAGCCCTTTCCTAGCATGTGTAAAGCCCTGGGTTCAATCCATTTGTTTAGTGGAGGCTATTTTGTTAAAAATAAAAGTTCACCAAAACGGAGTTGAGTGCTGAAGAACTTAAGTGCCAAGTAATCTGGTAGTCTACTGCCATCTTGTGTCCAAACTCCTCAATTACACAAATGAATAATAGACTAAGATGCTGTATTAGTTTACTATTGCTGCCGAGGGAATCTCTCCCACTTCACTGGGGTTTGAGTCTTTCTGTTGGATGAAAAGGGGCGACAGATTAGAGAAAAGGTGTGTATATTTATGTGTACAAGGGGCTTTACAGGAAGGTGAGTACCCAATAACTCAGTAAGCGTCTTACACTTACCTATCTGGCTTTATAGGGCAGGGGAAAATTGAGGGATGGTGTAGAGGGGGCTAGACAACCCAGAGAGGGTGGTACATTTTTAAAGGACAATTGAAGGGCCCACAAGACACACAATGGCTTGGGCCAAAGTTCACTGGGCTCTACATGTGGTGTTTGATTCTCAGTCTCTTCCTCTGATGATTTTAATCTTCTTTGATTAATGAAATTTCAGTAAGAGGATTGAAGGGAATTGTGTGCTTTTTTTTTTTTTTTAATTTATTTTGGATCCTGCATGTAGGTAGATAAGGGAACTACAGTGAAAAGCTTCTTCCTACACCGTGGGGTAAGGAAACAACATCCGAGGGACCTTGATTCTCAGACAACTTCTTAGGGCCTTCCAATTTCCCTTGGTTCAAAGAGCTCAGCATGCTGAAACACTGTGCTTTGCAGCATCATTTTCTGAGCCTCCACACTGCTGCAATAAATTATCACATACTTTGTGGCTTAAAAACAACACAGGCGGTTTTATAAGCCTTTGTTTGCATCATGCATTTTAAATAGCTCTCAGCGGGGCTAAAATTAAAGGAATACCAGGGCCTGCATTCCTTCTAAAGGCCCCAGAGAATGGTTCCATGAATTTTACACCTTATAGAGGTAGACTGCATTGTCTGAGGCCCCTCCTCTTTTCAGAGCCAGTCACAGGTGATTCTTTCTCATGGTGTGTTACGCTGACACTGTGTCCTGGCCCATGTACAAGGACCTTCTGATTATTGGGCCAACATGGTGAGCCAGGATGCTTTTCAATCTCTACTCCCTAACTATATAACACAGTCTATTTATAGGTTTAAATACTACCTTACTACACTTAGGGGAAAACAACCTTATTTTGCCTACCATAGAATTTTTTTCCTTGTGGGCAGATATGCTACTTACATTTTTGCCAAATGGCTGTCTTTAAATCGGACTTTCTCTGCTCCCCCTTTTTTGGTAACTTGGAACTGATGAACAGAAGAAGAAATATCTCTGTCAGTGTCTAAAAATGTTTACTAAGTGTTTAGAGCTCCTCAAATATGACCCCTCAGCATTATTGATCTTAGCTGGAAAACTCCATAAATATAAAATAATGCTACATAACTCTTAAAATATTTCTCATGGACAAAAGCAGGCAAATGAGGCCAAATACTGCTTGATAATATATTAAACTATATAAGGTTTTGTCTTATTTTTCAAGGTAGGGTCTGTAGTTTAGGCACATGGCTGTGGACTCCTCATTCTTCTGCCTTTCTTTCAAGTTGGATGGAGGGTCCTGTTTGCTGGGTAAATGGTTTCATTTGCAAACTAGCCAAAATTAAGCTTATACTTGTTTAAATAGTAAATTCTAAAGAGGCTACAAGAAAAGAGTACTAAATCAGGTCATTGTTAATTCTTTGCTCGGGGCAGATGGAGACCTACTTTATGTTGTCATTGGCCATCCAGGTCAAGGTGACCACATGGCACCCACTAGACATTTACTACCTTATTGGTGCTGGAGATCAACTCTGGGGTCTCATACATCTCAGGCAAGCATTGCTTCATCATTTAGTCACATTTCCTGTTCACATGCCCTGAGTGGCCTTTATAATGTGGGTGATAAACAGACATTTCTCTCTGAATGTCAGTGGCATATGCAAATAAGCATCTAAGGAAAACCAACAGGGTAAAGTTCTTGGATTTTCTTTAGTGCCCCCCTGCTTTTCTGGAGCACCACAAATATAGTAACCTTATTGGGCACCATTTGTGGCCTGTTTTATGCTTTCAAACTGTTATCCTGAACCAATTACCTAAGAATCATCATAATCTTACGACTCAAGACAAATTCCTTAGATACAAATAAAACAAAATGTTCTTATTTAATCTTTTAAATGCTGTGAACAATGTAACTTGGATAGTCACCAAAAAATGTATATATAGCTATCCTTGAGGATGTGCTGTTCCCTTGAGGATGTTGTGATGGCTCTTCTTGGTTGTCACCTTGACTATGTCTGAAATGAACTATAATCCAGAAAGGAAGAGCACACTTGTGATCTGTATCTTGAGGCAGGATGACAAGTTGCCTTTGATCCAGACCTCGAGGTGAGAAAACATATGCTTTCAATCCGACACTGAGGCTGGAAGGCACTGCTCTAATCTAGGCCACACCTTTACCGGGAGCCCATGTAAGGATAAAGGAAGAAGGAAGGGTTTGTTCTTCACCTACCTGCCCTCACTGCCTTGTCAGCACATCCTGCGGGCCAGCTGAGACACCCAGTCTCGTGGGACTGAGCAGCTCCTAGATTCTTGGACTTTGCATTTATAAGTAGCCATTGCTGAACTGCAGCCTGTAAGTCATTTCAGTAAATTACTCGTGTGTGTGTGTGTGTGTGTGTGTGTGTGTGTGTGTGTGTGTGTGTGTTTCATAAATTCTGCAGCTCTAGAAAATGCTGGCTAATACAGGTGGGTACTACTGTCTTCCACTTTCTTAATGCCCCAATTTAAATCTAAACCTTCTCTTCCCTCCCTCCCTCCTTCCTCCCTCCCTCCCTCCTTCCTCCCTCCCTCCCTCTCTCATATTTCCTTCTTGTTCTTTGAAGGCAAGGTCTTACCATGTAGCCCAGTTTGAGCTGGTACTTGGTATGTAGCTCATCATGGCCTTCACCACTGTAGGCAAAGCCCCTGGTGTCTGAGTTCTGGGATTACAAGTCTTAGCCCCTAAAACCCTTTCTTAGAGCTGAGTGTGGTGGCTCTGTGTAGTCATAATCCCAGGACTGAGAGGACAGAGGCAGGGGTTCAGGTGGAGTTTGTGCTTTATGAGACAGTTAAGAGAGGGAGACAATGCCTTTTGTTAAGGAACTGCAGCTTTGCTTTGTACTGACTTGTCCTGAAAATGATTTTCTGTGCTATAAGACAGTAATCCTGGCTTTATCTGAGTGGGGATCCTGTAGCCAGAACAGCTAGTGGGTTGAACTGTACCTACTGCTGTTTGCTGAACCATAGCACTAAAATATTTCCAACAGAAATACTTTATAACATAGTTGAACAAATAGCAGCCCTTAGATTTTAGATTATACTTTGAATCCTGGTGTTATTGTGCTGTGTTTATTTATTACTTTTTGACATGTGTTCATTTATATGGGGTGCGTGCATGTGTGTGTGTGTGTGTGTGTGTGTGTGTGTGTGTGTGTGTGTGTAAGCCAGAGGACTTCAGGTGTTCCTCATTCACCTTTCACTGGTCTGGATATAGACAAGTAGGCTTGTTAGCTATTTCTCTTGCTCTAGCTCTCCAACATAGGGATTACAAACTGTCATACCTGTATTTCTACATGGATTCCTGGGATTGAACATAGGCCTTCATGTCTACAAGGCAAGCACTTTACTGATTCTCCTACCTACACCTTCTGAGTGATCATAGAGACACTTGATCCTCAGCTCGGAGTCATCATTTTCATCTTTTAAAGTTACCTACTAAGAATTCCAAATTCTGTGTCTCTATTTGGCACTTCCTATGAATAAGGAGGCTGGGGTTTAGAATCATGTCATGTTTGCATCGAATGGTCTCCTTGCCAGTCTTTGATTTGACATTCCCTGTGATGTTGACATGCAGCATGAAGGCTTTTATCTTCTTGTACTGCTTCTGTAAGAATTAGACTTGTATTCTTTTCCTCACCCATCAGGTTGATGTTTGATTTTCCTTTTTTGCTTTGGTATAAGGCAACACAGGGCCAGTAAGGTAGTTCAGTAGGAAAGGTATGGGGATTCAATAAAAGTTTCAGAAGTTTCAGAGATATCAGAGGGAATCTACCCACAGTCTACTGGGGGGGGGGGGTTAGTAAAAGCTCCAGAAGTCCCAGAGCTCTTACCACAGTCAGTCTAGGAAAATCAGAGAATGGTGATTCAAACCTTTAATCCCAGCACAGGGAGTATCTTGGGAGTGGTGACCTACACCCTTAATCCCAACTGAGTCAAGGTCACTTCAGATTATAGAAGGAATTCCAGGCTCCCAAGTAGGTGTGGTAGGGCCACACCGTAATTACTGGAAGAGTACTTAAGATGGGATAGAAACACAGAGGGCCATTCCAAGGGAAGCGAGGCTGAGGAAGCTGGAAGATAGCTGGGGTAAGATCTGACTGTGGTGTTTATTCCCTCTAGTATCTCCAACTTCTTCAGAGATCTATCCCTGAGTCTCATTTGTTTGTGCGACAGAAAGGGCTTGTTCTGAAAACCTAAAAGCCCAAGTTTTGATCCCTTCCATTGTGGAAACAACTCCCTAAATTTGTCTGTCCTCTGATCTCTACATAATGTCATAGCATATGTATATCTACACCCTCACAGGCATGTCACACACATACACAGTAATGAAATTTAAACAAATTTAGAGATGATTTGGAGGTTGTTGAATACTCCATGAAAGATAATATTTCAAATTCTTTGGCATGATTTGCTGGTTTAGCATATAAATAAAGAGGTACACAGGGTGAAGTATAGGAAGATTGATACTCAGCTTCCACACTGTTTCTACACATGCCACTGTTATGTCCATGTTGTGACCCCCAACAAGATCACCATGGAATCAACTTTCTGATGCAAAAACAAAGATTTCTTTTATTCGAGCCCAGGCAGGAACCTTGTCCTACACTCCAAAATAGCAAGTGGAGGGAGAAGCCCTGAGCCCTGATTACAAAGGGTTTAAAAGGGGGGAAACCACGAGCAGAGAGCTGTATGTCTTGGCACTCTAGGATTGGGTAAGGAGGCATAGGGTGAGATAATCTTTTAAAATTACTGGTCAGGCTATAGGCACGAAACTACAAATGGCTGGCAGGATGTCTACAGGAAACCACAGGATGCTGACAGGATATATAATAGGAAATAGGATGTCTGTTACGTTTTACTACCATGCATCCTGTTTGACTGTGTCCAGGATGATGCTTTTACCCGCTGTCATGGCACATTTTGGAGCTCGAGTTCAGCTTCCAGTCACCAGATCCCTCAGGATGGAGGCCTGCTCTCAAGATGGCATTGGTTCTGTTCTTCATTCATTCCTCCTCTAGTAACTTAGGTACACCTATCATGCATTGTTATGTCTTTGTAGTCTGGGTGTCCACCTCAGGGGAAATAACCCTCTTCTATATCTTGACTGAGGATTTCATACTGAGTCTGACTTCTTTGTTAAATGGATGGTAATGGTTCATTTCTTTAATGAACTATATTAGCCTATTTAGAATGCATGGCCCAAAGGTTAGTATGAGAACTAGTATTAGCAGAGGTCCTATAGGATGGAAATCAGGGTCATCAAGCAGTAGGAACTGTTATACCATGATTCAAACCATCCCTAGTGAGCCTCTCACTTCCTCTTTTGCCTACTGAGACCTTCTGTTACTTTTGCTATGGAGTCCTTAATGAACCCATTTTCCTTGGCCTACCCATAGCCTTGTGGGGTTTGAACTAACTCCCATGTAGAATCCTGGATAACCTTTTTTAGAGTCTTGTATGAGCCCTGGACCAGAATGGTTTCTAGTCACCATTATGAGATCCCAAGGAGAGCTAGGTCCCCAATAGGTGTTACCAGATATTTTACATCCCCATTCATTATAGAATCAGCTCCTCACACACACACACACACACACACACACACACACACACACACACACACACACACACACACACACACACACACACACACACAGAGCTGTTGGATTCTGACTGGTCTTTCCCCATTTCCCCATCTCCAGGACATAATAGATAGAGATGTCCCTCAGGTACTACTGAAGATATGAGTGACTGAAGTCCACCCAATTCCTGCCTATCCCCCCTGTTCTCCCTGTCCCTGAAGGATCCTGACTCCCACATTCAGGGAGGCCCTTCCCCAGGTCTCAGTCCAGAACATCCCAGGTACCAGCTGACAAGGCATATGAGTCAACTTTAAGATCAGGCCACCATGTGTCTTGGTGGACCTCTGCTGAGGCCACTTGAATCTGATCACTGTTTTTGGAAGTAATCACCCACATTTGTCTCCAGGGGGTGTTTGGGTTCACTGATGCCATAGGAAGGAGTATCATCACCAGAGTTATCAGGGTGAGGTCCCAAGTCAAATTGAGCCACATCATCAGGGTCTGACCTTGAATGGTTTGTTCAGGTGTTGAGCTGCCTCCCATCCTTCTCCTCAGTAGTCTTCTTTCTGGGCAGACAAGGAGGCGGGTCATGCACAACTGTAGTGTATCCAAGTGGCGACTCCCTCTCCCTTTAGGGATGTTGGTGTGGTTATCAGGGTGACAAAATGTCCCTTTCATCATGATTTGAGAGTCCCCTGCTGGTGGCGATGGATGAAGACCCAATCTCTTGGCCAGAATCTGTGGGTCTCAGATTTATTGAGGGCCCTAAGTTTGGGCAAGACATGTTTGTGTCCATTGGAGGTGCCTAAGAGAGTAAAGGATATCTCAAGCATCCATTTCGGCTATAAATTCAGATTGGGGATTATGGGAGTACACATTTCAGAAAGGGTCAGAAACAGCTGATAGGGAGAGTTTTCCCATAGTAAAGAGCAAAGGGGAGGAGAGTAACCAGTCTGTGCCAGTCACTCAGGGTAGTTTGCTTAAGATCTCCTTTACTGTTCTGTTCATTCTGTCAACTTATCCTGAACACTGGGGTTTGTATGTATAATGTAGACCATAAAGTCTGTCTTCTTCCTTTCTATTTTCAGGGTTACCCTGGGTTTGGAAAGGGTGGGAACCCTGAACCTCCTAGTCACAGATAATGTGCAGCTGAAGGACCTTGGTCTTTTGCTTTTCCTTGGGGCCTTCCTTAGCCCAGGGCTATCCCTCCTTGCAGTATGCACATTGATTCTTTCCTAGCCTAACAGGCTTCTGTTTTTTGTTCTTGGACAATTCCCTGTTTGATTCTGGTTTGTTCCTGCCCTTGTGGGTGGCTGGTGGTCACAGTCCTAGTTAAGATATCAATGAGCGGCCGGTGATGTCTCTCTTTCTATGCCTCTAAAATTCTGGCAATTGGAGGTGCATAAGGAGGAGGGAACATGTCTTCTTCAGGTGTGGCACCCTACAAGATCAGGGTGGAACATAGATTTTACTTTTTTCTGTTGACAACATCTTTACCTGTTGAGGGAAGAAAGGTTTAACTCAAGAGGGAAGAGTCTTAATCAGTCCTCTCCAGGTGACTATGTATGGTATCTGATCAGGATGGCCATTATGCAGACAAAAGACACCCTGTACTGCGTTAATGAGGCTTGCATCAAAGGTACCCTCTGGAGGCTACCTGATGCTGATGTAGAATGATGATCACTCTGAGCTATAGAAAATATTAAACTTGCCTTTATGGATCTCAGCACTATTATTATGAGTGGTGTACTTTATTTACATTACTCCAGTGTGCTAGGCATAGTCCAAGGGTGAGAAAGGAGTCTGTCCTATGTTAGCAGTCAGCGTCAAGTCAAGCAGCATTGTACACAGAGACATAAAAGTCAAGATCACAGGGGCCCAATGAGATGAACAGTGTCTTGAGCACAGAATCAACAAGCTGAGTATCTCTTCTGCCTCTGCCTTGATTTGGGAAGTTTCAAGACTCCAAAAACAGTGAAAACAGGAGGTTCTCCACCCTCCAGAAGGGATTCAGAATCTCTACTGAATGAGGTTCTGAACATCTTCCAGACCCCTGCAATCCAAGCCCTCTCAGTACATTTGCTTTGACTCCACCAACTGCCTCTAGAAAAACACCTCAGAGGATTTCACATCTCCAACTTGCAGAAGTTGAAAGTCATGGAAAAGGACAAAAGACAACAGAAGACCGAAATAAAGTTTCCCGTATTGGTTGGGGTCTGGAGGCCATGGGGAATCCCAGACAAGGCCCCAAATATAATGCCCATGTTGTGAGACCCCCAACAAGACCACCACAGAACCAACTTTCTGATACAAAACCAAAGATTTCTTTTATTTGAGCCTGGGCAGGGACCTTGTCCAATACTATAATATAGCCAGTGAAGGAGGAAGTCCCAAGCCCTGATTACAAAGGGTTTAAAAAGGGAAAAATCACAAGCAGGGAGCTGTATGCCTTAGCTTTCTAGGAATGAGTAAGGGGACATGAGTGAGGTAACCCTTTAAAATTATTGGTCAGGCTATAGGCATGAAACTACTAATGGCTGGCAGGATGTCTACAGGATGTCTATGCTGACAGGATATATGGCATGATATAGGATACCTGTAGGGACATCTGGTCTTTACTACCATGCATTCTGTTTGACTGTGTCTGGGATGATGCTTTTAACTCTGCAATCACAACACATTTGGAGCTTGAGTTCAGCCTTCAGTCACCCAATGCCTCAAATTGGAGACATATTCTCAAGATGACGTTGGTGCTGCTCCTTCACCTCCTTCCATGCTCACCTGGTCAAGAGTTCTATTCCTTATTCAGCACATCTAGCTAAAAAGTTTTATTGCATATTTCTTCCAGATATAATTTTCATATTTCTAATCTGGCTCTATTTATATTATAGCCTAGTTTACATTTTCACCAACAGTGTAGTTTTTTTTTTCATTCCCATTTGCCAACATTTGTTATGTAGACAGAATCTCATGTAGCTGAAGGTAGATTCAAACCTGCTCTGTAGTTGAGGCTGATCATTAACTCCTGAATCTTCTTGCCTTTATTTCCCAAGTACTGGGATTATAGACATGTACCATAACACATTTATTTTTCTTCTTTTGGTTTTTCAAGACAGAGTTTCTCTGTGTTAACAATCCTGGCACTCAATTAATAAAATGGACTGGTGTGGGAGATTGTGTTGTTTCATTTTAAATAATTATCCCACCCACTGGTTTAATAAAAAGCACTGATTGGCCAAAGGCAGGCAGGAAGTATGGGCGGGGCTACCAGACTAAGAAAACTCTTGAGAACAGGAAGCACAGAGCAGAATGCCAGAGAGAAGCCAGAAGAAGAGAACTATGCTCCTCTAAGAAAAGGTACCCAGCCGCATGGCTGAACAAGAGACATGGATTAGATGAAGGGTAGAGAGCTAGCAAGTTATATGCCTGGGCCTGAGGCTGATCAACCTAAAACTATTGAAAGCATCTGTGTGTCTCTGTGGGACTGTGGGTCTGCGGGTCTGTGGGCCTAAACCTTGAGGCAAGGCCCAAAAGTCAAGGCCAGAAACCTCCTACTACAGACTGGCCTTGAATTTAGAGATCCACCTGCCTTTGCCTCCCAAGTGCAGAGATTAAAGGCGTGTGCCCCCACCGACCAGCTAACATTCCTTTTCTTACTGACTGACATTCTGAGGGTGGTGAGATGAATTGCTGAGGTAGAGCAACTCTTTTCTCTTTGTTCCTGGGTTTGTGAGACACAATGTTGTTAGCAGAAAAAAGGTCTTATCTTTGCATCTACCTCTCTCCCTTCTCTCTTTATTAGACAGGGTCTTGCTGTGTAGCTCAGAAAACCTCAAACTCATTGTCTTTTTCAACTGTCTCAGCACTGAAATTACAGGTAGGCACCACCACACCCATCTTGGGAGATTTTTTTCTTTTCCTTTCTTTTTTCTTTTCTTTTCTCCTCTCCTTTCCTTTTCCCTCCCTCCTCCCTGTTCTTCAAGACTGGGTTTCTCTGTGTATACTTGGCTGTCCTAGAACTTGCTCTGTAGACTAGACTGGCTTTGAACTCAAGAGATCCTCTAGCCTCTGCCTTCCGAGTGCTGGGATTAAAGGCCACCTTTAAATGGGAAATTTCTTTTAAATAGGCCAAACAATACAATAGAACTCTAGAGGAGTGGATCTGAAGACCTAAGTCTTAGTGTCAGAACAACTTTTGATCTTAGACCTGTTATTGAATGACTTTGACCTTGAGCAAATCCTAGTCTTCTTGGATCTCAATTTCTTTATCTGAAAATAAGGAAGTTGAAGAGATTATTTCTAGGATTTCTTTTAGCTGTAACATTTTGTGGTTTTCTGCATTCATGCTCTTGAACTGCAAATATGATATTGTGATCAATACTAGAGAATTTTAAAAAATGTTGTGTAACTTTCATTTCTGAAGTCTGTTGACATCGGACATCTAGCTAGCAATACTGTCCTCTCGTTCTGTAAGCCAACTCTTCACTCAGCTCATTCTTCTGCTGCTTAGTTTTCTGAAATGCCAGTTGTTTAGTATTATTCCCTGGCTGACTGTAGCCTGTGTAGTAAGTCCTTGCCTATGCCAATATCTTGACCTATTTCTAGTTAACTCTGTATTCTGTTAAAATCTTTGATCCATTTCAAGCTGTTTTTTTTTTTTTTTTTCAAGGTTATCTAGTTTCATTCTACATGTGGATATCCAGTTTTGCTTGGCACTGTTTGTTGAAATCTGTCTTTTCTTCAGTTTTCTTTTCATCATGTTTCTGGCATGCCTGTCAAAAGTTAGGTGGCTGTACCTGTTGGGTATATATCTGGACCCTCCGTTCCAGTCCATTGATCTCCCAGTACTCATTTTCCACCCACTCCAGGATAGAATTCGTTTTCAGGCTTGATGGCAAGCTGATTCATCTTGCTGTCCTTCTGAGTTAATTTTTAAATTTTTCCTCTTTCTGTGAAGAAAGGCACTAGAATCTTGATGGGATGGCATTTAATTTGTAGATAGTTTTTGTAGGATAGTAATTTCCACATTATTTATTCTTCCAAACCATGTCCCTCTCTTTTTCCTTTTTAAAAAAGTTATTTTATTAATTGTCTTTTATGTGTATGGGTATTTTGTCTCTAAGTATGAATGTATACAATGTGTGTCTGGTGCCTGTGGAGGCCCAGATAGCATTGCTTCCCTGGAACTAGAGGTACAAATGAACCACATGTAGATATTTGGAATTAAACTCAAGTCCTTAGGAAGAACAACCAGTGCTCTTAATTGCTAAGCCAGCTCTCCAGCCCCAGCCTTTATCCTTTATCTATCTATCTATCTATCTATCTATCTATCTATCTATCTATCTATCTATCTATCTATCTATCTATCTAATCTTTTTGAGACAGGATCATTCTGTGTAGCCCAGGAAGGCCAATAACTCAAAGATCCTTTGCTTTGACTTTCTGAGTACTTTTTGCCAGCTTTTCTCATAGTTAGCTTTGCCATCATGAGCCTTATTGCTAGGTAGAATCAAAGTGTACTCAGGAAAAATCTTGGAAGCTACATATTTAAGATGGTAGAGTCAAAGATCAAAACAGCCAAAGTCCACATTCTTTGCTTTAGAGGGGAGTGTACTGAACAGAAACTTTATTTTGGACTTGATGAAAACCTTCATTTAGTGTGAGAACAATTTCTCTTCTAAACCAGGTTTCCTTAACTTAACCAATACAGCTCTATCTCTGGATTTCTTATTCTGTTCATGTTTGCTGATCTGTACTACCTTGTTTTAATTGATAAAAAATTTAAAATACGCATCTAGAACATACTGTTCATTAATATTGATTTTTGAATATTTTCCTGGCTTTCCTTGCATGTTCATTTTTACATTAAGTTTAAAAATCAGTTCCACTAGTTAAACTGAAATGTCCTAGGGTGACTTACACCTGCAATCCTAGTACCTGGGCAATATAGCTAAGTTCTAGAAAGGAAAGGAGGGAGCACCGGGTTTCACATGGCAGAGGATGCAAAAGATGATCAGAGAAGAGCCTGACAGCCTTGGATAGCACACAGCTCAGTAAGGCCCGGAAGAACTGCTACTTGACAAAAGGGTTCCTGGCAAGTCAAACCCCATTCCCAATTGTTAGCCCCAGATCCAGCCACCCCAACAAACCTGCTGGCTGTCTCCTTTCTGGCCACTTGTAGTGGAGATTGCTGTGGGCTATGAAAGGACAGAAGCAATACCTTCCTGAGATCCTGAGAAGAGCCCAGTGATCTGTAATTTTTGTCTTTGAGCCCCAGTCTCAGTTAACCTTTTAGTTTTGGTAGAGTCTTGTTATGTAGCTCTGGCAGGTCTGGAGCTTGTTATATATAGTCCAGGCTAACTTTAAATACATGGTATTTTGCCTGCTTCTACTTTTCAACTGTTGAGATTACAGACATGTGCCAATGTCTGTAATATTTTTATAGTAGTATCTTTTTATAGTAGTATCATATCTTTCTATAGTCATATCTTCATTTATTTAATAGGCTTGTAAAATTCTATTTGGGTAGGTTGCAGTAAAGTTTAATTTGTGGGTAACTTGCTTTATTCTAACATCCTATATGCTGACATTTTGTGACTATGTGCTATTTATCTGGGAATCTTCCTAAAGTGCTGCACTGCCTTTCTCAGCTTGATGCCAGAAAAAAAGCCAAATTACTAGTCTACTAATATTCAAAGGCAAAATAAACCACAAAAAACTTAAAACAATACCAGTAGCATCTAAAAAGAGCACATTTAAATTATTTCCTTCTTTTTTTAAATCAGAATTTCACATGGCTGCTGAATTCATAAACTTTCTAAGTAATTTTATAAAGCAGAAGATTTTAATAAACTATTTAACAGGCAAATGTTATAATGGGACTTGAAGAAGGCCAAAAGACATCACCTTTTTCTCCTAATTTTCTAAATACCTGTATCTTTATCACAGACACAGCTGCTAGCAAGGAGCAGGTTTCGTCTCTGAGCATCAGCCTCCTTAAGGTGGACTTGGTCATCCACTGGCACCACTGGAAGCTACTTCATAAATGCCTTCAAAACCTTGCACCAGCGGATGAAAAGAGCAGAACAAATCCTTCTGTAAGAAAAGATCCTGATGTTCATTCATTCACTCTCCTGGCCCAGGAAGGAGTAGAGGGCAGAGCAAGACCACAGCAGTACTTCTAAGTGGAAATGGGGAAGAAGCGTCAGTCCTTCAATAGTCAGCAAACTCACCCAAGGCAGGATATTTTTAGGGATCTAAGGTTTATACACAGTTCTTTGGAGATCATGTCAAATGTTAGAATTTAAAATTATAGCTTAAAATTCAAGCTCCACATATCTGCAGGTTATGCTTACCCAGAATTTGGAATATAGTTCTCATTAGGCCTTATTCATAAGAGGACAGATCATAAGAGACCCACTCCTCTATGGCTATGTAAGTACAAGATTAAAAATGTCAGTGGGCTGAACAAAAGGGTTCCATAGGCATTTTCCTAAACATCACAGGTTATTGCCAAGGCTACTGGCTATTGTCCAGAATGGAATGGTGAGGCCCTGTTCCTAAATACACAACTTATATTGTAAAACATGGAGAGATCAAGCTGGTACCTAACTAGAAGCTTCATCCCTACTGACTAGTGTTCATAGTGCTAGAAGGTACTTTGCCTGCTGGAGAAAAAAAGCAATCATCAGAATCAACCAGCTACAAACCCTGCAAGCTACAAGACCTGCTTGCAACATATACTAATGCAACAGGGGCCCAAATGTTATGGGAGTAACCAAGCACTTTTGATTGGATTTAAAACTTACTCCTTGAGATGAAGACATACTTGACACTGCTGAAGCAGCAAAAATCCTGGGATTAAATAGGCCTAGGGGAAAACCTACTACTATTATTCTGCTAAAGGAACCCACAACTGGGCAATATGCAGAGACTTTGGAGCACTCAGCCCTAAATGGAATGTCTTCATCAAATCCCTCCCCTCAAGACTTAAAGAGTTTACGTGGAAGAAGAGCTTGACAGGTTCTAAGAGCTAGAGGTGGTGGATGACTTCAAGGAAATAGCACCTTCCAGAAATAAGAAGACTGATACACATATGAACGGCAGAGACTGTGACAACATGCACAAAACCTGCAAAGATTAAAATCACACAAAAATCTCAGCACTGGGAAGAGGAAATGGATTAAAAGTCCTCCGTGGGGGAATCGGTTTTATCCAGCAGTGTGTTACTGGGTATGCCAACCACACTCTAGGACAAGTTTCAAGGCTTTTTCCAGGAGCAGTTAGCCTGCGCAAAATGGACTCCATGATTTTTTTGTTTGTTTTTCCAAACAGGGTTTCTCTGTATAATAGCTCTGGCTATCTTTTAAACCTGATTTGTAGACCAGGCTGGCCTCAAATTCAGAGATTCACCTGCCTCTGCCTCCAGAGTGCTGAAAGTAAAGGTGTGTACCACCACCACCCAGGGAACTCCATGTGTTCTGATTAGTTTTTTTTTTTTTCCCTGAGAGAAAGAACATGGGCGAGTAGGGAAGGAGGATCTGGGAGAAGTTATATACACAAAATACAGTGTATGAAAAATTTTTTAATAAAAATTAAAATATTAGGGATGTTGAAAAGATGTTGTAAAAGACACTGGCTACTCTTCCAATGGACCAAGGTTTGATTCCTAGAACCTGCATGGAGGTTCACAACTGCCTATAACTCTAGTTCCCGGGAATTCAACACCCTTTTCTGGCCCCTATACATACATGCAAAATATTCATACAAATAAAACACCAAAATAATTATAAAAAATTTAAATGTCAGTCAGTAGATACCTATACTGATTACAACAAAAAAGTTTTAAGTTATGAATTACTATTTAAACCTCTATTAACATCTTTCTTTATGAGAAAACACCTCCCTTTTGGGTAAAGATCTCTTTTGGGTCAAGAATCATCATTCATAGAACTTCTGTGAGAATTCAATTGCTTCAAAACTCAGGTTTCAGAGGCTGGAGGGAAGGGCTATTTGTGTGTGTATTCTCCCAGCACTTGGAACACAAATGAACATCTTAGCCAAGTATCTTCTGTCTGGATTGTGCACATTCACACTTTACTAATTGGGCTTTCTTCTACAGGTAGGACTGACACCTCCAACACCAGGATTCTGTAAAGGAAATGGATTTTTGTTCCCCTTTTCAAATAAGTCTTCGTATCCTATGCTGGCCTTGAACTCAGGAATCTTTCTGCATTAGCTAGGGTATTGAGATGACAGGTGTGTACCACCACTTTTATCCAACCCAGATTAAAAAGCGATGACTCATATCAGAGTTGGTTAGAATGATAATCTATCATAAGAACCCTCCCCTAACAACGATTAAAGCACAACTAAAAAGGAAATCAACAGAGTAATATCAAGAGTCATTAGTACTATAGTTTGACCTAAATGCCTTAAAACTTCCAAACGTATCATTTAATTTCATTTATTACACAGAATAATTTATTCATTAAAGTAATGATATTTACAGAAATCTCATAATTTTCAAAATTTAAAAACAAATAAGGACAATTTTCAGTTCTAATTTTGTAAGAATACATACCTTTTCGGTACTTAATGTATCAAGATGGAGGGCTAACTCAGTTTTGCTTACAGAATACAAACAAGCTTTCATGGTGACAAGAGAATTCATAGAGGAAAATATGACTACTATAAAAATGGAATATGCTTCCATCTAGTGCATGACAATGGTCATGTGTCCTGGAGTACTAGCTGCAGCCAAGTAACTCTGATTTTGGTTACACAACTCCACAGGCACATGCGCAGCTGAGGGCTGACAGTGATCTGCAAACAACTGCTATGCTAAGGAAATGAAATTAAGCAGTTACAAGTAACTACCAAATGAAAGTGAATCAAAGTATGAGAACATGGCAAACTGAGAAAATCACTTCCATACACGAGTCTTTCTTATTTATGGTTGTCAAGGTAACACTGGTGTCTGTTGAGGCAGGGGGTTGATGCTACATCCTCTTCTCCCCACAAGTTTAATCAGCCAAAACAGCCTAGGCACTCTTTTGGGCCTAAGCACAAACTTGGCTCATTAAACACATAGAACATTATCTCCAAATGCATAGAGCAGAAAAATATTCTCTTCTATATGTAGTGATAGGTTTTTCAAATAAAACTTCACACAGTCTCTCCAATAAAATTCCCTTCTTTACTTATTTGGGGAGACACTGTTATGGAGAATATCCCCAGTGCTTGCCTAACTGTTTCAAATAACAAATGGGTCTTCACTTTTATCACTCATTTGTCTGGTCTTTGCACTCACTGATGGAAGGCAGCTATGTCCTTCGGTATTTATGTCAGGTCACAGACATGTAATGTTCCTACTTTTTCCTTAAATAGTTGGTTTTTAATCAGAAAAATTTGTTGACCTTGATTTTTATGATTTATTTTTGTGTTTATGTGTGGGTGTGTACACTTGTGCTAGCCTATAGCTCTGGGGTTACAAGAGGGTGTGAGCTTTCATACAGGTGCTGGGAACTGAACTCCAGTCCTCTGCAAGTGCAGCAAGTGCCCCTAGCTGCTGAGCAACTTTCTAGCCCCTGGAGCCTGAGTGCCGATAGATAAAGTGACACAATGTGAGTAACGTCAATTGAGGCCTATAAGGACCACCTGAAAGAAAACACCCCCAAAGCCTTTCCAGTTATCAAAAAACTACAAACAGCCAGGCAGCGGTGCCCCAAGCCTTTAATCCCAGCAGAGGCAGAGGCAGGTAGATTTCTAAGTTAGAGGCTAGCCAGGGCTACATAGAGAATTATTGTTTAAAAAAACAAAACAAAACTAAAACCAAAAAAAAAAAAAAAAAAAAAAACCAAAAAAACAACAACAAAAACAAATCAGAAAACCTATAAGTCTTAACAAAAAGGGAGATTTTGTTTGTTCAGCTTTACTCAGCCAGATCTTGTGCATACAAACATTGCTGAGGAATACTGAACAAGCTTGTATATAATGCCAACGTCCTTGGACAGGCAGCCTTGCCGTAACATTTTCATGAACCGCAAGGATATCTTTGCATCACTTTTAAGAGTGTTACTTTCCTATAAAGCCAGGGTACCAAAGAACTAACTGCATGCCAGAGACACATTCTCTTTTCTCCCTGAAAGTGTCCACAGCCCTTTATTTGCTTCTCATGTGTCTCCCACAGGAAGGCAGAGCATCTTGCTTTTAACAGTGTCTGACACAGGAAAAGTGCTAAATAAACATGAGCTGAATGAATAAATACATTTCATATAATCTAAAGTTCTGTTCGGGGAAGAGAAAAAAAATCTCTCACAATACTAAAAACATGAAAAACAAGAAGGATAGCCAACAGTCCACATCAACCAGGGTTAACAGATTTGATGTAAAAATAAGAAAACCAAGTCAAACAGCCATCGTTACCTCTACCCCAAACGCTGTATTCAACAACTGATAATTGCTTCAGATTCAAAATATCTGATTTCAACTAAAATTTAACATAAAGTGTGTTCTGGCTGGGAGGTGGTGGCACACATCCTTTAATCCCAGCACCCAGGATGCAGAGGCATGCGGATCTCTGAGTTTGAGGCCAACCTGGTCTACAGGGCTAGTTCCAGGACTACCAAGGCTACTCAAACAAACTTTGTTTCAGAAAGCAAAAAAATAAAAGTGCACTCTGGAAGACTCACAAAGGCCCTGTGATTGTAACAAAAGCATAGGAGCCTAGTGCTCTCTCTGTTTCAACATGGAGGAGACTCTTCTGAATATACCAGGTGAGTGTCCAGAGTCCCATAGAGTGAGTGCAGCACACTGAGGACCTTTTCCTGAATGGTGTCAACTTGCTCAGGGGGACAGTAGTCATCCAGACTTGACCTAGATCCAAGAGAAAAAGAGGAAGGCTACATGAGAATCATAAAGTCATTGGTGTGGAGTCTATGTGCTGCTGTAAGAGAAGAGACATGTAAGTGGCAAGAGCTGGCAGATGTTGATCCTACTTTAGGTGCTTTATAAAAATTGTTCTTTATCATTAATTTAAAAATCTATTCCATAGGACCGGTACGATTAACAACTTTCTGTAGTTTTGAGACAGGATGTTGTTATGCAGACCCAGATAGCCTTTAACTGGTTATGTAGACCAGGTTGCTCTCAAGCTTCCTGTGACCTTCCTGCCTTTGCCTCTCAAGTGTGTGTGCCAAGCATGTGCTACCATTGCTGAACTCAGGCCCTAACAATTGCATGGCATGCATTGTACCCACAGAATCATGTCCCCTGATCATGTCCTACATGCTTTTTAGAATTCACAAGCACTATATTGGTGGCAGTGTTCTTTCAGGGTAAAGGAATTTTTTTCCCTGAAAATCTTATTTTTATGTGTTTGAGTTGTATGTGCTCAAGTGTGTGGGTGTTCACAGAATCTAGAATAGGGCATCAGATATCCTAGAATTGGAGTTGTGGTTGTGATGAGTGACCTGATGTTGGGTGCTGGGAACACAACTCAGGTCTTCTGTGAGAGGAGCAAATGCTCTTAACTGTGTCGTCACCTCTTCTGTGTGTATGTGTGGGGGTGATGTGGGCTTTGAAAACATACAGCTTTAGGGAATTCTCTTCTTTCACCTTCACCAGCATCTAGGGGCTGCTGTATTCCCTGCTGAGCACAGGAGACCAATTCTCCATCGTCAAAGCTGGCAGCATGGTCCTATCCAAACCTTTCTGACTCTCTCTTACTAGAATCTGTGACAACTCAGGTAACTTAGGTTAACTTATCTCAAAATCCTCACATTCATCACATTGCAAAGTCCCCACTGCTGTGCAGGGACAACACAGCCAGAGGTTCCAGGGAGGACATGGACATCTGTGATGGGCTCTTACTGAGCCAATCACACTCACCTTGCAATTGTCACAAGAGTTGGCTTTGGAAGATTTTTCAGTAAATAATACACAGACTGAATAAGATATTCAATTTCTTCTTCTGTGCTGATATGATGAGGAAGTTCTGAATAGTCACAGGTTAGCCCAGCCTGGTGAACCTGAAAATAAACATGACAGCATGACCTGGGGACACAGTTCAGTGGTAGAGTGTAGGCCTCGCATGCACAAGCACTGGCTCCAAGGCTCAATACTCAAAACAAAAAAGTCCTAAGTGCCATTTTAAGACTTTACTGATTTTAGAAGACTCTTGAGATACTGGGCTGTGAGGGTATAGAGCCTTAAAGCTCATTGGTCAGTGAGCCAAGCTGAACTAAGGAGTTTCACATTCAGTGAGAGGCCTTATCTCAGAAATAAAGGTCGACAGTGACAGTGAGATGGCTCAGCCAATTAAAGTGCTTGCCAGGAAAGCCTGGACCTCTCCGTTCAATTACAAGAAGCTATGCAAAAGCAGGAGAGAACCAATTCTATAGAGTCTGACTGCTACATGTGCAGTGTGGAGGGAGAAGAGGGGAGGGAGGGAGGGACAATTAAGGAATGCTTCCTCATACTTACTTGAACACACATTTGATTGTATAAACATTTCCAGGCCCTGGGAATCATGCACCTATCATTTTTTTTCTTTATGTTATGTATAGGTGTTTTACCTGCATGAATGTACACATGTGTGCAGTACCCACAGAGACCAGGCCAGAGGGGGCATCAGATCCCCTGGAAATGGGAGTTACAGATTGCTGTGAGTGGTCATGTGGGTGCTGGGAACTGAACCTGGGTCCTCTGGAAGAGCAGCCCATGCTGTTAATCACCAAGTCATCTCTCCAGCCCCAACATGTGTTATTTTTAACAAATGCCATTTCAGAAAGAGTGAGCTTAGCAGGCATTAACCATATCATTTTGCTAGTATTTATTTATTTTATTTCATAAGTGAAGATTAAGTTAGTAAATACTAGCTCAAATAAGGTGGTATGACAGCATTCTACAACCAGAGAAAACACTAAAACATCTCTTACTGAAAAGACAGAAACAGCAGGCTCAGAGGAAGGGGACTTGGAGTCTTAGCTGTGGCATCTTAACAGTCTGAGGAATGCACTTGAACTGTCCTACAAGGCCCAGACTGGGTTTGAAGGAAGCATGTAGCCTGGGCTAGCCCGGAACCTGCTATTGTAGCCTTTACCTCCCGAGTGTGGAGACTGGAATAGAGTCACTTGAACTTTAAAGTTTTAAGTTTTCTCAAATATTGGGTCAAAAAGGAAAACATACGCTTTGAGGACTACAAGGTGACTGAAGTTACAGGTCTTTACTCACCACTCAGGTCTCTACTGACAAGCAGCGAAGAATTCGCATTTAAAATGTATCAGACAGTTTCTTTTCTTTTTTTTCTCCCTTTTGGTTTTTATGATCAGTTAAGTTTTCAGAGAAAGGAAAAGAGCCCAACTAAGAACTAATGGCCAGGCATGGTGCTATAACCCTTTATTCCCAGAACTTAATCACAGGGAGTTGGGAGTTTGAGGCCAGCCTATTCCTGATATCAAGTTCCAGGGCAGCCAGAGATACAGTGAAGCCTAGTCTGAAAATAGAAAGAAATCAACTGGATAATGAAGTTAGAAATCATAGGCTAAGTTATGAACGGTGAGGTGACATTAGACTATCAACAAGGCTAAAAAACAAAAAACCAAACACACTAAGAAACAGTAAGAGCTGGGCGTGGTGGCGCATGCCTGAAATCCCAGAACTGTGACGCGGAGGTAAGAGGGTCCTCAGCTTTAGGCCAGGGAGCTGTGAGAGATCCTGTCTCAAATCATAGTAAAAACAATAAAAGAGTCAGAGTACCTTTGCTTCTTAGATAGGTAACATAAGAATCTTTTTCCTGGAAAAAAAAGCCGGTATTTTTAATTTTACTCATTTTTTATTTTATGTGCATTGGTGTTTTGCTGTAGGTGTTGGATCTCCTGGAACTGGAGTCATAGACAACTGTGAGTTGCCACATGGGTGCAGGGAATTGAACCCAGGTCCTCTGGAAGAGCAGTCAGTGCTCTTAACTGTGGAGCCATCTCTCCAACTCTCCAGAAAAATATTTCTAAAAATCTTTTGTGAAAAGTATGTATTTTATCACTCTTTAATTTTTAAATAAGTAACATGAACCAGTTCTGAGCCAATTTAACAGAACTTTCACCCCCAAAATTACCTGTACAAAGCATCAATTTTACAATGATAATAACATATTTACCATTTCATAGTCTGGTACTTCCATCCGTTTTTTCAAACTCTGTACAAGTGGAACTAGTGATTCCATTCTGGAAAAAAGCCACCCCAGTCAGTAAACACAATAGCCTTGACTAGCATTAGCAACAAAGGCATACCAGATATAACTTTTTCTAAAATCATGGATTGGGGTAAGTAGTTGTGCTGGACAGTTTTATGTTAACCTGACTGAAGCTAAAATCATCTAAGAGAAGGGAACCTCAATGGAGAAAATGACTCTGTAAGATCAGGCTGTAGACAAGCCTATAGAGAATTTTCTTAGTTAGTGATTGATGGGGGAGGGCCTAGCCCATTGTGGGTGGTTCCATCCCTGGGCTGGTGGTCCTAGGTTCTATAAGAAAGCAGACTGAGCAAGTCAGTGAGCAGTGCTCCTCTAAAGCCTCTGTATCAGCTGTCTCCAGGTTCCGGTCTGCTGAGTTCCTGTCTTGATTTCCTGAATAAACTCTTCCTCCCCAAGTTGCTTTGGTCACGGTGTTTCATCATAGCAATAATAACCCTAACTAAACGCAGTAGTAACCCTGACTTAGGCAGGAGTTTATAGCTCAGTGTTTGCCTAGGAGCATGTACAAGGCTCTGGGTTCAATCCGCAGCACTATACTAACAATATTAATGATTAAAAAATAGAGTTCCTCCATGGATACATGCTTCAAATGATGGTTGAGAGGTGAAGGATAAAGTTGTTCAATACCATCTTCTTTAATTTGAATTAGGGTCTCACTACTGGCCCTGGCTAACCTGGAACTCAAAGGGATCCTCTGCCTCTACCTCCTGAGTGCTGGCTCGGGTTAAAGATATGCACCACCTCACTTGGCCATCTTTTTAACAAAATTTATTATTGCTATTATTACTGTTATTTTAGAAAAGTAACATTATTTCACATAGCCCAGGTTAGCTTCTTAACTTCATATGTAGCTGATGATGACCTTCAACTCCTGATCTTCCTGTCTTTACCCCTAAATCCTTTGACAAAGAACACATAGATAATATTCATTAAAGGTAGTGGTTGACACTGGGTGTCTTCTTTAGTTATTTTTGAGATAGAATCTTCCACTGACTCTGATGCTCATCAATTCAGTTAGGTTGGTTGGCCAGTGAGCTACAAAGATACTCTTGTCTCTGGCTCCTATTACTACCAAGCCTGAACTCAGGTCCTCATGGAGATATATGTGGCAAGCACTTTACTGAGTAGGCCAGCTCCCTAACCCTTGGTTCTAGTTTAAGGAGAAATTCATCCAACAAACTTGGTAACATATCTAGAATGAACAATTCATGATTTGGGGGAGAAAAAGGTTAGGAGGGGTCTTACCCAGGGTTTGAAGCCCATCTCTGTACAGTTTCTTCACCATCACCATCACACAGATCAGCAAAAATTGCTTCTAAATCTTCTAATTGATGAGTTCGACTATCAACAATATCTACCAAATCTTCCTTTAAAAACACGGAAAAACAGGCAACCATTCAAAACAGGTAAACATTCAAAAAACAGGTAAAACACTGCTATGAAAATACCAGTTCACCTAGCTAAAAGTATTTCCTCTTTCTAACTGAGGCACTGACAAAACAAACAACCCCCGCCCCCCAAATATGTGTGAATATCTACATGCACACAAAGACTCTGGATAGCTGAGAATATTGAAATAAGCTACAAGATATTATTAGAGCCAGGCAAGTTGGTTCACATAATCCCAGCACTCAGAGGCTGAATTTGAGGCTGACTAGAGCTATACACTCTCTTAAAATAACCTAAAAATAAAAATAAGTGTTGGTGGATAGAGTGCCAGTTTACCTCAGTAAGGTTACTATCAGGCTTTTTGAACTGGTAAAGCTCCTGTAGAATTTTGTACTCATCCTGGAAGACAAAACAAAACCCCATGGTTAGGAGTTTCCAGGAGAATATCTGAGATAATATCCAAAGGTCTGGGTGGGAGAACTAGGCACATTGTGTACTTTAGATATCCAAAGCAGATCTAATTTCTCAGTATAAATTTATCTAGTTGGGCAGAATATAGGATACAAATTAGCTAATAGATCATAAAAGTATTTTTAATACTATACCATTGTGTGGACTTTAACTGTTTATGGGAGACATACATGTCTTCAATGATGTTGACAGAAGATCCCCCATGTGCACCATGAAGCTACTGCCCTAGCAACAAAGAGAATTCTGGAGTGCAGAAGCAAGACTTGCAGAATACAGACAGAGAACCTGAGTTAAGAGAAAGATGCCTGATATATCTAGATTTTGTAAATGAAATAAAAGGAGTAAACTCTTTAAAATCAAAATTAGACAACTCCATTTCTAAGTGGTTGCATATGGCCCAGTACCAGGTTAGCGCTAAGATGGATTAGGCCCAACACTGAAGCATGTCGTCAGTGTTTCACAACAATACTAGGAACTGGGGCTTATTCATTATTTTAAACACTTTGCAGCAGTGGGGATGGAAACCACACCCTTAAGAAAGCTAGGGAAATGCTTTACCTCTGAGGTGCACCCTTAGCAGGCTGAGGATAATTGCTTACACTGCAGGTCAAGGGTCAAGGGTCAAGGACCTTTCCCAGATGACACAGTGAGTAAGCCACAGAGGAAACAAGCTGGAGTTACCTATTATCATTTTTCTGAGACAAGGTTTCACGTAGCTCAGGCTGGATTTGAACTCATAATCTGTATTTACTTCCCAAATCCTGGTATTTTAAGAATGTGCCATTGTGCTTTGCACTGCTATCTTTGTTTGTTTTAAAAACAGAGCCAGGCCAGTGAAATGGCTCAGAGCCTGAAGACTTTGAAACTGACTTTGGAAAGTTGTCCTCTGACTTCCGCATGTGTGCTGTGGTATAAGCCATCACTTCCCCAAAATAAATAAATTCATATAATGAACAAAAAAATATAGTTAGCAAATTAGAAAGTCTAATGTAGGTTGGATATCTTTATCTGAGATGTTTGGAAGCAGTTCTATCAAATTCCAGAGTTTTGCAGATTTTGAAAGATAGTACACCTCATCATGGTGCATAGAAAGTTTTGAATTTGAGTAGTTTAGATTTTGAAATTTTTCATTAGGGATGATAAGCTTGTATATAACACTAAAAGATTAGAACAGAACAAAGAATATGTGGCAGAAAACATAGCCTTTAAACTGAGGATAATTATCATCTGGACAGTTGCAGAAAGTTTGCTATCTGTAATCCAGAGGAAGGCCTTGCAATTTCTCTAGGTCTGTGCTTCCAAAATGCCACATTTACCTGAGTGAACATTTCTTTGAAGGGATTTTTGACAGAAAAAAAATCCAAGTCAATATCTAAAACAAATCCATCTCCATTCTTCAACATCTCCAGAATCTCCCCAGTGCTGGCTGTGCTCTGGCCCTGCTGATCCCCAAAAGAACATGAGCATGGTGGCTCTTGGCAAGCATGGTCTTTTCTTGATGTCACTGCATGCTCCTGTAGCCCTTCTGAGCAAGGGTCCGCATTAACATGGACAGTGCTCTCTCTACTGCCCAGAGCCAGCTTGGGCTTCTTTGCAGAAGACTGAGAGTCACTGTCATCTTGGTTGTCACAGAGTTTGCCAGGTTCTACCACAATCACATCCAGCTGTAATGGCTTTTGGTTTTCTAGCTGGTCTTCAGGAACAAATAGACCATCACTTAGAAAGTAGTAATCTGTGCTGGTAACCCTGGATCAAAAGAAAAAAATGTAAGGAATGAGCACATTAGCTGATATACTATGACAATGCAGGAATAAGACACATCTCTCTCTCTCTCTCACACACACCTTCCAAGACGTAAATAAAAAAGTCTAAGAAAAAGTTATAGGAATAAAAAAGTCTAAGAAAAAGTTATAGGAATAAGGAATAATTGCTCTAATTGAGAAGTTCTTTCTGACATATTCCATAGCTTCATTTAAAGCACATAATCACAGTATTTTTTAACATGAAAAGCAATTCCAAAAGATACACACACACACACACACACACACACACACACACACACACACACACACACACACACACACACACACACACACACAGGCTGGGTGGAGGTGGCACACACCCTTAATCCCAGGACTCGGGGAGGCAGAGGCAGGTGGATCTCCAGGCCAGCCAGATCTGCTGGGCAGTGGTGGTACATGCCTTTAATCTCAGCACTCAGCTCAGGCAGGATCTCTGTGAGTTCAAAGCCAGCCTGGAGTTCCTGCCTTGAAAAATAGAACAAAAACCAAATAACAACAAAAAATCCACATGTAAAATTCAGTTTGAGTTTTAGATTTCTGGTTTAAAGATTTATTTTATTCAGTTATCTTTCTGTCTTTCTCTGTGGGGTGTATGTGTGTGTGTACACACATGTGTGTCGGTAGAGGTCAGAGGGTGTTTGTGAGCTTCCTGACCTGGTGGTGCTGAGACCCCACCTCCGTCATTTGATGATGCAGTAAGTGCTCTTGGCTGCTGAGCCACCTCTCCAGCCCCCCCCACCCCAAGTGTGACTAAGGTACTCATTGTGGCATCCAACTCCTAGGGCTCAAGTGATCTTGCCTCAGCCTTCTAAGAATCTGGGACAAGAGGAATATGTAGGTAAGATTTCTGCTTCTAAAAGATATCAGTATGTTCTCAGCTTTTTTGACTATATTATGTCTTGGTGAGTACTTTGAACACTAAATTCAAATACATGTTTCAGAGGCATAATCTATTAAACAAAAATAAAAAGTTTATTCCCCACTTGTCCACACAGCTTAAATTGACTTGAGACAGGTCTAGACTGACCCTAAACTACTGATGGGCATGTGCCAACATACCTCGTATATGTGCTGGAGATGGAGTCTTGGGCTTCAATACAGTAACTACACACCCTACCAACTGAGGCTCTGCCCTCAGCCCCTATAACTATAAACTAAAAAGATAGTTTTCAAAAGAGATCAATGATATCAAATAAAAGTTCAAGCTTGTTAAAAACTGAAACATCCTAATGAAGACAAAGACTGTAACCCTAACCTGTAATTATGGCCTGTATGTGGTACGCATTGTCAGTGTGTATACATGGAAGCTAGTCAACCTGGGATGGCATCCTTGAGTCTTTTGCTGGCATGGAGCTCACTAGTAGGCTATATTGGCTGGAGCCATACAGATCTGCCTGGCTCTGCCTCCTCAGCACTGCATTACAAGCATATGCTGTGTCCTGCCTAGCTTTTTTATATAGGCTCTGGGACCAAACACGGGTCCTCAAGCTTCTACTGTAAGCACTTTATCAACTCAGCTATCTCTGAAGCCTCATATTTTTCTTAATAAGCAAATTTTACTTTGCTTCCATTTCTGCAAATAAATAAACTGATTCATGCCTACACATATTATTTTTTAAACCCTCCGGACTAACTAAGTCACAAGGTAAGCACAATATTCCCAAAACTGTTACTATATATTGAATTTCCAAAAATATCTGTGATGTTTTGTCTCAGAATACCAAAACCATGTCTGGTGTGGTGGTGTACCCCTTTAATCCCAGCAACTGGAAGGCACATCTCTGTGAGTTCAAGGACAGCCTGGTCTCTATAGAGAGTTCTAGGCTATCCAAGGCAACACGAGCAAGAACCTATCTCAAAATAAAAACAGAACCCCTGCCCCCCATATATAGCTATATCAAGCTGACACAGTGGTTCACACCTCTAACTCCAGCATCTGGGAAACAAAGAAGTGCTATTGTGAGTTTATCAAATAACACGAACAACAAAAATCTGTTAGACTACACAAAATAATTTCATTTTACAGGCTGTATAGGACCACTCAACATACTGAACCTAAGTTTTATATAGACCAGTATACAATGTTTGTTAGTTCTAACAGCAAACATTGTTTGTTGAGTTCTAATTGCTTTTTAAAAATTATAAGGTATAATTTCCAAAAATCAAGATAACATTACTCATACAAAAGACAAAAACACATAACACCAAAGGTAACACTGTTATCAAAATGGAAACTCAAAGCAGAGGGCATAGTAATCTAACTTAGACTACCAAAAATCACAACACTAAATTTAAAACCTAAAACCTACTTACCCAGATACCAACTTATTAAAAATGAAAACAAAACAATGATATTTTTTTTTTTTTAGAATTTTGTTTGTTTGCTTGAGATAGGGTCTCATGTAGCCTCAGCTGGCCTAACTATGTGACTGAGAATGACCATTGATCCTTCTGCCTCTAATTCCAGAGGGCTGAGATTACAGGTCTGTGCTACAACTCCAGGCCAATTTATGTTTTTTCACTGGGAATTGAACTCAGGGCTCTAGTCAGGTTAGGCAGGTGTCCTACTACTAAGCTATACCTCCAGTCCTTATTTTGCATTTTGAAAAAGGATCTTGCTCTGTACTTTAGGTTCAACCTTTCAGCATCCTCCTACCTTGGCCTCTCAAGCGCTATGGCTACAGATGTGTGCCACTTGCCTTGCTTGGCTCATTTCTAAAAGCTAAACTCCACTTGCATCAGAAGCAGCAGGGAAAATATGAATCTATAGGGTATTATAAAGACTTGATGAAGTTAGGCAGCAATGGAATCCAAACTCTAGGGAGCATCATAAACAAAAGTAAACAATTAACCAGTAGCAAATATAAAAAGTACATGAAGGAGAATTAAAAATGTTTCTAGTGATTCAAGAACTTTGTGGAGGAGCTGGGCTTAATGCGACTCTGTGGGAAAGCATTTAGGAAGTCATTACAAAAACCCAAAGTATAATACAAAGCAGTCAGTTCCTTTCATACTTACCAAAAATCAGGAAATTACCTGATTGTGGTGGTAGAAATGTCTTTGCCTACTAAGAAGTGGTGTTTGCCTTCTCTTATTTGCTGAGCCCATGTGGGATGAAGCCATATTATATGAGAAAAATGCCCAGCGTAAACTGCAGGCATAATCCAATTTTCAATACTTAATTCTCTGGAAAAAAACAGAATCATTAAAATTAATGATTTTTTTTTTCAAACATTGAAGTTATCAGGTTTCAAGAGTATGGCTCCTGTCAAAGTTCCTGAGACTACTAGGTTAAACTGTTTTCATGGAAAGACTATTTTCCTCTCACTGAACAAACACTTGCAGAGGCAGGATGGTGCACAGGCATGCTGGTGGTGCCTATCCTAACCCTTAGCACCCACTGTGTTTCTTCACTAGCAATCACAGCTGTCCAAAAGCTAGCTTTGCTGAAGAACGTTCTTGGATTTCTGATTCTTGTTCCTAACTAGATATTTTAAAATATTCTGTGTAGCAAAAAAGAAGAACAAAACTTGTTCTGCTTTAGACTGTGAAGCACAGTGGTTGCCTCAAGGAGAAACACTTGGGACTGAATTGTGAACTGAGTTAATTTTTTCTTTGGAAGATCTATTAACTGTAGTTATCTAATTGTGAGGCCTGACTGCTGGGTTTTCATCCCAGCTAAGTTTACAGAAGCTTGTGGAGTTTCAGTCAAAGAACAGTTAAAACCTTTCTTATCTGAATAAGTACGGGAAATACTATTTCTTTTTCCAATCGCCTGAGAGCACTGATTTTTATCATATACTTCAACCAAAACAACACAGCAACAACATGAATGAAGAACTAGATAAAGAGTCCAGATGTCATTTACAGGGACAGAAATTAGGTCTTAAAAAATTTAAATAAATCCATGTGATAAGTTTTCAAAATGTATTTTTTTTACAAAAATACAGACATAATGATTTAATATTTTACAATGAACATGAGAATTTTATTTTTAATTTTAAAGTAAACACACACACACAATTCACATTATCTTCAAGGCTTAATTTTCTAAAAATATGAAGGAATGAAGACACTGGACGTGGCGGCATGCACATGCATTCCCTGGATTGAGGATGTGGAACCGAGGATGGGGGTTCAAGGTCGGCTGTGGCTATACAATAAGCTGAAAACAGCTTGGTCTACATGAAACTCAGTCTTGAGGGAGGGACGGGGGGGGGGGGGGAGGGAGGGAGGGACGGACGGAGGGGGATAAAACTACAAAAAAGAATAAAAGAATCAGATACTAAGAAGTTTAAAAAATGTTATTTTACGACTATGTGTGGTCTGACTATATGCTTAACATTCTCTTCCAATTTCTAAACTAAAAGACAGGGAGGGAATGGTGGAGCAGCATCCTTCTTCAGGAATTAGTGCCTTGATTTGGAGTTTAAAAAAAAAGGCAACCAAAAGATGTATAGTAGACTGAAAGTAATAAGCTTTTACATGTAAGATAATCCTTCCTGAAGAATGGAATACAAATCATCAACTTTACTTCTAGTCCCATGACTTTATTTCTTAAGATTTGGTTTACTTTCAGTTATGTGTGTGGAGTGTGCCACGTGAGTGCAGGTGTCTGCAGAGGCAGAAGATGAAGCCGAGTCCTTTGGAGCATTTATGAAGTGGTTGTGAGCCATTCAGCATAGGTGCTCAGAACCACACTTGGGTCCTTTGCAAGCGTAAATACTCTTCCCTGTGGAGCCAGCTCTCCAATTATAAAACTGAAAGTCAACAGGATTTGTGACCTGAGAAGTAGAAGGGCAGAATCGTAGAAAGGATAGGCAAACTGAAGATGGGGCACTGCATGATTCTGAGGCTGTTTTCAGAAGTCAGATTTTCTTCTACCCCACTATTGGGCTCTAAAAGCGGGGAGGAAGGAGAACATATTCAGATTACTTCGAAAGTCTTTTCTAGTGTTCTAAATTAGAGGCCATCAAATACTGGCTTGGTTGTTTGCTAATAATTTTTTTTTTTTTTTCTTGTGAAGTTGTATTGGAAAAACCTCTTGCCATTTGTTTATACAATATCCATGATGGCTTCAACATTACAAAAGCAGGGATAAGTAGTTGTATATGGATACAAAGCCAGGAAACCTAAACTACCACACACACACACACACACACACACACTCACAGTGTCTTAGTTTCTTCCTATTGCTGTGATAAAATACTCTGACAATAGTAACAGGTTTTGGCAAGGAGGTCAAGGGAGCAAAAGTCTGAAGTAGCTGATCACGTCATATCTATCATCAGGAACCAGAGATGAATTAAAAGTGCTGTTCACCTTTCTCCATTTACACAGACCAGGACTCCAGTCAGGAATACCATCACTCACAGTGGATGGGTCTTCCCACCTTTAGTAATCCAATCAAGATAACCACCCACAGGCAAGCCCTGTTGCCCTTTCTCAGATAATGTAGCTTAGCTAACCTCAAACAGTAATTCTCCTGCCTCAGTGCTCTAAGGGCTGGAATCACAGGTACCAGCCACCCTGCCTGGTCCCTATTTTGGCATTTAGTTTGTCAAAAACCTGTTCTAAACAAAATAAGAAAAGCAAACAAGCAAATAAAAAACCCCAAACACAGTGTAGCAAAGTCTATTGTTTATCATCTGCTACATGTTATATTTCAAATATATAAAATGATAAAAAAATCATGTTACCCAAAGAGTGTTTCCTTATCAAACACAGTGTCCGCTGGCATATTCACAGGAATAAGGAGGTCTGGATGTGAGTCAAAATGTAAAAAGCTTATATTACTGGTAGGAAGATGCTTTGAACCTATGGCCCGGTATATGAAAGGCAGAACCTGTAACAGAGATACATAAACATTGAGAATTACATACTGCAATTTGCAGACTCAAATAAATTTTAAATAATTGTACAAAGTTGAAGTGCATCAAACTGGTAAAAATGGCAAAATATAAAATTTACTTACTGTGGAGAGTTCTGATGAAAATCCCCATCTTTATCACCCAACTGCTCAGAACCACTCAGTCTAGCATTAACTCTAGGTTTTAGGACATTTTCTCTCTTTAGGATGGTGGCGCTAGGCTGGATGACTCATTTTCTGCTCTTACCCAGGTTTACTACTAAACTTGAAAACACAAACCAACCCAAAGTTGACTTTGTCTCCGAAATTAACTTTCTTTTTCTCCTTTTTCTTTTCCCATCAGTAAGCCCTCTTCTGCACTTTTTCTGGGGGGATGTAGGGGTTGAACCGGAGGTCTGTGGCAAACACTTGTACCCCCGAACTTCACTCTTAACCTTTCTTGTTTCATATCCAGAGACTCTGCATGGGCCCTTTAAACAGACCCATGGACCTCTTGCTGGCCGGCTACCAGAAGTCTACGGAAGGTACCCACGTTACTATAGCAGTGCCATAAAACGTTAACAAACACTGCGGACTTATGTCCCTAGAGACGTCCCTATAATAGCAATACGATTATGGTCCCCATTTCATAGCTGAGGGCTCAGGTTCTTTCAGACCTTTCATCAAACAGCAGAATGATTCGTCAACAGGAAACAGCCTGCTGGACAAGGCTCTTCAGGCTGCCGGGGTTCGAATCCCTCCAGTCAGGGCTTTGGGGGGGTTGGCTTCTGCCGTCCGCTCACCTCCTGGTGGTCCTCCACCACCCACACCGGGAGCCTGGGATAGTGCCTGAGGCGCGTGCGGTCACCTCCGCTGTCACTCATGTCTCCGCGCGACTCAGGCGGCGGTGATTTCGAGGAACCCGGAGAGGTGCCCGGCATCTCTAGCCCAGCGCCCCACTGCCCTTTCGCGGCGGAAACGCGCGCTCACCCGGTTGCGCTTCCGGATTGGAGGACGTCAAGGTGGAGGGGCGGGTGTAAGAACTATGCCTAGTGTCTATTGGTTGAATTGTCCGTCACTCACGTTAGCTCGCCAATCACGACGCAAAAGTTTCTGAGACGCTCTCCGGAGGACTTTTTTTTCCTCCCCAGGCACAGCTTTTCTAGGTTTGCTTTTTAATTCCCGGGGTTTCCTGTTCCGGAGGCGCGGGCGGCGCCTTTGCCGTGGAGGCTGTTGTAGTAACCGGCTTGGGTCTGGCGGCGACCCGGGGACTCTGTAAGTAAATGGGGGCTCTTGGCGGGTGTTTGGAGAACGAGTATCGTGTGTCGGGATTTCAATGGAGTCCAGGGCTGAGCAAAGTGATTCTAGGAGTTGGGTCTGCTAGCTTTGGTGCAGATCTGCCGCCGAGGACGAAAGAAAGAGCGACCCTAGGTACAGATCCCGCAGATACACAGAAGCGGGATGGGTGCCTTTAATCTGTTTGTGGAGCGCAGGCCATGACCCAGGCCTGGGGACCGAGGGAAGGCGAGTCCCGGAGTCCCGCGCTTACTTCTCAGGCTGGCGGGAGATGCAAACGTGCAGTTGAGCATTCTCCAGGCAGAGGCCGGGCTTCAGAGTTTAACCATGGCAACGTGCGGGGTCTCAGTGACTTGTAGTTACACCTTGCAACTCCGTGTGTCGATTGACGTTCTTGGACTAGTAAACTATTCAGAGTAGCTCCCTCGGTTTCCCTGCTTTCAACAACAGCTCAGGAATTGGCATTTTTTATTTGCATTAAATTCTTTGACTTGAATTAAGTTTTGCATCCACAATACATTGGTTCTGTATTTTTTTTTTTTTTTTAAGCTTTTCTAACTGTAGAAACGGCCAGGGTGGTCAGGTAGTAAGTGTTCCACTCCATTTTACACTGTTCAGAGGTGTTAATTACTCAGAATGTTGCCCACCTCTGGTTTCCTTGCTTCTTCGAGTCTTTACATTCATATTTTCTTGTATTTATTCCGTTGCATTTTTGTTATTGTGGTATTGGGAAGAAGCTTAAGTGAAATGCATAATGAGTAAAACGTGCCTGCCATTTATTGTGTGCAGAAGCTGTGAAGGATCCAGAAATGACCAGATGAACCCATGATTTCAAGAATCTATAACATATTGAAGGAGATCGACATGGGCACCTGTGACTGTCACATGAGGCAGTTTCTGGTAAGTTCTATAAAAGACATGAGTATCTACTAGACAGTATCTACAGTAGAAATCCGGAAGTGATGAGATTATGTTCCCAAAGGAAACCAGGAATGACTCACAAATTAGATTCAATAGGAGGTTGGTGAATGGGTAGGAATTTATTAAGCCAGTTAGGGACAATGGGAGCGAAGTAGTCTCATGATATAGTGCGAGAGATAAGGAAACAGGATGCTAGCTTGGGAGAGGTTGGGTTAAGGTTCTGTAGAGCCTCAAATGCAGAGCATGGCATTTGTTCCCAAATCTGTTGGCTGTGGACCTTATGATGCCAGTAGTACTGTTTAGCCCCAAGTTTAATCTTGAGGGTATTGGAATGAGAAGTAATCATTTGAAACACGAATTCTAGTTGGTATTAATGAAAACTCAGAGCCAGATATTGGGGAAAAGATGGAATATCAGAGAGAGGAAACAGACCACAGTCAATTCTTACTCAGATAAAAGCTGTCATTTAGAGTCCTCAGCCTGGCTTGTTGCCTTTACAGAATAAATCTATGTCTTCCTAAGCTTGGCTTAAATACCTTCTTCTCCCAGTTGTTTCACTTCCCAGTTCAACTCTGCATCATAATCCTAGAGTTAGGGTTAAAGGTCTGAGCTACTACTGTTTGGCTGTTAGGCCTTGAACTCACAGAAACACAGAAAGAGCTCTGGCTCCTCAGTTATGGGATTAAAAGCATGAGTTACCACTCTCTGACCTTGTGACTTGATTGTGGGTGGATCTGTTCTTTGATATTCCAGGCTGATTTTATTAAATATAAAGTATATCACCACAATCATTATTCATATTATTTGATAGCTATGTTAATAAACAGAATTTAACAGAGCTCAGTTATAGCTTGATAAGTTTGATAAAGACAAGCATTTTTTGAAATTTTATTTATTTTGTGTATGTGTATCTATATGTTCCTATATATGTTTATATATTAGTCAGGGTTCTGTAGAGTTAAAGAACTTCTATATACAGAAAGAGAATTTATTAGCGTGACTTACAGACTGGCCCATCTAATCCAAAAATGCCTGGCTATGAATCAAAAGTCCAAGAATCCAGTAGTTGCTCAGTCCTTGAGGCTGGATGTTTTCTCTGGTCCTCTTCATTATATGCTGAGTCCTGAAGAAGTAAGTTTTAATGCCAGTGAAGGAATGGACTTGCTAGCAAGGTGAGGGCAAGCAGGCAAAGAGCAAAAGCTTCCTTCTTCAGTGTTCTTTGATAGGCTTTCAGCAGGTGTATGCCAGATTAGATCTAGAGATTAAAGATATGTCTTCCTACTTCAAAGATCTGAATTAGAAGTTGATCTTTCCACTTCAAATTAAGCATAAATCCATGACAAGTGTGCACTCTGTATAGTTGTGTTGACAACCAAGAATAGCCAGCACAGTGTGTCTTTATCAATTGTTCTCAACCTGTGGGTTATGACCCCTTTGGGTCAACAAAATAATTTTATGGTTGGGGTCACCACAACATGAGGAACTGTATTAAAGGATTATTGCATTATGAAGGTTGAGATCCACTGGTCTAGTATTTGTCTATGTAAGTGTGTGCAGGTGCCTCCAGAGGCCAGAAGAGGGTATTGTATCTTCTGGCAATTGTGATCTACTCAACGTGGGTGCTGGGAACTGAACTTTTCAAGAGTAGCAAGTGCTAAGCTATTCTTGGAAGATGCTTCTACATTAAAGATTTTTGAATTTAATATTGTGTGTGTGTGTGTTTGAAAGCATTTTGCCGAAGTTCAAATATTTGAAAAGTCCTTTATTTTGACAGTGTTCTTCTATGGGAAGAGCTGAAAGTAAAAGTAAAGAATCTTGTGTTAGTGAGGTTGTGGGTAAACTTGAATCTGAATGCAGGTTTCACTGTAATTTTGGGGTCGGATTTCTGCCTCCTTCGTATTACTGTGGAGGGAAATGTGTCTGTGAGGGTCATAGGAACTCTTTCTCAATCTTTCACTAAACCAGAGATGGGAGGTAGCTGTGCTTTTGGTCAGTTTAGCAATACTTTGTTTTGAGTTAGTACAATTGATGAGGACAGCTTGAAATTTCTTGGAAACTTCAAGACAGTATGTTCCTGATTTTGTTAGTAGCTAAGCATTTTGAGGGTTTAAAATTGTTAAGATAATTGTAAACAAACAAAAAACCCTACTCTATAGCATTGGCGGTTTTGAAAACATGTTTAAATATTTTTATTTCTGTCATGTAGAACTTACCTTCTGAGTGGAAAATGTAGCAACTCTAGAGGACACATCACCATGCAAGGCAATACGTGGTAAGTAGTTGCTGGAAATAGCAATTTAGGGAAACTAAAGAAGAGAGGGTGGGCAGTGGGCCAGAGGGTGGGAAAGTTTCAGATACAGGGGAAGAGCAGAGGCTGTGCTCATAAGACATTAGGGTTTGTGCGCAGGACTAAGAAGCAGACCAGGAGAGAAGTAAAGCATCCTAGAGGTATCTCCTGACTGAGCTGCAGTTTTTGACCAAGGAGGCACTGAAGGTAGAATTATGTAATTAGTTGACTGTGATGCTTGGAGGACATGCTAAGAAGCAGCACTGAATATTGTAAGAGCAGGAAAATGTTGTATTAGTCAGTGTTTTCCAGAGTTAAAGAATTTATAGAATGATCTTTATATACAGAAAGAGATTTATTAGCGTACACACTGATGACCAGCTAATCCAATAATGGCTGGCAGTGAATGAAAAGTCCAAGAATCCATAGTTGCTCAGTCCTTGAGGCTGGATGTTTCATCTGGTCCTCTTCATTATATGCTGAGTCCTGAAGAAGTAAGCTTTAATGCCAGTGACGGAATGGACTTGCTAGCAAGGTGAGGGCAAGCAGGCAAAGAGCAAAAGCTTCCTTCTTCAGTGTCTTTATATAGGCTTCTATCAGGTGTGATCCAGATTATACCTGGGTTACAGATCTTCCTGCTTCAAAGATCTGGATCAGAAGTAGATCTTCTTACTTCAGATTAAGCAAAAAATCTCTCATGAGCATGCCCTCCACTTTTGAGTTTTACTTCCAGATGTAATCAAGTTGACAACCAAGAGTGGCCATCACAGAAGACTTATGTATGGTGATGGGGCTGTTGAAGTTCAGGAAGAATATAATTGTAGTTAAGTAAGGAAATACTCAGGGAGTATTTATAAATAAAATTATAGGAATTTTTTAAAAAAATATTGGTGGTATATGCTTTTTTTTTTGTTGTTCGTTTGTTTGTGTTTTTTATTTTTCCAAGACAGGGCTTCTCTGTATAACAGCCCTGGAAGTCCTGGAACTTGCTTTGTAGACCAAGCTGGCTTTGAACTTAAAGAGATTCTTCTGCCTCTGCCTTCCCAGTAATGGGATTAAAGGCGTACACTACCACTTTAAGGCTGCACCACCACTGCCTGGTATATGCCTTTAATCTGAGCACTTGGGAGGCAGAGGTGGGCTGATCTCTGTGACTTCCAGCCCAACCTGCTCTATATTGAGTTTCAAGCAAGCCAGGGTTGCAGAATAAGACCATTTCTCAAAAAAAAAAAAAAAAAAGAACAAAACCTTTTTATTAAGTAAGGTGTAGTGACACATGCAGATGCATGATGCTGATTTTAAAATAAAGTTTTAGTTAAAGGGGGTAAGGGAGAAAAGGTTTCAGGATGATTCCCTTGTATGTGTCTTGATGCCCAACACATGAGCATCTTGTTTTCTAGTAACTAGACAAAGGCCCTGCTTCTATACTAAAGGAGGGCTGTTGCTTTTGTCATGGTTCCAGCATGGGCAGGTTTCAGGTCTGCTTTCATGCTGAAGACTCTTGTCTTTGTTTAGGTGGCTTTCATGATATATTCTCCCTCACCAGGTAGAGAAAGGGTTCCCTCTTTTCTTTTTTCATAAGAGTACTAATCCCATTATTAGAATGCCCCAGCAGTGAAGAGACACCATAATAAAACAATTCTTGTAGGAGAAATCATTTAATTGGGAGCCTACTTATAGTTTCAGAGGTGTAGTCTAAGATAATTATGGCAGGTAGCACGGTAGCAGGCAGACAGACTGAACTGCAGGCAGGGACGCAAGGAGAGAGAAAGAAACACACACACACCCACACTCCCCCACACACACCCACCCAGGCTTGGTGTGGGCTTCTAAAACTTCAAAGCCCACCCCCAGTGATACTGCTCTTTTAACAAGTCCACACCTCCTAATCCTTCCTAATCAGTTCCATTACATGAACATATGGGGGCCTTTCTCCTTCAATCCACCACACTGATAACTTTAATAACCTGTGACTTACTTTAGTTCTGGTTACTTCCTTAAGGCCCATCCTCCATGTATCACCATAAAGGAATATAAGAATTTTAAGGAAACAAAAAATGTTTAGTCTATAGTAGCATTTTGAGGAAGTTTAAACATGAAGAAGATGAGAAAGTACAAAGCTGTGGGAGAACTGGAGGCCAAGGCAAGTATTGTATGTTCCAATGCTGGTGTCAGAGGTCTGGTGGTAAGGAGTGATGGGAAATGGTGGATGGGGTGATGGTCCCCTGGTTTTTGAAGGTGGGGCTGTAGGTGCTTATTAGGAAATTGGGGATGGGTTCAGATGCAGAAGAGTTTGGTAAGTTGATTTAGCATCCATTCCGAATGAACCCTGAAAGCCTGTGACACATTTACTCCAAGGCCACACCTCCAGTAAGACCACCCCTTCTGAGTCTGCGGGGGCTGTTTTCATTCAGACCTCCACAGGGATAGTGTCATATTTGGGAAACTCAGTTTCCATAGTGATGTGTCTGGGCATCTACATATACATGCAGAGGACATGGGTGTCATTTTTTTCTTCAGGTGCCACCTACTTTATTTTTTAAGACAGGTTCTCTCACTCACTGTAAGACTGGCCAGGGAGATTCAGGAAACCACTTGTCTCTGCCTTCCCAGCCGTGGATTACAAGTACATCAACCTTTTGGCTACTTATTTATTTATTTGTATGTGTGTGTTCTGGGGCTTGAACTCAGGTATTCATGTTCTCCCTACCTGTAATATTTTTAAAAAATCTAAGACAGAGCTTCTCTCTGTAGCCCTAACTGTCCTGGTACTGACTTTGTAAGCTGAGCTGACCTCAAACTCAGAGATCCTTCTGCCTCTGCCTTCCAATAGCTGGGATTAAAGGCCTGCACCACCAGCTCCCCTCCAGTGAGGTTTTTTTTTTTGTTTGTTTGTTTTTTTTGTTTTTTGTTTTTTTAAGATAACTTTAAATTTTGTTTGTTTTATGTGGGTGGGGGGTCACAGGATGACTTGGAGGAGTCTCTTCTCTCTTTCCATGACATGGATGGGTCTTGGTGAGGCCCATGATTTGATTTCTTATTTCCTTTTCTTTAAAAAGTCATAGAATGTCGTTCCACCCAGGACGAGGGTGTCCCCGAGGACGAGGAGGACATGGAGCCAGACCCTCAGCACCAGCTTTCAGGCCCCAGAATCTGAGACTTCTTCATCCTCAGCAGCCTCCTTCGCAATATCAATATGAACCTCCAAGTGCCCCTTCTACCACGTTCTCGAACTCTCAAGCTCCCAATTTTATGCCCCCGCGGCCAGACTATGTACCTTTCCCCCCACCCATGCCACCGTCAGCACAGGGCTCTGTCCCACAGGGCCCTGTCCCACCCTGCCCAGTTAGGCCCCCTTACCCCAACCACCAGATGAGACACCCTTTCCCGGTTCCTCCCTGTTTTCCACCCATGCCCCCTCCGATGCCTTGCCCTAATAACCCACCAGTCTCCGGAGCACCTCCCGGACAAGGCACTTTCCCATACATGGTACCCCCGCCTTCCATGCCCCATCCCCCGCCCCCTCCTGTCATGCCCCAACAGGTTAATTATCAGTACCCTCCTGGATACTCACACAGTTTCCCACCTCCCAATTTCAACAGTTTTCAGAACAACTCCAGTTCTTTCCCACCCAGTGCTAATAACAGCAGCAGCCCTCACTTTAGACACCTCCCTCCATACTCACTCCCAAAGACTCAGGGCGAGCGAAGGTCCCCAGAAAGGCTTAAGCACTATGATGAGCATCGGCACCGGGATCATGGCCATGGGCGAGGTGAGAGGCATCGGTCTCAGGAACGCCGGGAGCGAGGTCGCAGCCCCGAGAGGAGAAGACCAGAGAGCCGCTACCGGTCAGGGTCAGAGTACGAGCGGGGGAGAACACCGTCTCGCCACCGCAGCTATGAAAGGAGCCGGTAAACCTCATGTAGAGTGCCTTAAAGTTCCAAGGCATAGGCAGGGCCAGGTTCTATCTGTCTTGCAAAAACTTGTCAGCTTTTTTGTTTGTTTTTTTGAGTTAGCATTTCTGTATCTAACAGCTCAGGCTGTCCTGTTCAGTAGACCAGGCTGGCCTCGAACTCAGAGATCAGCCTGTGTCTGCTGGATTAAAGGTGTGTGCTGCCAACACCACCGCCATCACCACCAGCATGCACTTTGATTTATAAAAAGGGAGGGAAGGGGCATGATTTAGACTTCTTTAGAAGTTAGACTAAGAAGTAAATTAATTTTGTAAAGAAAAACTGAATGTAAGTTGTGTGGTGATGGTGTACTACTATATTCCCAGTACTCAGGAGGCAAAAGCACATGGATCTCTGTGTTGGAGGCCAGCCTGGTCTACAAAGGAAAATTACTTGTTCTAATCTTGGCTATAAGAGTTTTAGTCTGCATTTATTTGTTAAGTAAATAGAACTTTTTTGAAATCAGTAGATAAGGGAGTCCTTGACTGCTTTATGTAGGGTTAGCTCTTTAGGACTTGAAAAGATTTTGGTAGTTGTCTGTTTAATACTTAGTGCTTGGGATGAATTTGAAAAGTGCCCGTGTAGACGCTGCCTATCTCTGCAGTAAACTGAGGAAGTGGGGTAGGAATAGCACATAGAATTTTCGTAGGCATGGGCCATTTTAGAGGAAAGTTCAGTGAAGGGATGGTGTTTTGAACCTTTCTGCTGCAAACAGCTGTGTGTGTTATTTCTGCTAAGAGAGCGGGAACGAGAGAGACACAGACACCGTGATAACCGAAGGTCGCCGTCCCCAGAAAGGCCCTACAAAAAGGAGTATAAGAGATCTGGGAGGTAAGCAGTTGTACGATAAGCTCTGAAAATTCAAGCTTCTGTCTGTGCAGCTCTGGCCAGCCTGGCCTGGAAAATAAGCCCAGCATTAATATGGTGTATTGCGTGAATTCTGCTTGGTCTTATAATTAAAAACTCAGAGCTGAAAGATCAGAGAGACAGAAAGACAAGCCACAGCCATTTCTCAGCTGCCCACTCCTCATAGATCTCCAGACTGAATGGCTCCTAGTCCTCGGCCTAAAGGGTGCAGGTGAAGGGCAGAACACCTGCTCGGCTGTCTCACTTTCTCCTTCAACTTTCCCAGTGCCTTCTGGAGTGCTGGGATTGCACACTGTCACCACAGCAGTGACTGCAGTACGGAGGGTAGATATGTGGTGAAGATAGCAAGGCTAAGTAGCAGATATGTTGGAGATCTCACTGAGGTCTGGTGTTCCTGATTGTGGGTGGGGGAGACATGAAGAAAGATAAGATAATGTGTTCAATTTGGGGCAATAACATTATGACCAGAAGTTCACAAAAGAAGGGACATGAACTATAGTCATGTCATCGGTGATACCAATTCTATGCTTGCTTCAGCAGCTCAGATGCTGAAAGAATTAGTATGTTACAAGAATGACATACACATTGATGAAGCACTCCTTAGTTTTGTGAGAGAGGGTAGGAAGTAATCAGAATGCATTGTATACATGTATGCATTTATCATCAAAATTGAGTTGATTTACGTTTCCATCAGAATGGCAGAGATTTTACAAGAACTATTTTGATGAGATGTGTAGAAATGAGAACTTGTGTTTTTGATGGTAGCTTAAATTGGTACTAGGTTATGGAGACAGGACTGATAAACACACATACACCCTGGTAACTGATCTGACAAATGTGCAGAGAAAACATTCACAGCAGGGGAAATGTTAACCTACAAGACTATGTCGGATTTGTTAAATTACAGTGTCTGTATGTAACAATAAAAATGAGTGGTGGTCCCCCTGTAATCCCAGCACTTTAGAGGGGGAAGCAGGAAGAGGTGAATTCGAAGCTAATCTCAGCTACGCAGTAAGTTTGAGACCCAGCCTCCAAAGAATAAAGAACAAAACCAGAACAGAACCTGTGAACAAGGGTTCAGATGTAGGTGTGTTAAAATAGAACATATTCTGATTAGAACTGTTGAAAAACATTCATGGAATGTGATTGCTGTGTTTGGATATTTTTTGTTATGTGTTTATGCTTTACCTTTTAAAATTTTTATTATGTATTTATTTATTTTTGTTGTTAATTAAACCAGATAGCTCTGTCTGGCCTAAACATTGAAGCCATCTTCCTCTGCTTCCTGAGTGCTGGGATTATAGTGTATATCAATGAACCAGGTTATGCTTTCTCCTTCCACAGTGAACCACATTTCATTAGTGTGTGTGTGTGTGTGTGTGTGTGTGTGTGTGTGTGTGTGTGTGTGTGTGTGTGTGAATGTGTGTATAGAGGTCAGAAGACACTATTTCATCATGTAGATCTGGGGATGCACTTGCTGTCAGGTACCTTTTGTTGTTGACTGTTTTATGGACCAGGCCTTTTCCTTTGGCCCACCAGCCAGCTCCCAATGACACAAGATTTACTAGTTATGAGTGTTTGGCCTTAGCTATCTTGATTTTTTTTTTTTTTTATTTTATTTTTTAAACTTCTTTCTCTTCATCTACATTTTGTCTTGGGGCTTTTTACCTGTTTGCTGTATGTTCTGTTCTGTGTCTGCTGGCTGACAGCTGCCTGGCCACGTGCATCTTCCTCTCTCTTTTGTTTTCCTCTCTTCTTCCTCCCTTCTTTCCAGCCCAGATTTCTCATCCTACTCATTCTCTGTGCCCAACAGCCCTGCCTATCCCTCCCCTGCCTAGCTATTGGCCTTTTAGCTTTTTATTAGACCAATCAGGGGTCTTAGGCAGGCAGGTGAAACAGCAATGCATCTTTACATAGTTAAACAAAGGCAGCACAAAGGCGGCAGAAACAAAGGTAACACACCTTCACACTGTTAAAATAATATTCTGTAACATGAGCAAATGTAACCTTTCCATAGTTAAAATAATATCCACAACAATCTCATGGCCACATGTTTAATTTTGACTAGAACTTTTTTGTTTTGGGGAATAAAGCTAATGGTACATGCTGTGATATGTGTGTTTAGAAGTTACAGAAATTTTTGAAACGGGGTCTCAGATCTGTTCCCAGGCTGGCATGGGCTTACTGTGTATCAGGGAGGCCCGGAACTTGAAACAGTCCTATCCTGGCTTCCCAAGTGCTGAGCGTACAGCCACGGGCCACTGTGCCTGACTTTCTTGGGTAGCAGTAACTTAGTGGGCAGTGGGTGACCACTGAGTTAACAATGTGGCTGTTCTTCCTAACTGTCCTCTAGAGGGATTTTTAGCTTTTATCTCAATTTAATAGGCTTGAGCCAGAATCTACTCTAGGTTTTCTCTCCAAGTGCACCTGTAGGATTAATCTTCATGTATGTTAAGCCCCAGGCATTCAAGAAGAGTACATTTCTTATCTTCTTTATTAGATAAGTTGATATTAGTATTTAGAGGGTAAAAATTAGGTACAGTTTTGATTGACTCAGTAGTAATACTCAAGTCTGTTTTTCCAGAGGGGAGGTATGTTAGCACTGCTTCACTTAGATTACTTGTCAGGCTACATGTGTAGCCAGACCAAGGCCATGTTTTAGGAAGCTTAACTTTTTATTTTTTCCTTTTCTTTTTTGGCAAAACAATATGTGAAAGATTCAAACTAGTATCTTTATTGATGAAATTGTTCATTTCCAAATGTTTTCTAAGTATCTTTTTCTTCTAGAAGTTACGGTTTACCAGGTGCTCCTGAACCCACTGGATGCACACCGGAATCACCTGGAGAGATTATTAAAAATACAGATTCTTGGGCCCCACCCCCGGAGATTGTGAATCAGTAAGTAAATCTTGGATAGGGCCTGGGAATTTGTGTTTTTAAACAACTCAACCAGGTGATTCTGATGCTAGCAGGCTGACATTTGGGAATCACAGGTTTAATGAACATTGGTGTGGTGCATTGGCAAGGCATTTGCATGTAGGTGGAAGATGCACCAAGTAGCTTAGATGATGGAGCATTGTTCTTAATGACTACCTTAACTAGCGCCTCCCCATCCCCCAAGTCGTTCCCCAAGCAGGGAGAAGAAGAGAGCTCGCTGGGAGGAGGAGAAAGACAGATGGAGTGACAGCCAGAGCTCTGGCAAAGAGAAGACCTACACTTCCATTAAAGAGAAAGAGTCTGAGGAGGTGCCTCCTGACAGGAGTGAGGAGGAGGAGGAGGAGCTGCTCAAACCTGTGTGGATTCGATGTACACACTCAGAAAGCTATTATTCCAGCGACCCCATGGATCAGGTGGTAGGTCTGAGGCAGAGACTGTACCCACTAGGGTTTCTCCAGCTTGGCACCTTTGGCATTTGGGGAGATGTGGGTGTTGCCTGTGTGTTGTATTGTTGCCTATATACTGTATTGTATAAGCAGCAGGTCCTACCCATTTGATTCTAGTAGCACCATTCTGCAGTGGTGAGAAGCAAAGCTGTCTTCAAATGTGGCCATCTGTTCCCGGAATCAGTTACTTTTCTTGTGCTGTGGTAAAACATCATGACCAGAAATAACTTAGAGGAGAAAGTTATTTTGGCTTGTGATTCCAGAGATTTGGAGTCTAAAATGTCAGAGACCCTGTGTGGCAGTAGCTGTCTGGAGCAAGAAGCTGTGTATAACAGCCAAACACTAATCAGGCCCCTTTCTGCTTGTCTTCTAAGACCAGACAAGATTGGGCACCTTCAGGATGATATAGTGTAGAAAGAGATCTTGTCTCAGTGGCATGTAGGAAGCCAAGAGCAAGGGGCAGTGTGAGGGTATAAACACTCAAAGCCTATCCCCTAGAAACTTACTTCCTCTAGCTAGTCTGTTCCTAAACAGTGGTATTGCTTGGGGACCAAGTATATAAATACATGAGCCTCTAAGGGGCATTTCTCTTTCAAACCACAAGTTGAGAATTACTATTTCAGAGAAAAGGTATTTTCAAAATACCTAAGACCAAGAGCCTAGTAGCCTAGATAAGGATTCTGAATGCTCATGATCTCAATACTGATGTTTTCATGACCCTTAACCCATAACTAGTCTGTGGCGGTGTTGGTGTGTGTGTGTGTATTTCCCCAAATGGGAGGTAAAGAATTTGAGGTATATCTTTAACCAGAAGATCACCAGCCACAGGAAGTTTCCAGCACATCGTGGTTGATTTAGGGAAGGGAAGCCATTTAGCACATTCCTGTGCTGTAGAGGGCGCTCCATGTACAGAGTACTTGGGATGAGCTCCTGAAACTCTCAGCCATGGGCACTGCCATTCCTACTGGACTCAGCTCTCCACATACTTCTCTTCATTTGTCTTCTTCACGTTATTTTCTTTATCTCGTTCTTGTTTCCGTTTCTTCTCCGTAAGGCTTATGCCAACCCCATTAACTATAAATTAGGCTCACATTGAATACTTGATACAAGGTTCATTAATTCTTCAATGAGTACCTCAGATTTTAGGGTCCAAAAAGTTGGCTGGGTGAGATTTAGTACATGAGGTTAGGTAAGATGGGGTTTTGTTGTTTGGGATTTTGTGAAAATAAGGATGCTCCTTGAGTTAGGATGGGCTACATCTCAGTAGCACCATTATAAGTTGAAAATGTTTTAAGTCTAAGATATATTTAATACACTTACCAATTGTCATAGTAACCCTACACTTTGCCTTAAATGTGCTTAAAACAATTAGATTCTATTCTGTAGTTGGACAAAAGGACTTCTACAAAGTCTGTCTTATAATGAAGTATTGAGTAGCTTATATAAAGTTTTGAAACATGTGTCCAAGAAATCCTGGCAGCATAGTATGAAATAGAATATGGGTTGTATCTTTTCACAATGGTGTGGCTGCCTGAAGGCAGCATCTCAGTCACTGCCCAGCATCTCAAGAGAGGGCCAAACAGCATTTGTTAATTTGGGAAAAGATTAAAACCCCAAATGTGAAGTACAGTTTTTTTTAAAACATGTATTTATTTTGTGTATGTGTTAGTGTGCACATGTATGTGATCACAGGATAGTATGGGGTTGGTTCCCGTTATCCACCAGGAAGATTATGGGATTGAACTCAGGTTGTCAGGTCTTCACCTGTCAAGCCTGTCCCTGAAATTACAGCTTCTACTGAATATGCATCACTTTTGGACTGCCAATTGCCTCTATTGGGACCCTTATCTGTGGGGAACTTGAAAGGTTACCTTGTCTTTGGAAGAAAAGGGTTTGAGGAATCCATAATAGTGGTAAGATGGAGCAGGCTTTTAAGTCAGATAGTTCATGTTATGTAGCAAAGGGAAACTATGTGCTGAGCACTTTCATGATGCTGACATTTTATTTCCTATTACTAATGTATTAGTTGTCACAGTATCTGTGGCAAGATGTCTATGTTCTCTTAGTGAGACTTGCTTCCAAATACTGTTACTTGAATGAGTTGGGTTTAGTTTTCTTACAAGAAGGTGTGCAGAGGGACATGGGCTCAGGGATAGCATTCTGATGTCTTGAGAATCCTCCACAGTTATAGAATTGTATTTTTGCCGATGTCTGCATATAGGATGCACAGGGCATGAACCTTGTCCAAGTTCCCCTTTCATCTCTCCAGAGCTGTGTCACTCATCTCCATGGATGTTGCTTTCCATTGCCTGAATAACAAAGCTTTATAAGCTGTATGGCTTCAAGAACAGTGTTTATCATTTCATAGCTCCAAGGCTCAGAAGTTAAGCTTGGATCTCATTGGCTAAATCAAGGTGTCAGAAGGGTAATAGGCTCCTTTCTGGAGCTCTAGAGAAAATATTTTCTCATTCATTAAATTGTTGGCAGAGTTTTGTTTTGTTGTGGCTTTTGAGCAGAGGCTCTGGTTTCCTTGCTTAACATCTCCTGTGGCCTCCTCATGCTTCGTAGCCATTTGTATTTCTCCACATTCTCAAGACTCTGCCGTGACAGCTCTGACATTCTGACTTCCTTTTCTGCTAGACACAGTAAGATTTGAAGGCAAACGCCAGACTGCAGGGGTCTTATCAGCTTCCCTTCTAGTGAGACACCTTTAGCAAAATAAGAAAAGGAGCTGGAGAGATGGTTTAGTGATTAAGAGCACCGGGTGCTCATACAGAGGATCCAGATCTGGTTCCCAGCACTCATGATGCAGTTTCAAACGTCTAGTGCTGTCACCCTCTTCTGACCCCCAAGGCTCCAGTTACAGACGTAGTACACAGAGAAGGTGTTAAAAATGTCAAAGCTATTAAGGCCGAAGTAGTCGTGAGGATGAGGGGGGACTGATAAAAAGCAGTCACTTCCTCTTCTGAGGGGCAGATAATTGATTTGCCCTAGTTCTTATGGAAGGTCTGAGTTTTACATTTCGAGGTTATTAGATCAAGCATCTGGGCATTTAGAGGGACATTGATTCCGGAAGGAGAGTGGGCAGCAGCAGAGGATTTCTTCCTGGACTGTTTGTAGAATCCCTGTGCCAGTTGAGTGTGCTTGGGTGGTGATGTGTGTGTGGGGGTGACTTTGCTCAAAGGGCCATGGTAGTTTCTAATGTCATATCTAGTGGGCATCAGCAAGTAGTTCCCATGCTCCCTGGTGTCCGTGAGGTGCTAGTCAAGGAGTGTGAGTTTGGCTTAGAAGCTCACTTCCCGTGTGGCATTTTCTTTTTCAAATACTGACTGCATTGGGGCTTTAAAAATGGCATTTTGTACTTTAAGGTTCTAGTGTAGTGATTATTAATATGGTTTCTCATATTCCTCCTTTACTCTGTAAAGGGAGATTCTACTGTTGTTGGAACAAGTAGGCTCCGTGACTTATATGACAAATTTGAGGAAGAGTTGGGGAACAGGCAAGAGAAGGCCAAAGCTGCTCGGCCTCCGTGGGAGCCTCCGAAGACAAAGCTAGATGAAGATTTAGGTGAGTGAGAGTCCAAGACTACTCCATTATTATGCTTACTGCCAGCCTTTGGGAAACAGCCTTCCAAGTCCCAACTTGACATATTCTTTTTCACTTTATTTTTCTTAGCTGTAGTCAGCAGGTATGTGCAGAATATGTAAGATCTCATTTTATAGGGCGGTCTCTTACAGAATTGTCTAGCCTTAGAATCAGAAAGTATTATATTCCAGTATCCCTCTAAAAGCAGGAGTCTATACCTGACTCTCTGAAGTGGGCAGGGGCACTTCTTGGCTCTTCCTATTGCTGTGTGTTCCTCATTTGCTGAGGAAGCATCGACCCTTCTCACACAGATGGTTTTTTGTGTAAATTCTGAGTTTTGAAGTACATGGTGAGATTCTCTACTCACTCCAGTTCTTTGAGACAGCCTCTCATTCTGTAGTCCTGGGAGCCCCAAATTTAATCTCTTGCCCAAGCCAGACTTCAGCTTCAGTGCTGGAATTACAGGCTACAAGGTGTGCTGATGGGTTTATCCTCAGGATAGAAATGCTTTTTGCCACTGTGTGCTTAGCCCCTAACAGAATATCATGCACAGATGTTGCTACACTTGGTCTTAGCCAGAAGGTGCAAAAGTAGTCACCAGACATTCCATATGCTGTTAGTTCTGTCTGTTTCTCATGTACCCAGATTCATTTTGACTCATGTCATACAGTAGTGGCAGAGCCAAGTGACCTGGCTCAGGATCCTTTTTCTCCTTACATACGAAGTAAATCGGCAAAAAACTTCAGACATGAGTCTCTGTATCTTGGTCTTTCTGTGGTAAAATGGGACTGCCAGCATTGTCCGTGTGAGGTAACCTTGTGATGCTGTGTTTTGTTACTCTGCTGGTACTTTCTGGTTCTTTTTCCAGGTTGTAATAAAATACAGCACACAATTTACCACCTTAACTATTAGCATCATCTAGTTTGGCATTAAATACAATTTGCGGACCTCTTCATTCTGCAACACTGAAACGTTCACATTAAGCAACAGTGCAGAGTCTTCCACCCCCAACTGCCACCACATTCTGTCTCTAAATTTGATAGCTTCAAGTCCTTCACCTAAGTGGAGTCATGTAATATTTGTCTTTCTTTTATGGCTTATCTTACACATAGTTCTCTGCTTTCATGAAGTTACTTTCAGGGACTACAATCTTGTCTTTGTCTCTTTCTCTTTTTTTGAGACAGAGTTTCATTTAGTTTAACCTTGTTTCAGATTCACTGTGTGGCTGAAGATGGCTTTGAACTCTTGAACCTCCTACCTCTATTTTAGGAATACTAGGGTTACAAGTGTGAACCACCACACACAGAAAGGACTAATATCTTGAATTGCTACTATCAAGGGAAAAACTATTAAATCTTGAGTGTTGTTTTCATGTATAGCCTAGAGTCTGGCATTTGGGGTTCTTCTGTTCCCTTCCCTCCAGTATTGTTCTGCTGCCTTCAGATCTACCCCAGTCCTCTCTCCGTGCCCTAACTACATGGCCCGTCTTAATTTATGTCCACTGCTCATCAGTCTCCTCCTATGTCCAGTGCCTGAGTCGCAAGTGCTCCTTCTGAGAAATTGCCACTTACCTTTTTGACTCATACTGAACCAGCTCTTTATTGAATTGGTACCATTTTTGAAGTGTGAAATCACTATTATTGTGTAATTTTTATTTGCTATTAGTCATTCTCATTTTTTTCAAAAATAAAAATCTATGTTTTCTTTGTTTCCCCAGCTAGATTATGACCAGAGCAGTAAACCCAGCTGCAAGCTCCCCCCCCCCCCCCCCCCCCCCGCCCCCCAAAAGGTTTAGGGCATTGGAAGTCTTTGCAGAGCTTGACCATCTGCTGTGATTTCTCTGCCTTCCACTAGAGAGCTCCAGTGAGTCCGAGTGTGAGAGTGATGAGGAGACCACCTGCTCAAGCAGCTCAGACTCCGAGGTGTTTGATGTCATCGCAGAGATAAAACGCAAAAAGGCTCACCCTGACCGGCTCCATGATGAACTCTGGTACAACGACCCAGGCCAGGTGCGACTCTTTTTGCTTTTGCTATGAAAGTTGCAAGCCCCACATCACAGTTACGACTCGGGCTGGGAAGATGCATGGAAATGGACCTTCCCTCTCAGGGCTGGTGTGTCATTTTTCAGAGCTACTTCCTTTCAGCTTCATAGAACAGCTGTTCCTTGAGTCATGTTGGTGGCATTTGTGAGGTCCTCGTTGGGAGCAGGGTAGGGGTGCTGTTATTAAGCCTGCAGTAGGAGGAAGAAGAGGAAGGGCTGCTGGGACTCTGTAGAGCAGTTCCTGGGAGGGAGCTTGATAAACAGTGGGCTCAATCATTCCGTACAGTATCGTCTGTCTTAGTTGGTAAGAGTTTTTGCAAATATTGTGGGCCAATGACATAACAGCTGGAACATTTAAAACTTCTTGATTATTTTATTTTGAAGTATTATTTGATAAAAGCAATGTCTGTAAATATGTTTGTTGTTGTTGTTGAGACAGGATCTTACTATGTGTACTTTGGCTTGCCTCTTGAGTGCCAAGTTACAAGCCTGTGCCATTGGACTTGGCTCTAAAACTGGTATCTTTATATTTTATATATTTAGATTTCTATTTTACTGTGTGGGGGGGTGTTGCAGAGTCACAACAAGTTCCCCTGAGGGGAGGAGATGACTAAGCACAGAATCAGTGACACAAACTCCAGGAGCCAGATTGAAACAAACAATTCAATTTCTTCAGGAAAGGGCAAGCCATATATACCTTACTCCCTGCCTGAGGAAAGGTCTGCTCTGCTGACATCTGCTAGTATGGCATGGCCATCTCTCATTGGTCCAGGTCATCTCACATCAGGACTCTGCCTCTGTTGCCAAGGCCCTCGGGTAGACCCAGGTTGGCTCTCAGGAGGTATGGAGCATGCTCCTCATACCAACCTAGGCTGGTTTAAACTGGCTGGCCTTCAGGCCTGTTGAGACCCCTCCTGCCTAGTTACCCCACATCTTACAAATAATAGTAAATACAAAAACGTGTCTTTTATGAATGTGAATTTGTTATGCATAGTAAGACACCCCCCTTTTAAGTTCATACCATTCAGTTTGGAATTTTCTTCTGATTCTTGTTAGATAACAGCTATTTTTAAAACATTATTTTGTTTTATGTTAAGTGTATGAGTATTTTAATTGTATGTCTGTCTGTCTGTGCACCATATGCTTTCTTTATGCTCATGGAGGCCAGAAAGGGCATTGAATCCTCTGCAACTGGAGTTATATATGGTTGGGAGCCACTATATGGGTGCTGGGAATCGGACTCAGGTCCTCTGAGAGAGCAACTGGGTTCTTAACCATAGAGTGACCTCTTCAGCTTTATGGTTTTGTTTTTTGAAAAGGATCAATATAATTGAAATGACTGAGAAATGTCCTTTGTGATGTCCTGGAATTGAATAAAAACATTTGCAAAAATTTCAGTGCTTTTTACACAATATTTTTATGGCTAGTTGAGGTTGGCTTTGAACTTGTGACTCTTGTGCCTCAGCTTTGAATACTTCCATTCCTAACAGGCACTATCACATTTAACAGTTTCCTTTCTATTCAGATGGAGGAGTTGTATTTTATATGATAGAAATTACACAGAAGCTATAATCCATTGTTTGTTTTTTAGAATTGTACATCTAATTTTAGAACATTTTTTTTTCTGCCTGAAAGAAAGCTTTTTCCATATCTGGTCTTTTTTACCAGGTTCTCAGGCAAGAGGTATCGGGCCTTGCTCTAAGTATGTTACTGTCCTGTTCAGCCTTAGGGTTCCATTATTGTTTGATTTTCTGTTTATTGCACTTGGTGTCCTCAGTATACTTGAGCTCTGTGAAGGGATCCGTGTGGGAGCAGGGACCCTGTGGAAGGCACGAAGGAAGCTGTTAGTCTGCTGTCCCGGAGCTGGCCCTGGCACTCGGAGTGTGCTGTGATGGAACAGCAGAAAGCCTCTTATTTGCCAGCTGTTACTTCAGATAATATCCCAGCACTGTTTTGTAGATAGTAATGCTATTTTTCTGCTGTACCTCCAGGAGCTTTAGATTTCCCAAAAGGCTAAAAAGAGTTTAACTTTGCTATTTCTTGTCAAAGTCTTACTGAGAAATTTTCATTTAAAATTTAATTGGTACAATGAGTTACAAATCCCTAGAACTTAAAAACAACAACAAAAACTATCAGTATATAATCACCTCTCTGTATCTAAGGAAATTTTGGTTTCAGAGTCTACACAGATACCAGAATCCACAGATGTAGAGTCTTAGTGTACTATTTACGTATAAGTCACACGTATTCTTTTATGCTTTAAATCTCTAGATTACTTATAATACCTAGACAGTGTGTCAGTAGCTGTTAACACTAGTTGTTATATTAGTTAGAGAATGAGGAAAAAACCTATTCATTTTAGTACACTCGTCTGGATCAATTCCTGGAACTAGCACGTCTCCACAGAAGTGTGTGCCTGTGTGTGCATGGAGGTAAGAACACTAGTGTGGGTAGGTGTAATTCTCAGAGGCCTTCCGCCGTTTGTTTGAAGCAGAGTTCCTCATTGGCCTGGAACTTTACCTCTCTGGCTTGTCTAGCTGGTTTGTTAGCTTCCAGGCCTCTTGCCATTGCTAGAGTTCCAGGACTGTGCCCCTTACTTGGCTTTTTATGTGGGTTCTAGGGCGCTGAACTCCCGTCTTTACACCTGTATGTAGGCAAGGGCTTTAACAACTGAGCCATGTCCTCAGCTGGACACCGGCTGTTACGGCTTTAGGTTGGATTTCCCCGTGTTTGGTCTCCGTACATCCGTGATCCATGATTCATTTTATTTAATGGGGTTTCTTTTTATCTCATGCATGTTAGTGTATGTGTGGAGTAACCACTGTTTATCTGCGCTGCCCAGCACTTCATTTTCTCTTCTCTAAGCCTTGTCTAACCAAGCACAGAAGCTCCAGTGCTGTGTCTGTTTAGATGGAGTTTCTTTTTCTTTCCAAATCTGAGCATATTATTTGTTGTCCTTTCTAGAGTAAATGTTCCCTGAGTTCATGCCCTGTGCTATGTCCTCTTGTCTTTGGTACTGACTGTTCAGAGAGCAGTTCAACATTCTTAACTTAGGGAGGACAGTGAAACAAAGCGCAATAAGTATTTCTGTGAAATAAGTAGAAGGAGAGTTCTGTGTTAGGTAGGAGACAGTGAGGGTGAACAGTGTGCTGACATTGGTATTTCCTGCTTGGCTGCACAAATAACTCGGGATTCCAGGGTTGTCGTTTGGATACCTATTACCATATATTATAGACAGTTTGCAGCTTTATTGGTTTTGGAGTATCCATTTAATCTTCTATCCATGACAGCCTCTTCAAGGCCTCAGTACTCATGACATTAAACCTCACAGTTTCTGAGGCATCATTGTGCCTCGTGTGGATTTTCCCCCAATAAAACTGAATTGCATTCTGTTTCTGGCAGATGAATGATGGACCACTTTGCAAATGTAGTGCAAAAGCAAGACGCACAGGAATTCGGCACAGCATTTATCCTGGAGAAGAGGTAACTGGCTTGGGTTATGATTTGTGAAAGCACTAAGGAGTCACAAGCAGGCAGATGCCATTGTTATTCTTTTCCTATTAAATGAAATAATGTAGTCAAAATAATCCTTCACATTCCCGGTTGCAGCCTGTGTTACTGACAGCTATAGAGGGCAAATAATTGGGCTTCGAGTAGACTACTGAATGTTACCAACGAAACTAAAAAGAGCTTGGGGGTTTCATGTATGTTATAAGTGCTATATTATTAAATATTCTCAAACTGGGTACACTATAGCGTTAGCTTCCTGTTTTCATCAATGGTTACGGATTGCCCCAGGAAGACATTCTTATTCAAGCTAGGAGGCATGTTCTCCCTCCACACCATTTCTCCCTGCAGATGTTTCATTTCACTGGCCTGCTTGTCAGAATCTTTGTCTTTATCAGCCGGTGAGTTTCCATTACTACATACCTCAGCCAGGGCTTCTCAGTGACACTCTAAGCTTGACTGAAGGGCTACAAGGGCTACCTTTACACTGTAGCCATTTGTAACTACTCTTTTGATTAGTTTCCTAAGATTTTTTTTCCCTCACTACCTTTCAGTTTTGTAAATTATTTTCATTAATCCCAGGTTACCAATTTTATGATTCATCACATTATATCCACACAAATATGTAAGTTCTTAATTTCTATTTAAAACTTGTTTAAGGCTCTAAGAAAGCTGTGAGACTGTTTAATAATTTAAACTGCTTAGTTATCTTGGGAGGTCATTGAGCCTAGTGAGAAGTTTTGACAGAGTTTCATTTTTGGGCATTTGTTCCTGTGCCTCTAGTAGGGTGTTCTGACCTGTTCCTGGGGATCAGTGTCTGGCAAGAATAGAGTGGGGGTAGTTCAGTTGCTCTGTGGGGTTGACTAAGCCAGCTTGACAGAATTTTCTTTTGTTTGGCTGGAATGGCTTTCAGACCTTCACATCCCCTGATCTCCATAGCAGCCCTTCTTAGGAAGCACATGATTTTGGGAGAGGGGGCTTTGTAGCTGGGGATGACCTCACAGGAACTATCCAGTAGACCAACAGCTGCATCCTGCATGCCAACTTCATTCTTTGTAGCTAGGTTATAGGCTTTTCCGGGATGCCCAAGTGGGCAGTGGTATCAATGGTTTACCTGTAGACTGTATTCTACTTGTTTGCTCTTGTACAGATAGAAGGGCCTAGGTTGTCAACACCTACTGATGGTAGCTTGTTTCCAAGGATAAGTATGCCAAGGGTAAGTAGCCATTTGGATAGATGTTCACTAGCACACGATTAGCTTAACTGCGACCTTTAGTTCTTGTTAAGTGGGGCCTGTGCTCCTGGGTTCATGTAAAGCTTCTTTTCTTGTTAATCTGGTCACTTCCCTCATTTGCCCACCCGTCTACTCTTGGATAGTGTTGGCACAGACGTGTATGGTGCCATTGTAGCTGCTCTCTGGTGGTCACTACACTGATGAAGAAGTCCCTTCATTGGTCCAGTTCCAAGTTTCTCCTAAGACCTCTTCATTCTTCATCCCTTGTGGACAACTTCAGGCCACTTCCCTTTCCATTCTAAGTACCTGATCAGGGCTATTGCTGGGACTGTCCACTGGAGAGATTCCCCTCAGTGGTATCTTTCAAAGTCATCCCAGAGCGAAACTAGGACAGTTAGTTTTTGTTTGCTTCCACATTCTAAATTAACTTGTTTGTAAACACTCCCCTTCTCCCCCAGTCATTATATCCTTAGTCATCAGCTGCGGAGAAAGGGAAGTTGATGCCACAGTGTTGAAGCCAGTAGGCAGTAGGGATCTGGACCATCTGCCAGAGAGCTCTTATGTCCCTTGTTCTATTGTGTGTTTGATTCTGAATGTGCTACCTTCTTTTCAGGATGGATTGTTGCTGTGCCGCTCAGCCTAATTGCTGTTGAGATTGATAGAATTCAGTTTATGACAGGCAGATCTGGACACCTATTGATTTGATGTCCTAAAGCCAAGCTTTCCATACTAATCAGGCACATTATACTCATACCACTACTGCCTGCATCCTCCCAAGGCATAATTCTTTAATTCAGATGATCTGGTCTAGGTCCAGGGGCCAGCATTGGGATTCTCCAATGTGGTCAGACTTTAATTCCTTGTGGCACCTTTTCCTGGCCGTGTTGTAGGATCACAGCAGTAGGAGTGCTTGTCTGGCCCAGACTTGCTAATGTATCTTATCTGGGTCCCACTTGATACTCTAGCCTTTTGAGCCATTGTGTAATTGGCCAGAGCATTCTTGTTGGGTGTGGATTTTGGCTCTCCTGTGTGCCTGTAGAGAACTTTCAGATATTAGGCTCTTTTCTTCAGTGTAGAAAGCAGACGGTAGAAGAACACATCTTTTACTCTGGAGATAATGTCTAGATAACTGGACTTACTATTAGTGTTGGCCAAGATAGGTCTTTGAATCTTTGTGGGTTTTTTCTCTGATCCTCTGTAGTACATATGCCTTTATTAAGGTTTCTAGCTTGAGGAACATAATTGCACAGAGATAGTGAAGCACTTTGATTTGTAGTATGTCTGGACAGTTGAGACCTTATGAATATGGGGATGAAGATGTACTGCAGAGAGACATTCCAGTCCTCATTCTGACTGGAATGGAGATGAACATGTTGACTGAATGAGTTACTGTGGAGTTTGGTTAATTCTCGTTGAACTACAGTACTTGGCACACAAGCTGCTATTAGAGCTGCTGCTAGGGAGAAATCATGGTAGCTTACTGTAACCCTTTATGGCCTACACTGGAGAATTCAGCAGTATCTCTGTAAGCCTTAAGGATGGCATGGATCTTCATTGTCTTATAATGCAGGATTGCTTATGGTTCTTGAGTTGGAGGAAGATGGTGGTAATTTAAGTAGTAGCTTTTGCTTGGTCTTGTTAGTTTAGGGAATATTTTCCTGTGCCAAGTTATGTCAGTTCCAATGAGTAGTCATCAGCCAGAGAAATGACTGCTGGGTAGATCTGAGGTAGATTTACTAAACCAGATGTGACTAACATTCCATCTTATTACATCATCACCCACTCTTATTGGGTACAATAATAACACATCTCACTTCTATGGTATTGATGATTATGTGGTTACTGTGTCCAATACTGAACAAACTGTCTGGATATCCCTTTTTTTCACTCTGTACAGAGTCTCCAGGAAATAGTCATAGGACCCGCTGAGGAAGAGTAGGGTACTTATCTCCAGTTGTAGTCATTAAAATATGCAGAATCTTTTCTTCTGGAATCTTGATTACTTTTCCAGCCAATGGATTTCATTTTAAAAATCTTGACCAAGCTTAGAACTGGTTAGGGGTTAGTATGACTGCTCATGGAGTACTTGCCTTTAGCCTGTTGGTTATCCTTGAGTTCTTCTGCTGTGCAAACTGCATTACTTTGGAGATTGCTCATTATTTTGTGCCCGGAGACAACATGTTCTGTTGTTCAGCTATTTCCATGGTGCAGCTCAGCTGATACTCTGACTTTACTAGTCATGATAGTTATGTGATGTGGCTTCTGTTGGCTTGGTTTCCAGATTCTGTAATCTCTGTTGTACCTGACAGAGTTGTCCGATGGTCTGTTCTAGCTGACAGAGGAGGCCACCACTGATCTTGGTGATGCAACACTCCTTCCTAGCACATTTGTCTTTGCGTGTCCTTTGGGGCTGATCTGCATATTTCTAGTTACAGGAACCTTCATCCCAGCTTCTTTCTTTCAACGTTGTGTTGAGCACTTTGGGACTTTCAGTATTACTGAGATGCACTGCTGGATCTTAGACCTACCCTAATAGGAAACTCCAGCATCTCTTGGTTTATATTCTGAGTTTTCCCAAGTCAACAAACTCTTAACTTAAAACATTCTCTCCATCTGGCCCATCTGACTCTGATGGGACATGTTGCTTATTTCCTAAAGGTCCTTTGGGGAGTAGGTCCTTCTCCCAAACACCTATGCAACTGGGTTGTGCTATGAAATAACTCAGTATACGTTTGTTAGCAAGGAGATGGTTGATTGGGTGCTATCTGACAGCATCTTCCATTGTCCTCTGGTACAGGGGAGTGATTGATCTAAACAGGGTGGGCTGTGCCTTCTCTGCAGAGTCGGAAGGTTCTGTGGTGTCTGGGGAGTTAAAGCACAAATTTCCCTGTCCCAGGTTCCCAGGGCCCTGACCTTGGCCTAACAGACCACCTTGGTTGGCTGTCAGTTGTCCTTGAATTATGGCTGTTTCACAGGTCCGCTCTGGCTTGCTCTCAGCTTTTTCTGAGGTCTCACTACAAGTAGGGGAAATGCCTTTTTGGACCTTCAAGAAGCCCTTTGGCATTCACATCTCCTCTGCCATTACATTTCCTTAGAGCAGTTCTCCCAGGGAAGTCTTCAGATTAGTATCGGCTCATTCTGGAGCTTTTGGAAATGTACACTGTCAGCCCCACCAGCTGCCAGGGTTTTTTTAAGCCCTCCAGGTGATTTCCTGGAAGACTAAGGACTGAGACCATGATAGAGAATATGGTACTTAACACTTGCCATCCATTCCTAAAATCCATGACTTTCTCTGTAGTCCTAAATACTAGGTGTATTATACCAGCTCTTCTAATGGTGCAGCTTCCCATTTCTCAAAGTCTGAAAATGACAATTGTCTGGCCTCCTGGTGCCAGGGATCATTTGTACAACATTTACCACCAGTGATAGGGACTCTTGCTAGTTAGTTAGTGTTTCAGCTCTAAAATGCCATCTTTGTGCTTATTTCCTTAGTGTATTTGTTCCTAATACCATCTGCTACATTTTTGGTTCTCTAGAAGCAGAGCTAAGGTGTCTCAAATGCAGGGTTGGTATGATACACTTCAGGTCTGGATTTCCATGAGCCTCACTTCCTCAGCACAAATGTGGCTTTCTTAAACCTTTGCTCAATTGTTTCAAAGAACTTAAACTTTCTTAATGAAGGAACACCTGGTAACTACCCCAGGCTGGACACAGGCACAAGAAAGCAGGACAGCTGTCCTAGATGCCAAGAGCAGTTTGGTCTAGGAGCTCTTCTGGTCAGTCATTTGTCCGATGTATCTGATGACTTTGGCTGTGTCTGTGATAGTACTGCCAGGGTAAACTGCCCGAGCATTGGGCAGTGCCTAAGACTTTGTGATGTGGACTGAGCTGGCTGGGAAACGAGAGTCCTAGGGGCTCATTAACCTGGAATAACCATAAGTCCTAAGCATGGTAGCTGGAGATTTAGGTGGGATTCTTATAAGCAAGTAAGTCATCACACTAATTTCTGTGTGAGAATCAGAGAGTGAGTAGTGACTGGGTCTGATTGGGAAATTTGAAATGTTCCACAGTTGGTTTGATTGCTTTGTTCTGCTTTTTGACCTGCTTCAGCTTTCTTCATGTACTTCCTGTCTTTGCTATGAAAATTGCTACCAGGCACAATATGGCAAAATGATTTCTAAGACCACTCTAGGCTACCTCTTTGGTGGGTGATTGACAGGAGGATGGTCTGGATGCTGTGAGTAGGAAATGTGCTCCTGGTTTGCAGAGCTGACTGCCACATGTCTCTAGTTATGTAGGAGTATGGCTGGTTCGGAAAGTCTTGGCATCACGATGCCACTGAACAAGAGGACTAAGGGAAAGTGTCTTCTGCAGAGAGTACATGTTTTGTTTGCCAGTCTGGGATCTAGATGAGTATTTACTGTTGAACCCAGCAGAGCCCATGGAATTGCTACACTTCACCCATACTCTCTCCTGCCAAGAGCATGGCCTTTTATGGAGAGTGCCACACCCTGCAATGCTTGCCGGGGGCAGTTGGTACAGTATGTCCCATGTCACAAGCAGCTGTTGGAGCTGAGCATAGGTATAATGTGTGACTTGCCTTGCAGGATAAGTTACAGGCTGCATCCTTTCAGAACGAACATAACCAAATAGTATGTTCAAATCTCCTAGGTGCTTCTCAGAGTTGCATTGCTCTGCTTGATTGATCAGAAGCTCTGTGATTTGTAGAGTGTTTGTGCTGAGTGAGATGTTGTTATTCACCACTTAGGATATGGTTAAGGAGCCAGCTGCCACACACATAATTGGTTCAGATGAAAAAGCATTCACCCAGATACCACTGATTCCACGTAGGCTCCTGGTGTGGATACATTATGTTCATACCCAAAAGATGTAATCTGCACTTCACAGGCTAAGAAATACAGCAGCTGGTAGCTGACTACTAAATGGTAAGATGTTACAGTAAAGCAAGGCTTACCCTGGCGGGGCTTACACACGTGCTCCTGTACTCTGCCACAGTAGCTGTTTGTGGCCTGGTACATACTGCACCTTATCATGATCCTTCTCACATTAATGTCTTAAAGTGAGGAAGGAAGGGAACTAGTAAGACATCATGTTCCAAAGGATGTTTGTAAGTGTTATCTCCACAGGATGAGAGCACTTCATCAGGGCACCCCAGATCATATGTTTTACACTTTGATACCCTACCACTGGCTGAAGATCCTGTGGATCTCATGGAATAGCTTCCAGAGTTACAAAGACTCCCCAGGGCCTGGACAGGGCAAGGAACTCACAACAATAGGCCATCTACTTTGTTCTACTATTCTGGGCCTTTGCAGGCTCATCACCCTTCCAAAGAGACCCAGTGCAGCAGCTTACGGAGAGAGTAGAGCCATCTTTACTGGTGTTATGCCAAATGGGGCTCTCAAATAGGCAAGCCTGGTGAGTCCTGTTAAAGCCTGCTGGATACTGATGTCACTCACCTATCTACTTGTACTGAATAGAACTAGATTATACTAATAACAGATCCGCTATGGTACTGGGGGTCCAGCCATGACTCCGAAGGACTCAGCAGATGGCACGTACCCATTCATTGAGATCATGTATTTGGTGGGTGACATAACCCCTACTTCTGGTCTCACTTAACACTAGATCACAGGTGAGTTTGGTCCCCACTTTACTAGTGCATATCGGGAAGATTGAGAACCAGTGACTAGCCACCTTTTTTTGTTCATTTCATTAATAAGTGAATAGTCTGTGACGGAATACACATAAAAAACAATTGCCAGCTGTGAGACTGACAGTATAATTGTATTATAAAAGAAAAAGTATTTTCTACTTAATTTGTAAAATGTTTCATTTTGTTTCCCCAGGCGATCACGCCCTGTCGCCCCATGACTAACAATGCTGGACGACTTTTCCACTATCGGATTACCGTCTCCCCTCCTACCAACTTCTTAGTAAGTGACTGATGATGTCCTAGAGCATAGCTTTGTAGCTTAGGCTGGCCTATAACTTAGGACGTTTCTCTTGTCTCATTTCCAAAGTGCTGGGATTATTGGCATGAGCCTCAGATTCAGTTCTTACATCGTTTTTATTTTTAAAATCATTATGTTGATAAAATTTGGCTTTATCATGATGTTTATTTCAGCTTTTCTCCCATACAATTTTATTATCTCTTTTATTTGTATTAGTATCATACAATAACTAATAACTAAATTTATAGGAGCCAGTGACTTATGAGTCTGCTACTGGAGCAGTGGAGTGGGAAGCCTAAAATGGGGCATTTCCATGTTTTAAAAGTCAGTGGGCAGCTTATTGTCTGTGTCTAAATCAGAAAATTCAGTGTGCAGTGTGATAATATGGTATACTTATGTACATGGTCTATGTTCTAGTACCATTCTAAGTGGTTAGCATAGTTTTTACAATCACATCTGTGTATGTATTATCCATACTACCCACTTGAGGCATCAGTTCCTATTTATACATTAGGCTAAGTAATTTGCTCAGGTTCTAAGTAGTAGTATGGTGGTTTTCAGAAGCAAGGGAGTCTGCTGCAATGTACATGTTGATATGCTGTGCTGTACTGCATTCTTTTATTATGAAATTTGTTACTTCTAGTTATATACATAAGTCTTGATTTCAAAATTATTCATAATTATTTATCTTAATAACTTTATTTAGCCAGATCTCTTGTTTCATCAGCTTTGCTCATCTAAATTGTGTAGTTTATCATGTTTGCCATAATTACACGCTATAAAACCATCACCACAATACTTTAGAATGTTTTTCTTATCCTAAAAGAAACCTTATATCCTTTAGGTGGTGTGTGTCTGTGGACTCTCCTGGCCTAGACTTTTCATAGAGACCATATGTTAGCTACTTTTTTTATGTCTTTTTCTTTAACTTAGTATGTGTGTGTTTAAAGATTTGCCCATGTTATGGCATGTTTTAGCACTTCACTTCCTTTCTCCTTTCTCTTCACCCCAGGGTCTCTTGTATACTAGGCAAGCTTTGCCACAGAACTATGCAACCTACATCCTTTATTGTAGCATGAGGTTTCTGGCCCGAACTTTTGGGCCTAGCCTCAAGGTTTAGACCCACAGACCCCCACACATGCAGAGACACACAGATGCTTACAATAATTTTAGGCTGATCAGCCTAAGGCCCAAGCATATAACTTGCTAACTCTTTATCCTTCATCTAACCCATGACTCTTATCCTGTTCAGCCATGGGGCTCGGCACCTTTTCTCAGAGCAGCATAGTTGTCCTCTGTTTCTTCTGGCTTCTCTCTGGCATTCTGCTCTGTTCTGCCTGTTTCTAGCGTCTCCTTAGTCTGATAGCCCCGCCCACACTTCCTGTCTGCCTTTGGCCAGTCAGCGCTCTTTATTAAACTCATAGGCGGGGACAATTATTTATAATGGGACCATATAATCCCCCTACACTTTATAGTTTCTTTTTTTTATGGCCAAGCACTATCCTTTTATGGAGTGGCTGTGTGTGTTATAACTGTAGCATGTTTCATTTGTTAATTTGTTCAGTTGATGGACTTTGGGTTGTTTTCCTTGTTCACTATCATGAATAATGCTGATAGACGTATTTGTGTGGGACAAGGACATTCCTCAGCAGTTTAGGGCACTTGCTTCTCTTCCAGAAGACGCTCGCTCAGTCCGCAGCACCTGAATGGCAGCTAACAATTATCTGTAACTTCAGTCCCAGGCATCTGATTTCCTTTTCTGGCTTTTCTGGGCATCAAGCATGCAAATGAGATGCAGACATGTGTATAATCTTTAGATGTATGAGGCACTGGGGAGACTACAGAGAAGGGGAAAGTAATATAATTATGTTTTTTGTTACATTTTAATAAAAGTATTTGTGTGAATTTATCATATGTTTTGAGTATATATTTAGGACTGAGATTGCTGATTTAATGGTAATCATGTTCAATTCTCCAAGGAACAACCTATTTTTCTGAGTGGTTGTACTGTTCATTATTAATTGTTATTACATCAGAATTGTCTCACTATATTTAATGTAGTCTTGACTCACTCAAATAGGAAGTGCCAGTTATATCGACAAAAGAAATGATGTGTATATGGATAATCCTTAGTTCTTCCTGGTTCTTAGATATATAATTTGTGAAATAATGATGTTTAGTACTTAGGTAAGAAGCATCTTTTAAGCTCCAATCTTTATGATTTTCTCCACACTTGACATTTGATGTCAAAAGGATTGGCTATTAAGGATGACATACAAGGAAGAAAATCTCTCATGGTGAGATTGACATTCATGTCATGTAATTACAGATTCTGTTTTTAGGTAATTGAAGTCTTTGGCATTGCATGGTCCGTACTTTCCTCAGTGTTTGGTGGATTTTCATCTCCCAGGGGAGGGTGCGGATGCAGCTGTGTGGCTGAGGTTCTGGCCCTTCCAGGCCCTCAGAATCCACCATATTGTGGTGTCTGTTTGTTGAGAAATACAGTTCAGTAAAGTAGAACTGGTTATGGTATGGGATTAAAGAAAATGAATTTCTAGAAAATGAAGCTATATATAGCCTTTAGTTTTCTTTATGGTGTACATAATGAGTTTCACTGGTTTTTAAAATATATAGTATGCTGCATAGCATCTGAAGTCAGAATTTCATCAAGCCAGAGAATTCCATTTCAAATTAATTTTTAGTATGTCTCCTGATGTTAAAAAAAATTGAGTCTTTGAAGTTGCTTTTGTTTCTGCCTTGAGTTACTTTGTGTCTGGGTGGATTCCTGCAAATGCAAATGATATCATTAAGTGTAAATTCTGTTTTGTGTTCTTGTTTACTTTTAGACTGACAGGCCCACAGTTATTGAATATGATGATCATGAGTATATCTTTGAAGGATTTTCTATGTTTGCACATGCCCCGCTGACCAATGTAAGTATGTGCCAGTTGGCTTCTTTTCCTAACATGCACCTCCTGCATCCCCTGCTTTTCCTTTATCCTTTCTTCCCTCAAATCACAGTCGATCCCTTTATGTGTTCATGACAGTTACTGTTCATCCCACCTGTGTGAGTTGTAGGACAGTTGCAGCAGAGTGTCAGGTGGGACTGTGAGTCCGCTAATGAGTCAAAGGTTTGGGCTACATTAAATGGTGTGAGTAAATGTGTTAGAGTAACATTTGGACAGTGAAAAATTGAAAAAGGAGGATAAACTGTGGAGTTATGTGATAAGCTATTTATGGGTTGGTTGTCCTTTAAAGGAAAGTTAGAAGTTTTAAGGAGAAGCTAATATATGTCTCTGAGCAAAGGAAAAAGAAATAGCATTTGTCCAGGATGCCAACCAAGCCTGAAGTGACCTTATGGTTTCTGTTACTCTCGGGCTGTACCTGTGTTCAGAGACTTGGTCTGACTGAAGGGTTCCTGATATTTGTACGGGTGTTAGGGATACTTTTCTGGGCAGGAGTCCAAATGGAAGCTCTGTGTCTGAGCATCAGAACTATCTTGTTTTGAAGTTGGCAGCCTTGGGAATTGCCCTGCTAATCTTGTCTTCAGATTGAACAGTGAACTGCTTAAGCAGTGCTGGAAAGAGCCTGCCTGTACTTTACATGGGCTGAGGGTCCTATGGAGCCTGGTGAGCTAGAGTTTCGGTGCCTTGCCAGCCTACAGTTGGGAAGAAATCTTAGTACTGCATACTTGGAGCATGAACTTTCCATCAGAGGCTGAGATTCAAATCTTGATCTCACCATGCCTCTATTCATCATTCCTTTTTACTTTATTAAGTAGATGTTATTTTAAGTAGTGATACTAACTCAAAACAGTGCTTTCTTATTTTTCTTATTCAACGATATTCGTAACCCCATAGGAATTTTTTTTTTTTTAACTTGTTGGGTTTTTGAGACAAAGTCTCATTAGGTAGCTCATGCATGTAGTGAACTCCATTTGCTGACTCTGGTCTGCCATCAAACTCTGTGTGCTTTGGTTTCATCATCTGTGAATAGGGGAATCAGTTGTGTTAGGTCACCCATTTTTGTGAAGAATAAATGTACCAGCATATGGCAAGCATTTATCATGGTAACTGGTGCATAATAAATATTGGTACCTCTAATTTTGGGAAAGATACCGGGAAGATGAGCTTGAATATTTTCATTCTTTTTTGCTTTTTAAAAAATAGTGATATTTATTATGTATACAGTGTTCTGCCTGCACATGTCCCTGCAGGCCAGGAGAGGGCAGCAGAAGTCATTATAGATGGTTGTGAGCCACCATGTGGTTGCTGGGAATTGAACTCAGGACCTCTGGAAGAGCAGCCCATGCTCTTAACCTCTGAGCCATCTCTCCAGCCCTCTTTTTTGCTTTTTATTTCACATTGGACTGGTAATTCTTTGAGCTTTATTAATGATAGCTATATTTAGGATTTTAGTTAGACTTTTTTTCAAAAAAACCCCAAAGATTTATTTATAATTTTTATTTTGTGTCTGTGTGTAGGTATGTGCGTGGGAGTGCAGGTGCCCATGGAGGCATCAGATCACCTGGAGAGATGGAGTTAAAGAACATTACCAGCTGCCTGACATGGGTGCTGGAAATTGATCTCAGGTCTTCATTGGGAGCAGCAAGTGCTGTTCACTGCTGAGCCACTGACTGATTTATTTATTTTATTGTGACACAGATTTCACTATATGGTCCAGATTGGCCTGAAATATACATTTGCTTTTCTAGAGTAATTTTAGTTTCACATCCAGAGTGAGTAGAAAATATAATTTCTTTTTTAGAGATAGTTTTTTATGAGCTTTCCGGCACACAGTTTGGCACTGAGGCGGTTAATTGTGTTAAAAGAGATAAAACTCAAAAACAAAACAACAAAATCCCTGACTTCGGCACGTATTTTATATAAATAATGGATTTCTTAAAAAACTCAGGACTTCAGTTCATAATGATAGGCCCTACCATTTTTGTGAGTGATGTTGATGATAGAAATTGAGTTTTGAGTTGAGGATTCTAAGGTTTACAGAGCTATTAAAGATCTCTTGAATGTGAAATAGACTACCATAAGGTTTTTAACTACATTACTGACCTGATTCATTTCTTAGAGCGAGCCCATCAGCAGGAAGGGCCTAGAGGTGATGGTCTTATGGAGTCCTGACCAGAGCCACCTCTGGCAGGTAATTTTAAGGTCTTCAATTGAAGTGGATTGAAAGCTTTGTTGGCTAAGTGTGTAGCATTCTAGATGGATTTTATCCTGGTTCCTTATGGTACCTGATACTATTTGGTCTTTGACAATGTAAAAGGTGCATTAATTGCACAGGATCACATAACATTCACATGCCCAAGAAAATTGCATGGCCGTTCTGTGATCAAGCACTTGGTTGCTTTCCATTTTTCTGATCACTCATGATTCATTGACTAGAAAAAAATATTGGCTGGATGTATAGATATTGGGAGTGTTTAATGAATTGATTTTGCTATTATGATTAGGAATTAGTATCAGCAAGCAACACTGCGTAATTTTGAGTAATCAAGCCTGTTTTAGGAAATGCTAGGCATTTCTGTTAGTTTGCTGCTACTCTGGTGACCTTTGAAGTGCTGGTTTCTTAGTTTAGCAAAGAGTATAGAGAGGGCACGTTTTCTTTGAGTCTTAGAAAGACCAGAGGCTACAAGCTGGTAAGGAGCTGTTTTCCTCTTAGAAGGCCTCTGGTGGAGTGGATGGAAGGCCACAGCATGTCCTGAGGAGGGCCCAGTCAGTAAGTTTTGCTGTAAGGAGGTGGAGACAGCTCCGTTTGCGTTTGTGTTGTTCGGCAGTCCTTCCACACAGGCTGCTCTCCCTCTGTCTGCTCTCTGTGAACTCCCAGAGCTCACTTCTTCCTCCTGTGTACATTCTTGCTAAATTATTCAACACAGCCACATTTGTTTACTCCTCTCATGAGGTTGATAGCTGTCATGAGTAGCTTCGTCCTATACTCTGTTTAGATTGTTGGCATGTGCTCTGTGATTCCCCTCTGGTGTTGCTTCGATTAGAGTTTCTATTGCTGTGGTAAAGCACCATGACCAAAAGCAAGTTGATTAGGAAGAGGGTTTGTTTTACTTTACAGCTTGTAGTTCATCATCCAGAGAAGTCAGGAAGAGTAGAAACTTAAGGCAGGAACTGATAGAGGCCGAGGAGGATCCCTGCTTACTGGTTTGCTCCCATGGCGTGGGGAAGCCTGCTTTTTTAGAGGAAGGTCAGTCCAGGGGCAGCATCACCCGCAATGAGCTGGTTCCTCTCACATCAGCCTATCAAGAAATTACCCTATAGACTTGCCCAGAGGCAAATCTTAGAGTTATTTTCTCCATTGAGAGACCTTCCCAAATGCCTAACTTGTAGTTGACACTAGCAAGTACAGGCACTCAGCCTTTGTGAGACCTAACTCCTCATCTTCTCTTTATGTGCTTGAGTTACCTGGGGACAACTGTATGGATTTCTGCGTCTGCATTGGTGCCATTGTGATCTCCCTGGTGACAGAAGCTCAGAGGTCCAGTAGTTGTCAGCTCTTTCCTCTCATGACAATGCTCAGTAAGGTCCCCTAACTATGTTTAAAACTTGTCTCTATTTCTAGCCACACCGTATTTGGTACCCAGATGGATGATTAGGCTGTAGCCCGGCCCGCTGGTCTTTGCGTTCTCTTCAAGCCATTTTTGTGGTGTACCTTGAGACCCATCTGAAGTGTGACTACAGTAGTCTCCTTTTGAACGTCCTGAAAGAGGTTGGGTATAGTGGTAGACGCTGGCCCTATGTGGTTTATAAGGACAGCATGACAGTGTTCGTTTCTTCCTAGCAGCCTCTGGCTTCTCTATGTGCACTGTGCTTTCTGAAGAGCTAAGTGACTTCACAGGTCCTTTTCTCTGTTCTCAAACCTGCACTCTTCACCTGGAGGTTCCTATGCACCCTTGGTTTTGTTTTATTTTCCAGTGTTTTTGAGCAGATTCTTGCTATATTTCTTTGGCTGACCTAGAGCCTACTGCCTAGACTGGGCTATCCTCAGCTGTCCTGCGTGTTCCTCCCCAGTGCTGGTATTTCAGAGGTTTGCCTGCTTCCTTCTCACAATGTTATCTGTATTCATACTTTTTCATATGTTCATGTTGAGTTGCATTTACAATGCGTCTTTTCTGTTCTTCCTTCATTACTGTTCCTGTTCTAAATCCTTGACTTACTTCCCTTTTCTTTTTGGTTTTGAGATGGGTCTCACTTTGCTTTCCAGGTTGGCTTAGGATTTATGATCCTCCGCCTTCACCTCAGGAGCTTGAGGGTTGTAGGAATTGTGCTATCTTACTGGACTCTGGATTCTTGCTTTTTAATACTGTGGCTCACTCTTAAGACAGATGTTAGTACAGAATGGGTATTTTAAAACCAGGCTAAATTATGTGCCAATTTGTAATTCTCAAGTATTTTAAATTTTAAAAAGGCTGTAAAAATAATAGTGTACTAAACATATTGATTTGGCTAGCTGAGGACTGGGGACAAAATATGTCCAGAACTTGAAAATGAATCCCTTTAGTCAAGTTATTTTAACAAAAGTTAAAAATAGCAACTACTGTATTTTTTTTTTAAGTATAAGAAAGAATTGATAAAAGCTAAACTTCATTTCCAGTAGATGGCATTGTAAGACTTGTTTTCTTACTATCCCCTTTGCTAGGAGAATTAAAATTTGTTTCTTTCTGACAGCTGTGGTTTGTAAAAGTGATTACAATGTTTCATAGACAGATTGCTAAGCCAGACAGACCCCGTTACACATCTACAGGGCCTCTGGTTCCAATTATTGTCACAGCTAGCCAGCTCAGTAACCTCCCTCCTTCCTTTCCTCATCCCTTTATTCATTCAGAAATCCATTTATGGAAAACTCTTGTGTCTAGATACTAGGCTAGTGTCTGATGATACACTGGGAAGCTAAGACAGGTGTAGATTAGTTCATGTAGAGCTTTCACTTTCTCACATGCTCTGGGTATTGGAATGGGTAATGAATGTTCTCTGGTAGCTAAGAGGTGGGTCTAGAATAAGAATTCCTACTGTACCAGCCACCTGCTCCTTTAGGCATTGTACATGGTACCTACTTGATGGCTCTCCCAGATTTTTCCTCTCTCTCAGTGCATAGTGGTCAAACTTATGTTTTAGGGTACCTGTGCCAGTTATATGAGTATGAAACATTAGACCAGTGTCTGGCCCAGCAAATACCTACCGGCTACTTTTTTTTTTTTTTTTTTTTTTTTTTTAATAATTATTGTTGTACTTACTACCACAGCTGCTCTTGCCTCAGAACCAGACAGGCAGCATACATTGTGTACTGATCAATGAACTAAGTGTATATAACTGATTCATTATTGTGCTGCCATTCTTGATCTGGGTGAAGATTCAAGGGAAAATTCGTACGTGATTGGTTTTGTTCTTTCTTTCTAAAGGTGACAGATTTGGGCTTAGTGTGTTTTTGTCATGTTTGTGTGGCTCTGCTAATCACATTAATGAAGCACCAATGTTATTCTAGTCTATCATAGAAGCTTGGTCAGAGAGATTCTAATTGTAGTCTTTGCCATTAGAATGCAGTATTTTTGGGCTAGGTATAGTAACACATTGTCTTTAGGACCAGCACTCAGGAGGCTCATGGGCAGGGTTGTTACCAGGCCGGGTGAAGGTAAGACTTCATTTGGTTCACGGTTCTCTGAGTCAGATGCAGATACAAACTCTGCATTATGAGCCTGCAGAGAAAGGCTGAGACACTCAATAGCTCTTCTTCTTGCAGATCCCACTGTGTAAAGTGATTAGATTCAACATAGACTACACGATTCACTTTATTGAAGAGATGATGCCTGAGGTAAGAGAAGGGATTGCTTATCAGCTTAATGTATTTCACTTTGCTTTTATAATCTTTCTTTTTTTTCTTAAAAAAAAAAAAAAGAAAAAGAAACAACAACACAATTGAAGTTGGTCAACTCCAGCTTTCTGCCCCTTGAGACCCTAAAATAGCATGTTCACTGTCTAAAGGGTTGCTATAATGTAGCTCTGGTACCACAGTTCAAACTTTAAACTCATTGACCTATTTCTGAACCCATATCCGCTCGTGCTGCATCTGCTGACTGTCATAGCACATCTGTTCTCAGTTTTCCTTAAGGGACAGAGGTTGGGTCCTGGCCAGTGTCACACAGAGGCCTGGAAGACTGAAACTGAATCCAAGAGCTGTTGGAATAATCTTCCTCATTATCTCCAGTGACAAGATCAGTGCTTGCTTCATTTTTCTTCTCATATATTTACATTTTTTTCCTAATTGTTTTTCACTGCAGATGCTAAACAGCAGATTTATCTAAATATATGCAAGAGTTTTAAAATTCCTAAGTAAGATTAATGTGAATCTCAGAATGATTCATTGCCTGATCTGGAATTTAGTGTTGTCAACAAATCACACTAAGGAATAACAGCTAGACAGCAAACAAGCTTGTGCACTTGATGTGGCGGAGTTGGGGTTGATTTCTGGAGCCTCTGACTCTTGGAATTTGTTTAACTGGGAAATGCTGTCAGGGATGGCAGGGAGCAATGAGGAGGGATTGATGGGCCTGATGTGCATGCTAAATTACTGTCTCCTTCATTCTGGCCCCGTCAGGTTCATTCTACTTGCATTTAAATGGCCTTAAAGAGCAAGGCTGCCCTTCCTTGAGTGTGTAGGGAGTTTTAAGCTTTTGTTTTGCTTCTGTTTGGTTCTGAGGTCATAAGCCTTCACTTATTGTTGTAAAACTTTATGATTCTTGATGTGATCTCATGCAGGATTATTTATAAAGTCCGAGCAAAACAAGTAGGTAGAGGGCTTGGAGAGCTCCCCTGCAGACTGCAGACATGGGGGTTTTGTACAATTGTGCAGTTTTTCTCAGTTCTTTCATGGCCTCTCTCAACAGTTTAAAATCTCTGATACAAAGGACTTTTTGGTTATTTGGCAAAAGTGATCCTGGGTTCTGGGGGTCGGGGCCAAGCCAGCTTGAGGTGTGTGTGTAGGCTGAATTCACAGAAAGCTCCAGGAGAGTCTTGGACATTTCACATTTAGGTTAGAAGACCACAGTAGAAGTAAGACTGTAAGTTCCGGATGTTTTTATTGTACACTAAAAAGAGCCGAGTTGACATTTTGTAGAAATCCTAATGGCATTATTGTCTACTTCCTTTCTCTTTGGCTTCGGCAAGCCATTGTAGTGGCCAAGCTGTGTGGGGATGCTGTTAGTATGGCTTCCACAGACCCTTTCAAATCGTGGCTAGGACATGTTAAAACTTCAGTTGATATCTATTTGCAGATCTATAGTAACTTGACTTTGACTTATTTTTCAGAATTTTTGTGTAAAAGGACTCGAGCTGTTTTCACTGTTTCTCTTCAGAGATATTTTGGAATTATATGACTGGAATCTTAAAGGTAAATAAAAGAAATCTTCTGAGAGGCATGTCACCATGTATATAAAATCTCACATGAAATAGTGGAAGCATTGTTGTAGTTAGGTTTCTTGGTCCCGGGTGGCCAGAGGCCCAGACCCACAGACCTGCAGCCTCAAACCCCTTAGCCGCCTGCAGCTGTTCAGGCCCCAGAAATGACTCAGACACTTATATTAACTTTATGCTTTTTGGCCTACGGCTCAGGCACATTGTTAGCTAGCTCTTACATCTTAAATCAACCCATTTCCATTAATCTGTCTGCCACATGGCCCGTGGCTCACCTGTGTTCTTTATATGTTTCTTCTCTGGGCTTCGGGCTCAGTCTCTCTCTGACTCCGCCCTGCTTCTCCTACTTATGTTGATTTTCTCTCCTACTTTTCCTATGGTGCCTGTCATGGGCTAAAACAGCTCCTTTATTTAAAGATTGCTATTCACAGCATACAGAAAGACATTCCCACATCACCGCATAGTTGAAATTTTTATTTTGTAAATACCTAAGTAAAAGCATGACATCTATAGGAATACTTGCTATCATTCAACAGGGTTAGAGGTTATGGACTTCGCTTCATGCAGTGTGTCAGTGTCTATTAGCCAGGAAGATGGTACCAGTTACTGTAGTTATGTGCATTCGGGAAAAAATCTCAGTGGTTAATATTTTAAATCTAATGATCATTACTGAAATAAACTTATAAGATAACAATTTATTAAGTTCCAGAACCAACTGGTCTTTAAAACAAGCATATATGTCAGATTAAAGGCTTTGCAGGTGCCTGTGTTTCAGCAAATTTTTAAATTTACTTATTTTTAAATTTGCTTGTTGAGTGAAGTTTTTGAGGCTTGTTTTTAAATGAAAAGAATGAGTAACGTTTAAAACCAAGTGCATTGATAAATGTTTTCCTAAACTAACAGCGTTGTTTAGTTCTTTAGTGTATTGATTAAAAATAGAAAGAATTAACATCTAAGCACAGATTATATAATGCTGTAGTTCAATTATAACAATGGCTCCTTGGGTTCATTCTCTCCCCGAGTTACTGGAGGCCCCTGCCTTGCAATCCTCACTGGATGCTGTGGCAGCTGCTGATGGATTGAGCTATTGAGGCAGGCTGTGTGTGTGTCGGGTGGCACTTCTTATGTCTCTGCTTCTTGTGCTGTTTCTTTGTTTGTTTGTTTGTCTTTGTGGTTCCCATAAGTCTTGGGCATTAGGTTGCAGTGTTGGCTTTCTAAGGCTGTTTGATTTTTTTTTTTCCTTGTTTGCTTTAGGTCCTTTGTGTGAAGACACTCCTCCATGCTGTCCAAGATTTCATTTCATGCCACGTTTTGTAAGATTTCTTCCAGGTAAATCTTTTAGCTTGTCAGTGACCCGTTGTGACTGTGTGTCTGAAAATAAGCCTGCCATTCTCCTTTTGGGGTTTAGGGACAACTTTTCCATGTTGGATACTGCTAATTATCTACTTCTGAGGTTGACCTTGGTAATATTAAACTTTACATGCTGATTTTTACCTTTCATAATTTATCACACTCCTAGGTTTGGTGAGTAATAGGTGGATTGATTTATATATTTAGAAAGTACTTAGTAAAATGCCATGAAACTTAAAATAATAGAAAAATAAATATTGCTTAATTCTGTATATGGTAATTTGGAAAACTGTTAGTGAAAAATTTATAATATATTCATAGCTATGTTAAAATGACTGCTTTAATAGTTATACTAAAGTGGTAAGATTTAGGTGGTTATTTTCTATTTTGATAGGTAAGTTTAAATTACTTCAATGAAAAGGATAAATAACAAGTTCTCTTTAAAATATGTAAAACAATTTGTAATGTTTAGTTGTTTGCTGATTTTTTTCAAGAATATGCTTATAAAATATGGCAGTATTTTGTATCCTTAATGACTGGGTTTTTAATGAAATCTTTTTCTTGGAGTCTTCTGCCATCCAATGCCTCCTCCGATCTTTTCCTGCTCCGTCCTTGCCGAGCAGTCTTGCTACCAGCTGAGTGACCATCTCTCACCATTTGTTCCTGAGCTGTATCACATGTTTCCTTGTTCTACCCTAATGGCTGCCACAACTCAGCCACCGAGTCCTTGGGTCAACCCTGAACTATGGCGACACTCATAATGGATTGTACCTGGAATTGAGCTGCAGTTTTTTACCTGCGGTGCCATCCTACCTAAACCCTTATTCTCTCATTTAACTGACAGCTCCTCGCGTGCATGCGCAGCCACAATTTTTTGTCACTTTGGTCCCTTGCGCCATTATCACTAGCTGGGTCATTATTCCAGCCCACATGTCTTAATGCCAACATTTCTGTTTGTCTGCACCCGAGCTAGAGAGTTTGTCTTAATGTAACTTTTCTGTGTGGTTGGTTCTCCATCTCTGGGAAGTCCAGCCCTGCAGCCATGCTTTGCTCCTGCCTCCTGTTCTGAGGTGGCTTGCCTGGCCTTCCTTATTCATGCTTGGGAACCTGACAGATGCTGGGGTCCTCAGTTTGCTTCTTTAACTCAAGTTTTGCTTCCGTGTCGGATGCCCTTCCTTCCTGTCCATTCCACTGAGGCCTCTGGTCAGGGCCAGCCTCCTGCAGCATAGTGCAGTGGGCATGCTGCAGCTCCGCACTCTCCTGAGGTGGGGTCTGGGCTCCTTTTTTCTGGACTTCTTTGATCCCTCACTTTTATTTTCTGCTGGTTCCTTGGAGGAAAGGATATTTTATTTCAAGGCCGCCACACTGGCTTACTTTTATGTTAGAGCATCATTTGTGTTTTTAATACTATTGTTATTGTTGATTTCACTTAGGAAATGCATTCAGAAGCTACTTTCCCTTGTTGCTTCTGGTTTCATTTCAAGTGAATGGATCTTTGATTTCATAATGCAGCCTCAGCAACAAGAGTCGTTGAAAATAGCATTAGCAAGACATTGCGGAAAAGCCTGTCCTTTCTGTCCCTCTCTGCCTCTCGGCATTTATCACCAAGCACATCTACAGGAAAGTAGGCAGTTTAAAACTGTCATCTAGAAAGATCTTGCTTTATGGGATTTCAAGTGTATAAAATGCCTCTCATAACTATAGGATAACATTTAGGCTGTCACAAATGAAAAGGTCTATTGCTTTAAAACAGGATTTGCTTTTGTATTAGACTTGCCCCAGAAAATAAACAGATTTTTAGAACCATAGAGGCCGAACAATACCCACTGTATAAAATTCTTCTTGTATTAGATGGCACATGGTTGGTTTGTTTTTTACAATATGACTTCATTAAAGATCATTTTAAGAAGGGAATTAAAAGCCACATTTGAGATAAATATATATCTATATATCCATATGCTTCTCTGCATGAGGGCTTTTCTTATATAGTTATATTAGTGTTACATCTTATTTTTAGATAACTCATTGGCAGATGGGTATTTTTTAAGGACTCTATTCCATAGCAAAGGAAGCACAGCAGTTATGTTGCCGTGAAAAGGATGCTGTTGCTCTTTAACATTAGGCCCTGGCAAGTCCTTCTGTCCTCTCCTTCCTACAGAACTTCCTTCCTTTGTAAACAACATTCAACCAGTTGTTCCTTTAGGACAAGAATAAACACTCCATCCCTCCCTTTGGCCCCTCCCTCTCCTCCATTGACAGAATCTCAAATTTGACATCTTGATGCTTGTCTCTCCCATTGCTGGTGTAACAGGTGTGTGCTGCCATGTCTAATTTATTTACTTTTTACATTATCGATGATAATGTGATTTTTGGTACCTATCAGGACTTCATAAATACTGAAGTGCGAATCTTATTTGTGGGTCATAATAGCATGTTATTTATTTTTATTTTATACATTTGTATGAGTAGTGTGGTACCCACAGAGGACAGGAAAGGGCATAAAATTTCTTGGAAATGGAGTTACAGATAGTTGGGAGCCATTATATGGGTGCTAGGAAATAAACCCAGGCCTTTTATAAAAGCAGCAAATACTTTTAAATACCCAGTCACCTTTCTAGCCCGAGTACTTATTTAAATATTGATGTTTTAGTTATTCATGAAGGTGTTTTTCAAGCATTTGTTATTGCCTCTATTTTCATTTTTTCTTTTTTAATTTTTAAAAAGACATTCTTACTATGTAGCCCAGGTTGCCTCATAACTCACGTTATAGCCCAGGCTAGCTCAAACTCATTTTTTCCTTATGCCTCAGCCTCTTAATTGTTAGGATTATAGCAGGTATTACAAAGCATGGTTTTGTCTTGTCTTCTCCGCCCATGTTCTCACTGTGCACCCTTGCTGAGCTTCCCAGACCACATCAGATTGTGTATGTTCGGGTGATATGCCTGTAGGCCAGATCTAATTTTTCTAAAGTAAAGCTTTAATCAAACTGCAGCAGAACATGGACAAGTACATATATCCCAAGGGTAATGCTCACTGAATATTTATGAAGTAAATATGACTGTTTTCAGTACCCAGACCAAGACTGAGAAACCGCTCTGGAACTGCACTTTCTTTGTCCAGAACCTTGAAAGAGACCCCTGTTTTGGCCTACAAAACTATCCAGTAGGCTTACCTGGTTTTGAACTACATAAACTAGAATTCTTTATTTAATTTTGTTTGATATGTTTTAGACAAGTCTGCTGTTGCAGTTACTGTAGTTGGCTCACTTGCCTGTTTATGCCATTTTATATGGTATGATTAAAATAAACCTATCTGATTAATGAATATTTGAATATTGTCAGACTTCATACATATGTGAAATGTATGTGCATTAAAGTATTGTGTATGTGTACAGTAAAGACCAGTGTCTTTTGCATATGTATCTCCTGAGCTATATATAGGAACGGAAAGCACTGGTGTTTTATATTGATTGGGGCTTATACTTCTTTCAGTTTTCAAAAAACGATCTTGTTGTCACTCTCATGTAAGTTTTTAAAAAACATTTGCCACCTCACTCCCCACTGTCTCCTCCTCCTCCCTCCTCACGCCTTTTCTTTCTGTGGTGTTTCTGGGCCGCAGGCTGCTCACCATCCCCTTTTTCCCTTTAGCCCCTGACCGTGTTCAGAAGCACCACGGCTGATGAAATGGTGCATCCCTCTATTCTCTTACCATTGCTTACTGATTGTTCAGATCATGCCCATCGTTTAATTGCGTACTGTCCACTTTTCTCTGTATTTATTTGCAGAATTTATAAAAATACTGTAATGGAATTTTTCTTTTAATTTTAAATTTTGATTTTTTTAAAGGTGTGTGTGTGTGTGTGTGTATCTGTGTGTGCACTCATGCATGGCATGGCACACACATGGAGTCAGAGAGTAAGTCTCGGGAGTTGGTTCTCTTCTGCTACCTTGTGGAAACTTGGGATCAAACATAGGTATTCAAGCTTTTGTGCAAGTGCCTCTGTCTACCCAGAATCTTACCAGGGCCCCTTTTGAAACAATCTCACACTATATTACAGGCAGGCAGGGAACTTACTGTGTAGTGCAGGCTGGTCTTGAACTTCTGTTAGTCCTTCTGCCCCAGTTTTCTGCATGCTGGGGTTTCAGGCACAGGCCGCCTTACTTGTCTGTGTGAGCTGCTATCTGCTAACACAGTCTCCAGAGCACTTTCTTAGAATCTGTATGCTGCTGCTTTGTGATGAGCACAAACTCCTTATCTTAATGCTGTGCTTGGGCTTACAGTTGTGCTTTTTCATTGCTCTAGCTTTTTCTATATTGGTGATCAAACTTGCCTATTCTAATGCCATCATGCTTTTCTTCCATGCCTTCTTCATTTTAAATTTATATCTCGATTTTTTTAAATAATTGCTATAAAACATAGGCCACAAGTCTTCATTTTCAATATAAGTATAAATTATCGCATATCATTTATTAAAGGTATTTCTTTACAGAATTGGACTGTTCTTGACATCCAGCCTTAATCAGGATGCCTTGGTTAGTGTTTGCAAACAGTGCAAGAGAATAGAAATTGAAAGCTGAGTACACATTTCTGCTTAGGTTTTAATCTTCTTGTGGCCTGCTCCTCACATGAAATTGTTTGAGCTACATAACTTGCCCTTTCACTCCAAAGTACCTCAGACGTTTCTTGGTGTAAATGTTTTGTGTCATTATAATACTGACAAAGAAAAGAATTTCGTATTCATAGATAGATATGACTTTTCTGGTGATTGTTCAGGTGACGAATAATCCCTCTTCCATACAATACTTGAGCAGCAGTCTTGTGCGTTTGCCCATTTGCATGTTGTGTTTCTAAAGACAGAATTTTAGAAATAAAGTAGCTTAGCTAATAGTGTGCACACACTTTAAATAAGAAAAAGTGGCAGATTACCTCTTGTAAAAGTGCATACCAGTTTATATCTTTGGCCAAGAATTTTGATCAAGTATTAAGTATTCTTGCTGACTGAATATTACTGTTTGTCCTTTACAGTTTTGTCTGCCTAATACGCACAACATAATGCCATTGTTAATATGTACATGCTTTTTGAGTTTAGGAGAGACTAGTTTTTCTATATTTCAAGTGCTTTGTGGTCTCTTCATTCTATTTATATTTTTATAAAACATTTTTTTCATTTACTACTTCAAGAAAAATTGAGACAGACAGGATCTTACTGTTGCTCTGACTGGCTTGGAACTCATGTAGACCAGCCTGGCCTTGAACCACCAACACCTGACCTACCTTTACTTTCCTAGTGTTGTGATAAAAGGATTAAAGATGCCTGGCTTGATGCCGTTCATATCAATGTATTATGATACTAAATTGAGTGTGTTATCAGCCATCATAATTTTTCTCCATTTTCTCATTTGAAGGCACCTGTCTCAGTTGCCTTGGACATATGTACAAACCCCTGCTTGATAGTGTAAACTCGACACTGTTCAGTTTTCCAGCGACCAAGTGTGGTGCAGCTGCGGAGCTTAGATCTTAGGAGCCTTCTTCCATTTGTTCCTCTTGTCTCCTGCTCTTCCCTCTAGCTGCCAACTAACTGGGAGAACCAGACACAGTTTAAGATTTTATTGTGACCATAGCTGACAGGAGCAGGAAGTGACTGCAGAGGACAGTCTGTGCATCATCCCTGGGGTGAGGGGGGAGATCCAGAGTCAGTTTGCAGATCAATTGGTTTTGGAAATTGCCCCATCTAGAGCAATAGTCACTGACTGGCAGGAGGCCAGGAGGATGAGAGGGTATTATTTCAATATTTTTAGCAAGTATTTAAACTTAGATATCATTATTTTATTAAAATAAAAAAATGTTAATGTGTATGGGTGTTTTCCCTGTACGTATGGGCGCCAACATGCATATGTGATGGCCTGGGAGGCCAGATGAGTATATTGATTGGATCCTCATATTTTGGGGTTATGTACATCTGGGTGCTGGGATCTAAACTGTGTAATAGCAGTAAATGCCTTCTCTAGAATTTAAAAAAAAAATACTTGTTATGAAAATAAAATCATTCCAAATCTTCTTGGTAGGAATATGTACAAGATGTAGTAATATAGTTCACCTTAGTGTAAAGAAAGAGGGAGGTATTTTTACATTTCTTTGAATTGAATGTTTGATATATCATTGATAAATACTTGTTCAAGCAGCCATATATTTAACACAGGTTCCCTAACAAATTGTCCCCCTCTTCCAAATAACCAAGCAATAGAAATGGAGGGAGTTGAGTTGGTTCTCTGAGAAACAGTTTATATAGTCTGTCAGTTCATTAATGACTGTCCAGATTCATTCCCTGAAACACAAACTGCAGCTCTTCCCAAATAATGAGCCATTGTCACGGTTCCAGCTCCAGAGCTGGCAGAATTCCTGCTAACCTTAGCTCACCCGCTCTAATTTCCCATTTGTATCATGTCCTATTTATCCTGGCCAACAAGATAAAAATGACTTTGTTGCCTTCAGTGACATAATTCCATAAATCCCCAACATAAACATGTAGCAAAACAGACAAACCCTAAGAGCCAATTCATTAGCATCGGTGAATTTGTGGCAGTATGAGAGCAAGTGGCCATATGATTAATCTGCCTCAGAAAGTATTCCGTGAATATTTATTATGGTGTCTCTTAGCCAGGCAGGGTGTGAGCGATTCAGCTTGTACTCTATGGCTGTGGCCACAAATTCACCAGTGCTTAGGTTTGGTCTACCTCTTTTAATACACCCAGGAAGACTACGTCCTGGTACCAAATATGGTGCAGAGTCTCTGTCTCCTCCCTGGGCAAACCTTTCACCTCAGCTTGTCTGTCCTGAATTTCTGTTTTGTTTTTGCTTTTTTGTTTTTTTTTTTTTTTTTAAACAGTTATAAATAATGATCTTTTTGTAGCTGCCATGTGTATTATTTAGTAGATTCTTAGCATGGGTTTATTTTCCCTTCCAGTAGCAGCAGCTCTGCACCTGACCTGCATTTGCTTCTTTAGTTATTGTCTAGTTTCTATGCTGCTATAACTTTTCTTCAGCAGGTTTGCTCAGCCCAAACTGGAGACTGGGTAGTGGTGTCTTTAGAAGCATTTCTTGGCATTGTTTTTTTGTATCATGCAGATATTCCTTGTCCTAAGTTGAGCAGTCCCCACACCGCTTATTCAGTAGAATCTGAGACTTTTAAGAGACGTTTGGTTTGTAGACTTAAGTATTTTCTTTTGCCAGTAACTCTTCACCTTTTCACTTTAAATGAGATACTTCTCATCATTTCACTGCATAGGAAGTGCCGTGGCATCAGCCAGACATAAGTGCAGGTAGAGAACTCTGTTGCTATTTCTAGCTGTATCTGTTTGTGTCTACTCCTACCCCATGCTACCCTCCTCTCTCCATAAAAATATCGAGACTTTTCCACACCCTAAGGCTCACAACATTCTACTCCTTATTCCTGAAACCACGGTTCTCCTAGAATAACTCAGCACACTCTAGAGTTTATAAGTCAAATATTAGTGTGTTCTTTCCTTAGTTCTTGAGGAGTCTAATCAGTGTGGTAGTTACTGCTTAAGTTATCCAGGTTTCTTTCCTTCCTCCTGTTCTGTACGTAGGCACATGCAGAGTAGAGTCATGTATTCACTTCATAGTGTCTCTTGTCTGCTTGTTCCCCTCAGACTTTAACATGTAATCATTTTTCTTCGTGTGATGAAATATAAAAAGGAAGGCAGGTCTCTCTCTCTCTCTCTCTCTCTCTCTCTCTCTCTCTCTCTCTAGCCCAGGGTAGAGCTTAACAGAACTTGCAGTGTTCCTCCTGCATCTGAAGAACTGGATTACAGGAATGCAACAGCAGATTCATCTTTCCCCTTTGCTTCTTTTCTTACCAGTTCCTGAGAATGAGATGCAGAGGATGAGAGAGCGGCAGGGAAGGCAGGTCTTAGCTTCTTACAGGACATGGTGTTGTGATCATGTCTACCCCAAAACAGAATCCCCATGTCTGAGGTCCTTATTCACGTGTCTGAATCACCTCACTATACACCACTCTCTTAATACCTTCCCATTGGGGATTAAGATTTTGTTTTAGTTGTTAACTTGACATAGTCTAGAAGTCACCTGGGAAGAAGTCTTAATGAGGAATTGTCTATATTAGGTTACCTAGGGACGTGTCTGTGGAGGATTATCTTGATTATGTTAGTTGATAAGGTAAGTCCAGCCTAAGTTGGGCCCTACCATTTGCTAGGTTTGGGTCCTGGGCTGCATAAGAAAGTGAGCTGAGCACATACAGGCAAGCCTATATTCATTTCTGCCTGCTTTTTTTTTTTTTTTTTTTTTTTTTTTAGTTGCATAGATTTATTTATTGAGAAGAAGCTATTTTTAAAATATTTTTTAAAGATTTATTTATTGTATGTATATGAGTGCTCTATCTGCATGTACACCAGCATGCCAGAAAAGGGCATAAGATTCTGTTACGGATGGTTGTGAGCCACAATGTGGTTGCTGGGAATTGAACTCATGATGTCTGGAAAGAAGAACAGCCAGTGCTCTTAACTGCTGAGCCATCTCTCCAGCCCCCATTTCTACCTACTCTTAGCTGTTGATGTGACTGACTAGCTGTTTCAAGTTTCTACAGCTTTGAATTCCAAATAAAGTATCGCACCCCAGAGTTGTTAACTAAAACAAACCTTTTCTCCTAAAAAAAATTGCCTTTTTTTCTTTTAAAAATTATTTACTTATTTGTTTGTGTTTGTATGTACAAGCACACACGAGGCCACAGCACATGCACAGAGGTGTCATCGTATGCATGTAGAGGTCAGAGGACACCTTTGGGATCCTCTTCCTTCCTACTCTCTGAGTCTCAGGAGTCAACTGCTGGTCATTGGCTTCCTGGCAGGCACCTTTACTCACCAAGCCATGTCACTGGTCCCTAGGTTGTTTTAATATATCAGTGTATTTTATCACCATAGAAACAGAACCAGGACAGGTGTCAACATAATAACATTGAGGGATACAACTTTCTATTTGTAACACCATGAGAGTTTGCTAATCATAAGTGAATATTGTCTTTAAGATGTAGGCATATCATCGCAGTAAACAAAGATAAAACACATCTTTGAGTAGTTTCTTTGTATTTTGATATATTTTTGAGAGGCTCATGTCCCGCGCCTTCTTTGCCCGCAAACAAGACGCAGTACAACAGGATCCTTCTGCAGCAGGTTTATTGAAGCTTCACACACTAGGGCAAAGAACGGAAGACCCCGAGCCTCCCAGGCAGGCCGCTTTTATAGGCAACATTGTTTATCTCTGACGTGGGCCTTTCCCATTGGTCAGCACACCCTCACCCGATATGATGTATCTGTCCGGGGGCCAGGCTTCTTGCTGGAAAATTACAAGGTGTCATGCGCAGTGACTTGTTTACTAAGGAGCTTCCTTAAACCGCTTAGTCATAGGCCTGATACAGGCGCCATCTTTAGGGTGCGGCTGGCTCCCTACATCTCCCCCTTTTCTTATATTTAAAATGAGGGAGGCTATCCAGTGGATGGAAACAGAGGTTTGTCCTCCCAAAACTTCTGGGAACTATGTACAAAGGAGACATTCCTGATGCGTCCACCAGGTACACCTCCCGACCAGCCCGGCACCTTTGTGGGAGATGGGATTTGTGTGCCTTGCCCATATGCAGACAAACATGTTCCATGGAACCCCTCAAACTCTAAGGTGGAACCATTGCAGTGCTTAGCCTTACAATCCACATGGAAACTATAACAGGTATGCTCTAATGAGGTGCAATGGCAATTAAGCCTCTCAGTGCAAGAGCCATACCTATACAGTATACACAATCAACCCTGCTCAATTTCAAGCAATAGGCCAAAGCCTGCCCAAACTTCCTCACCAATCAGGGAGAGGCATACCTTCCGCAAGGTTAGGTGACCACAATCAGTCAAGCTTAAAATTTTTGCTCATTCAGAGCTGCCAGCCAAATCGTAGGGGATTGTCCATCTTCAATAGCCATTAAGGCTTGGGTCAAAATTGTCCTTTCTCTCTTTCTGGACGCTCGCATCTGGCAAATCAGCCAAAGACTGCTTCCGAATCCCACGACCATGAGGATCCCAAGGGTTCCCATGCCAGCCCATTCTTTCAGGTACGAGACGGCCGAAGATATCCATGTAGAAAGACCCTCTGTCAGGGACAAATCCAGGCCTGTGGAATTAATCTGGACAATAGCAATGCGGAGCTCTCGAAGGGTTTGCTCAAACTCTGAAGACCAATTCTGTAAGATAAACTGAGAAAGGCTTTTCGACAAGTTAGCTGCCCTAGAAAATTTTTCATACTGAATGGAGGTAACACAAAGTCCAGGGAGCTTTTGTTCACATCCCAATTGGGCCATTTGCCATAAAATGTCTAATTGTTCTTGTACCAAATCAATACGCTGGTTAACCAGCATAAGTCCTTCTTGAACTTGGGTATTAGCGGATGCTTGCTTATCTAAGGCCATTGTTACCGAGGCTGATAAATTATTAATAGCCCGAGCAGTTTGCACAGTGTTGGAAAGGGCGAGGGCTGAAGCGGTTGCTGTGGCCCCTACAGCCACGACCGCAACAATCCCAACAATTATAGCAGAAATGCCAAAATCTCTTTTAGGTCGAAACAAACTCATGCTGCTAGGAGCCTCAACCGGCACAGGCACAAATCGTGGCATGCGAGTCACCATCGCAAAGGAATACTTCTGAGCATCCCAACAAAGGGTATAAAAGCAGGTGCTCTGGGCACACTCTAAAACATCTTTATCTATAGAAACATTACTTACAATCCAAATAAAGGGTGGCCACATACACACGGGGGCAGCCGATATTGCTTGTTCAAAGACAAGTTGTTCTATAAAAGGAGCGACAGAGTCAGGGTCTCTAAAGATCCTTCCTGCTGCCTCCGTCATACGTGCCACAAAGTCTGCAAATGGTTCATTTGGTCCCTGGATAATCTTAGTAAGCTGATTGCTACCCTCTCCTTTTTTAGAGAGTGCTTTCCAAGCACGAATGGCCGTGGCTGAAATTTGAGGGTAAATCCCCCAAGGAAATTGGGTCTGCTGTGTAGCATACTGTCCTTGCCCAGTCAGCATCTCAAAGGTCCATTCCCTCTGTTCAGGGGTTATGGCCGCAGCATTTACTCTAGCCTGTTCTTGAGCTACCTCATGCCATAGAGCCTTCCATTCTAGATACTGACCCATGCTTGACAGGGAAGCTTTAGCCACCGTCTGCCAGTCTGATGGAGTCAGGTTCCATAAGGCAAGCCGATCAAGTTGTGTAACAGTGAAGTTGGCATTTACACCAAACTTGCAGACAGATTCTGCAAGCTCTTTAATCTGACTAAATTCTACTGGGGCATAAACCTGATCATTATTTTGGCCCTCATATACCGGAAATGCTAAACTAAGTTGTCGCTTCGTGGCCTCCGGCAGGAAAGAAAAGTTTGTAGCACCGCTCACACCATAAGGAGGAGGAGCTGTAGGCGGAGGTCTGTGCACTCGCTGGCTTTCTGCCTTGTGCCTGTTCTTTCTGATTTGGTTACGAGGAGGATCATCAGGGTAGTATCTCTCTGCCTCATATTTGGCTGCCTCCTCTTCCAAATCAAATTCATCTCCTGGGTCTAGTGGGTCTTCCTCATCTATATGGCTGGATTTAGAGGAAGAAATGGAAGATTCTATTTCATCCCTGATCTCTAAATTAGCCAATTCTTTCCAGGGGGAGGTAAGTTTGGTCTCTTTCTTTCTTCTAACCTCTGAATTTTTCTCTGAATTTTTCTCTGAATTTTTCTCATAATTTTTCTCATAATTTTTTTCGAAACTTTTCTCCCCCATACCAGTACCGGGGGGTCCTTTTTCCTTATGTACAGTTTCCTTGGGGCGCGCTCCCAATCTCTCATCCCGCTCGGTTTCTGATAGGCTATCCTGAACCTCTCTCAACATTATCTGTCCCTCCATGACCACTGGCAAGCAGGACTCATCCTTTAAACAATTCTTGATCATCTTCCATATAGCTTTGGTGCCCATCCTTAAATCCGAGATCATCGACTGCGAAGTACCCATGATACCGTTAGCAGAGCGGCTTATCCGCGTCCGGCTTATCCGCAAAACGAAACCAAAGAGCGCTGCCGCTTACCTACGTCGGTCTTAGGCACTCAGCACCGAAATCAATGAAAAAGAAAGGCAACCACAAGAAAGATGATCAGGGTGACTATAACCAAACCTAATCCTGTCAAAACCTTCTGCCAGTAAGCACTAAAAACCAAACCTCAGTCAGGGACCATACCTCTCCGAGCAAACACTCTGCAGTTCTGAATCCTCCTCGTCACTGAGGGGTCTCCGCTGGTGCAGCTGATGTTGTCTTTCCCGGGTTTTCGGCACCACTTGTCCCGCGCCTTCTTTGCCCGCAAACAAGACGCAGTACAACAGGATCCTTCTGCAGCAGGTTTATTGAAGCTTCACACACTAGGGCAAAGAACGGAAGACCCCGAGCCTCCCAGGCAGGCCGCTTTTATAGGCAACATTGTTTATCTCTGACGTGGGCCTTTCCCATTGGTCAGCACACCCTCACCCGATATGATGTATCTGTCCGGGGGCCAGGCTTCTTGCTGGAAAATTACAAGGTGTCATGCGCAGTGACTTGTTTACTAAGGAGCTTCCTTAAACCGCTTAGTCATAGGCCCGATACAGGCGCCATCTTTAGGGTGCGGCTGGCTCCCTACAGGCTCATGGTCTTTGACAATAATTTGTTTTCAGAATGTTATCTATTTTAGAACTTTTGTGATTAGTCATTATTAACTTATTACTTCTTGAGGTGCAAGGCTTGCGGGTTTCGGTTGGAGTCGACATAAGTGCAACATGGGATCACTCACAGAGTCCAGCAGCCATTACTGGAAGATACCCTCCAGTCGTAAAATACCAGCTCGTAGTGAATGCTGTAAAGCTCTTCGTTGTTGCCAGCTTCCTGCCCCTCTGTCCCTCTCCTGCTTAAGTGTCCTCTATACCAGCCTAGCAGTTTCTGGAACGTACTCATCTGACTCTGTCTTTGGACTGTGCTGATTCTTCTACTCAGACTCTACCCATCGTGATGGTCAGTTTTAATTGTCAGCTTTACACAATATAGAATTACCTGGGCAAAATGTTTCCAAGAGGGATTGTGTACATTAGGCTGGCTTGTGGGCATGTTTGTGCATGATTGTCTTGATAATGTTAATTGGTGTGGAGAAACCTAAGAGTTAGTGGCATAATTCCTTCACCCTGCACTTTATAGAAAAGGAGAAAGCTAAGTGAGCAAGTGTGCATGCCGTCTGTTCTCTTCCTTTTATTTTGCATAAAAGATACCTTCTTTATTCTTGTGTGTGTGTGACCATGACCATGTGTTGCTCTGTAGCACAGGCTGGCCTTAAATTCACAATCCTTTTACCTTTGCCACCTCAGTGCTGAGATTACAGGCTCGCCATCATGTCTGTCTTCTTGACGATTCTCTATTTCCTTTCCCACCTTGATTCTCCTTCAGTAGCTCATCTTGTCCAGACCTATTATATACTTGCTCTTAAATGTCTATTCCTTTCCATGGGATGTAAGCTTTAGAGAGGTTCAGGACTTTGCTGTCTGAGTCCCTGATAATGTTCCCAGGACCTTTAGAATGGTGCCTACCAGATGACAGGTATTCAGTAAATGCTACGTGTGTGAATATTTGTGAGGAGGAATGGATATCCACATATGTGTTGTATGTCAATGGCAGTGTTCCATCCCAGAACAGAAGGAGAGATTTTGATCTTTATTTTTTCTTTCAAGTATGTTGGTCCATCAAGGTTCTTAGCCAACAACAGCTTGTACAGTCTTTATTACCTTGTGTTTCTACTCACCGGATTCCTTGGTGCTAGTAATTCCTCTGATCTAGTAGGCTCTTCTTACTCCTTTTTTGGCCATTCAGTGCTTGGCTTGATTTCATAGCTCATGTTTCAGGGGAAGGTAGTGATTGTTCTCTCAGGAACAGTCTCCAAAGTCTTCAGGAGGGCTTTTGTCCCTTTGGGTGGAGGTAGGCAAAGGGAAGTGGTATATGATGTGTTGCCCAGTGAGGAGGCAGCAGCCTGCAGCCCCGTCTTAACTGCAGGTTTATAAAGCACACCGCCCTTTTCTGAGCTACTTTAATTATGTCTTTGTTGCTTTCATCCTCTGTACTTGTAAACCTCAGACAGTTGGTATTTTATCCCTGTACTAACTCCATAATGGTCTTGTATAATATTAGTGCAGGCTCTTTGCTCCATTCATCATGGCAGGTGCAGCACATTAGCACCCCAAATTAGATCATAATGCAACAATATCTTATTGAAAACATCTATAAATATCACATAAAGTTTAAAATTTCCCTAAGACAGTAACATCGCTTCTGAAAAGCTTTCATCTGTTACCCTTGAAAGAATGATAAAATATTTAGACATAACATGATTCTGTTTATTATAAACTGTGGTTTCTTATGCTACGTTACTTTAAATTTATTTAGGTAAACACCTATTTTTGTATTCATACCTCACAAATAAAGCCTTTATCATTTATAACGTTGTTGTTCCCATTTTAGCAAATGAGATGGTTTATGAGCACTGTTCATCAATGAGACAAACAGTGTTCGTATTATTTGGCACCTGGCTGAACAATGTAAAATTTAAATTACTTTTTTATATGTGCTCTTCTATAGCCATTGTACCTTAGTGAGTTGCTGACTTGCTGTTAATTGAGTGGCTTTATTTCTCCCCCCCGCCCCCAAGATGGAGGCAAAGAGGTGCTATCCATGCACCAGATTCTTCTCTACTTGCTGCGGTGTAGCAAGGCCTTGGTACCAGAGGAGGAAATCGCTAACATGCTCCAGTGGGAGGAGCTGGAGTGGCAGAAGTATGCGGAGGAGTGCAAGGGCATGATTGTCACCAACCCCGGGACGGTAAGTCCTGGTGTGCACAGGTGGATTGCAAGTCCTCTCCACATCAACAGAACCGTGAGCAAGCGTGTGGAGCGAGACTTTGAGTACCATGGCTTCTTACCCTCGGCAGTAATGTTTCTTTAGGCAACTAGTAAATAAGAAAAATGCTAGAACTTGGGCATATTTAGTTAGTTTCTCTGACTATGTTTATTCTGCCTGAAGATGTACTCTGAAGGCTTTAGTGCGCTTCTCAAACTTCCCCCAGTAGGGCTGTGGATTATGTGAGAATACTTGTTCCTTCATACTACTCATAGTAGCTTAAAAACAAAAAAGCCTTTGCCAGTTTGGTAGTGGATGAAATTAATATTTTGCCTAGTTTTATATTTATTTTAGTTTCTAGTGAAAGTTCATACTTTAAATGTTTTTGGCCAATTCGTGTTTTTTAAAAATAAATTACCTATTAATACCTATTATTTGATTCCTATTTTCTGGTACTTATCCTTTTGTTATTGATCATTTATCATAAAGATAGTACATTTTTAATCTGTGCCTCCCTGTGTAGCTTAGTTTGACCTGGAACGATGCACTCCATACCTCCTGCAGACTTTGAGCTCTGTCCTGCTTCACCCTTATAAGTGCTTGACTGAGCTCAGTCCTGCCTCAGCCTCCTGAGGGCTAGACAGAGGTTTCAACTACCACACCAGGCTTTTAATGTAATTTTTTAAACAATATAAATAAAAATTAGAAAATAAGTTATTCTTATATAAATCATAGTATTGTTTTGTGTTACATCAAATAATTTTTCCTTTGCTTTCTAAAACAATTATATATTGGCATTTTATCAGCATAAATTTTTGCAGAAATGGAGAATTAAAATATATCCATGTTGGAGCTAAAGCAGTGACTCAGTCAGTAGTGTGTATTTGTGTGAGTGTGTGTACATGTTTATGTATATGTGTATATGTGTGTGTGTATTTATGTGTGTGTGAATATGTCTGAGTGATATATATGTGTGTGGGTGTGTACATGTTTATATATGTTGTGTGTGTATGTGAATGTATATATATGTGTATGAATGCATATATGTATGTGTGTATGCATAGGTGTGTGTACATGTATGTATATATGTTGTGTATATATTTGCGTATGCATTTATTTTTACTAGGTATGATAATGTATGTAGTCTCAGTTGGGAGATTGAGGGAGACAGATTGTGAGTTTCAGACTAGCTTGGGCTACATGGTAAGTTTATGGCCATCCAAGCCTGCATAGTGGGACCTTGTTTCAGTAAACAAAACAACAGAAATTCATACAGACAGTGACTTGTTTACTAAGCTCTGTTCCTTTTTTTAAAGTTGTCTTGATTGATAAATTAGAAACTCTGGTTCTACTTCTTATAGCATAGTAGTAGCATCTGAACAAATATTTCAGATAGTATAATTCCAAGTAGAATTGTTTGGTAAAAATATGTATATCCAAAAATGTATTTAAAACTAGAAAAGTAAAATGAATGTTTGCTGTTACACTCCTAAACACCACAAAATTAACAAAGCATCTTTAAAAAAGAAAATAATAATAGCACTATGTATGACAATGAATTAAACAGATGCATATATTTTCATTTCTTCTGAGCATTTTAGAACTAAATCAGAGAGTGATTATGGTAGGATACATACTCTGTCATGTTCTGTAGTGGTCCATGGAAGCATGTCACTTTGGGCTTCCTTCATGGTGTGGCTCAGATTCCCTGAAGCCCTCCAATCAGTTGGAAACCTTTAGAAAAAAATTAAGAATGCTCTGACTGGCAGTTGCCTATGTTCCCCACAATGGGCCCAGGAAGTCACAGCTTAAAAAAGGCCCTGAGTGCTCCTTCTTTGTTTTGATGTTTTGGTTTAGGTCATTTCCCTGTCAACTCAATGCAGCTGGTTTGTTACTGAACCACTGTGTGAGCCACGAAGCAAGCCACCTGTAATGAATGTTTAGTCAGCAGCCCCCACACTGAAACCTTTAGTTTTAGCAGAGATCAGTGTGCCATAAATGCTACAGTGAAAACTCAGAAATGAAGAAATTGTATCGTTATTGGTGTGGCTAATGTAGATCCTAGAGATGGTCTTGTTTTTGTAGGTAGTAAAAGAAACCAGACTAATCAGGATAAAAGGTTTGCTTTGGGAAATAATCAGAAGTAGATTAGGAAAGGAAATGTAGTTGTTTGGCTTAGGGACATTATGAAAACAGTTATTTGTTACTATTTATGCAAAGATACTGTATTGTCATCAAAGCAGCTTTTCATTCTCTTCAGAAGGATGCATGTTACTCACAGGGCAGTAGACATGACGCTGCTTTTCATCTTGTACAGTGCTCGCTTTGAAAGATTGCCCAGTGGCAAGGACATTGGAAAATTTATTAAGTTTTTCAAGCCATTATGGTCACATTAAATACTTTGTTGCTGCAGTCTTAAAATAATTAATGTTCCTCCCTGACAGTTTTGCCTCTGCCTGAGAACACTTTGGTCATTAGCGAAAATGCTTTAAATTTTTACAGAGAGATGGGATGATAGATTTGTAGGCTACGGCCAAACTCTAGAATTTACTTCATTCCCCAACTCACTATCCTCATAATTTAGAAATGATTTTTAATTTTTAAAAACTATTTTTTGTATTTAAAGTCAAGGTTTTGTGAGTCCAGGTTGGCCTTAGACTCCGAATTTTTCCTGCCTCCACTTCCCAGTGCCAGGGTTCTATGCCTCTGTATCTCATGTACGGCTTCTGGGGAGACTTTGGCCACACACACTACCTCAGCAGATTTTAGTGATATAATGTAGTAACGTGATATATAAATATTCAGTACCATTTCTTATACAATTTTTGTAAAAAGACATGACACTTTATGCCTAAAGAAAACATTTTTATACCTACATGAATTGTTTCTGCTGTTAATGGGCATTCATGTAATTTTGTGTTTAGGTTACCTGTGATCAAAATCATCTAATTCCCATGTTTGAGAACAAAGACCATTTTCTCAAACTAGTAGTGATATTTTTATTTTTAAGTGATGTACATTTTAAAATATTGGACATTATTTTTTCATAATATGAATAAATTTCTATAAACCTGTCCTTTGTCATCTAGTTGTATTCGTCAGCTGGCTAAGCAGGCTGGGAGCCTACAGGTAGGAAGTACTTGTCCTACCCTCCACTTCCAGGGGATCCAGGGCATTCTGACCTTCAGGGTACTGGGCATGTAATGGTACACATACATGCATACGTGTGAAGCACTACTATACATAAAATCAATAAATCTTAGAGAGAATGTCAGATGTCTGTTGTATCACTACACCTTTCAATGGAAACATGGATTTAGGAGTATAAATGTACATTGAAAACTAGTGGAGAGTTAAACAGAGGCGTCTATTTTCAATAGCATTGCAGTAGTCCTTTGAGTATGATATTACAATAGACTGAGCCTGCACACCTTTCCTGCACTGCCCAACACTTCCCCTGTGCCTGGGAGAGGCGAAGAGAAAGTTATATCTGCCTAGGAATCCTTTTTGAAGTTTAATTCTTAAAAGTTTCTATGTAGACTGCAAAAGAAATAAAAAAGATAAAAATCGCTTGTTCATTACGCCTAATGGCAAAGATTTGCAGGGATGTCATTCTAGTTTTTATATAGTATAGTTTTTATATGGTGGAGCTGCTATGCCATTTTCTTTGGAGACAAAGCTTTCCTAGAAAAACAATCTGATTAATCCCATTTCTACTTAGGTTGAAGTTAGTGCCTCGAGACTTCTTACAGGAATAAATGATCTTGATATTCTTTCCTCCCCAGAAACCAAGCTCTGTCCGCATTGATCAACTGGATCGTGAGCAATTTAATCCCGATGTCATTACTTTTCCAATTATCGTCCACTTTGGAATACGCCCTGCACAGTTGAGTTATGCAGGAGACCCACAGTAAGATATTTCTCGGTGTTTGTCTTGGCCAATTTCACCTTCTACTAACAACTGAATTAGCAGAGAAGTACCTTTAGTGGACATCTTCCTTTTAAAAATTAAGACTTGAAACAAACCATGTTTCCAAATTTACAAATTAGGTTCTGGTAGCTGGTGAGGAAGAGTTTCTGTACACATTGACTGCAGTAAATGACTCGGTAGATTGTCCCTGACAGTGTCGTCACCAGGACTCCTGCAGGGTTTAAACTCTAGGGAGTGTCTTCTTTACTTATCATTATGATATTTACTTGCCTTTGTTTGCTTATTTTGTTTTGTTTTTAATTTGCTCAGTGCCCTTGTGGAAAGTAGCACTATATTGATTCCTATCATGAGATATCTATAAGATCCCATACAGAATCAAGGGTTGTGTGGGACGTAGGCTGTATATTCCTACTCTTAGGATTTATATTGCTTTGCAGATGTGGGCTTTTCCAATTGACACATTAATATTTTTCTGGGAGAAGATGAGGATATGTGGGAATGGAGATAGATAGGACCATTTTATTATTCAGGTGTGTTTGGATTTTCTACCTTTTAGACAAACAATTTCCTGACTTAATTAAAAAAAAATTCATAATGGGCAAAAAGGGCATGGGAGATTTTCAGTTCATAACTGCGGTTCTGGCTGACGTATATTAGAAGAGGCTAAAGGGTTTTGTTCTCTTTTTTCCCTCTTTGGATAAAAGTATGAAGCAGTGAACCAGGCACTGTGTAAGTACTTCTTTCTTTCCTCCGTTCTCTTAAACACTGTTGACAAAGGAGAGAGGCCCAGCTTGGGCCAGGAAAGGAACAGCCTCAGCATGGTGGGAAGTATTTGGCAAATCCCTTCTTGTGAGAAAAATGTTAGTAGAATGTGATTGGGCTCTCATCAGCACTCGTGGCCTGGGAACTGAACTGATGAAGGGCTACGTAGTCTCTACATTCCCTGGTCACTTTAACAGATCCCTTAGACTGATCCCAGCTTATTATGTGCTTGAATGCAACAGATACGCTGATTTTTATTATGATAAAGACAAATTGATACATGTCCTTGGTGTTGTCCCTCTCTAGTTGAAAATGGATGCACTTGTGTGGCTTGAGCATCAGCACCAATGGGCCCTCCATTCTAGTGCTCTTGAACTGACTGTCCCTATTTTAAGAAAGGGATTTTTTTTTCATAAAAGCTATATTTTAAATTTAAATAAATACTTCACCTATAAAGAGGTTAACACTGAGAAATGGAATATGATTCTGTTGCCTGAAGTGATTTTGTGTGTCTTTTGTGGAGTTGTATCCAGAGATTCATCCATTTAGTCTGAACCTCATTTTTAAACTAAATGAGCTGTCAGTCACACAACCAGGTGACGCCTGGTCCTCCAGTCCCTGAACTATCAAACCATGTGTTTCTTTAGGATGGGCATTTTCTACCACCAAAACCTTTAAAGGAACGTGTGTATGAACGAGCAGGCTTATAAAAGTAGGTGTTTTTATTTTCACTGTAGATTTGCCTTCTCTTTGTGTAAGATGACCATCTATCCTTGTCCTAGGTACCAAAAGTTATGGAAAAGTTATGTGAAACTTCGCCACCTCCTGGCAAATAGTCCCAAAGTCAAACAAACTGACAAGCAGAAGCTGGCGCAGAGGGAGGTAGGTATTGAAGCTGTCCCTTGGCTACTAACGAGGTGCATGCTGGGTCATTTTCCTATTGGTGCATTACACTGTGGTTCCAGATAAGATGAGAAAGAGATTTTAAACAACTAGAATTACTCCTCTCTGTTCTGGTATATTGATTACTTAAAACCTGTTTAGTGTTCAAAGAGACATTTAAAAAAAAAAAAAAAAAAACTTGAGAATTGCATACATATATACAGTGTTTTGATCCAGTCTACATTAGCTACTCCTAGATCCTTCTTTCCTGGTCTCCTTTGTGACTCCATGTACCCTTGTCTTAATCACTGGGTCTGGTTGATGTTGCTGGTGTTTCCATGGGTGTTGGGCCATCCACAGGAGCACATTTTTTACCCGTAAGAAGGCCAATTTCCTAGTAAATCATTGTCCTGAATCACGTATCTGTCTTTTGGGTATTGGTGACTGAACCAGACTTAGGTACTTGCATGCAAGGAGAGTCTCTACTACTGAGCTACACCCCAGCCTTTGAACATGCCTTCTATAGAAATAGAAAAAGCTTCAAATTTGTAGGTCAACCTTTATCCCTAATTTTATATTGTGTAACATTGGATCTTAGATTTTTGTGTTATGGTTGTAAAAACCATCCTCCCTTAATTCTTTGTGAAGTTTTATATCTCACATCCCATGTTTTTTACTAACTAGTGACTTCTGTATTCCAGAATTTTTTAGTTTAAGTGTTAAGAATAAATACATTTAGCATTGATACAAACTACTCAGTGATGTTTTATTCTGCTGTGGCTATGTAGGAAGAAGATAGGAAAAGATGGGAATTCTGGCTTTGTCATATACTTGAGCCAATCAGAGCCAACGGGGCACTAGCTGAGGGCTAGCTTCATGCTCTGCTGTGTTCTGAAGGCTAGCTGCATGCCCTACTGTGTACCCAAGGCACTAAGGTTGAGAGATTGGCTGCACACCCTACTGTGAACCCAAGACACTAAGGTTAAGAGGCTGGCTGCATGCCCTATTGTCTACCCAAGACACTAAGGTTAAGAGGCTGGCTGCACGCCCTACTGTGTACCCAATGCACTGTGTACCCAAGGCAAAAAGGTGCTTGGGTGGAATTCTGAACTGTGTCATTGAAAAACTCTTGCCTGGTATGTGGCCAATAGTAGGAATTTAATGGTGGAGGTGGTGGAAGTTACTGTTTTCTTTATAAATTCCTGAAACTTTTATTAAGTTGCATGCATCCAAATAAGGATGTAAGGAAGGGTAGTGAAAAGGAAGCCTCAGTTTCTGATTGTGTCTCATGGGTGACGTTTGAGTCATTGTCTAAGGGTCGTTGTCTCTTCCCCTCCTTTCTTCCAGTGGACTCTCATTTTATAGCTGGGGTTTTGCTCCAATTTGCAATCATCACAAGCCAACAGCCTTGTGAGTTCTAGAGATACTGGCGTGCATTATTGTGCCGTCTGTCTTCACTTGCCTTCCCCTTCTGAAATGTACCCCTGCATCAAGATTGAAAGGTTTTGCAGACTAGGCAACATTTAGAGTTATGTAGGTATCAGATTGGTTATCTTTCTTAAATGGAAATGCTTAATGTGAGCTTGATATAAATATATGTTTTACATTTGTAAATGCATATTTTGCTCAAACATGCTGGGCTAGTGAGATTTAGTTTGGTCATATGGCTAATAGGAAGGATTACTTTGTACCCAGAGCTTTTCCCGTCTTGGCCTTCATCCCAAGCTCTTCTTCTTTTGCATAAGGAAGGTTTAGTGCCTGCATGTACGAAGCTATTGGGTGACTCTGTTTTCTGATGCATGTTCATGACTTAGGATTGCTTCGGTCCCCGTGGCTTATATAATGAGCTCTTTTCTAGGAAGCACTCCAAAAAATACGGCAGAAGAATACAATGCGGCGAGAAGTAACTGTGGAACTAAGTAGTCAAGGATTCTGGAAAACCGGCATTCGCTCTGATGTCTGTCAGGTGAGGACACTTCCTGAAAACATTCGTGCCCACCCAGCTCTTCATTACAGGCATTGGCAGTGAGCTTTTTCCTGATTGAGAAGTTTCTGTGGACTATACCCTGAATTGGACTATACGCAATACCAAACATAGGCTTCTTTCTAGCTGTTTAGATTTTGTATCTGTGCATTTTGTGGAGGTGCAGTAGGGAAGAACATATGAGTCTCTTCAGGTAAAGACCAGTCTGCTTTCAGATGTCTCTTCCTGCTGCAGCACATGTGTACATACCACATTCCTAGTCATCAGAAGTTTACCAATCTGGTCCAGCGACCCAGACTTGTGTAGTGAGATGAAGGCTTTAATAAACACAGGTCATAGTATGTACTTTCTTATTTGGCAATGATAATACTTTTTCCTGAGGTGAACTTAATACAAAACCTTTCTGCTTTTATCAGTGACTCTTAATAAGCATTATCTATCTTGTTATTCAGATTTACAACAGATTTGATTCCACCAAACTGGCATCCTCTGGCTTTTTCCTTGATTCTTTTGTCATGGTTAGTAGTGGTTAAACCCTTAGAAATAAAGGGACTTTACTGAGCCCTTTACAGGAAAGCCTTTCAAGTCCAATGGTAGCTATATTTTAATAAGTTGAGGTATGTACTTGTAGGTATTCATTTCACTGTAATGAATCAAAAAGTTCATGTTGTAATTTAATTATATTGGACAGTGGAATTTAATCGATTGTTAAAAGTATTATTAAATTCAATATGAATTAATATTCTGAATGATAGTCAGAGTTAACTAATTTTTTAGTTTGTTTTTGTTTTTTGTTTTTTCAAGACAGAGTTCCTGTGTTTACCCCTAGCTCTGTAGATGAGGCTGGCCTTGACCTCACAGAGATCCACCCTGCCAGCTGAAACCAGTTATGCATTAACTTATCTGTTAATTATTGATGTAGTATTAGTAAATAGTTAGAAATAGTCAGAGGTAGTCAGTTACTATAGTATTTTGCCAGTTGATTATATTTCCTTTTCCAGATTCCCTACAGTGCACCTCTGTGCCCAGCGTGACATTTCTTACTGTCAGTGGTTTGAGATACAGTTAGTTTTCTTGCTTTGATTCTCCCTCAGTTTGTGTGGAGTCATCATTAATTTTCCGGTTGGTAGTATTTCTGTAGAATCAAACATAATGTTGTGAGATGACATCATAGACTATGAACACAGGTGGGTGAGCATGTCACTAAAAAACTTGCTGATCTCAGTGACAACTCTCAGTTGGTTGTCGAAGAATCATGAACTGCTTGAGTGTTACAATATAGTGGCAGAGTGCTTATGTGGCAGTTTTGAGACCCTGGGTTTGATCTTCAGAACCATGGGAGAATGTGGTACATTGAGAGCCAGAACCAGAAGGAGCCTTTGAGAGCTTCAGTTTGAGTGGTTCTTTTCTTCCTCTCCTTTTTACATTTATTTTATTTTATGTGTATGAGTGCTCTGCCTGTATCTCTGTGCACTATATGCAGGCCTGGTGTCCATGGATATCAGAAAGGGTGTCAGATTCCCAAGAACTGGCATTGAATGGATGCTTGTGAGCCCCAAAGTGTGTACTGGGAACTAAACTCAGGTCCTCTGCAGGAACAGCGCTATCTCTCAAGCCCTGTATCCACTGGTTTTTAAATTTATATTTTTTGGTTAACTTCAAAGTATATTTTCAAACAAACCTTTTGGAGAGCCCATTTGTGGTCAGATAAAGAATGGCTGATGGATGGGGTGGGTGCTCATGCTTACTTGGTTTACCTAACAAATGTAAACATGTTTGAAAAAGGTTATTTTTGGAATAGCCACTGCTTGTCCGTTCTGTTGCTGACTGACATGGTGCCCTTAGTTCATATCCATTCTTGCTTTCTTTGCTTGGTTTCTCTGTGTAGCCCTGTCTGTCCTGGAACTTACTCTGTAGACCAGGCTGGCATCAAATTTAGAGATCTGCCTGCCTCTGCCTCCAGAGTGCTCGGATCAAAGGTGTGCTCCATCATTGCCTGGCTTTCTTGCTTACTTTTATTTACGTTTTGGAACAGGGTGTCTAATCTCCCTGCTTCTACCTACTGAGTACTGGGATTGTAGGCGCACGTCTCTGCTCTGGACTTACCTGTGAACCCCTCTCCATTGCAGTGCTTCTTCACAGTCTGTGCTCTTTGGAGTTTTATCTCTAGATCTTCATTTCTCTTCTTCATTCCCATTTATAAAACATTTCTCATTTTCACTTACAGCTTCCATTTTCTTAGTTTCTATTTGTTTTTAAGGTATTTATACATTTCTATTGGCATCTTTATCAAAAATGATTGTTTTTCTTTTTATAATCTTTATATGAGACTTTATTATGATTTTCTGTAGTTCTGAGAGTTTTTTTTAAGTTGGTTAAATTAAGCAAAATAACTGAAATATTTCCCTGTACATTCTGGAAGGCAGTAGACGCCAATAGAGATTTTTGTGGTTCTTGAATGGCTGTTTTTTTCAGAATGCCCCCACCTCCTGCTGGGTCTGCCCCCTCTACTTCCCTGCCTTGTGTTCAGCTGGCCGCATGAGTCTGTGTTGTCTACAATATTTCAAAGGGGCTTTCTTCTCCTCCTCCTTTCTCTCCTTTCCTCCTCTCAGACACATTCTCTCTCACATTCTCTGTCTCTATCTCACATGCCATGTATTAAGAAGAATGTGAATATGCCTGGAGATTGTAATTTAGCTGCCCACACAAGCTCTCTTGAGTTTTCTGCATTTTAAGTGGCTGGAAACCGTCTTATATTGGCTGCGTGCTCTGTGTTCAAATGTCATGTTTTTAGATACTGCATTTATGAAAACAAAATTGACAAAGTGCCAGTAATGTATAACATAATAGCATTTCTCCTGTGCCCTTGTTGGAAAACTTTGTGTTCATCCTTTTTATCTCCCCCAGGCACAGGGAGCCTTGCACACACAGCTGCTCATCTCCATCTCCCCAGGGAAAGGGAGCCTTGTATACACAGGTGCTCATCTCCATCTCCCCAGGGAAAGGGAGCCTTGCACACACAGCTGCTCATCTCTATATTCCCAGGGAAAGGGAGCCTTGCACACACAGCTGCTCATCTCTATATTCCCAGGGAAAGGGAGCCTTGCACACACAGCTGCTCATCTCTATATTCCCAGGGAAAGGGAGCCTTGCATACACAGCTGCTCATCTCCATCTCCCCAGGGAAAGGGAGCCTTGCACACACAGCTGCTCATCTCTATATTCCCAGGGAAAGGGAGCCTTGCACACGCAGCTGCTCATCTCTATATTCCCAGGGAAAGGGAGCCTTGCACACACAGCTGCTCATCTCTATATTCCCAGGGAAAGGGAGCCTTGCATACACAGGTGCTCATCTCCATCTCCCCAGGGAAAGGGAGCCTTGCACACACAGCTGCTCATCTCTATATTCCCAGGGAAAGGGAGCCTTGCACACACAGCTGCTCATCTCTATCTCCCCAGGGAAAGGGAGCCTTGCACACACAGGTGCTCATCTCCATCTCCCCAGGGAAAGGGAGCCTTGCACACACAGGTGCTCATCTCTGTCTCCTCAGGGAAAGGGAGCCTTGTACACACAGGTGCTCATCTCTGTCTCCTCAGGGAAAGGGAGCCTTGCACACACAGGTGCTCATTTCTGTCTCCCCAGAGAGAGGGAGCCTTGCACACACAGGTGCTCACACAGAGGTGTTTTACTCAATTGCACTGGCAAGCAAGACATTCTGTTGCTTAGATCCTATTGGTAGAACTAGTGTTCCTTTTTAAGTGAGTAACATAAGACTGATATCTGTAGCTTCACATAGACCCGTCTTCATGTGTATTTTTAATAATGCCAGCTTAAAATACTTCAGAGACCAAAATGAAAAGCATATGCCAATCATTCTGTAGGCTGTGCCCACCCTCCAGCTTTTGATGAATAAAAATGATTTCCTTCATTCTCTTGAGTTCTAAAGAAACATTATTAAAGAAAAGAAAAAGATATGCCTTTCATGAAATCATCCCCCAATAAGGAATCTTTATCCAGATGGAAAGTGATTGAAGCAAAGATTTAAGTTCCAAGTCCTCAGGTGCCTTAACTGTGTTGGCGCTTTATAAAAGCTTTTTGTGAATGTATGAACAGTAAATGTTAGAGCTAGGGTAGCTTTGGTAGCTCATATGCTGAGATATTCTTAGAAGATAATGGTGAGGTTTAGGGGTTTTTGAACACATTAAAATAGCATACAAATTTTGCATATATGGAAATTTTTCTGGAGAAATTTTTTTTTTTAATTTGAGGCTCAAAAATGTCTTGACTCTAAAATATACACATGTATCTTCATGTATTCCCCTCAAATTAGAGACAAGTAGAGGCACAGAAAGGCTTACTTAATGCTGTCTTGCTGAATACTCATAGACCCAGAGCTATTCCTTGTAAGATGCCCATAATCCCCAGTACTTAGAAGCTTCAGGCAACAAGATTGTGAATTCAAGGCCATTTTTCTATGTGGTGAATTCTGTTAGCCTCAGCTATATACCAAAGCCTTGGATTTAATACATAAATACATACATACAGGCTGGAGAGATGGCCTGGTGTATCAAATAGTATACAAGCAGAAAGACCTGAGTTCAGTTTATCAGCACCCATGTAAAAACTGGGTGGGGTGGCACATTCCTGTAACCCCAGGGGGTGGATGGTGAGAGACAGGCAGATCCCTGGGACTTGCTGGCCAGGTGGTCTAGACAAAACAGTGAATTCCAAATTCAATGAAAGACCTGTTAGAAAATCAAAGTGATGAAAGAAAACACCTGAATTGACCTTGGGCCTTCACAAATGCACGTGCACACATGCAAAAGGGAAAAACCAAAAGAGATTTATGCTTTGTATCCATTTAACTGTCCTTGAGGTTAGCTACATTTAATATTCTCATTTTGCACATAGAACAAGGTTGAGGTATTCTGCTTCCAGAGACTTGGAAACTGTTATATACTCACTGTTCCTGTTAGATAGTTCTGAGATGCCACATGGCCAGAAAACTGTTTCAGGACTTTTTGAGATGAGAAAATAGTTATTTGTTATAGGTAAACAAAATATTTTTATAGAGTCAAATATATTGAAAGTTTTTTTTTTTCTCCCAGCATGCAATGATGCTGCCTGTTCTGACTCATCACATCAGATACCATCAATGCTTAATGCATTTGGACAAGTTGATAGGCTATACTTTCCAAGACCGTTGTCTGCTGCAGGTAAGAACTGCTCTGTTACAGAACCCTGAGCTCACACAGTAAGGTTGGAAGAGTTTGTCTTGTACTGTCTCACATTTGTGTGAGGCCCCTATAACAGTAGACTCACCTACCATCTGTCTGTCAATAGTCAGCATCTCTTTCAGCATTCTCTTGTTTACGGCTCTTTCTAGATTGCAGGGTTCTAATCCTCCCCAGAAAGGGGGGGGGGATTTTAGGGGCTTTTCAAAAGAGCTTGCAGCACAGTCTGAAATTTGATTCTGAAGGTGCTAGGGTCCCATAAATGTGTTGTTTGGAGTATTATAAAACTGATGTGTCTGCTGAATGTTTAAACAGTTTATTTCATTCAAACTGTAGCTGGCCATGACTCATCCAAGTCACCATTTAAACTTTGGAATGAATCCTGATCACGCCAGAAACTCTTTGTCTAACTGTGGAATTCGACAGCCCAAATACGGAGACAGAAAAGTCCATCACATGCACATGCGCAAAAAAGGTTTGTTTGGATGACTTCAGGATACCACTCTCACTTTGTTTAGTCTGTGCTGCTTCCTAAAACTCCTACCCAGTCCCCATCCTTGGCAGCTCCTGAATCTCCTCACTCTACTGCTTCTCACACATACTAAGTAACATTCACCCTGAGTAGAGCATTCTAATACACATGAATGGATATCTTAGAAAACGTTTTCTTCTATCAAATATTTCAAATACTTGGGTTTAATGTTAATCTTTGTAAAGTTGAATTAGGGTTAGAAATATTTCTTTCTCTATGTCATATGATGTCCTAAATTACTTCTTACATTATTTATTTGTATCTTTGTGGGTTTTTTCTTTTAATAGGAATTAACACCTTAATAAATATTATGTCACGACTTGGCCAAGATGATCCAACTCCTTCAAGGTAAATTTTTAAAAAGCAGATTTATGAGAAGTAATGTACATATTCTGTAATTCACTCACTTCACATGTACACTTCAAATGTTTGGAGAGTATATTCATAAAATTCTTCAGCTGTGGCTGTCTAATTTCAAGACATTTTTATCATATGAAAATAAATACCCCATGCCCACAAGCAGACCCGGTGTCCCTTAGCCTACCCAGCCCCAAACAGTGCACCTACTTCCATCTCTTGGAGTTAGCACCTTTCTGAACAGTTCCTGTGAGCAGCCTCATGCTCTACTTTGTCTTCCGTAGCTTACTTCTCGTGACATATGATTTGTCTATAGCAAATAGACAAATAGACTCCTTATTTCTTCTCATTGATAAACGATGCTCATAGTGTGAGTCTAACGCATTTTGTTTATTCAGTAGTTGATGGGCTTATGGACATATGCTTTGACTTTTCTTGATATTTATCTAAGAATGGAATTTTGATGTCATGTAGTGACTATTTTATCTTCCCAGGAAGTGATATTTTTTCCAAATTATATCATATTTATAACAGCAGTATATACATGTTTATATGCCTCCTAAAAAACATTTTAATTTAAAATTTTTGCTATATGTGTGTTATAGTGCACACGTACTTTTGTGTACAAGAAGCCAGAAGAGGGCATGAGTATCTTCTACTGCTCTCTGCCTTGCTTCAATAAGACAGGGTCTCTCACTGAACCAGAAGCTTGCCATAGTTGCTAAGCTGACTGACCAGCAAGCTCCAGAATCCTCCTGTCTCCCTGTCAGTACTACTGGAGTTAAGGATACACAGCTGTGCCCCACTGTTTACATGGGTGCTGGGGATTTGAACTCAGGTTTTGTGTTTTCACAGTAAGCTATCTTTCCACTGAGTCGTTGCCCCAGCCCTGTTCCTATGTCTTTAAGTAGTTGTCTACTCGCCTTTCTGATCCTAGCAATCCTAGTAGGTATAAAATATCTCATTTGCCCGATGTCATGATGTTTAGTATCTATCCATGTGTGCTTATTGGCAATTTGGAACGATATCTGTTCGTATCTTTCTCATATCTTATTTTCTAATTAATGATTTAATGCAAATTTTCTACATTCTGGATGAATCTCCTATCAGATGGATGATTTACAAAGTCTTTCCTCATTCAAAAGATTGTCTTTTATTCTCCTGATGTCCTTGGAGACAGAAATCTCAGTGAAGTCCAATTGATCCTTTGTTATTTGATTGTGATTTGGGATCACACCTAGAAAACCATCCCAAGTGTCAAATAACAAAAATAAGCTCACTTCCGAAATGATCTTTGTAGTTTTATCTCCTTTGTGCAACTTTTAAATCGACTCTGAGTTGGTTTTGGGTGTGGTGTGATATAGAGGCCATCCCACTGTGTTTTGGGTGTGGTGTGATGTAGAGGCCATCTTACTGTGTTTGGGTGTGGTGTGATGTAGAGACCATCTTACTGTATTTGGGTGTGGTGTGATGTAGAGACCATCTTACTGTATTTTGGGTGTGGTGTGATGTAGAGGCCATCTCACTGTTGTGTTTTGGGTGTGGTGTGATGTAGAGGCCATCTTACTGTATTTTGGGTGTGGTGTGATGTAGAGGCCATCTTACTGTATTTTGGGTGTGGTGTGATGTAGAGGCCATCTTACTGTATTTGGGTGTGGTGTGATGTAGAGACCATCCCACTGTTGTGTTTTGGGTGTGGTGTGATGTAGAGGCCATCTTACTGTATTTTGGGTGTGGTGTGATGTAGAGGCCATCTTACTGTATTTTGGGTGTGGTGTGATGTAGAGACCATCTTACTGTGTTTGGGTGTGGTGTGATGTAGAGGCCATCTTACTGTATTTGGGTGTGGTGTGATGTAGAGACCATCTTACTGTATTTTGGGTGTGGTGTGATGTAGAGGCCATCCCACTGTTGTGTTTTGGGTGTGGTGTGATGTAGAGGCCATCTTACTGTATTTTGGGTGTGGTGTGATGTAGAGGCCATCTTACTGTATTTTGGGTGTGGTGTGATGTAGAGGCCATCCCACTGTATTTTGGGTGTGGTGTGATGTAGAGGCCATCTTACTGTATTTGGGTGTGGTGTGATGTAGAGACCATCTTACTGTATTTTTTTCTAGTACTAGTTGTTCAGTACTGTTTGTTGACGAGTTTCCTGATGCCCTGGTGAAAATACGAGGCTTGTATTGCGGGATTCACGTTTTCCTCTGTAGATCTGGGTCTGCCCTTGTGCCAGAGCCACACTGTCTTGACTGTTAGCTTTGGGGGAAGTTTGAGATATTGGCGCATAGTGTTTCTTTCCTATGATTGCTTTAATTTGGTTTATTATGGTAATATTGGCCACTGGTTGATTATTCTTATTTCTTGATTTCACAAAAGTTATCTTTATTAACATCTTTATTTTTGTTTGGCTTTGAGTCCTTGGGGAGTCTGGGAAGGAAGTGGGTTGGATCTCTATTAGCTCCACATCACGTTAATGTGAAATGGCCCCATAGGGTCATGGTTTTGAGCACTTGGTGCCCAGCTGGTGGCACTGTTTTGAAAATTGTGGAACCTTTAAGAAGTGGAGTCTTAATTAGAGCAAATGAGGCACTGTGAGCAGGCCTTGAGGTTTTATTGCCCACTTCTTGTTCTTCAGTCTTCCTGGTGACAGATACAATGTGACCAGCCACACCACACTCCTGATGGTGTGCCTTCTGGATTGTGAAGTCCTGTGTCTGCATATTAAACCCTCTTTTGATTAGGTTGCCTCTTGCCAGGTGTTTGGTGTGCACCCTTTGAAAATGCAAGAGTCTCATCTGGTTGGCTGATGACTCACAAAGGGTTAGCAGGAGTGTGGTAGGATTATTTGGTGTGTGAAGTAGAGGAGATTATATTCTGAAAGCCAGTTGAGGAGATTGCCTGAGGGAAGCATCCTTCCCTAAGCGGGAAGTAGAAATGTTGGTGGTGCTGACTGTCTTTCTCTTTGTCTAGGTTCAGGTGGTGGAAGGAGACAGACCTAAGGCCTGGCTGCCTCCTTCCCAGGGTCCTTTTCTCTCTGTCATCATCCAGCTTGATGATTCTTTATCTGAAATGCTTGGGGCCAGAAATATTTAACAGCATTTCAGAGTTTGAATTGTTTCAGTGTTTTAGACTATTGAATTGACTATCACTTTGAACAGCTCCAATTCCAAATGTTCCAAAATCCCAAAATTCTTAAGAGCACTGATTTGATTGCTTGAAAAGCTTTGTGTTTTGGTTTCATGTCCTTTGCTGTGATTAAAATAATAATAATAATAGTAATAATAAAAATAGTCTGACCAAAAGCAAGTTAGGAGTAAATGATTTGTTTCAACTTAACATGTTACAGGGTAGGAATCTAGCAGGAACTTGAAATAAAAGCCATGGAAGAGCAGTGCTAGGTTCCATTTTACATTATTTTATCATGGAGTCCAAATGACGCCGTCTGTTATACTTTGGTTACATTTTCATTTAGGAGGGCAGGCACACACACTGGTGTGTCTGTGGAGGTAGAGAACTAACAGGGGACGGGTACTGTCCATCACCATGTGGATCCAGGGATCCAGCTCACATCATGAGACTGAGCAGCCAGAGCCTTTACTTGCTGAATCATCACATTGACCTGAGCCAGCTGTCTGTTTTTGGTCTTGTTTTTATGTGTATAGGTAATTTGCCTGTATGTGTGCATGGCTGGTCACATGTGCATAGCTGGTCACTGTGGAGGCCAGAAGAGAATGTATTATTGTGTGGGTGCTGTAATTGAACCCAGGTCCTCCGAAAGAGCATTCAGTGCTCTTAACCATTAAGCTATCTCTCCAGTCCCTCAACACCAGTTCTTAATAAGAGGACCTATTGTTGTATTTGGTTTTTAATTTTTGGGATCCCCCAGCTAGCTCCCAAATAAATACAGACTTATCTTTACTTATGAATGCCCAGCCCTAGCTTGGTTTGTTTTTAGCTAGGTTTTAAAAAAAATATTTTTAAATTATTAATAAAATTCCTTTTTCATCCCCTCCACTGTTTCCCCTCACTGCCCTTCTCCTGCCTTCCCTCCACTCCTTAAAGGGGGTCAGGCCTCCCTTGAGTCGTTAACACAGGCTAACATACAAGTTGGGACAGGACCCATCCCTTCCTTCCTGTGTTAAGGCTGAGCAAGGTATCCCGCTATGGGGCTTGGGCTCTATCTAAAAAGCCAGTTCGTATAGCCATGTTTCCTGGTCCCATCTAGCTAGCTTTTCTAATTTAACTTAAATTATCCCATTTAACTACATTGTCTCTGGGCTTTCTAACCTCTCTTTACATATACTGCTCCCCTCTGACCTCAAGGCTGGCTGTGTGGCTGGGTAGCTGGCTCCTGGCATTGTCCTTATCTCCTTTTCTGCTCCTCCTCTCTTTCTCCTGTTCATTCTCTCTGCCCGCCCCACCGACCCTCTCCTGCCCAGCTATTGGCTGTTCAGCTCTTTATTAGACCAATCAGGTGTTTTAGACAGGCAAAGTACCACAGCTTCACAGAGTTAAACAAATGCAACTTAAAAGAATGCAGCACGTCTTTGTAGCCGTCAACAAATGTTCCCCAACATAAATGAATAGACATTAAGCTAATGTCCCACAATAAGAACATGGTTCCCTATCAAAGCACATCACTGGTGACAACATGGCATCTAGACCCACCACAGCTGTTGGAATGTAAATTACATCTTTTCTTGTCACTAGTTTATGTCTCAAGAGCACTTTGTCATCATCATCCTCCTTGTTTATTAAAGAAGACAGGTTCTGAGGGGATGTGCTGAGGTAGTGAATGCCTAGCATCCATGACACTGGATCCCATTCCAAAGAGTGTAGGAGTATGAGTTTGTGGGAGTGTGAATAAGAGTGGAGGGAGAGAAGGGTTGGTGGGGGAGAAGCAGAATTTTAGCCATGGCAAAAAGAATGAAGCCTCAGAATTATGTCACTGCTTTATTTACTGTTTTGAAGCTTTATAACAGACAGCAGCTAAGATCTAAAACTGACGTAGCTGGAGTAGTTAGATGCTGTCTGCAGCAGCAATTCTGTGGAAGCTAGAATGCTGCTATCACATTCTTTTACCTTTGCTGTGAATATGTGGTTTTAGTGGATGTAGAGTTGACCTCATGTGTCTGATCTGAAAGAGCCTCCCGGCCTCCGCTGTAGGGTCTGCTATGTAACTGCCTGTGTCTGTAGCTGTGCCGCCACAGAAGCCAGCTTAAGGCACTTCACACACATTTAACTCAACAGACATCTTTCCAGAGTCTTTTAGTTTGAGGCAGTTGTAGGTATTTTAGGGGATCCAAAATCCAGTACCACAAACCCCCACTCATCAGGAGGCATGGTTGCCTGGGGTAGGATGAGAATGCTAGAAACCTGAATTATACAGGAGAGACTCTGCTAAGTGCTTTAGTGAAGATCAAAAGAGAAGCAGACAGACTGCCACGGGGCTCAGGATGGATGAGGCACTTGTTTGGGGATGATAGGTCAGTTTTGTACTGTGCACTTGAATAATTGAGTTGACTTAAAACTCTTTGCCCTCTCCCTCGTTTGTTTCTTAGTTGCTGCTGTAAATGGGATATGGTCGGGTTTGCTTCTCGGAAGTGTTTGCTTATCTTTGAAGCACACTTCCCAGGAGTCTACAAACTGGAGGTTGGGTCTCAAGCAAGGGGTTGTGTAAGATGGTTTTAATAATGATCAAGGGGAGAAGGGAGGCACCCAAGCCAGAATTTTGGTCCACTAGGTTCTTGACAAAACTTTCCTGGTGTTGCCCTAAACCCCGGCATTCACCCTGAGGTGCTGATGGGAGTGGCCGGCCACTTCTCTTGTTTCCTGGAGTTGCTGTGGCATTAGACATCTTACCACCTCCGATGCCTCCGTGATCTTAGCTGCTGTCTGCTCCCAGCCCACAGGACCTGGCCTGGTCTATGTTTACAGGATGTCTTCTTCATGTGGAGAGCCACAGGTGTTCTGAGTTGTGAGGCACTCCTCCTTCTTTCCTTAGTCCCATTTTATATTTGCTCTGGAATGTCCAGATGGCCTTGTGAATCCTGCACGTCCTTTCTTCTGCATATTATGAACACACTGCAGTGCTAATTTTCTTTATTAGACAGTGGAGGTTTTGAAGGTCCATGAATCTGCTCGTTTTCTCTCCTTTTCATTTTGTAACCAGTTCCTTTCACAGAGAAAACACTTCAGTAAATAAGCATTTAAACAAAACATTACTGTTTACAATAATTACTGTTTATATGTGGCATATGTATAAAAGTGTGTGTACATGTGTGTGCAGATGTGTGTGTGTGTCTAGGCCAAAGGTAAGTGTCTTCATTACTCTCCAGCCAACACTATTTACATAGTTCAGATCCAGTGGGCCTGAGATCTGACGAGGCAGTGGCCTCTCCTCTCTCTCCCTCAAGTTCAGCTACATACGGTGAGAGATGTTCCTGAGTTGGGTAAGAGTTTCCCATGATCTTAAAGGCCCCCATAGATCTTCCCTACCAGTTGCTGCTTGAGATGGGAAACACACAGGTGAGAAAAGTTGTTTCTTTACCCTTGGATTTGGTCCATGCCAAGATGGCTTTGCATGGAATAAATGGCACCTTAGACTATTTGCTGGTATAGAGAGATTATATATTTTATAAGATGTATTGAATTCCTTAGATTAAATTTGAGTTATTAATCACAATTTCATAATGCCTCTGTTAATTCACTTTTCAAACTCAGACAGTGTTTACTATTCAGCAGACATCTCACCCAGGATGTTTCTTTGTTGGTAAAGAAGATTAAAGTGTGAGTGTGGAAGGGACAGAAGATCGGCCATTACTGTGAGCACTGGTAGTTTACTCTGTATCTTAGTTACTGCTCTACCGCTGTGTCAAAACACTGTGATCAAGGCCACTTAGATCTGAGGTTCATGGTTCTGGAGGGTGAGTCTGCAATTTTGGCGACAGCCGGGGTGCTAGAACAGTAGCCGAGAGCTTGATCATTTCCACCGATTGTGAGCAGAGAGAACTCCGTGGGAATGAATGGTGTAGAGCTTTTGAAACCCCAAAGCCTGCCCTCAGTGACACATGTTCTCCAGCAAGGCCACACCTCCTAATACTTCCCAAATGGTTTCCCCAGCTGGGGACCAAGTGTTCAAATCTCAGAGTTTAGGGGGGTCATTCTCATTCAGGCTACCACACTCTCTCTGTCCACTTTCTAGATAAATAGGTGGGTTAGGAATTGACAAGCACAATAGTTACCAGAATGGAGTTCTGGAACCATTTTTGGTTTATGGTTTATTGCCAGGGTTTAATCATAATGTGGAAATAGGGAACCAAAGCCAGATATGAGGTTTTTTTTTTTTTTTTTTTTTAATGAATAGTAGACTCAATATTGAACAACCCTTTTTAGAACAGTTGATCTTGAATTTTAACAAGGCAAACAGTCTAATTTCTTTAAAATGCTATAGTCGCTATCTCTGTGAAGGTTCATAAAAGAAATTAAGGTAAATTTTATGCCAGTGAGATTTCATTTAAAATCACTTATGACTTAAAGCAGTTCCTGTTCTTCAACTAGATGTCTTATTATTCTCTAATAAAGTTACAGTTGAGATATGGTTTGTCTTCTTACCCCTATCCCTAAACTTTTAATAGAGTTCCATGTTTTGGCATTAAGTAGGTTTCACTGAGTAATACTTTGAATTGTTAGGGGGAAAAAAATCTTTGTCAAAGAAAATGAATTTTTATTTTCTTGGCTCATGAAATAGAATAGTGTAATTTTTTTCCTTTAAAGCCATTCCATTTTTTCTTAATTTGTGTGTGTGTATGAGGAGGGAGGGAGGGGGAGGAGAGAGAGAGAGAGAGAGAGAGAGAGAGAGAGAGAGAGAGAGAGAGAGAGAGGGACAGAGACAGACATACACAGAGGTTATTCTTTAGCTCAGTAAGGCCTTGAGTGTCATGGCTTTCTGCTTGCTCCAGCCACCCTAGTGCTGGGGTTACAGGTGTGAGCCTTCATACCTTGTAATCCAATTTCTTAGAAGAGCTGACTGGTTTAAAACATTTGAGCATGTGCGCGCTCAAATGGGGGTCCCCAACACACACAAGGATTTCAGGATTGTCTCATCCTACCTTTAAATAGTAATCTTTATTCCTTGAAATTTTCTCTAAGAGTAATAGCAGATGCTTTTGGAAGTCTGTTTTGTTTGTTTGTTTGTTGGTTGGTTTTTATTTTTTGAGACAGATTCTTGTCATATAGCCCACATTACTCTAAACTCAGATTCCTTCTAACTCAGTCTCTGAGTGCTGGGATGCACCGCCATGCTTGGCTTAATTAGAAAACAATGCACACTCTTCCTAGTCACTCTTGGCTAATAGAGTAGTAACAGTACCAACAAAAACCCAAAGTTTTCTTTAAGATATATAAAATTGGTAAGAGTCAGAGAAATCTGTTACAGGGCTGATTGCTTTATATATGTATATGTGCTAATATATGCATGCATGTATACTTTAAAAAGTTGTGAGATCAACAATCCCTCAACATAGGCATAAATGATGAATATCTTTATCTTGCTCATTCTTTGTTTTCCATTATTGGCTATTAATGCCTGTCCTGAGGAGTTTTCTTTAGGGAGGACACTACTGAGGATTGGATAGAGAGCAATGTGCAAGGGAGGTGCTTTACCAGTGAGTTACTGCCCCAACTGAGTATTCTTTTCATGTAAGTATCAGCCATCAATTGAGATGAGGTTTCAGGGTTTCTTTATAGATGTTGCTTTATGTTATAAATAGAGTATACTCTATACTGGGGAGGGGAGTATTCACATTGATCAAGGGCATCATCAGGCAGGATTTCATAGAGATTTTCCTTGAGGGATAAAGTGGGTTTTCAGTGAGTGTATCTGAATGGAGAGAGGCAGAGACTAAAAAGTTCTTGGCAGCGAGGAAGCCTGGGTTAGAGAGGGGCAGTGGCTGACTTTTGTGGAGTGCCCCTTTCCTAGACTATCTAATGGTTTGCAATAGGAGCCCAACACGTATGTGGGAGAGAATAGCAGCAGGAAATGAGGTTGTGGGCAGGTTAGGCCTGTTTTCAAGGAGTGGATACTAAGTTGAGTTTGGAGGGGGTAATGAGATGCTGTCTTGGGAACTCTTCTGGACCACATTCCTCTTTCTTTGGCTCATCTTGTAGCAGAGTAGAGACACTCTTCATAGTGTGATAGCACCTGACTTCTTGGGAAGCTTTGAAGTCTTGTTTCCAAGGGAAGAGAAGGCCTTGGGCCTGAAAGTTGGAGCCATGTAGTATGATGGGATGAAACCTATTCTCTACTTCTCTCTCAGTCACAGTTCTCTTGCTGTGAAGAGACACTGTGACAAAGGCAACTCTTGTGAAAGAAAGCATTTAATTGGGGCTTGCCTACAGTTTTCAGAGGTTTAGTTCATTATCATCATGGGGAGCATGGGGGCATGCAGGGACTGAAGCAATAGCTGAACTACATCCTCAGGTAGGTAGAGAGAGACTGGGCGTAGTGTAGGATTTGACCTCGCAGACTACCCCTAGTTACATCCTCAGGTAGGTAGAGAGAGACTGGGCCTAGTGTAGGGTTTGACCATGCAGCCTACCCCTAGTGACACACTTCCTCTAAACATGGCCACACCTCCTAATCCTTACAATCCTTTCAAATAGTGTCACTTCTTGATGACTAAACATTGAAATTTCTGAGCCTGTGGGGATTATTGTCATTCATACCACCACAGCTTCCTGCCAGGTGGGACCTGGGTGCCACACGGTCAGAGCCTTTGCTCTTGAGTATGAGAGATAAGGTATAAGATGTTGGATTACTCGGTGAACTGTGTTTACTCTTTTGAAGAGTAGAGAGGGAAAGTAAGCTGCTTTTTTTTTGAATAATAGCTTTTTAAAGTTACTTTTATCATATGATGCACACCCATGTACCTTTGTGATGGCACATGTAGGGAGATCAGTGGACTGTTTGTCAGAATCATTCTCTGCTTCTATCATGTAGGCCCTGGGATTCATACCTAGCGATTTTAGGTGTCCTGGTGGTGCCTTTTTTTTTTTTTTTTTTTAAACCTGTTGAGCCATTTCACAAGCCCTAAATGTGTTATTTTAAATGATCTTTTAAATTTTCAATGCAGGATTAATCACAATGAAAGGCTGGAGTTCCTGGGAGATGCTGTTGTGGAGTTTCTGACCAGGTAAGTAGGTCTTCTCCCACATAGTCCCCCAGTAATTACATTTGATAGTTTGCATACTTATTATGTTACCTCCTTTGAAATTAATTAGCCAAGCAAGGCATGGAACATCGTGTATTTTCTCTTCTGAAAGGCTTAAAAGCCACATGTCTGTGGCTCTTGGCCTGACAACTGTTCTTGCTACTGCTGTAATGAGTGAGATTACAAGATGAAAGGCTGGTGTCTCTGTCCTGTCAAGCATGTGTTAAAGTTGCTTACAGCCACAGGATTTCAGCTGGCCCTAGACTATTGCTACAGAGCTTATATTCCATTTGAAAGGGAAGGGATGATATTTTAAAATGTCATTTCATCTTCCAGGATTTGCCTTTGATCCTGTTCTGTCTTTATAATCTTGAGGGAAGTAAAGCTTACAAGTAATTTTAATGACTAGGTGTGTGTATGTCTGTCTGTTCTGTCCAAAAGTGTTTCAAGACTCTTCTAAGATTTTTTGATTGGCAGTAGGGACTGGAAAGTGCATTTGGTCTTTTCCTTGCTTACAGCCTTTCCCTTAGGGAAGTGACACAAGCCTCTCTTGGAACTGTCTTGAACTATTTTTATTCTCTTTAGGTCAGTTGTTTTCTGAAGAAAGACAAAGAGAAAGGGCCATTTCCTAATACTCTAAGACTATTGAGCTTAGCTGTCTTGTGGACAGCAGGTCTGATGAAATGGTGTGCCAGAGGATAGAGCAGCTGCATTGTGATCCACATCGATATGTGTGACCCTCTACCCTTGGCCACACTTTGCCCATGGGTTCCCTTCACTCATCATGACATAGAAGCTGCCATGCCTCACTGCTCTGTGTATGTCTGCTGTGATTTTGGGCACTATATCACTACATTCTACTCAGGATTTCCCAGGATTGTCTTCAGGGGCTACTCATAATCCTACCCAGAAAAGCCTTTGTTTTATCCCAAGTTTGGACTTTCAGACATTTGCTCCTGTTAGTCACAAACAATGTGGCAGATTGTATCTTAATCAGATTTCAGAGAAATCTCTTGCTTTTTGAGCCATGTTCTTGCTATCTGTCCCCAACCGGCCTAGACTTGACTATGTATACCAGCCTGGCTTTGAACTTGTGATTCTCTTGTCTCTGTCTCTAGAATGTTAGGATTACAGGTGTGTGTTGCTATGTCTGCTTTTAGAGAAATCTTAACAGAGTGTATATGGACATATGAGTAAATGTCACTATTTGAGTTTTAGTGCATTGGTGAAAATTTATTCTTTAGGTTAGTTCTGTGTAATGAGCATCTGCTGCAGATGGGGTATCACCTCTGTCTTTATATTTCAGAGCCACAGACAGTTTTGTGATGCATATTTATATGTTTTATTATGTTCTTTTTTCCTCCCCTGGAAGTGTCCACCTGTACTATCTGTTTCCTAGTCTGGAAGAAGGGGGCTTGGCAACCTACCGGACTGCTATCGTTCAGAATCAGCATCTCGCCATGCTGGCAAAGGTATTGTGGGACATCTGAAGTATGTGCATAGAGTATGACATTATCTTCTCCAGGCCACAAAATTCTGCAGCTAATGGAATAATTCTTGAGCGTTTGGGGGAAACATATTTTATGGACCAGCCCATGGTGGGGCTTTGTTTATTTCTTTATTTTGGTCTGTACTTTTGTGAATTTCCCCAGCAGCTAATGAACTCCATGGTGAGGTAACTTGAAAACAGATGAAGAAGAAATTGAGAGATGTACGTGAACAGGCTAAACATTTGGGGGAAAGTAACATGAGAACAATGCAAAAAAAAAAAAAAAAAAAAGAATTATTGTATAATTTCTGTACTTAATTTGTTATTACTTTATGTAAACATGCAGAATTACTAGCTCAGCACAGATAATTCATACCCATACGGATATGTTTTAGACCTTTGGGAATCGCAGTAGTTGAGATTTAGGATTTTGGCTTCTACTTGCCTTGTTGATCAGTGGCTGCCAGGACCTCTGCCGTGCTAGGATTTCATACCCCTCGTCTGATCTGGTGTTTCTGTTTCCATGTGATGTCTGAGTAACACAGAACAGATAGGAGCATGGGTGCATTGGACGTTCTGTCCATCCCTTTTCGTACATACTGGGCAGCAGTGGACAGACAGGTCAATCTCTCCCCACATGGTGGGAACCAGCCGTGTTAGCTCCTGCCACACCACTAATTTGAGAACTAAATGAGATCATGAGTCTGTTTGAAGTGGGTTTCATGATCCTGTTCACAGAACTCTCACAAACATGTCAATACATTTGTGGCAGTTACTTTTAGTGTTTTTCTTCTTCTTAACCACAGATTCTCACATTTTCTAGGCCTTGTGTATGTCCAGTGAGAGTAAGGGTCTACTGGAAAAGCTTCCCTTTGCTTTTGCCCTAAGCACTTTCTTCCTTTACCCTTTCATTTTGACATAGAAATTGGAAAAGACTAGTTTTGTGACTGGCTTGTTGATTTGGTCTTGTCTGGGTGTATTAAGATTGTAGCATCTGGTTTTTGTGTTGACCAGAAAGCATTATTTCTCCTTGTGTGGAACCATTATCCCAGTTTGCAGTGGTGGGCTGCAGACCACTGGTGGTGGCCTTTGAGAATGTAAATTACAATGCCTCATGAAAGACCTAAGCAACAAGGTAAATAAGCATGGTCTTAGTAGCCTTCCAGTGAGTGGCATCCACGGCTATGTGAAACTGCTTGGTGTTTAGTTCTTTGTCAAATGCTCCCTAGTGGTTTGTATAGTAGCTAAGAACTGTCAGCCCATCCGCCCTTGCTTTCTCTTCAGTTCAGGGCATAGTGAAATTGCTCAACTTTTCTTTAAACACTTGCAGGAATGACAGTGGGGAGGATATTTACCAGGTGTAGGAAATTGCCATAGCCTGAAAGCAAGTCATTATTGTAACTCATTGGATCCTATACAGAACCATGAGGGATGACTGGCTGGCCAGCGTCTCCCACTGGGGTCTCTATATGGTCTTATTTCACCAAACCCTCTAGCACAGTTCTCTGACTTGCACTCCAAGTACTGATAGTATGGTGTCTACTACTAAACCTGGCCCCTTGGCTTTGATTTTTAAAGTTACTTATTTTTTTTTGCTGATATACAACAAAATATAAATCTTTGTAGAACCAGACACATATTGAATGAATATTTTCTTACAAAGTTCCTCAGACTGAAATTGATTATTGGTCCCCATTGCGTAACTTCCCTGTAGTGTTTGTCTCCAGCAGAAGGCCATGCGGCCCCATATTTCCCTAAAGCCGGGACCCTGAAACTCTTGGGCAGTCAGGCACTAGAGAGCCCCTGGCACTATTGTGAATGGGTGTTTTGGTTCTGTTGCTCGCTGTCTATGTTCTACCAGCTCCTACATAGACAAATATGCGTAAGAGAGTGGGGAGCATGAGGAGTTGGAAATTCTCAGCACTGCAGAATATTGTTCCTAACATAAATATGCAGTTTGCAGTCTGCTTTCAAGCAGGACTCCAGACATAGCAATTGTATTTTCCCAGTGAGGCTGTGAAACAGATGACGTTTATATATTCTAGTATAAACTCTGGCACTTTGGGATCAAGGGTTTTTTTGTTTTGTTTTTTAAAGGAACTTTCTGCTGTTACACTTACGGTAGTCAAAACTCATTTGAATATATTTTATACTAGATTCTTAGCAGTGTTCCCTATGTAAACGGATATGGATGTTGACATAGAGACTGAGACATATTATCTGAATGTCTTTAATCAAAAAACTGATGAGATTCCAACTGTGTTAGGTTGTTTAGTAGCATGTGTCTTATTCCATATTATGTTTCATACTTTTGTTTAGTAAGTATTTTTAAATTTGACTTTATGGAAATGGAGACAGATTTACTGCATATTTATATAATATTTATGTCTTAGTGAGTCTATACAATGACCATGGTAACTCTTATAAGGGAAACATTTATTTGGATCTGGCTTACAATTAATTTCAGAGGTTTAGTCTATTTTTGTCATGGCTAGAAACATGGTGGTGTACAGGCAGACATGGTGCTGGAGAAGGAGTCAGGAGTTTTCTCACATCTGGTTCTGTAGGCAACAGGAAGAGAATGCCACTCTGGGCGTGGCTTGAGCATCTGAGACCTCAAAGCCTACCCCCAGGGACAGGCTTCTGACGAGGCCCTACCTCCTCCAAAGCCACACCTCCTAATAGTGCCATCTCCTGAGCCTATAGGGCTATTTTTATTCAAACCACCATAATTTGTATCTTTCTCCTTTTATGAAAAATATTACTTGAGTCTCGGGATTTTTTTTTATTTAAATTTTTTTTATATGCCAACCACTTTTCACCTCCCTCTCCTCTTCACAATCACCCCTAGCTTTCCCTCACCCACTTGTAAGAGAGAGTAAGGCCTCTCCCATGGGGAGCAATACAGTCTGGCATATCAAGTTGAGGCAGGACTAGGCCCTTTTCCTCAGTATCAAGGCTGAGTAAGGTGTCCCTCAGTAGAGAATCAGCTCCAAAAAGCCAGCTCATGCATTTGGGATAAGTTCTGGTCCCACTTCCAGAGGCCCCACAAACTACTCATGAGACACAACTGTCATCCACATTCTGAGGGCCTAGTTCAGTCCCATGCAGGTTCTCCAGCTGTCAGTCCAGAGTCTGAGCTCCCAGTAGCTCAGGTCAGCTGTCTCTGTGGGTTTCCTCATCATGTTCTTGGCCCCTTTGCTCATATGTTCTCTCCTCCCTCCCTTTGACTGGACTGGAGCTCCACCCAGGGCTTAGCCATGGATCTCTGTTTCTGCTTCCATCAGTTGCTGGATGAAGGTTCTATGATGACAATTAGGGTGGTCATCAGATTACAGGGGAAGGGCAGCTCAGGTGCCCTCTCCACTATGGCTTGGAGACTTAGCTGTGGTCATGTTTGTGGGTTCTTGGGTATTTCCCAAGCACCAGGTTTCTCTCTGACCCCCAAATAGCTCCCTATATTAAGATAACTATTTCATTGTTGTCCCCTCTCTGTCCCTCCTCCAACTCAACCATCCTGTTCCTCATGCTCTCTTCTCATCTCCCCTACCCCCTACAGTCCCAATTTACTGGTAGGTCGTATCTATTTCCCATTCCCAGGGGATATCTATGAATGTCCCTCTCAGGGTCCTCTTTGTTACCTAGCTGCTCAGGGCTTGTGGATTGTAATCAGTCTCAGGAATTTTTAAGGAAGTATTCATTCATTTGGGTCTAGCTTTAAAAGGTCCTATATTATGTATTATGATATGAAATGAACAGATGTGGAAATCATTGTAAAGGAGCTGGACTTGGTGATAGAAGCCAGAGTCTGAATTAGAAGGTGAAGAGAGCTAAGCCAGCCTAGCCACATAGCGAGACCCCGTTGCCAAAAACATTATACAACCCCCAAAGAAAAGAAATCACATGAAGGAAAAGAAGGGTAGGGCCATAACATGTTACCAAATGTAAAAAAGTTAACACTAACGGATTAATAAGTGATATTCCTAGTACTGAGCTATACACTTTCTAAGGCCACATCCAAAAAAGAAAATATTATTAAGTACAGATATCAAAATCCCTAAGATTAATCCTATAATTACATGGCAAGTCTCAGTGAGCCCAAGAGAGATGGGTGAGGGAGCCTCTGAAAGGGGACACTCACACAAAACAGAGCTCTCTGAATTTTCACCCTGCTAAATATTTAGACCTGAAAGTATTTTTGAACTCCTCACTTGTCCTGCGCAGTACAGACCTTATCTGTGTCATGCATTCCTGGAGTCAAAGAGGCGATTGCTGGTTAGGCCTTTGGGTTAGGTTTGAATCTTCTGGATGAACCTAGACATCCATGTTCTTATAGCAGAATGTTTTTTTAGTGTAGTCTCATACTTGGTTTGCACTTGGATTTGAAAAGTCAGATACCCCCAGTCACTTCTGCCCCCCTCCCCCAATCTGACTGTTGGAATTGGGAATCCTTCAGCTACTCAGAACTATGTTGTGGATTTCTAATGAATGGTAGGCTTAACGCCTGATAAATGTGCATAAACAGAGCATTTACCATCCCTCCCTTCCACATGAGATGCATAGGGGTTTTTTGGCAAAACTATCTCACTTTTTGTCATTTTGGATTTTACAGAAACTTGAACTAGACCGATTTATGCTGTATGCCCACGGGCCTGACCTTTGCAGAGAATCAGACCTCCGGCATGCAATGGCCAATTGTTTTGAAGCTTTGATAGGTAAGTTGTGAGTAATCTGCTTCTTATATGTGTTATGCTTGTTGGAGAGTGCATGGAATGCACTTAAGTGTAGAAGCTTACAGTAGGATTACTTGTTCCTTAAGCTTGTGAACACCCACTGCATCGTCTCTAGTTATTTTAGTGTCTCCAGGAATCAATCATGCTGTCTAGTTATTGCATTCTCCACATCTGATATCATGCTTAGTATTTCCTGAATTGAAGTGAATCGATATGGAGATGGCTTACTTTCTAGCTTTGACATACATACGCACACAAGGAGACAGGAACTGAGTTGCTAGTAAAATCACAGTGTGGTTTTTGAATTGCTTACAAGATTTTCTGATTTCACTGTCTTGAAAACAAAACCATTTTAATTTTTATGTCTTGAATCTGTGTAGCTATTGTTTGTTTTTGTGAAGCAAAATGAATACAGGCACTTTTCACCCAGGCTTTATAACTACAGCATATGGTTATCTGTTAGTACAGGAAAATGAATGGAGAATTAATTAGCTGGTAATTGAGATATACTTTACAATGAGATGCTATAGTTGATCAACATTTTCTTGACTTTTAAGTAAACAGTTAAATACATTTTTATTTCTCAAAATCCTTTGCATCTCTTTGATTTCTTCCTTTGAAAATGAACACAAAAGTTTCTGTTACAGTTTTTTATTGATGTTGGGGGCAAAAGACTGTTAATAATTATCCACTTCTTCCCAGCAGTATCTGGTTTTTATAAATAGGTCTATTTCCAGGGACTTTATCACATGGAATTATTGTGCCTCTTACATATGCTATTTTCAGTGTTGCTGTTTGGCGTCAGGGTTGGGCAGACCCTTACTTCATCAGTTGTCCAATATGTGTCTTTGGCAAATAATCCAATCTCTGTTCTTCATTTTCCCTGTCAGAGATGGAGTTAGTGTCACTTCCCCAAGGAGTCTTGAAAGAGTCATTCCAGTCCTGGCAGAATCCACTGGAAAGTAGAGGTCCACATAGCTGAGCCTTCTCACCAGTCAGTTAAGAGCCTGGACCCTGTGAAGGGAAAGTTAGCCTGGCCTGCTAGTCCCTAACCATAGCCTCTTAGCACTTTAACATAATATGTGGAAATGTAGCCATTCTGAAGACAGATAGAAAATTTTGATATTAAGATAATATGATTTTTCTGTTCCAGGTGTATTTTGCTACCAAATTAAAATGTTACATAGCACTAACAGATTATGATTGATGCTAAAAGTGTAGTGTTTCCTGGTTTTTATTTTCAGAAGCCCTCATTGGTCTAGACTCTGGCTTTCTTTCTTTCTTTCTTTCTTTCTTTCTTTCTTTCTTTCTTTCTTTCTTTCTTTCTTTCTTTCTTTCTTTCTTTCTTTCTTTCTTTCTTTCTTTCTTTCTTTCTTTCTTTCTCTATTTATCTATTTATCTATTTATTTATTTATCTTTTTAGAGCCATGCATGTGCTTGTTTTAAAATGAGCTCTATAAAAACAGAAACCGAATTGAAGTGTTTTCTTTAGGATAATTAAGTATTGTCCCCTTAATATTGTATATGCCACATCTTCATGAAAATTCATATTTAGTTTCTTTTGTTTACAAATTTTAGTGAATTAGTTTTATATTTCGGTCTGAAGTTTAGCACAAAAGCACAGCTCGAAGCAGGAAAGTATTTCCTTTAAGATGACCTCTTCTTACTCCTGGGCTTTCTTCTGTGACGGGGTTTGGGCTGCCTGTCTACTTTTTATAGAGCTGTGTAATTTTCTGTGAATATTAACACGGCCTTCCTTCTGGTATTCACTTCTTCCATCTAGGAGCTGTTTACTTGGAGGGCAGCCTGGAGGAAGCCAGACAGCTGTTTGGACGCTTACTCTTTAATGATCCGGTATTTATGCTCAGTCGTCATCTCCTCGCGGCCACTTATGAAGCAGAGGCCTTGTTCCTTGTTCCTTGTTCCTTGAAAAGACTGTAAGGGGAAACTAACTGCCCGCCAGCCCTCTCATAGGCAGTAGAAGTCAAGTACTTTAACATTGGCTTATTCAGCTCTTGCAGATGTGAGAGTTTGGTGGCATTGGAGTCAATTCTAGATTAAATATCATTACTAACATAGTAGGAGTGGTTGTGCTTTGGGTTTCTCTAAGTTAGTTATGATTTTACATTTTTTAAAAAATGGGTACCCAGGCAGGCTTAGTTAAAGATATTAGTCTGTTCATGATTTGGTTTTGTTTTGTTTGTTTGTTTGTAAATTATGTAGACTAGAAAAATGAATATTTTAGATAGGAGCTCCTGATGGGTCTACAAATGAATTATCTAGGAGAGCTTTCTGTGGCAAATTGTAGTTTTGTTTTGCTTTTTAAGATTCCAAAATAATTTGTTGCTATTTTAAGCTATTACTATTGCCAGAGATGCACCCTTTAGCTATGGCATGTCCTAGAGCTTCCTAAATGCTTTCTGTACCAAAACAAGGCAAGTTAACATGACATGGGAAAGGCCACTTTGTATTTCAAGTTGAAATGTCATCATAATTGGATGAAATAGTCCTTGTGGAGGGTGGAGAACATCCACCACAGTGGGAGTTCAGCCCTCATGAGACCTCGGCCTGCACACCTGTCATTACTGCGTTACTTGGTACAGTTAAAAGTCAGTACTTTGAATAATGGAACCTCTTTGTTATGTCCAAGAATTAAGTTTGTTTTCCTAGATATGTGATAGTTTTTATATCTGTATATTTGCTTGTAATAGAAGAATTATTTGCAGATGGCCCATAGCCTTCTTCTCCCCCCATTTTGTCCTAAATGCACAAACACCTGTGTGTTTTGATTTGTCTTGATTTCTGTCTTTAGCAGATGGCATGTATTACTCTTCTCTCAAATTTTAAAATATCATAGTTCTGGCCTTTATCATTTGTCGGCAACTTCAGCAACCCTTTCCCTGCCTTCCTCGGTGTTTCCTGGATTCTGCTCATCCCTGCTTCTCTGTCCTGGCTTACCCTGCACCCACTCCTGCGCTTCTTCCTGCCTGTTTGTGTCTTGTGTTTAGACTTCCACTCTTTAAACTGCTTGGTCCCATATGTCTTCTGCAGAACCCAAGCATTATCCTAAGAACAGCTGAGGTTCAGAATTCATTTTGGTGTCTCTTGTAAAACTGAGCAAGGCACAGTAATACTTAACTTTCTGCTTCAGAATTTTCATGTATACAAACTTGGGTCTTTTAACTTGATAGGCGTTTCCAAATTGACTTGAATCTACTAGTTATTAAATGGGTGAATCATTGGTGTGTGTGTGTGTGTGTGTGTGTGTGTGTGTGTGTGTGTGTGTGTGTGTGTGTGATGTTATGAAAATGTAATCAGCAGAACACAGCCAGAAAAGAACCGCAGACAATGCAGGTTGATGGACTTTGTGAAACTAGGGTGTCAGTGTTGTCAAGGAGAGAGGCATCCCCTATGGCCAGGGCTGGTACTCTTGCTGACTTCTTGCTTGGCTGCCATGCATGAGACCACATTAAGAGAATGGTTTGGTTTGAAGTGGGGTGCTCTGGTGAGGAGGAGGTAGTTTTGCCACCTCGTGTCCCCAGAAGTTGTTATTGGGCACAGCAGAGCAGGTGAGAGAGCAGTGTTGTCCAGAGAAGGCAGAAGGTCCTCCAGACAGGGTCCTTTTGGCTTTCTTCTGCTGCTGGGTGAGAAGGAAGCCTTGTTTCCTGTTAGCTCCCCTGATGACATGCTTTCCTTGTGTTTTCTTCAGTAGCAGGGCTGTCTGTCTTTTCTCCCTCTACTGATTCTTACTTTCTGTAACAGTGTTTGCTTTAGTTTGTATAACCCTGCAGGCTTACCCTGTGAGTTTCCTGTGTGGAAAGTTGGGGTTTGATTACCCCTTTGGCCCTTTACAACAGTGGAAAGGTATTATATAACCTTGCCTACCTTCACCGTCTTTTCTCTTTGTACATCTGTCCCTAGCATCTCTGACCCTGGCCTTTCTCTGCCACTCTAGAAATTGGAAATATGTCTCTTCAAATTGCTTCTGAGCAGCCTGTCTGGGGCTTCCATAGACTTGCCATTTTGACATGTTTGGGATTAGCTCCTTCACCTTTAGTCTCAAATATATTTTTATTTTATTTTTATCTTTAAATCAGAAACCTTAGATTCCTGCCCCTAAGCTTTTTTTCTCCATGTATCCATTCAGTTTTAAATTTTCATCACTGCTGACTCATAGTGAGTCTTGGATTGCTTCACTCAGAAGCTGCCCTGCGTTCTTCTTAAGGCCTCCAGTGTCTGCCAGCCCTCATTGCTTCAGTCTTTTGTTAGGCCAAGTGTCACTGTGTGAGTTGCAGGCTTTCTAGCTTAAGGTATTCACTTACTAGTCTGTACAACATAACAGGTTTGGGTAGGGTTTAGACGGGGCTGGCCTCACTATGTAGCCCTGGGAACTTGCTCTGTATGCCAGGTGGCCTCGAACTCACAGAGATCCACTAACCTTTGCCTCTTGGGCACTGGGATTAAAGATGAGCACCATATACCCAGATCTGATATTTTCTTTACCTGGCTCTAACCTGTTTTAGTCTCCCTTTTGCCCACGCTTCATGCCATTCCTTAGCCATTTCCTTTTTGTGCCTGAGTATGGCTTTCAGTTCTCACCCTCTGCTGGTTTCTACACTTTTCATATTCATCGAGTCTTCCTTGAAGATTTTTCTAACAGCCCTAGGTAGAGTGGTGCAGCTTTCTCTCTGGTACCCACTTCCTCCCATCATGGTGTAATAGCCTGACATCTTTCAAGGAGTCTATCTCAATTGCATCCATTTCTTTTCATATGAGATTTAATCTGGGAAAGTGGCAGCTGTGACATAGTTTAAAATGATTTTTCACTGTTAAGGGACCTACTGCAGGTACCTAAGCTCTATTTATTTACCTGTGTTCTTCCTCATTGGGCCCCTCTGAGGACAGAGTCGTATCCTATTTATCTCAGTAACCTAATGCATAATACATATTTGATATTAATGTGCTGTGCTAATGACCCAGTCAGTCTTGAGCCTTTTCTAGAAGCATGCCGTAGTCCTAGTGCTAATGAGTGGAATTGCTGGGACCCAGGTCTAGATCTTTCCAGTCTAATTTGTGATACTACACTGGGATAAGCCAAAAAAAAAAAAAAAAAGAAGGATGTGAGTGAAATACCTTGATGGGTAGCCATGGTCATCCAAGGAGAAATCACAAGGTTTGTTTGTTTGTTTTTCAAGAAAGCGAAGAAGCAACAAGAAAATGAATTGGAATGTTTATGTGAGTCTTGAGTTGTGGAGGAGTTGGGAATGGTCAGAGGAGAAGGCTGATGTATCAGTGCTGTTGATACCTTGGTATCGATAGGTTGTTTTCTTTGACCCAGCATTGGGTCTAGTGCTTTCTGCTGCATTACTCATTGAGATAACAGGAAACACTGTGAAATAGGCACTAGGATTATCTTTGGCTTATTCCTGAGGAATAGGGCTTTGGAAAGAATAAATAAATTACCAGTGTGGAATCAGGATTAAACCTAGGCATCCCACTAGATGGATCTGCAGCTCTCCCTAACACCAGACTCCCTAGCTTAATGTGAAAAGTGAAGAGTTCCTGCCTGAGTGCATGTGAGGTAAAAGATACCCAGAGGCGCTTGAAATTATGACTAGAGGTTATTGTAGGGGATAAAGTAATCCAAACTGAAGCAGGAATGAAGATCTGTAAAAATGGTGACATATCCCAGAGGAGACAGGCAGGTCAGAGGCCTATTTGGAAGCTTTATTTCATAATGGGAGGAGAGAGAATGTGATAGAGAAAGAACATGGAAGGGTGAGGAGAGGATGGCATCTAGGAGAATTTTCTCTGGGGAATAAAAGGGAGAGGTTGTTGATTTGCTTGATAGTAGGCCTTTTGTGGGCCTATTGATATTTAAACCCCACCTTTAAACGTTGTCTGTGAATTTCCCACTTTTTTACCTATGTGTTATAAAGGACCCTTAATTTTCATGTGCCCTGCCAAAACCAAACTTTAGAAAAATAGTTCTTTTCCGGTTATTTTTCTCACTTATTTTAAAAAGCCTAATGTCAAGATCTGAGAGTAGGTCTAGGTAAAGGCTCCTAAACCTGAAGGAAAAACACTTTAATCTCAAGGATATTGGAATTAAATTGCTCCTGGATTTAACTCAGCCAATGAGATAATATAGCAGGATTTTTCATAATGTTTTTTTATTACTATATTTCAAGCAAACACTTGGGTGAGCTATGTTAAGGCATGGTCTAATAGTTGGGAGAGCTTGTGAACTAGGTGTGGGGTGTTTCCACTCCGTCTGACACAAGCTCATGACCATGAAATGAAATAAGAGGTCTGAGGTGACTATCACTGGCTACAGCCGCTTTCTAGGTCTGGGCATGTGGATGGGAGAATGTGAATAAAACAGTAGTTTAATACAGTGTATTAGGTTCAGCAAACGTGGAACTTAGTTTTAAGAGGCTCTTTTCCTCCCCAGCTTAATAGGCTAATTAGAGTCACTACAGGCAGTTTGAGTGGTGAATACACTTTTAAAAAATTAGTTTGCTAACACTATTGAATTTGCAGTAAGTGGAGTCAGCATCTGAAATAGTTCAGTATTTCAAATAGTGACATTTTATTTAGTGCTCCAGAGTGTGTTAAATGACTCCCTTGAGCACTAAAGGCATCATTCCATTTTCCAGGACCTGCGCGACGTCTGGCTCCATTACCCTCTCCACCCACTCCAAGTGAGTATGGCCTTCTTGTCTACAGTGAGTCTTACAACTCATGGCTTTCTCACTTCCCCCACCTTTATCCTTTGCTTCTCCTGCTTGCAGTCATGACTTTGTGTTGGGTACCAGAAATGTACCCAGGTGTTGTGTGTGCTCATGAGGTCTGGAAAATCATGGGAATCGTGTTTCTCACAAGACAGAAAGCTGTTATGTGGGTATAGTCCTGTTCCTACACATACGAAGTAGCTATCTTAACTCTTACCTACCCTCATACCTGCTATTGTAGGGAAAATTATGTTAAAGCTGATTTTACGTTGAGTGGAAGAGCTGAACAAATAATTAATATTGCTAAGTTATAACCTATTTGGGGGCCTTAGAAATTGATTGGGATTGCATAAAATTTACTGCACATTGATTTAGAAATTTAAAAGATCTGTTCATGGTGACTTGCTTTTCCTCAGTTTGCTTTCAAAGTTTCTATTCTTTGTTTTCTTGCTGCTTCATTTTAGGATATATGTATATATATTTCACCTAGTCACACATCTTATATGTGAATATGTATTTATCATAGATAATAATCACTAGTGATCAAATGTTCACAGGAGGTTTTATAATAATAAATAGCAACTCAGAGTGCTTTAAGAATATTCTATTAAAAATATATAGTTGCCCAGTGTTGTTGAGAATGTTAATTTTTATTTCTTACATTTTCTCCTTGCCAGTTGTTAAATGTTTATTGTTACATGGAGCACCACCTGTTTAGGGGAACAATAATATCCGCTGGAACCTGAATTCAGTTGTAAGGATGCTCATTTGCCCAAAGTTTGGTCTCTAGTAGGTACACAGTTACTCTAAAATCAGATTCTTAAGGGGCAGTTCTCAGGTAGCACCTGGAAACTTGTCAGAGGAAACTCCAGCACCCACTGTAGGCGGAAAAGCCTGGAGTTTTTCTACTCTCTGGTGGGGCCCTGAGAGTAAAAGCCCTGCCAGTGAGGGTAAAGCTAGAGAACTATTGCCTTTTGGCTATATCAAGTGGAGTTTGAGAATCACTGGGCCCTGGCACACACACAGACACACACACAGACACACACAGACACACACACACATATGGCAGCTGCTCTTCACCTTGCCTCTTCCTTAGAGAGTTAGTCTAATACCAGGGATTTTGAACTATCTGTGTGCAGAACTTGGCCTTGAAATTTGAATGAAGATTGGAAAATATTATTTGAGCCTTCTTTAAATATTAGGTTTGTTTGCAATTCTAAGAGATGAGAAAGAGGCTTTCACTTTTTATTTGGCATTTCAGAAATTTCTGCCCATGGGAGATGGAATTTTACAGAACAATGTCTTGCAATTGATAATTATTCTTGTAACAAAATCTACATGTGGTTTTTTATTTTATTTCTATTTTTCTGTAGCTACAAGAGCCAAATACAGATCGACAGCTCATTGAAACTTCTCCAGTTCTACAGAAACTCACAGAGTTTGAAGAAGCAATTGGAGTAATTTTTACTCATGTCCGACTTCTGGCAAGGGCATTCACATTGAGAACCGTGGGATTTAACCACCTGACCCTGTGAGTTAAAAGGACTCTTGTAGCCCCTACTTGGTCCTTTAGAGGAGGGAGTTCCAAACCTTCCTGCTCTTCAGAGGAGCTCAGAAGGCAGACACACTGCAGGCGAGGCATGTGCCAAGCCAGACAGCAGCAGCCAGTGGTGTGGACCAGGGATCATACTCTAACCCCATGCCTTTGGTTCTCTTGACAAACATCTTGATGTCTTCACGAAGTTTATGAGAGCTGAAGGAAGCAAAACCATCGTTCATACAGAAACATGTATTAAATATTATCAGCTGTGTAAGCATGTGATTTGTCACCTCTTGCCATAACATCTCAGAAACAGCCATAGACTAAAGAATGATTAGTATGGCTGCTTTTTAGTACAACTTTCAAACAGGCTGTCACTGGATATGGCTTTCCAACTCCTACACTAGATAATTGATTTATTGAGATGATTGAAGTTAAAAATAATAAAAAACTTTGCTAAAGATTAAAACCCTGGGTTCAGTCCTTAACACAGAAAAAACCAAGTAGCAAAATTGTAGGTGTGAGTGTTTGTGAAGGTCTATATAATATGTTTTTCCCTTCTCTTGAGTGGAAAATTCCCAACTCTCTTTAAACTGTAAAATTAAAGACTCTTAAAGATTTTGTAAATTAAATTCCAGATTTGAATAAATAACATACATATATAATAGCTTTAAAAAAATCTAGGGCTCTTTTCTTTCTTCAATGAGTGCTTTCTATATTTTGTTGTATTTTTGAGTTGATTGCACTCCACTTTTGCCAAGATGCGGTTTCCTGATCTTAACTTAGTAGTCATTTAAGCCTTAAAGTACTTACTTAGAGCTAATGGATTGGTATAGGAGTTAAAGTGTGTACTGCTCTTTCAGAGGGCCTGAGTTAGGTTCCTAGTACCCATGTCAGGTTCTCACAACCATTGCTAACTACGGCTCCAGGTGATCTAACACCCTCTTCTGGTCACCTATACACAAACACATATGCAATACTCACCACACATATGCAATTAAAATAAAAATTTTATTTAACAATTAATTTTCCATATTTTTCCTCAGTTGAGGGTGTAAGAGTATTATATTTAGGCTTAAGCTTTAACGCAAAATTAACCAATTATGATTTTTAAGTTATAATCTTAAAAATTAATTGTTTTTAAATCAACAAATGCTTATTGGTTTATTTACAGTAATGTTTCTTTTTTCAGAGGCCACAATCAGAGGATGGAATTTCTAGGTGACTCCATCATGCAGCTGGTAGCCACCGAGTACTTGTTCATTCATTTCCCGGATCATCACGAAGGACACTTAACAGTGAGTTTGTCTTCACTTATTTCCTCTCACAACTTTGCAGGATGATAGAGAGCAAGGAATGGGGGTCAAAATACACACCTGCTTAACCTATAACTTAGTTCTTTATGACTATGATAGTCAAAGACAGGGATAAGGTGATTACAAGTACTCTGCTGTATAAGTTGTGTGTGTGTGTATGTGTGTACCTGCACACATTTTAAATAGTGTGAGTGAGTATAACTCGATGCAAGGTAGAGTGTCAGGTATTATATAGAGGCACAGGCCCATGTGGTCAGGAAAGATTCTTCTCAGGGAGGGCTTCGTGGGCACGGTAATTTTGGCCCTTTCAAGGTGGGTAGGACTTAGCCATTGTGACTTCAGTAAGAGTCAGTTTGCTGCAGTGGCTTCCTTCACACCGAGTCCAGAGAACCAAGGGCACAGTGTCAGACACTGGACTAAGGTAGCAGGGACTCACGTGGCTCTGTCCAGAGACAACAGACTTCATTAACTTTGGTTTGCTGTGTAACGTAAGTAACGTACAGGTGAAAGGTCTGCAGCCCCCGAGCTTGTGGCACTGAGGGGCTTCTCAGAAGGCATTGGGAAAGCTGGGCTGTGCTAGAACACTGTGCATTGGGCTGTTCTTCCATGTGATCTCCATTGTGTTGGAGCTAATAGCATTTCTTTCATACTTTGTAAATTGTTGGGTGTGGTTTTCCTTGGATAGAATTAAATCTTAGTTCTGCAACTGTGAGACCTAAGTACCAGAGGTAGAGAGAGTGTGGTATTTCTCAGCTCAGCACCCACCCATGCACTGAGTGACTGCTTCTCATGTACCATGTGCTTCCATGTACTGCGAAGGGCTCAGGAATCAGCAGGACCTCTTACGTTAGTTTTAAGTGAATCTCTTGATTGCTGCTTAAAATTAACTGCTTTTAAAAAGACAAGGCTTTCTTTAGTTGATAATTGAATTTAGAAAATATGAACCTTTTTGAGAGCTAGTGTCTTACATCCTGCTTATGAAAACAATAAATTACGTATTTATTCTTCTCCTTAGAGAAGAAGCTTTATAGATGTCAAAAGTATTTTGCTTATCTGAGAAATAGCAAACCATACCAAATAACTTGAAGTAACTGTTTAAAGACTCTGTGGAAAATATGTGGTTCAAATGGGCATCCTCCTACCCCTGGTGTTCTTCTGTAATTACGTGGACTCTAAGATCTTATGGCGATGGGACGGACCTTTCTTGAGTTGCACTACTGCTCACTAGACCCAGTACTGAGTAACAATGAACTAAAGCACAGGCGCATCGGAATCCTGCCAGTGAGCAGATGAAGCCGACCCAGGGCAGTGCTGTAGATTAGGGCCTGGTTCATCTCCACAGTCACTTCAACACTAGGAGTGTGTCTTACTTATGGTTTCTATTATTGTGAAGAAACACCCTGGACACAGCAACTCTTATAAAGGAAAGTATTTAATTGGGCAGCTTACAGTTCAGAGGTTCAGCCCATTATCATTATGGTGGGACATGATGGCATGCAGGTGCTGGAGAGGCAGCTGGACATTCTATGCAGGCAACAGGAGTAAAATGAGTCACTGGGCTTTGGTTTTGTTATTTTGAGATAAGTTTTGTTCTGTAGTTCAGGCCGGTTTCAAACTCATGGAATTTTCTTGCCTGAGTCTCCAAACTGTTTGCATTATGGGTGTGGACCAGCACATCCCACTTCAGAAGTAGCTTTAAAGTATTGTTACAGGAAGGTTTGGGAGAAATGAATAGCTTTAGCAGATCTGTTGGCAAGACAAAAGTAATCTGTCATAGGCACATTTAAACATCGATGTGATTGCTTGATTGCTCCCTCCTTGAAATGGCATCCCCATTGGCTTCTGCCACTCTCTAGTCTGGACTTTGGTGTACTTCTTTTCTCAGCTGCTGTGTCTTTGCCTCCTTTGCATGTTCAGCCTATTCTTTACAACTAGCAAATATGTTAGCACCTAAGAGGTCACTACTAGATCAGGTCTCCTACTAATATATTGTCTCAGACAGTCTAGTCTATATGCATCAGCAACTAGAACAAAGTGGGGGAGAAGCAGACTGAAAAGAGAATGATAAAATAAATGATAAAATAAAATAAGTCTCTTCAGGCTCACTCTGTCCTGAACCTCCGTTCAGGTGCTAAGACAGATCCAGTCAGTGTTCTTTCACCTCAGTCTTCTTGCTGTTTCCTGAGTAATGGGTTAATGACATCAGCCATCCACTTCTGTGTGTCAGAAACCTGGAAGTTGTCTTTGTCTCCTCCTAATGGCGGTCTGGAGCCTGTGTGTCTTTGTGTTAGCACCCAACCTCCGTGCCCATAGCTACCCTACCAGTCCTGATCATTCCATCACTAAAGGTGAGTTCTTCATAGCTATCAGAATGGGATTGTCCAGGAGACCTGATTAGAAGGAATAATATTCATAAAATTATAAAGGGTGGGAAGCTTAAGGTTCTGGTCATACAACACACGGTAGCAGAGCACTGCACCTCTGCAAGAGGAGTCAACTCCCCAAGCCCCCAGATTTCTTCTGGATGATGTCCTATTCTTTGAAAAGCTTTCCTTGGTAATTTTGAGGGTACTTTTGCACCTTGCCTAAGAGATGGACTGTTTAAAGCTGAATTTTTCAGGAGGCCCAGATCTCAGTATAGCTTGAAGTCATTTTTCTTTATCAGTTTGTCCTGATGCAATCCATTTTATGTGTTTCATCCAGGAGAGTTCCTTTCACAACTGCTCTTTCATGACTACACCAACCAGCCATTTATCCTCAATTGCCAGCATCAAAATTGTCGCTGCTCTCGGCTGTCAGACCCCACCCTCTCCAACTTATGCTCCATAGTGACCTCATCCTGTCTGTCCTGTGATTTTGAAAACATCTCTATGCTACTTCCTGACTCATGTCCAAAGCCTTCCTTTCCTCCTTACAACTAGACTCGTAGCTATGGATTATTACAATACTCAAACATCTAGATATTTAAGCACACAATCCTTTAATTGAATTTCTAACAGGCACCTCAGACTGAGGTGTCTAAAGAAAACACGTTCACCCTCAGCCCTGCTTCTCGGTTTTCTTCATGACAATATGAATTATTCTATTATTGGGGTCATCCTTATCTTTGTCCTACACCTCCCCATGAGCATGGCTGTGACCTTGAGTCTGAGCACCAGCCCACTGCTGACGCCTTCTGAATATGACCGCATCCTCCTGTCTACTTGGCCCTTTGCTTTCCAGTCTGTCCTCAGTACAGTATGGAGAGATTCTTTTTCTCAGTGTTAGAGACTGAACCCCAAGATTTGTACATGTACGGCAGGTGCTCTTAGCTGTACCTCTAGGCATGCCATTTTAAAAGGGCAGAAGGGTGACAAGTCCTCTTTGCATTCTTTCCATCATCATTCCTCATCCCCTTTAGCTCTCCGGCTCCGTCAGCTTCCTCTGTTTCTGCCTTCTCTCCTTAGTCCGGAGATTCATAGCCGTTTTCTCCCTAGACCTGCTATGTGTTGTTCTAGTCTTCTCCCATCAGAGTATAAACTGAAAACATTTTGTCTTTTCTTTTCTGAGTTTGGTTCATTGGAAAATTCCTATTATATAGGTATTTAGAGAAATAGGCTTCGAATGAATGATCTTCACAGCCCAGATTAATGATCTTTGATTCTTGCTTGGACAGTGGCTGGAGAACCAGAAAGACCTTTCGTGGTCTTTCCTACTCTTCAGCCCTGTGTCACAAGCTCTTTCCATTCTGCCCTAGCCCACTTATTCAAGGCCTCTTCTACCACTGCCTTTGCACATGCTGTTCCCACATCAGTTTTTACTGTGCCTAGTATCTTCCAGTATTCCCTCACTTGGTTAGGAGACGTTCCCCCAACCCTCCTCCACTCAAGTAAATTCTGCGATCCTTTCTAGTCTAGTACTTATTTCACCTTGCCTCCTGAACTAGAACGGAAGTTCTAGAAGAACATGCTTTATTTCCTCTGCAGCCCCTCAGTACAGTCTTGGAAAGGAAGTAAAAGAGGGACTGTGTGCAGAAGGGTGAGTCATACAAAGGGCAGAGGAGTGGGTCTGTAGAGAGATGGCATGTTACTTTATGTTTCAAGAAATGAGCTGGAAACTTACTTGTAAATGTGTGTGCAGATTACTGGAATTGCATTGGGAGGGTAGCAATTGATTCCTTCTTGTGGTTAAAGGCACAGAGTAGCAATAAATCACGTTGGAAAATCTTAGCATGGAGCCTGTTGGGAACACACTTGTTTTTGCAGAGAATAAAGACAACAGAGCAGATGTTGTGTCTTCAAAATTTTGTGTCTTCAAAATTTTTCAGGTTGTTGAGGAAAAGTGCTGCCCTGTGAGTTAGTCCTAAAAGGTCTGTTCAGGAAGGAGTGTAGATCATACACCATAGCTTAAACAAGTTTGAATTGAGACGTCTGGGGAAGATGTTCTATCTGTACAGTCAGATTTTTGTTCTTCAGGGTAAGCTGTCTGGTAAGGTCAGGGTGAGTAGATTGCACCGCTAAGAAATCTTACTCAGTCTAGAATGCAGATGTGTGCCCTTCCTCCTTAGCCTTTTGTTCCATTACTGAGCTAACAAGGGCTGCCCAGTCCATGCCTGTTTTGTGCCAGGCACTGTGTCCAAAGATGAACATACAAGGAAGATGAACTTGTGGAAATTTCTTCCTTGATTTTAGAGAAGTGTGATGCACGAAAATAGGAGAGAGAGCAAGGATTACAAACAAAGAGCTTGAAGTGGTGATCTCATCTTGCCCTGCTACCTCCTGAGAGCAGAGTATAAATCATCCAGGCAGGCAGGTACCCTATCCAACAGAGCGCTGGAAAGATGGATTCCCCAGCCTTTTGACAGAGGATTTCTCCATCACTGACATCATTTGGCTCCTTGTGTCTGACCTGCATTCTGCCAGCTATCATTTGTGTACCTTTTCTTTAATTACCATGGGGTATGGAGGCCATCTAAGCTACTACTCTTGGTATAAAAGACCTGTGTAGCATATCACTGTCACTTTTCATTGTATACTTTGCTTTTGCTCCAGTGTTTTCTATTAAAGCCCTCAAAATAAAAGGTCCCAGTTTACTTGCCTTACACTAGGTGGCCCTCTTGGGTAGCTTATGTCCCGTGCTATGGTTTCCTCCTAGAACCAAGATTGACTAGGGAAGTGAATGGAAGAATATCAGTCTTCATGTTTTAAACCAGTAAGTCTTATTCTTATGGAAATTTAAGTTTAAAGTAAGCGTGAGAGACTTCTATGTCGAGATTGTAGAAACATCCTAAATTCTCAAAATCAGATTCTGAGATTTAGAGTATTTACTGGTCCTTGCCTGGCACTGAGGGATCAGCAGCAGTTCCTTTGTCAGCCTTACAAAGGCCTTCACTGTATTCTTCCATATTGTTTCTGTTTAAAATTAAACCTTGAGGAGGGCTAGTTTTGTTTTGGGTTTTTTTGTTTTTGTTTTTGTTTTTTTTGTTTGTTTTAAGTTGAAAAGGATAGGTAAGTATTTGGTAGAGGGGAGAATCTTGAAGGTAGTAAGGAAGTGGGTATTTAGAAAGTTTTGTATTAAAATAAAGTCTACAGAGATTCTAGAAGTTTCTAGAATCTTTTCCCTATTATGGAAGAGCAAGCAAACCTTACCTAATACTGATGCTGCTGTAGAGAGTACCTAGATCACTAACTAAATAGTAGATGATGCCCGTTGTGGAAGCAGTAATTATGGTTTCGGCATCTTGCCATGTACTGACCCCTTTAGGGACTCCTGATCCTGTGCAGGGACAAGCAGACTTTCTCCCATCTCCTTGTGGCCTTGACTGTGCCAGTTCTCCTCACTTAGCTCTGAGTTTTGTTCTAGTTCCCTCGATGTCACCTCGCTGGATCATGGTCCCTACTTTTCCTAGAAAACCCTCCCCAGCCATTCCCCACTAACTACGTCACTCTTAGTTCTACGTTGGTGAATCCACATGAACGTTTTCAGAAGGCAAGCATGCCAAGCTCAGAGTTCAAAATTCTGACTCCTGGGTGTTAGGGAGAAATGTGGGTACCAAAACCTGAGAAGCATCCTAGACCTCTGTATTGAGTTGGGTAGAATGCACTCGTGAGGGGTTACCCAAGTCAGCTTCTCTGGAAAGCTTGGTCAAGAGAAGCAGCTGTGTGCTCCTGAGTCTGTGCTTACGTCTCCATAGGCATGGTTATCCGTGTGGCTCTCTGAAGTGGCTCTGTTCTGAAGTCCTTGAAAAGGATGCTGTTGGTCCTGCTGGATCTTCTGCTTTCACCGCAGACCTAGTGAATAACAGCCTCCACTGCTATCATCATGCTCACCTCAGATCTCACCATACCCTGATTAGCCAAATAGCAGATTGAATTCACCTGAGGACAAAGACAGAATTTGTCACTCTAAGGGACTTCCATTTGACTTTTCGTGCTTAGAGAGTCAAGTTCTACCTCATTTTACTTCCTGGTCCAAATGTAAGTAGACTATAAAAATGAGGTTAATTACTGGTTCCCCTCTTCATTAATAGTGGTTCACACTCTGAGATTTTAGCACAAACTTAACAGGTTTCAGTTACTTCTGGCTACCTTAAGACCTGCTGGGGCTTGTCCTGAAGCAAAGCTGAAAGCATTTCTGTTTTCATCCACTCTCCTTTCTTTCTCTGTCAGACAGCATCACTGCATAGTCCTGGAGGAGGATCGAGAAGGTGGCATCTGAGAGCTAGTGTCTTATTTAGAGTTATAGTTTCTATCGCTTTGGAGAAACACCAAGACTCTTAAAAATAACAAAACAAAACCAACCAACCAAACCAAAAAAAACCCATTTAGTTAGAGCTGGCTTGCAGGTTCAGAGATTTAGTCCATTATCAAGCATGACAGCATGTGGGCAGACATGGTGCTGGATAAGGAGCTGAGAGTCCTCCATCGTGATCCACAGGCAGCAGAAGGAGACTGTTTCACTAGGCCTGACTTGAGCCCGCCTCCACAGTGACACAGTTCCTCCAATAAGACCACATCTTCTAGAAGTGCCATTGCCTATGGGCCAAGCATCCAAACACATGATTCTCTGGAGGCCACACTTATTCAAACCACTATAGCCAGCAGTGTGTTATCACTTGGGTGTGTTCTTGTTCACATTGGGTCCATTGGTCCTGGGGCATGGGCCTATGGAGTTTCCTTCCTTACCCAAAGCATGGATTCAACTTGCTCAACATAATCCTGTTCCAGAATAACCTTCCTATTCCTGTGGCATCTACTTCAACTTGAAATCCAAACCACAGAAAGAATTAGCACTTTCAGCTCGTGTAAGTTGGATTGGTGGGCTTTGTACTGTTTGGGTCACCTATTCATACCACATTGGGCCCTTTAAATTTAAGCTCCTTTTTGGGTTTTAATTTCTTTTTATTAGTATACATTGATTGTATAGAATAACATGTATATATTAATTTTAAGGAACTAGCATAGTGAGAAAAATGTAGTTGGGGGAATAGGAGGGGAAATAGAGCAGAGACAGGCGGTGAGTCAGTCTAATATTTAATAGCAGGCACGGCATCAAGTTGTATTTCTGCTTCATGAATCATTGCCAGACAAATTAAGAACATATTGTTTCTTATTTATCTATTGTCAAGGATTCACTATCAAACATTGAGAATAAATCTTGATTTTCATAAGCTTTGTTGATACTGTGGAGCCACAGAGCATAAAACTTGCATCTAATAAACCCAGTGCACCATGGACCCGCCGGTATGATGCTAGTGTGACTCATCACTGCTTCCCCCTGACCCTGTGTTCAGGAACCACCAGTTGGTTAGTGCTTCTGGGGAGGAAAGTTAGATTAGTGCATTGTCCCTCCAGTCTTAGGGGCTGGGGATAATTACGTCAGTTGACGTTTGAGTTCCCATCTTGCTGTCTGCCTGCTTCCTGCAGACTCCATTCCCTTCTCTTCTAGTGCATGCTGAATACTTAAATTGGTCTTGTTTTATGGATACTTGAAATAGATCAGTTGTATAATTTTCAGGCAATGTGTAACATTATTATTTGAATAATCCTTAGAGGCCTGTTAGTAGTCTTGATTGGCTAGTAAGCATTGCTGTTTTGAATTCCCAAAGTTAAAATATGTAAATAATTTTAAAATTAAATTTTTAAAGTTATTTAAATCATAGATAATTTTAAATTTAGCTTAGTGGTTTAAAGAGCTTGCTGCTCTTCTAGAAGATCTGAGTTCTGTTTCTAATACCTATGTAGGAAGGCATACAACTGTCCACTCAGAGTTCCAGCATCCAATGGTCTCCACAAGCATCTATGCACTTTTAGTGCACATGTATGCACACATAAAAACACACACTATATACATAAAAATAATTCATCTTAAAAATTGTATTTAAATTTGGTTAAAGAAAAAGTGTCTGAATATGAAAAGACTGAGATACAGAGTGTGCAGTATCGATCTTTAAAATAATATCAATATAAATAAATAGGTGATTCAATAATAATGAAGCATCTCTTCCCCAAGTCATGTAGTATCAAAATTAGGATCTGTGTCATGAAATATGATGCTTCTTTTAGACTTAAAACAGCTTTAAAAACAGGTTTGCTTGGTGGGTGTGCCCCCTGTAATCATTGACTGTGAGTGATTATTTCAGAGTGTGGAAAATTTGTTTGGTGTGATAAAATGAGTTAGGTATTTATTTGTTTATTTGTTTATTTATTTGTTTGTTTATTAAGTTAATCTAACTGTACCAAAAGGGGTGTATTTTTTTGGATGTAAGTTATATTTAAGTAGCATGATTCTTGAAAATTTCATTGCTTCTTAGTTTGGTCGTTTTACTTGTTAGTGGTCGAGTTTTAGTCACAGTGCTATGTAGCTCTCTCCCAAGTCCTGCTCATTGCTACTATAAATAAGTGACTGAGCATCTGACTGTCTGGGTGGTAGGGCAGGGTGAGTCACTGAGGAGACAGTGGACGTATTGGAGTATGTTGTAGTCACCCCAGGGTAGACGGCCTAAGATCCTCACTTAACTAGTATCCCTTCATGCCATACTGTCTGATTGGTTGGGTTCAACCCAGGAGCAAGGGAGAGACCAGACTGCAGTCTGTCTAACTGTGTCAATTCCTTCTCCCCAGTTGTTACGAAGTTCTTTAGTGAATAACAGAACCCAAGCCAAGGTAGCAGAGGAGCTGGGCATGCAAGAGTATGCCATCACCAATGACAAAACCAAGAGACCTGTGGCCCTGAGAACCAAGACACTGGCGGACCTTTTGGAATGTGAGTTTTCCCACAGTCTAAAGCTTTTTTACTTTCAGTTCAAGGTTTTAGTTAAGCTGCCTCCTCTTTTTCTTCCTCCTTCTCCTCTTCTTCTGATGTACTGGCCAAAGAACCTCTTTTCTCCCTTTTTCTAGTTCTTTTCAACAAAGTTTTGTGTAACCCAGGTTAGCCTAGAAATTCCTATCTAGTCAAAGGGAGCTTTGATTCCTGAAGTCGTCTCACTTCTACCTCCCAAGTGCTGATATGATGGGCATGGGTAACCACGTGTCTAGGAATCTTCTTTTGTTTTTACTTTTTATTTACTTTTGTTTTTCACTAAGACATGTGAATACATTTATTTATGTTTGATCTGTATTGGAGGGTTAACTGTCCTCCCACGATCCTGACTCTCAGCCACCAAATCTCTGTGTGAAGCAATAATACATACATAAAAAATACAGCGAAGATTCATTGCAGTAAATCACAGTAGTGATTTGGTTTTGCTTGTTTATTTCTTTTTGCTAGCCAGCATCCTTCATAAAGAGACACAGAACATAGGATAATTTATTCACGGAATACTAAAATTACCAGCTATTATTTTGAGTGAGTACAAAGCGCTCTGAACAGACCCCATCTTTTGCCTTTTCTGATATGGTCTGGAAACATTATAAATAATTCCATTGTAGCTAATTAAGAGATTATACACATAGTTTTAATATTTCTAATGTTACTTCCAAAGAACTAGAATATTCTCTGGGCCTTAGAGCTTTTTATGTTATAGTATTTTTCAGACTTGGAATTATGTGCAAACACTGAAGTTTACTGTGCAAACTGGCTGACATAGAAAGCATAAAGACAGTCTAGTCAGAACACCAGAAGGGAAGTAAAATTCCACTGAGTGACCAGCGTCACTGGCATTTCAGTATCGTAAATAAATGCACCATTTGTCTACTTAGCTAGAATTCCTTTAAATGAACTCATCTTTGGGATTGTCACTTATAAATTTGGTTACATAGATTATTGTGTTGCCATTGAGTTTTTCTTAATTTGGACAGAAAAAAATCTTTAAATGTATCATTTGTTTTCCTATTTATGAATTTTAACCTGGAACTGGTACACGAGTGGCATGGTCTCCAGATTGGTGTTGGGTGTGGCAGGTCCAAAGGCGTGCTTATTCTGGCACCATCTGATCTATATCTTGCGTTTTGACTTCTTTGGTGTTGACTTGGTTATGTCCCCAGGAACTATTCCTTGTCTGCAATATAGCATTTGCGATCGCCTACAGACCAATGGTTCTCAACTTGTGGGCCGAGACCCTTTAGGGAGGAAGGTGGTACTGAATGACCATTTCACAGAGTCAGTCACCCAAGACCATTGGAAAACACAGATGTTTATATTACAATTCATCATAGTAGCAAAATTACAGTTATGAAGTAGCAAGGAAGATAATTTTATGGTTGGGGTTATCATAACATGAAGAACTGTGTTAAAGGGTCGCAGCATTAGAAAGGTTGAGAACCACTGGTTTAGGCTATTGACTTAGTCCCTAGCTAAGTGCAGTTTGCTCTCTGTGTTCTGTGCTCTTGCATCTTGTTTTCATTTTACATACCAACAACTACAGTCCCCCTCCCTCTCTTCTTCCCACTCACCCCACCCCCTCATCTAGTCCCCAGAGAGAATAAGGCCTCCTGGATGAGGGCAGGACCAAGGCCTCCTCTGTCCTCCGTATCAAGGCTGAGCAAGGTGTTCCTCTCTATGGAATGGGCTCCAAAAAAACCAGTTCATGCTTTTGGGATAAGTTCTGGTTCCAATGGCAGAGGTTCCAAAAACTGGCCAAGCCACACAACTGTCATCCACATAGGGCCTAGTTTGGTCCCATGAAGGGTCCCCAGCTGTCAGTCCAGAGTCTGAGCTCCCAATAGCTCAGGTCAGCTATCTCTGTGGGTCTCCTCATGATCTTGATTCCTTTGCTCATATAGTCCCTACCCTGTTTCTTCGACTAGACTGAGAGCTCAACCCAGTGTTAGCTGTGGCTTTCTGTTTCTGCTCCCATGAGTAGCTGGATGAAGGTCCTATGATGTCACTTAGAGTGATCATCAATGCCTCTTAACCACACATTTGTGTTAGTCATAAAGGGTACAGTTTTATTTGAAGAAAAACAATTATGTTCTTTTAAGTATATCGAAGTTGACAACCTTGTGAAAAGACTACTGAGCCCTTAGGGCTGGGAGATGGTTCAGCAGTTAAGAGCATGTACGGCTCTTGTGGAGGTCTCAAGTTCTGTCTCATTCACTCACATTGGCACACATGTCCGTGTAATTAAATATAGAGATTAATAGAAATTGATAAGTTCTGGTAAATCACAATAAATTGCTTATTTCCCATTTTGCTTCTCAGCGTTCATTGCAGCGTTATACATTGACAAGGACTTGGAATATGTTCATACTTTCATGAATGTCTGCTTCTTCCCACGGCTGAAGGTAAGCACTAATATCTCCATCCCAACGAGCTTTGTTCTGCTGGCTCTGAAACACACTACTCAGTGCTTTGGCTGATTCCCACAGGAGTTCATTTTGAATCAGGACTGGAATGACCCCAAATCCCAGCTGCAGCAGTGTTGCCTGACGCTTAGGACAGAGGGGAAAGAGCCCGACATTCCCTTGTACAAGTAAGTGCTTGCTGTATGCCAGCCAGTGGTGCTTAGACAGAAATCACATAGGATGATGGAGACAAGAGGCATCATGTGACACTGGCTAACCCTGAAGGGCTCTGTCAAAGCTATGGGTGCATCTTGATTGCCTCTGCTTTTCCCACATGTAAATCTCTCTGATCTCCTACGTGCCAGGAAGATATACTAAGGTTATAAATAAGATCAAGGTAATAGTAGTTCAGATGCAGTACTTGTTGATTTTTAAGGTGTATTTATTTATATGTGCATGTATTTTGTGCATGTGGGTGTGTGTGTGTGTGAGAGAGAGAGTATGTGAATGTGCACCATGTGTTCTTGGTGCCTGTGGAGGTCAGAAAGGGACATCAGATCTTTTGGAACTGGAGTTACAGATGGTTGTGAGCTGCATGTCGGTGCTAGGAATTGAACCTAGACCCTCTGTAGGAGCTGTAAGTGACCTTAACCCCTGAGCTTACTTCTCAAGCCCCCAGGTAATTAATTCTTTTATACAGTTTTTCTATTTGTCTGATTTCTTGTAGGGGTGATGAACTATATATTGTGTGTAGCAATATTTGAGGGCTGCTTTGTAATCTCCCTTGAGTACAAAAGGAAACTGTTGGCCTCTGTTATTTAAAAGACTGTCTCCCTTGAGCGCTGGCCTCTGTCTGTTGTTTTAAAGTGTCTCCCATGCTGGGCAGTAATGGTACAAATGTTTACTGCTGCTACTTTGTTACTCAAGTACTTTGTCTTTCTGGAATTTGAGCAAAAGTTGCCTTCTACTTTTGAATATACCCAGAAGACATTCAGAAGCAATGTACGTGCATAATACGTCACTGTAACACATCACACCAGTATTGATAAAAACAGATTTGACTCGTGAAGTGATTATCCTGTGATGTTCACATGTGGGTTGAGAAGAACTTTAAATGGGAATTGCAAAATAAAGAATCATTAGAGTACATGGCTGCCTCCCAGGGTGCACTGATATACAATTCTCGGAGTGCTTAAAATCTAGTTTAGCTGTGCTGGAGAATCATCAGTAGTTAAGAACACTTGCTGGTCTTGCAGAGGGTCTCTTCAGTTCCCAGTACTCACACTAGGTGGGCTTTCAAGCATCTCTAACCCAGCTCCAGGGATCAGATGCTTCTCTGGCTTTGGTGGGTACCTGTATATGCTATGGCTCTAGTTGGCCACCTGAACCTGGGAGAAAGAAGGCCTAAAGTGAGCACACTAATGTCTCATGCAAGAGTCAACTTTATTCAGAGTACTAGGCAACTCAGACTCTGAGGATTAAGAAGAGTCACATGAGTAAGGTGCTCAGTCACAAGGACAAGCCACACATGGACAATAACATGTTTTTCCATAGAGGCACATGAGTAACAGCTGAAGTGAACTCATGCCTATGCACTACACCTAGATGGAGCATGAAACATACTCCGAGAACATTGTAGGTTTTGAAGAAACTGAGGTCACAAGGTCTTGTTTTCTTGGAATTTTCTCACAAACACTCAGATTTCTTACATGACTTTATTCTTGAACACACATGCATGTGCATAACATATTTTTATTAACAAAATATACTTTTACTAATTAAAAATACTTTAGTTTCAATACTGTTTGCTCCATGCCTTTGGGAACACAAGGTTCTAAGCATGCCCATTTGAACAGGTGTGTTCCTTCAGAAAGCTATGGACTTCAAGATATCAAAAAAAAAAAAAAAAAAAAAATAGTCACAACAGTTCATAAGCTTTTGTGCTGCCAGTAAGAAAGAAGCCAGAAGACTCATAACCCCGTGGCAAGCTACTGTAAATTGTGCAAGTAGCTATCAGTATGAAACAGTCTTTCTTTGTTGGGGAAAAGCCCTAAATATTTAGAAATAGCATATTAATCTATATAATAGGCATAATGAATATCTATGCTATGTGACATGAATGTCTCAAAAACTTTCCCCATTAAAGTGATAACTGAGGGTCAGTGATGAAGATGGTATGAGTCTTATAGCACAGGCATAATTGCTTTAGTAAGATCTGCCTTTGAGAAGCCACAATGAGCATCCCTTGAGTGTGTAAATACAAAGGAAATTGCTATGCTCTCTGCCCATACATCTTCACACAAGAGTACATGATGATTTGGTCTTTGTTATCAAGATGATGGGGTTGCTTTGCATAGTTTTCATGATTACTGTGTTTATTCTATTATCATTCTTGGCTACTTTTAATTTCCCTTTTCCATGAGTTATCACTTGAAATCTGCACCTTGTGATTAAATCCAGAGTATCTGAAGCTTTGTTTTTTAGTAGTTGTGTTATATACTTGCCATTATGGCATATCTCTGAAATGATCACAGATGTTTCAGAAATTAAATACGTTTTTTGATCTCTTCTGTAAAATACTAGACATTAGAGACTCCATAAAGGGGGTGAAACCATTCAGGTGTGACTTGAGGCGTTATTACCCATTTATTGCTTTTTGCTGTGATAAGCATTATAAAATAACTAAAGCCCCCAATTCTTCACATGAAAGTTTGTTAAGTATGTGATACTCAAATATCCACACTTAAAAGTTGTTTTGAAGTATTACATATTTTGGGGGAAAGCATCTTATACTTGATCATAAGCCCTCAGATACTATTTCCTATTTGAGAAAAATATAAAACTGCAATGCAGATTTTTTTTTCAAATTTCCTACTTTAAAGCTCTATATTTTGTTAGGTTAGCAGACCAAAAATTGAACCACTTCCTTTTTACATATTTGTTATCTTTATGTTCCATTCTTTATGCAGTCAGAATATTTTTGTTTGTTATTTTGTCAGTTAATAATATTCAAAATAATTAAGAATTTTGTCATAATTAATATTCTTTCCTTTCAGGACTCTCCAGACAGTTGGGCCATCCCATGCTAGAACCTACACTGTGGCTGTTTATTTCAAAGGAGAAAGAATAGGCTGTGGGAAAGGACCAAGGTACGAGAAAGAGACACTTGTTTCATTGAGTGTGTGTCTGTGTTCAGGGAAGTCCCTACCTAGTATTTCAAAACTCCACAGTGCGCATTGCAAAATTAGAATGTGGAGTGTCTGCAGTTAGAGCAAAATGAATCCCGAGGACTATTGTCTTCTCTAAGCCAACTGTGGAACTTGGTAATCAGCCTTGATCAGGCATGCTGTTACACAAGGGGCCTTGGCCTTGTTGAGAAAACTGTATCAGTTGCTACACTAGTCAGTTCTGTCCAGTTTCAGCCTCAGCGAAATTCAGATATGTAAGGTGTGTCATGGTGTGCATGACACAGCCACTAAACAGTTCACTTCCTCTCACTTCGGCTTTGTGGACATTCTTACCATTTTTTTTTTTTAGGAAAAAGAATTATTATCTCCTTTCTTTGAACCCCCTAATCTATATCTTTCTTGTTTCTTCCTATACATATTTTATCCTTTTCATGTTTAAACTTTACACGGAGTGTTTTTAGACTTAAAAATTTCCTCAGACCTGGTATAAATAGAAGGTTTTTTGTTACAGTATTAGAAGTGTAGAACAAATGCTTTAAAGGGGCTTTGTGCAAATAAAAGGCTTTTCTGCATGCTCTTATGTATGTTCCTAGCAATTCAGCACGTGATGGAAGTAATCATGTGAAATTTTAAGCACTAGATATGAAAATCAATGTTAATAATTTGTTCCTATAATTTGTGTTGTTGGAGAAGAAAACCTTTAAAGTCTACCTCACCATTTTATTCAACAGTATTCAGCAGGCAGAAATGGGAGCCGCAATGGATGCACTTGAGAAATGTAAGCCTATCTCTTTTTCTATAATTATGCCTTCATAATGTAATGAGTATTTTATGCAAGGAAAATGAAGTAGAGGAATGGTTAAGTTCTGATAAAATGTGATCTTATTTTGTTCATAATTATCCTCCATATAGAGTACTGTAGAATGTATGCTATGTATAAAGCAGACTGTAATTTTTCAAAAGCATTTCTAAGTGTGTTTGGTTTTCATTTTTCTTCTTTATATAGGAACCTCTGTGAGTGGCACCCTGTTCTTGATCATATTTCCTATAACTCTAGAGTCATACAAGCTAGGCATGGTGACACATGCATGTGGTTCTAGCTCTTGGGAGGTAGATTCAGGAAATCACAAGTTTGTGGTCACCTGAAGCTATATTGTGAGGTCAAGGTGAGAGACCTTGCTTCATAGCAAAACAGAACAAATGAAATAAAGCAGTCTTATGTGAATGAGCATGAGGTTTTTGGCCTAACTAGCCCCACAGTTCAGACCTGCCCGCAGCTGCTTATCTGGACCAGAAATCCCAAAGTCCCATAGAAACACACCGACACTTGTATTAATTTTATACTGATCAGCCTAGCGCCCAGGCATATAACTTACTAACTCTTTACTCCTAAACTAACTCATGATTCTTATCCTGTTCAGCCATGCGGCTCAGTACCTTTTCTCAGAGCAGCATAGTTGTCTTCTGCTTCTTCTGCTTTCTCTGTGGCATTTCTGCTCTGTTCTTCCTGTTCTGCTCTGTTCTTCCTGTTCCCAGAGTTTTCTTAGTGTGGTAGCCCTGCCTACACTTCCTGTCTGCCTTCAGCCAACCAGTGTTTTTATTAAACGAGTAGATGGGAAAATTATTTACAATGAAATAGAACACAATCTAACTACATTGGTGCATGCCTTTAATCCCAGTACTCAGGAGGCAGAGGTCTATGGATCTCTAAGTTCAACGCTGACCTGGTCTACACAGAAGAACTTTGACTGGGAACCCTTCCCCCAAAAGAAAAAAAACCCCAAAACAACAAAACTATGTAGGCGTAACCTATACATGGGGAGATTTTTTTTTTTCTGTTTAGTTTTTAACCATTGTCTTATTTGAATTGGATGGTAACTACATACTTCTGCATATATTTACATGTATGTATATAATAAGATACCTCACTTTTGTCCAGTGTGCCATGAGCAGCCCTGTAAATCATAGAGCATAGAGAATGGCTCAGTCTTTTTTAATAGTTGCATCCTAGTACATAATAGTTCCATATTAATTCCTGCTGTGGGTGTACCAGATTTTATTGATGTTTTAATCAGGCTTGGTGGCTATTGTGTGTGTGTGTGTGTGCGCGCATACGTATGTGTGCTCAGTGTCTGCAATAAATGTCTATGTTGTGGAGTATTTAGTTCTGGGGATAGATTGTCTCAAGAGTGGAATGCCTGGTTTGAAGAAGCTCCAGTTGGCTAACTTACCATGTAGAGAGCTGCTTATCTTGTAAATTGAAGGCATGAGTGCAGGGCATTCTCTTGAGTTCTCATGCGCCACACAGAAGGGTCTGTGGGCACAGTATGCCAATGCTTCGAGAATAAGCCACAGGACTGGGAGAGAGTGATCGCTCAAGCGAAAGTCAAGTAGGCTTGAGAGAGGTTCTGGGAAAGGTTAAAGGAAATCAGCAGACAACATCTTATTGTTCAAGGTCAGAAGCCAGTGCTCCTAGGGTCTAGCATCCGTGGAATCCACTCAGAGTTTTACATTTGACTTTTTTTTTTTTTTTTTTTTTTGAGAATGTTTTCATTGTTTGTATAAATGCACCATCATTTATTGAAGTAAAGCAGGATTCTATTTTCCAGTTATAACAATAGAGTCTGCCCCTCCCCCACTTCTGATGCATATATTCACCTCTCAAATGGTACTGGAAAAACTAATGTATGGGACAGACATACCCAAAAGTACTGATAACAGTGGATTACTTAAATGCTAGAGATAATTTGGCATTATGTCAGGTCCTTAAAGACGTTCTTACCTTTTGATCCCATCTCCATTTCTAGAAATCCAACCTAAGGAAATACTTAGGTTCTGAACTATATAGCTCACATACCATGGCAATCATGACAACTTGATTGCAACATATTTAAATGAAACTGTACATTAACAGTAAGCAAGTAATTATCAGTAAATGTAAAAGGGTTGGCAAACATTTTCTGTAGAGGACCACCTGCATGTATTTAGGCTTCATAGGTCACAATCTGTCTCGGTACACAGATACAGGTGGTATCAAATGTCTGTGTGTCTGTTTTACAGAAACCCATTGAGAGTTGTATTTGGCTGGTTGGTAGTAGTTCACCAATTTCTGAGTATCCAAATGTGATTTATTTATTTTTGTAGCTATTGAAGTAATGCTGTTGAAGACTGATATAAAGATACAAAGGAATAAGCATCCATAAACACATACTAGTGTGGGGTGGAGAGCGGAAAGGTTTCCGCTGTTTATGTGGTATATGTGTACACTTACATATGTTGTTACATGCATGTAATAAAGCTTTTCTGAACAAAGCACTGTGGGTACATTCTGAAAGCTTGTTCATAGTTAGATACGAACAGTCAGACTGTTTAGTACAAACTCATTTACACAGTAGAACTGAAAAAATGGCTTATTTAGCAGAAACTTGCCTTTATCACTCAGTTTGGGGGATTTGTTTGATCATTTTTTTAAAAAAAAAAACTACTTGCAGTATTTAAAGGCAAAATTGACTTAGTATGTATGTGCTCCGTGTCACTGGCAGAATGGGACTGTATTCCTTAGTTCTAAAGTGCTAGTTTCATGATTTTGTCTTTTTATACACTGACTCTCAGACCATGAGGTCTTTATGATTCACTGTTTGTCTTCCAAATGCCTTTCTACTCTGTCCAACCTGTAGAAGATGGGACACCGTATAGAAAAGGGATAAAAAAGAATTGAGGGGCATATTGCATACAGACAGGCATACTTCATTATGCTCCTCCTACAGCAGACAAGTAACCAGACTTACTTTCCTAGGCAAGTCACATCCCGTCACCTCCAACTCCTCATGTGTGAAATCCAGAGTGATCTTTCTAAGAACACTCCCCTAGCTGAGCAGGCCGAGTTGTGTTCTTTTTCCATAGTGTGGCTGGATAGCACGTGTCCTTTGTGATCTTTGTCTGAAGATGTGTTCACTAGCTAAGCCCACGGAACGACTGTTTCTCTTCTGTGCTTGTCACCTCATTGTCACACTAATGCTGTGCTGCATGCGAAGGAGAATTGTAGCATTTCTAAGTCTCCATCCACATTTTTGTGCCTTTGCCGTTTGTTATATGAGGCTAGATGTCAAACTAAATATAGCCAAACTGCACTGCTGAGTGACAGTTCTCCTTTCATCAAATCAGAGTTCGCCACATACGTTACCTTTGCAGATACAGCTTCAGCCTTTAGACTTCACCAGAGATAGACTTTCTCACTGGCCTCCTTTGTTCCCTAACACGCTTTTGCCCTTCTGAGAAACTTTGCTTCTTGGTAGATGAGGGTATGATAGCATTGCTTGTTGGAAGCCTTTAGATGGAGTATTTTCCAAGCTATAAAACCCCACATTCCTTCACTCTTCCCGTGTCCCTGGCAGTCACTCATTATAGAGAATGCTGCTTAAAGTGCCTGCCTGTTTGGAAACACTCCAGAATCTTACATCTCCATTTTAACTTGCTCTGTGCTTTGGTGCCTTTACTCGGTTTTATATCAGATATTGAAGTTAGAATCAGAAATGTCAACCCAGACTTGTATGTTTATGAATGACGGAAGAGTAAAAACAAAGTCATTCTTGTCTCCACTTTATAAAGCACAGTGATGCATGTGTGCATATGTTTGTCCGTGTGCTCATTTGCTGCTCTCTTTGCACCCGTGGATATCCTTTATTAAGTACTAAACATATCTCCTTGTGTCAGATAACTTTCCCCAGATGGCCCATCAGAAGCGGTTCATTGAACGGAAATACAGACAAGAGTTAAAAGAAATGAGATGGGAACGAGAGCATCAAGAGAGAGAGCCAGAGGAGGCTGAAGACGTAAAGAAGTGAAGGAGGACGGAAGTGCTGGTGCATTTACCTGGCTAATAACTGTGCCTGCTGCCCATCGAGACCTGGCCTAGTTTCCTTCAGACAGAATGAAGTGTGCCCATTGAAATAAAGCTCAAAGTCAACTGTGATGCTTGTTTTATTGATTAGATACTCTTTCTACCCGCATGGTCCTTATTCCAATATTTGATTTCTATTTAATGGCTTGCATTAGTCCTTTTATTCTGCTTTTGAAAAATTAAAATCACAAAAGCATATTCTATGGAATAGATGTCGTTTTTCTGTTTCAGATTGTGGCTCAGACTGTCATTTGACAGGCAACAAACTCTCTACTGGACATTTTTAGTATTTGTCACTTCTGACTATAAGCTCACCCATTCCAGGCTGTGAGTCTGAGCCTGGTGTAGAAGAAACCCATTCAGTAGCTAAGCAGTTAATGGAGCCGCAGAAGAACTCGGATGATTCACACATATTCTTTGAGTCATCAGAGTAGGGAAGAAATCGTTGTGCTATGTCAGAACTTCTTTTAAACAGCTGCTCTCACCCCGGGGTTTGTGGTCCTTGGAGAAGTTTATAGTCTCAGAGTCTCCTGAAGTTGTAATTAATTGTATGCGTGTAGGAAGGGTTAGGAGTCAGGAAGGGAAGTTTTCATAGCTTTTATCAGCTTCTCTAATGGTCCCCTAGTAAAAAGACAAGACGTTTTTAAAAAGTTATTTTATTCTGAACTTCAAGGGTTTCTCATTAATAAAAGCAAAGCTTACTTGTAAGACAAATGTTTTTATTCATTATTTGAGCAGAGTCTTAGATCAGATGCCTGCTATGTATCAGGTTTTATGCCAGGCTCTGGGAATACAACAGTGAGCAAAACAGACCACATCCCCACATCAGAGATCTTGTGTATTAGCACAAGGGTACCACAGTATATAGGGGACAAGCAAAGCAGAGAGGTTGGCAGGTGCAACAAGTGGGTAGAGGAAGTCTCTCTGAAAGGATATCATTGGATTAAGATGAGGGCAGGAAAAAACTGGGGACCTAGAAGTTTTTTTTATCTATATAATGATACATTATTGAAGGTCCAAAAATGTATTTTAACAGTAGAGAGAATTACAAATAAGAAAGCAAACCTCTCATGATTCCATCACCCATAGAATTTGTATATCCTGTCAGGCCTGTGTATGTTCACGGGTACATATCATTCAAGCTGTGTATTTGGTTTCCATTCTTTTAAAAAATTATTTGGCATGGGGTGTTGAATACATGTTATGGTCAATGGCTGTATGCATATATCATCTTTAGCTAAGATACTCAAAGGTGTGTAGGTTGTAAATATATCACATGTTCTGTTGTATCCTCCAGGGAGGAGGGGTGGCCTCTCTGGGGCTTGTGCCTATAAACAAAGGATTGTCCTGGTGTCTCCAGGGAGCCCAAGGACAGGATGTCAGGCTGGTGCTGGGGAGGGAGAAGAGCTCATCTTGAGCCAGTGTTTCTGGTGTGTTGCCTGGCCATTGGTGCAGTTTTGAGCATTATATTTATGTATTCAGTGGATAGCAGGATAGGAAGTGGGGAATGCTGGATTGCTGGGTAGTCTTGACAATGTTACAAGAAAAAGCAAAATGCAAAGGAATACACTTGGAATATTAAAAGTGTGTGTGTGTGTGTGTGTGTGTGTGTGTGTGTGTGTGTGTGTGTGTGTGTGTAGCATCCTGTGACACATATTTGAGTCAAGACAACTCTCTACTGTATGCTCCAGGGATGGAGCTCAGTCATCCTGCAGCTGGTCCTTTTATTTATTTTTTTAAATGCTTTTGAAATAATAATCATTTCCATGAAACTTAAATGCTTCAAAATAATGCGAAATTCAGTGTGAGTCAAGAACTTTTATTGTCCTCTGGCCCTTTTCTGCTTTCTAAAGTAAAGATTCTTGAATATGGGATAAGTGAAGTCTAAAATACCAGCATAGTTCTTATCATAGAGACTTCTGGATGGATGGATGGATGGATGGATGGATGGATGGATGGATGGATGGATGGATACGTCAGAGCTGATTGGCTAAAGTGACCACATACTCTAGCCCTGCCTCTCCACCCAACTCAGTCTCATGCTTCCAGTTCTGCTAAGGGGTAAGTTCATGCAGTAATTCAACTGGATCAAGGCCTATTGGTCACTGTTGAGAGGACAATTAAATGATGTTGTGAATAGATATAAAGGGACTCTAACTCCAGGTGACTGGGAAAGAATGAAGAGAGTGCAGCCCAGCCTGGAGTTTGCAGTTGGCTTTAGTCAGGGAGTTGCAGACAGGGATAGTGAGCAGGCGATGCTAAATGTCTGAATTATGTGAGAAACATTTATCTGTGTACCACAGCTGAAACTTGGGTCATGTGGGGATGTTTTTCTGTATGCTGTGACTAAAGGACTGTTTTGGCCATGGCGGACACTGTAAAAGTTGGTGGAGGAATCAGTATAGGTAGGAGAAGGAGGGTGGAGTTAGATCCAAGCATCCAAGGAAACAACATGTAAGAGAACACAGGTGAGCCATGGGTAATGGAAATGGGTTAAGATAAAGGAGCTAGCTAGCAGCATGCCTGAGCCATAGGCCAAACAGCATGAAGTCATTTGGGGGGGGGGGGGGGGGAGAGGCTACAGGCGAGTCCGAACCGTGGGGCTAGTTGGACCAGAAACCTCACTTTTATACTTGGGACTTTTCCACTCCTGCACCTAATGTTGTATGCATCTGCTCTTAGCTGCAATTAAGTGTTCATCAGCCCAGTCATATGAAAAGAACTTGTTCACTCACCTACTGCCAAAAGCTTCCTTGAACCAGTGTTCACCGCCTCGCACTGACGCTTGTTTATGACTCAGAACTTCCCCAGTGTGCAGATTAAGAGATGTTAAGATTGACAGCCATGAAACAGCCCTACTTACAAATTAGGGGTTTTCACAGCACACTGTATTCAAAGGCTTACTAGAATTTGTAGCAGATACCACATCCTGGGCATAAAGGTAAGAAGCCTTTGTCCTGAGGAGTTCACTTTTGGGGGAGGAAATGCCAGTGTGTCAGGTGCCACTTGGGATCAGGTGAGAATGACCTGTTCCTTTCAGAAGGTAGAGGTTCATTCTGATCATGAGGGATGGCCTGTCCCACTACATGGATTCTACCTCCTGGACAAAAGACTTTCAAGTCAAACATTTTATTTAACCACCATAAAATTTCTGATGTGTTTTTACAAATTTGCAATCACCAGTCTGTTTGCCCATGTGCATTTGGCTGATTCAAAGAATGATTCCCGATGAGATTCGTGCATTTGGGTTTTATATATTCTTAAATGGATTGTGACCGTGGGGAATCCTCCACACCCCCTTCTTTCTGACTAGTTAGAGAAACTATGTCAGTACGCAGTGTTGCATATTTGGGTCCTAAAGTTGGTTTCCTGGGGCGTCAGTTGCTTCTTCCCTATCTGCTCTAGGTTGGATCTGAAGCCTTGATTTTAGATGGAGCTTAGAAATGTTTGACAAAGGGTATTTTAGAAACAAACCCCTCCCCATTTTCAGTAATGCCATTTATTTAATTCTTTCTGCCAATAGATGGTTGGGATGGTTAATTTCATGTCAGATAGGAAAGCTGTAGATTTGTTAAGATGCAAAGCTTGTGGTAATTTGATATCTTATGGGCTTCCTTGTGGCCTCTAGAATAAAAGTTTCTTACAGTGACATGGAAATTGGCATCAGCCTCTTACACAACCTGGCCTACATACTGTCCAACCTACAGGAGTCTGGCCTCTCTTCTTCCCTCCAGGGCCTTTACTGCCTGAAGTTTGACTTCTCCTTGCTAATCATCTTTTACCTTTAGCCTTTCAGGTTCTAACTCCAGTCAGCCATTTCCTGGGTCTCAAATGAAGTGCCCATTGTTAGGCTGAGTCACTCTATTCTCATCCTTGTCTCCCTCCCTTTCCCCTCTCTTTCCCCGACCCCATCTCACTATAGCCTTGGATGACCTGGAATTTAAGAGATTTAACTGCCTCTGCCAAGGGCTGGGATTAAAGGAATCGACCAAAATCTTTTCTGTCTCTGTCTCTTGACTTACCTTTCCTCACTAGTCCATAGCTCCTAATGAGCAGGGCCTTCGTTCATCTACCTTGGAAACACTGGCCTCTAGCACCACACTCTGCTCCTTGTGGGCTCCTCTGCTATTCTTCCTCACGCCTGCCTCAGCTACCCCCTCCCCCCAGCAGTAATGTAGCTTCCTTTACAGCATCTTCCTGAAGTCCTCCAGACTGAGGTGAGGAGAAAGACCCATTGGAATCCACTGGCGCATGCCTGCCCTCTCTGGACCAGGAACTAGATCCTCAGACTGAAATCCAGGAGCCCCAGTAGAATTCAGCCGGAGGCCGAGTGCCTTTTGTCTACCTTGGCTTGTCTTCCATTGCAAAACAGAAGCTTCCAGGAAGTGGACAAAGGTAACAGCTCTGGGAGCTTTAAGACAGTAACACCCTTACAAAACAGTAAAGGAAGGCTTAGTGTTTGGTGGCAGCCTCCACTGGAGGCTCAGGACAGGCTTTCTCACAAATGCCCATTAGCTCTGGCCTCAGCTTCCTCTCCTGTATACTTCACTACAGACCGGTGACCTTTATTTAATATTATGTAATTTTTTATAACACACCTTATTTTCATTTCTAACTAAATTGTCACCAGACTGCTGCAAGTGAATACTTTGGGAGCTGTTCTGAGTTTAATTCTAAATCAAACCCCAGAACGTTTTTTCTTTGTGGCCACCTCAGATAGATTCTTATTGCTGACTCACAAATCTGGGGCTCAGAGACATCCCTTTGAAGAGAATCCCCCCATTTCTGCCAATAATCCAGCGTAAGTGAAGCCAGCTGTCCCATCATTCAAGTAGATGCCCATGGAAGTTCTTTCACTTCCAATTAGGAGAAAGTTTTAAATGAAGTAGGTTGTTTTTTTTTTTTTTTTTTTTTTTTTTTTTTTAATTCAGCTAGCTAATCATTTGTATGCTGCATGTTAGCCCATGATGATTTGAAACTCTCCGAAAAAATAATTCATAATGAAAACGCAGTGAGACGTAATGGTGGCGTGTCTAATGCTCACCTCTATTATTACAATAGCAGGGGTCTCATGCAGCTGTGGAGAACAGTGGCTGCCCCTGACTAGAATTCAGCTGGAAAGATCAAGAGAGAGCCCTAATTGCCTTTCTTCTCAGATCAAACAATTGACTTAATTCTCCAGGCCTCCACATGGAAATGTGTTTGAGGGGATTCAAATGGGTTACTATGGAGGATTAAGGTTGTCTCTGCAGATTAGACTTTTATGCCCTGTAGTTTATTGCTTGAAGTGTTAAGTAGTTTTGTCAAAATAAGCAGAGCTGGAAGGATTTTTAGAAACTTACAAATCACCTAAGTCTAGCTGAGTAACACAAGGGACTTCTTCCCCCCACCCCTTCTCGCTCTCTCTTTTATTTATTTTTTAATTTAATGGTGGTGCCCGGGGGTGTGGAAAAATCAGCCATATGAAAAGATCAGTTGGGAACTAAGAGTCTCAGATAAGAGGGATTCAAGTGTGGCAGTCTGTTGTATTTGTCTCTTAAAAATCGTCTCACAAATGATGCAGCTAAAGAAGTCACATAAAGAGAAGGGATTTTCTCCTGAATGCTTAACTGCCTGCAGACAAAGTCCAAAGGGGATGTGAAATCCGACCCTGGAGGCCTCTCTAGAACTGTGCTAATCAGTGTTATTCTACCCACTGAGAAGTCAGTTCTGCTTAAAGGAACTGGGCTGCAAAATAAGCTTCCGTTTTCATAAAATGGGTCATTCTCCAGAAAGGGCACTTGTTAGAAGCCATTGGTAGTATTCTGTCCTTGGTCCTCTGGCCTCTTCCTCTGATTGGTTCTTATAGGTTCCTGTCTGCCCTACAAAAAGTTGCTTTACGGAATTCATCCTGGTCATTAGCTGCAGTGAGATTTAATCTGTATACTCTTCTATTCTTCAGTTTGTTTGGGTCATCACTGGGCTGGGGCACATTGCAAACTGAATTGATGTCTAAATACTGTCTAACAAATGTAAACTTCAGATTAGGTTAAGCCCTGACAATGACTGGACGCCCTTGATGTGTAAACGCCCACAACCATAGCACTTGTGGGTTTGGTTTTGTTTTCTGGGCTGGTACAGCCATTTACTTCTGGATCAACTCCTTGCACTGGGTCCTGGCAGTTGTCAAGGAAATCATTCTTTGACTTTGATTTCTCATAGGAATCTCTCTCTTTTTCTCAGCTTTGCTTTCATTCTCATAGGTAAGAAATCCATCAACAGACAGAAGTACTTGCCAATACTCCCTAACCACTAACAAAGGCTTTCAAAGCACCAATTCACTCCCCAATGTTTGCAGGGTCCGGGAAACCTCATATATTATTTATAACCCCTCTCTCCTAGGAGGTAAATTGCAAGCAGAGTTAAGTAGTAAGTGTGGGGGTGTGAATTTGGCCCAGGCAAGAAACCAAAAACCTAGAGGGAAGGTGTGGGAGCTGGAGGCTGCCAGAGTCTGCTGGTTCTTAGAGCTGGGAGCACTGGGGCATGAACAAGGGAGAAAGATGGGTATGGGGTGGAGGAGAGTCTAACTGGAGGTTCAGGATCACAAAATGCAGCTGGACTCTCATGACATTGCATCAGAAAAATATTGATTGCTCAATTATACAATCAGTAAATAAAGACAAATGTTGAGATCAATGACCAGAATGACCATGAACATGGCTATAACTGCACAGACTGGCACTATCTGGATCACAGTGCCAAGAGAAGTTCTATCCTTCCATGCCCAGCATTTCCTGTTTCCCATCCCTACCACTTTCCCCCCTTTGGCCATTCCCATCTTGATGGACCCCAAATGGACCCCTCTGCTCTATCAAGTCCCCAAACTGAAGGCTTCTTTGTTTAGCTCATCTCTCTGTTAAGATCTCAACACCAGTTAAATCCCCTAGGCAGCTAGGCAGCCTCACACTGAGGTCTTAGAATGCCCTATATACAGGTACTGAATGAATGCTTTAAGATGGGACTCAGCTGACTCTGAAAGCCCAGACATGTTTTAGCTTTTGTGACCCAAAAGGCAAATGCTAAGAACATTATATCGGTATTTATACTAATAAGAGAAATATATACAGCTTTTAGTAATAGTTAAAATTTTTATAGACATTGGCATTAGAATTCCATATGGCTTTTACATATGAAAATTATTATTTTTGATCCCTTTTCAACTCTTTTAGAAGGTAGAAAAGATTCTTGGTCTTGGATATGAGCAGATGGCAAGGCTAGATTTGATCCATGGGTCATAACTTCTTGACCTCTGTTTTGAGATTGAAAAATACCACCAGGAAGCAAGCTGCATTCAAAGCGTGCTGTGGCTCCTTTCCGTCTTTGCAGACATGCTATGACAGTGGATAAAAATGTCAGTCATCAAAGCCTCAGATGCAGGATCAGTCCGTGATCCCTGATGGGCAGACAACATGACGGACTTCCAGAACTGTCTGCTTTTCTTCTAGATAATTAGGCTGCAGGCCCATACGCCTTTGTAATTTACGCAACACATTCCTTAAACTTATGCCCTTTATCTGAAGTTGGCACTGGTGACCATGGGGGTGAGTCTGTGTTTTCATGACAGCATATGGTTTTCAAAGCACTTGAACACACATTGCCTCAATCTCCAAAACAACTCGAGAGAGAATAATATTTTTTTTTTATTTTTATGAATAAAAGACCCTGAACAAACCCAAGGCTTCGAGAAGTCATGGTGTTGCCGCCTGAGGTCAGTCATCAGGAGGCATTGTGGTTCTGTCAGGAGCTAGGGAGAGTAACAAAGAGACTGTGAGTCTTGACCAACCAAGTAGATGGCCAACCCAGCAAGCAGCAAGCCTGCGGTCCCGTTAGCATGAAAAGAATCAGTGCACATACAAAGATGAAAAGGGAATGCAAGGCTTCATTTGAATATTTTCAGAAGTAACCAGCCTTGTTTGTTGTGACCTAAAAGCATATCTTAAAGTAAAAGGGTCTAAAAGCCAAATAAATCTCAAAGATAAAAAGAATCGACTTCAAGGTAATAATTAGCCTCCCCCAAACAGTCTTTGGATGCTTCTAAATGGCCAGGACTACTCTGTGAGTTTCGTTAGTCTCACTGATGTCAAAATCTTAAAACAGGCAGCAAAGAGAATGTTAAGAAAATCACAGAGCTCGGGTTGAACATAAAGGGGACATGAATTGGGACACAAAGCCTGGGATTGTGACCCTGTGGCACAGATCCAAAGGGGATCACAAAGGCCCAAGGCTTTAATGAACCGCAGCAGGTTAGTGGTGAAGGCGATTCTGCTGCCCGCTTGGGTAGCTTTCCTTCTGGGAAGAGGTCAGGGAAGTGGGGATAACCTGCTGCTACTGTCTGCTTCAATCGAGGCCACACAGTGACATCACACAAACCCAAAGGTTTTGAACACTGCCCAGGAAGTGTCACTTGGTGACAGAACCGATGCCCTTGCTGGGTGCTGGCTAAGAGCAAGAACTTGGGAGTTGTACTATTCTGGGTTCAAATCCCTAGTTCTCTCTTCCTGAAGTATGTCTGTGGGGCACTTGCCTCTGCATAGCTGATGGCTTATAAAGGGTAATGGAGTCACCACATCATTGGCTTATGGTGAGTGCCTGCCATGTAACAGGTGAATGGTACAGATATGCTCCTGTCACTGATATTATTTGTCAGACCAGTAGCAAACCTGCATGGCTAATGATTCTGGTGAGGCAAGTCAGTTAGAGAAGGAAAAGCCATAGATTGGGATTTAAAGAAAGAGAGATACACATCAAATTCTGACCATGGGGGAAGGCTGTTCATGAAGCTGAGTTGTCTTATCTTAGGAAGGAAGATCATAATGTCTGTCTCACAGGGTCACTGGGAGTATTAAGGAAGACGAGATAACTTTGTAAGATTATATTGTTATATTATATCATAAAAATGTTCAGAATATCATCTCAAGATGTACACATTTAAATAAACCACATCTCATTCCATAAAAGATTTGAGACATTCTTCAAACCTCGGGGCAAAGCTCAAAACCGACATAAAAAAATCCACATAGAGTAATGAACTATAAATACAATGTAAAAATGAGGATCCAAAAATAAATGAAAGTAGGAACAAAAGATGCAAGAGAAACAAACATTCAGAATTATTGGCAAGAAGATTACGTCTATTTTCCCATTCAGGCTGAATAAGAAATGTATCTCCAAGTGTGCTGCGAGGCAGAAGAAAAAAATGTGAGGTGTGTTTTTTCATTCTTATTGAAAGAAAACCTGTTCGTCTTGCTGTCTCCTCTCCTCCCTGTTCCTAGAAACAGACTTTTGGAGTCTTTCCCTACAGTTTTACCAGTTAGTGTCCTCTCTAGATGTCAGACACAGCAAAGTTGCCTCCCTTGCCTTGAGATCGCACGGTGTTCTGAGACAAGGTCAGTTTCCAAGCCAAAGCCAGAGGAGAGCAGTTCTGTTGGGCCTGGCAGAGCTGTTCACTGCTGAGTGAGCCTGAGCCTCCTCAGTGCGGAGGGAAGAGAGGCAACCTATTGGCCTCCAGCTCAGGGTGATGTCAGCGGATGCAGCGTGGCTGAAGACTGCCTGTAGAGTAAACTTGAGCAAAGGCACAGCAGGATCTTCATGAATATCCCAAGTCATACAAGAGTAGGCTGAGAACAGTGTGGAGTGCACTTGTTAGCAGGAATGGAATAAGGCAAGAGGGGAAGAAAACCACCTGTCCCCAGAGTCCCACCAGCCTATGATTTGGATCTGGTAACGGACACCACAACTCTATTGTCCAGAGCTACAAGTCATCATAACAAAGTGATGTTCATGTTTACTGCATAGTATAAAGTATATTGTTCCCCGCTGGTCTTTTTAATAGCTCCATAAAGTCCTGAGTTAGGAAACTCCACCAAGTATCATCATATGGCTACCTGGACTGGAGGAACTTCCCCATTATTGCAGCCTATGTGACACCATGATGTCTCTCTGGATGCCTATAGATTATGTTTGCATGGTTTCCAAAGTGCATCATACAGTAGGGTCATCAAGGAGACACTGCATGACCAGGAGAGCAATGATTTCAAGTCACAATCCAAAAGTAAATGTGCAATCTGATGTCTAGGGCTCTTTTTCTGGTGTCTCTTAATTAAAGCTGAGGCCTTACCCCTGCAGTGTTATGGGAAAACATCAATTAGTCCAGCTTTGTGTGTTTGATGTTGAGTTTGGGCAAATGATAGACTTTAGGCACCATGGGAACACACGTTAAAACATTACATTTATATATATATATATGTATATATGTGTGTGTGTGTGTGTGTGTGTGTGTGTGTGTGTGTGTGTGTGTATGTAGCTATCCATCAATTTCAACACCCTTTTTTATCTGAGATTTTGAAAAGATTTGGCCAGCTAACAGTTTGGTGTTAATGGTTTTCAGACAGTCTTATATTTAAGAGAGAATGTAGCAGTTGATGATGGAACTTTATTCTTTTTGGGCAGGCATGGGGGATGTAGATTTATGGCAATTGAATTCTATTTAATAAAATGTGACTTGTTGCCTACTTGGAATGATAGTCTTCTGACCATTACATGGGCCAAGGTGCAGAAGGCAGGGCTCATTCTAAGGAAATAATTCTAAAGTTTGTCTGGGACTTGAGGAAGTGATTGGTTGAACCTTGAAACTTTTATGCCATAGAGCAGGAGAATGTAGGGGTATTGTGTTGTTTCATGGTAAATAATTGTCCCACCCACTGGTTTAATAAAAAGAGCTGATTGGCCAAAGGCAGGCAGGAAGTGTGGGCGGGACTACCAGACTAAGAAAAACTCAGAGAGCAGAATGCCAGAGAGAAGCCGCAGGAAGCAGAGGACAACCATGCTGCTCTAAGGAAAGGTACCGAGCCACATGGCTGAACAAGAGACATGGGTTAGATGAAGGGTAGAGAGCTAGCAAATGATATGCCTGAGACTTTGGCCGATTCGACCAAAAACTATTATAAGCATCTGCGAGTCTGCGGGTCAGCGGGTATGTGGGTCTGTGGGCCAAAATCTGGAGGCTAGGCCCAAAAATCGGGCCAGAAACCTCATACTACAGGAGAAACTCTGGACTTGTAACCTATGAGAGCTGTTGTTACCAGTTCCTCTCAATGGCCATGTAAAACCTGGATAATGTTCTCATAACTAACACGGTTCTGATCAGAGCCATTTGATACTGACTCTGTGCATTAACTGGAATATACTCTAGTTTCTAAATAAATTTACCTGTCTTAATGAGATAATTGGATACTAATTAATTGCATTTTTCATAACATCTGCCAAAAATGATTTTAGTTTTGTCTTATAATTAATTAATGGAGGGTCTGTGCATCAGGAAAGTATGTTCATGATGGAATATAATTTGGAGGAATGTGGACCTCAAACAACTGGCTATGATATCCTCATATCTTCAGGCACCATAGTATTTTGGACGTGAAGCTACAGACTTCACTAGGGAACCCTAAGTGGAATTCTGGCCTCTAATTGGAATAGAAAGCATCTGAGGACAGGGGCAGGGATGAGCAGAGCAGGGAAGATAAACAAAAGCAAAAAGAACTGTAAGCGACCTTCCTAGAGTGAGCACTACAGACACAGACTATACAGTGCTGCATTAGGAAGGCTGCAGACTCTGGGCTTCACAAACCATTGGCATTCTTCTGGCAGAGGTCTCCACCCAAGTGGAGGAACCATGGCTGCATGTTGTGTTCCCGTTCTTTTCATTCATGTTATTTTTGTCCGGCTAGGATATCACTAGATCACTAGAAATGTGAGTGCCCTTCAAAAGAAGGGTCTCAAGGAGATGGTGGCTTTTAGGAGTCATGGCTATTACCAGTAAACAAAAGCCCTTTTTGTCCCCGGAGATGTTGTGGGCTTACTGAAGAGTGTAGCTTCCCACTTACCTCATTTTATATCTTCCATTCTACAAAATGTAGCCCTGACACACAGAAGTTAAGTGGTAATGACTCCACTCAAGAAACACTGCCGCAGAAAAAGCCCTTAGCTCCTGGAGCAGACTTGCTTTTCTTCCAAGCGTTAGAGTCACGTTTCTCCTGCTCTTTGGATGGCACACATGGGCTAACAGAAATACATAAAGGGAATGCCCAAGATAGCTGGAGACATGGTGTTTGGAGCCAGGCGTCTGGAGTTATTATACAAATTCTAGACTTGGAACTGTATTGTTTTATAAAACCCAAATGTTGTACATTCATGATAACAAGTCTGAATCAAGAACTGGCTAAATACTGTTTTCTGGCACACACATGATACGTTTTAAATTTGATCACAGAATGTATTTGTTAGCTCAAAATCAAATAATATTTTAGCAGCGAGTTGATATTACCAGTTGAAAAAAAACAGGTTTGTACTCAAGGCAGACTGTAAGAGAGAGAGAGAGAGAGAGAGAGAGAGAGAGAGAGAGAGAGAGAGAGAGAGAGAGAGAGAGAGAGAGAGAGAGAAACTGTTTTTTACAAAGTATAGAAGCTCAGTCTGGCTTGTGCACATGACTCGGATTGCCAGAAAGAACTAAGGGAATGTCAGGATCCACATTCATATTTTCATACAAGAACATGCTTGTACCAGCAAACCCAGAAGTCAGAGCATCATGGTAATGGCTGAAAACTAAAACAGCAATCTGCAAGCCCAGCTTTGTTCATTTGTATATGTTTCTGGGGAAACAAGTCAGTGAAAAAAACTTGGTGCAGTGAATGTGGCAGTGTGTGCCCGGATTCTAGCCCTTGGGAGCCCAAAGCCGATGGGTCACAAGTTCAAGGCCTGCCTGGGCTATGTAGGGAAATCTTGTCTCAAATAAATACCAAGTGCAGTAACAAAAAAGACAGTACAGGGAGACAAAGGTCTCTGTGTCTCCTCTTGGCCTTCACTTCTCACGAGGGCCTGGAGGACAGGAGTTCAGTGTATTAGTCAGTTTTGGGTTGTTACAACAAAACGCTGTTGTAGAATAAATATAAAGAAGAGAGGCTTAGGTAGTTTATGATGATGGAAGTGACAAGGTGCAATCAGCATGGCACTGATGGTCTGACAAACCTTTTGCTATAGTTACAACACAGTGGAGAAGCAGAAAAAGGCCAGCTCAAAAGCATGCAGAGGAAGCATATATGTGATTGAGAAAACATGAAACAGGGAAAGTGCCAGGCTTACTCTTTCTCTATCTCACAAATACTATTTCACTCCTACCAGATATGATTCACTCCATCGAGAAGGTACTAATCTGTTTGGGAGGATGGCATCCCCAGTGGCCTATTTACCTCCCACTAAACTCTGCCCCTTAAAAAAGTCTTATCAACATATTACAAGGCACATGAGGGTCAAGCTTCCACTCTGTGAATCTCTGGAGGACAAATCATATCTACACCACAACACCCATGACCTTAGACGTGGCTGCTAGAGTCAATAGAAACAGGAGTGACACGGACTTCCAAACCCAATGATGTAGTTTTCAGCTTCTTTTAGAAGATGGATATATGACAGTTAGGCCCATGGGAGTCTCTGATAGTTATGCATGGCAGAACACCATTGCTTAAAAATGCCATGATTCTGTTTGCATCTTATAGTCTGAACTTGTGACCAGGAAGTTCTTGATCTGAAGTCCACAGCTTTGACTTCAGAAGGTTCTTGCTGTCACTGTACTTCCATGCTTCTTGGGTGCTAAGAGCCAGAATTCAGAAGTCTTTCCACAGATACCATTTCTGCAAAAAAATGGAGCTGAGGGCTGGAGATGTAGTCCAGTTGGTAGATTGTTTGCCTAGAATATAGGAAACCTTGGGCTTAATCCACAGCATTGTACAAAAAAAGGAGCCACTCACCTGCATTCCCAGCACTTGGGAAATACAGGCAGGAGATAAAAAGTTCAAGTCATCATTCTTAATCCTCCTGCAATAATTTGAGATCAGTCTAAGATGAATGAGACAGAGAGAGAGAGAGAAAAGGGAAGTGGGACAGGTGACTTATAGAAAAAGTTTTTGTTTTGGTCTAGTCTTGTAGTGTGGAATATATATTTCATAATAGTGTCCAGATAATTTGTCTGATTGGAGGACTCTGTAACTTCTTATTCAATAGGCGAAATCACTATGCTTCTGGAATCTCCATGATAACCCCTTCCCAGCTAATATTGGGAAGAAAATATAAGGGATAGGCACCCAAAAAGTTTTCTTTAGAGGTCAAAGTTTCTAGGTTGGAGGTCATGGAGCTTCATGCTGATACATGATTATAAAGGCTCATAGATCTGCCAAGATGTCAAGGACCATCACAGAATGTGAGCAATATGAGTGTCAAAGTCAGGGGTTCAGGAACCAATAGGGTTTACTGCTGGACTATGGCAGAGAGGCCCACAGTGAGTGAGAACCACAAGAGGACTCTTCTAACAGGAGCCAGACTACAATGACAGATGTCCCTGTCAAGGGGCTCCTAGGGAAGGTATCAAGCTTATTTAAATAGTTAATGTTTAATGCAAAACCCAAACCTTGCATTAAAAGTGCTGATGAGACTCAATATTTGCTGAATACAAGGTTAAAAAGATGTTCAGCATAGACAAAGAGACAAGTGTGTGGTACTATGAATGAGAGGTCTACACAGTGAAGATGCTCAGGTGGGATGGAGTGACTGGAGAGGAAAACATGTAGGGGGATTTATGTTGTTCCATAGTAAATAATTGTCCCTGCCTATGATTTTAATAAAAAGTGCTGATTGGCCAAAGGAAGACAGGAAGTGTGGGCGGGGCTACCAAACTAAGAAGACTCTAGGAACAGGTGAAACAGAGCAGAATGCCAGAGAGAAGTCAGAAGAAGCAAAGGACAACTATGCTGCTCTGAGGAAAGGTACCGTGCCCCATGGCTGAACAGGAAAGAATCATGGGTTAGATTAAGGGTAAAGAGTTAGCAAGTTATATGCCTAGGCCTTAGGCCAATCAGCCTAAAGCATCTGTGTGTCTCTGTGGGTCTGTGGGTCTGCGGGCCTAAACCTTGAGACTAGGCCCAAAAGTCTGGGCCAGTAGAAACCTCCTACTACAACAACATGGAAGAACTTGAGTCTTATTTGACTCTTGACATACAGAGCAACTTCACAGAAGCAGATGTGTGGGCTTTATGTACACTGTGGCAAGTTAGTAGGACATATTCTTAGTTAAGGTATAGTAGGATTGTTAGGATGGGACCTTTCTCTATAAGGGGGACAAGTGGCAGATGGGGGATCGCAAGGAAGCCACAATTTATAGTTTGGTAAGAGCTGAAATGAAGAGCAGTTTTTGTATGTATGCCAATCCATTACTGGTCAGGAATAGACATGCAAGATCATATTAGTTAATGTGCTAGACCTCTGGCCCAGGAGACTGTATGCTAATGAGATGGAATATATAAACGTACAACATGTAAAGAAAATAATCAGGAAAAGCAAGGTTAATCTTAGGTTCCTAGCACATGGGATTGTATTGTCTCTATCAAGGTTAATCAGAGAAGAGGAAGTTTTATACAACTGGTTAATAATAATCTGCTTTCCTTTGCCAAAGGCATGGCTTGGGCAGCATCAGAGAACCTGGAGAAATACCCAATTAGATGAATAAATGAATCGATAAATGATTTATTAGAGATTTACTTAATCCAATTATTTTCTTTCTATACCTACCAAGTATTCTTTTGGTTTTAAATTAATATTACTTTTGGGTTTTCTTACATAGAGAAAAAATACTGATGATAGGTTGTCCATGTAGTCTGGTCCTACTACAAGAATATCTTTTTACAGAATAGCAAACAATCATAGTTTTGGAATCATATTTGTGAGTTTAGCTAATTGTAATATTTACTGTTGGTTTCTAAATCTGTTAACCCACTCTGGACTATGATTTTAAAAAAAATAGTGCTAAGACCAAACCCAGGACCTTTAGCATGTTCAAAAAATTCTCTGCCACCAAAGCAAGATGCCTGTTAGCTAGTAGAATTGGTTTTTATTAAGATAGGGAGTAACATGCAGTGTGTCAAGATAGCCCCTGTGGCTGATGAAGTGAATGAGTTTGGGAAGAAAAAGGATGAGTCATAGCTGATGCATTCTTGAGCATCAGGACAACCTTTACATGATGGCAAATGCTGGTAGTGTGAACAGGATAGTGATGTGTATTTCTAGAAGCTACATAATGACTAGATTGGCTAGTAGATCTTTGTATGGAGAATGATAAATAAGAAAAGCATTTTTCCCCCAGGGAAAAATAAGGGAAAGCCCAGAGAGAAGAAAGCTGATGGTGGCAGTGAATAATAAAGGGCAGGATATAGGGCAGGGTTCTCATCATGATGCCAGCAATCACCATAAGGCCCATGGATGAACTGTGAGTCTTGAAGACAGTTTGTTCAGTGTTGGGAACTACTAGTGTAGGTTTACCTGAGAATCAGATTCAGCTAGTGAATTAGGCTATGTTGCATCATGGTGACCAAAATGCCTGACAGAGCAAGGAAAGAAAGATTTATCTGGGCTCACAGTCTCAGAGGAGTCAGTCCATGGTTTCTTGGATCTTAGTACTTTATCAGAAAAACATAGCAGTGAAAGCATGTGGCAGAAGACAACTTTCCTATCATGGCAGACAGGAAATGGTCAAGGAAAGTGTCCCCATAGGTCTACTTCCAGTAACCTACTTCTAGATAGACCCTGATTCGTAAGGTTTGTGACCTCCAAACATATCAATGCCAACTGGGAATCAAACATATAAAAGCCCACATTTATGGGGAGCCTTTTATATTCAAACCATAACAACGTACATTAATAAGAAAAATATCAAGACAAGATCAAAATTTGAGAAGTTTCTTCTGAGATTATGAGAAGATAACTAAAAGTGTTCTCAATGAGAGGGAAGGAAAGAAGACAGGAATTGAGGGAGGGAGAATGGAAGGGAAGAAATAAAGGTAGGGTAGAAAGTGGTTGGGTCTGGTGGGTCCCTCTTAGGATGCTGTCCATGTGAGAGAGGTTCAGGAAAACCATTGCAGAATCTTCTAGTGTCTTCATACATCTTCTCCTACAATAACAGAACACCACAGCCTGGATAATTTATAAACAATAAAATTTTGTCTAGTCTGGTTCTAAAGACTTGCAAAATCTAGGAACTTGACATCAGCTGGCAAAGGCATTTGTGTTGTGAAGGGCAGTGTTTTAAAAGGGTAAGAAGCATTTGCAAGATAAAGAAGAAATGGGCCAAACTCATCTTTTATATCAGCGCCTCACCACTATGAACATTGCACTGAAGGCATCAATTCTCATGACTTCATCATCTCTTAGAGATTCTGTCTCCTAATACAGTGGTGATTAAATTTCACCATGAGTTTGGGAGGAGACATTCAAACTACAGCCTTCAGCCAGAATACCATCGAATCCCTGGTCTCTTAGGAATGCCTGTGCTTATGCCTGCTCTCTGTAGCAGTTATTGGGAGCAAGCTGTTAGAAGCACAGGCTCTGTGCAAACACAGCAACTCTATTTCAAAGCACACAGCTGGGAGATATGAAAGGCTCATGCCTACCACAAGGACACATGCCTTTATTAGATTTTCAAAGACATTCACAGGCAGAGTCTGTCTGAGAAAGTGAGGTACCAAGGGGAGGACACAGCCACTCTTCACCCCAGCCAGTTCTCTGTAATTTGTTCCTTCTCTTGGAGTATGCCAGTGTGAGGGCAAACCTACACTTTGTTCCCAAATGTCAAGAACAACACTGACATTAGCTGGAATAATGGGATCATCATTTCTTTCCAGAAACACACAGTGAGCAGGGAGCCTTCCTACAGTTGGGGAATTCAGTCAGTGTATTTCTATCTGGATAACCCAGGAGAGTATGGGTAAGTGTGGGAATGCCTTTCTGTATGCTGTAAATATCAATCTTTAAATTAAGGAGCTGTTTTGGGCCATGACAGGAACCATAGAAGAAGTAGAAGGAGGAATCAGAATAAGTAGGAAAGGAAGGGCGGAGTCAGAGGCAGATCCAGCTGAAGCCGCCCAAGGAGCAACATGTAGGAACACAGGTGAGCCACGGGCCATGTGGCAGACAGATTAATAGAAATGGGTTGATTTAAGATGTAAGAGCTAGCTAGCAATGAGCCTGAGCCATAGGCCAAACAGCATGAAGTTAATATAAGTGTCTGAGTCATTTCTGGGGGCTTGAGAGGCAGGCGGTTGGGCAGCTAAGCAGTCTTGGGCCGCAGGTCTGTGGGTCTCGGCCACCCGGGACCCTAGAAACCCCACTACTACAGGTAAGCATGGCATCACTGTGTGGGCTGGTGAAATACTATCTTTAAACTTCATAAACTGGACATGTTTTATCCAGGAATGGCTTATTACCAGATCATAGATATGCTTTTCTAGTCTGTATTAGTTTGAAGAAAGTAAAGTTTCAAGCAAAATTGGAGCATGGATACTGTCTTAGTGTTTTAAAGCTGTGAAGATACAGAATGTGCAAGTCAACTCTTATAAAAGAAAGCATTTAATTGGGGGTTGTCTTACAGTTTCAGAGGGCTAGTCCATGGTCATCATGGCAGGAAGCATGACAGCATGTCATCAGTCATTGGAGTAATAGCTGAGGGCTACATCCTGATTTATAGGCAGAGAAGAGAGTGACATTGGCCCTGGCTTGGGCTTTTGAAATGTCAAAGCCCACCCCAAGTGACAGACTTCTTCCAACAAGGCCTGATCCTATAAGATTATCCTGGTGACTAAGCACTCAGCTATATGAGCCTATGGGGGGGGGCAATGCTTATTCAACAACCACAAGTATATAATATAGTTTTAAATGTTAACAATCATTGTTTATGTAAATAAATGTTTAATAGATAATTACAGTGAAGAAACTGGTAAAAATATTTCCAAGACAGCTTAAAAGTTTTTTTTTTTTAAATTTAGATTTCTATTTTATGTATAAGGCATTTTCTGTACAAAGTATTTTATGTATAAGGCGTGTGTGTATATGTGTGTCTGTGTGTATGTGTGTGTATATGTGTGTGTGTATGTGTATGTGTGTATGTGTGTGTCTGTGTGTATGTGTGTGTATGTGTGTATGTGTGTGTGTGTGTATGTATGTGTGTATATGTATGTGCATGCGCACACCCGCATGTGCACCATATATTCCAGGTGCCTATTACTCACAAGGGTCCAGAGAGAACACTGGATCCCCTGGAGCTAGAGTTCCAGATGGTGTGAGCCACCATGTAGGTGCTGGGAATGGAACCTGTGCCCTTTGCAAGAACAACAGGTGCCTTAACCACTGAGTCAGGGATCTCTCCAGCCCCGACAACCTGAATTTTATTCAGGGATTTAAGAAGGTCTTTAGTGCTAACTACAATAGACAGGAGTATAATCCTGTTGAGGCATGGCAAGCGCAAAACGTTTACCCATCCCTCACTCTCAGTTACCATTCTATTGCTATAACAAAACACCATGACCAAGGTAACTTATAAAAGAAGTCATTTAATTTGAGGTTAATGGCTTCTGAAGATTAGAGTTCATGATTATCATGATGGGGAGCATGGTGCCAGGCAGGCATGGAGCAGTAACTGGGAACTTATTCTCATCTACAAGCACAAGGCAAAGCAAGCTAATTGGGAATAGCCTGGCTTTTGAAATCTCAAAGCCCACCCCAAATGACATGTCTTTTCCAACAAAGTCATACCTTTGAATCCTTCTTAAACAGTTTCACTAACTGGAAACAATTGCCCAGATAGCTGATTGGGACCATTTTCATTCAAATCACCACATTCCACTCCCTGGCCCCACAGGCTTGTGACTACATCATAATGCAAAATAAATCTAGTCCAACTTCAAAAGTCTTCATAGTCTTTCAATCTCAACACAGTTTAGAGGTTCAAAGTCTCTTCTGATACTCAAGGCAATCTCTTAATTATAACTCCTTCTAAAAAACAACAACAAAGAACAAATAATGCTCTTCCAACATACAATGACACAGAGTATACACTACCATCTCAACAGGGAGGAAGATATGGGGACATAGTAAGGACATACCAGACCAAAACGAGACCAAACCTAGCAGGGCAAACTTCAAATCCTGTAGCTCCATGTCTGGTGTCAAAGGGCTTAGACTGCGCCGTCCTAGTTTTCCTGACTACAACACACCTTTCTCTCTTGGATGGGTCTCATTCCATCAGCAGCTCTCCTTGACAGGTATCCCAAGACTTCAAGCATCTTGAAGGCCCCAACATAATCCAGGCTTCACTTTCACACTTTGGGCAATGTCCTTTCTGGACCTCCAAAAAGGGACTCCTCTGGCCTCTGGGGCCTTCTCTAACCCCAGCAGGAGATTCTACAATCTGTCTACTCCTCAATCCTTTGTGTTCCTTAATCCAGAAACATGTGGCTGATGCTGCAAAGTTCACTTGCTTGCTTGGGATGGAGTCTGGTGATCTCCTTGAACTGAATTTGCCTAAGTTTTTTAGAGATGGAAGACCTCTTTTACAAGGTGAAAGCTTAGCTGGGGTGGGAGTGTCTATCCTGAAGACACAACTCTCTTTGCATCAGGCCTCCACTTACCTCTTTCAGCACACACACTGGCTCTAATGTTATGTTCTCTGGTGCTCTTTTACCCTCAAACTGATCATTCATCATTTCTACCTTGCTTTTCCTTTTTCACTGGAGACCTGCATAAGAGTGATCACTAATAACAATCTGACAGAGTCACTATTAGGCTATATGAAATTTCCTCTGCCAGTGAAATTAGTCTAAAACTTTTCAATTTTGCCTTGGGCAGATTCTTAGGACAAAAGCAGAAAGCAGCTACATTCTTTGCCAAAACATCACAAGAATGGTCTCTTCCTCTTTTGAAAACTCTTAAGCTGAGCCCACATTGCAGTTATCACTATTGTATTCCCAGCTCTTTCTAGAAGGGCTCATTAGGCCTCACAACATTTAGCCATTTTCCTAGTCCAGAGTTCTAAAGTCTTCCACATTATTTAACAAACAAATAAGTAACACGATTGGGCTCATCACAGCAATATCCCATTCCCTGGCACCAATATCTGGTTTACTTGCCTTTCTATTGCTGTGAAGAGATGTAAGGCAACTGATGAAATGTTTTTACTGGGAGCTCAGGCAGAGAGAGATAACTGTGAATGGCATGGGCTTTTCAAACCACAAAGCTCAATCCAAGTGACATACCTCCTCTAACAAGGGCATGCCTCCTAATTCTTTCCAAATAGTTCTATCAGGGACCAAGTATCCAAGTATATGAGTCTAGGGTGCCAATTCTCATTGAAATCAACATATTTGGTAAAGAGATTTTCAGCTTACCCAAGCAACAAGTCAGACAGAATCCTCACAGTGAGTGCAGTTAAATAAAATGATCATTGTAATATAAGGTTTTTGGCTGGACTTTCTGGCCTTGCTCAGAGGTTCGGACCCACTCTCAGCCCCACAGGGCCTCAAATAATCACACAAAGGCTTATATTAATTTTATTCTCATTGGCCCATGACTCAGACATATTGCTAGATAGCTCTTTCATCTTATCTCAATCTATTTCCACTAATCTGTTCAGCCACGTGTCTTGGTACCTTTTCTCAGAGCAGCATAGTTGTCCTCTGTATGCTAGCTTCTCTGCTGGTGTCTCTCTGTTCCCAGGGTTTTCTTAGTCTGATAGACCCACCCAATCTGTTAGCCTTCAGCCAATCATAGCTTTTATTAAACCAGAAGCAGGACAATTATTTACAATGGACTAGAACACAGTCTCATTACAGATCATAGAGTGTATTTTTTCCAGTGGCTCAACATTAAGCTCTGACAAGAATTTAGAAATCAGAAATTGAGGTCACAGTTTAATGAGCAGGTACAATCATTAAAAATTGTCTTCAACAATATGAAGGGCTGGGCGTGGTAGCACATACCTTTAATCCCTGTGCTTGGGAAGCAGAGGCAGGTGGATTTCTGTGAGTTCGAAGCCAGCCAGCCTCTTCTACATTGTGAGTTTCAGGACAACCTGGGTTATAGATTGAGACCCTGCTTTCCTGTACCCCCCCATATGTGGAAGGGAGATATATTTCTATTTTGGAAGGCAAGAGACATTGAGTTGTTTGGCTAAGAATATCGGCAGACAACCATGATTGGACACTGTGGGATTAATGGAAGTGCTCTCCACTTCAGAAGAGAGCCACACAGAAGACACAGCCTTAGAAGGCAAGCCACGCTCATTAGTACCCTCAGCGAGAAGAACACTCCACCATCTTGACAATTCTTGACATCTCACCTGTGCATGGGAACTTTTCTTCTGGAGAACTGGAACTTGTGTGGCCTCAAACTCAACAGAAGTCAGCCTTTCCTCATCTGCTATTACTGTGAGCACAGTGCTGCCTAGGCCAGTCACTATGCTTAGTTCTCATTTCTTTTGCCAAGATGCATTAGCAGATGACCACTCTGCTCACCAGCCTCAAAATTCACAGGGTCACATACCTTCAGCTTTCCCAGTTGGCTGCCTGAGACTGGTCCTGCTCTTTCACTCATTTCCTGCTAGAATAACTCTTCTCTCCTTCAACATCACCACTCATTTCTATCTTGGTGCGAAACAATAAGAATTTGATATATGATATCTATATTAGACTTTCTCCACCCAGTGTCGTTAGATGTCACACCCATGTATGATGCTTCAAACTCTAACCTCTAATCATAAATTTTAAATAATTTTTATTTGAACTAATTGGAACCAAGGAAAACAGACACTTGCTATGAAGCCATATGGCAGTAGCTTGTGTTGCTGGGAAAACAGTTCCCCCCTCTACTTACAATGGTAACCAGGGGTGAGGTAGATAAATTCAAAACAAGGACTTCAGGGCCCAGTGGTGCTGAGAGAGCAGTGTGCTAGACAACTACACAGTTAGTTCTGAGATATTAACTTAAAGAAATACCTCCTCAGTTTTTCCCTTTTGTGTGCCTCGGCTCTTCTTTTCTCCTTCCTGTGTTCTTGTGTTAGTTTATTTCTCAGGGTCCTCTCTGGTGGGCAGATATGTTTTCTATATGCCAGGATTCTGCATGGTGTTTCATGCTGGCTCAAAAGTTAGGAGTGTAGATTTGACTGATCACATATTTCCAAAAGAGAAGCATGGATCTGCATAGAAACACTGCCAGTATCTTCTGGAATGAACACCCCTCCCATCTACAACACAAGGGCCCTTCTTATCATTGACGTTTGCTAAACCATGGGAGCTCATAAACAGAAGAAACATTAATGCATTTAAAGCCTTCTTTACTTTTTTAAACCAATATGTACACATCCAAATCTTTGCCTCTTTTCTCTTCTGAGGTGGTTTGAAATAAAATGGCCCTCACGGTGAGTGACACTATCAGGAGGTGTGGCCTTGCTGCTGTAGGTGTGGTCTTGTTGAAGGAAGTGTGTCACCATGGATGTGGGCTTTGACATCTCATACAGGCTCAAGCACCACCCAGTGAGACAGACCATTTCCTATTGCTTGTGAGTCACCATGTAATAATTGTCAGCTCCTTTTCTAGTACCGTGTCTCTGCCTGCGTGTTGCCTTGCTTCCCATCATGATGATAATAAATGAAATCTCTAAACTGTAAGCTGCCACTACAATTAAATGTTTTCCTGTATGTGAGTTGCTATGGTCATGGTGTCTCTTCAGAGCAATAGAAACTAAGGCGACTTCCTTCCCCATTTTGATACATGGTATCCCTTCCCTAATAATGTATTTCATTTGATTTCAAACTTTTGGTTTACTCTCACTTTTTATTTGACTAGTAGGCGTATAAATATGAGAAACAAATGGGTCTGCTTCACTTTCCATGTAACTGAAAAACTTCAATTTCAGAATTATGCATGTAAAAAAAAATGGTTCTCAGCTGAAGTTGGGGGTAAAATGTCTCCCTGGAAGCTGTGACTTAAAGCTCACAGTGTGTAGGAATCAAATCATTTATCTGCATAGGAAGGGACATGGTGGTACTGCTTTTGGGGCCACAGTGTCTAAGGTGAGGCACAGTGCAAGAAAAAGGTATTTTGTTTCTGTCAGGGTGTATTTGAGTCACTGACGAGAGGGATGGTTAAAAGTGGATCAAGCCACTGGAAAGCTCAGGTGACAGGTTTGAGCTGTGGGTCTGTGAAAGAGTTTTCATAGGGAAATTTAGGTAATAGCGGAGACAGTAGAATGATTGTTTCCTCAGAAGGGTATAGATGGAGCAGAGCACAGGGTCAAATGTATACTTTCGATGGGGACACGCTGAGAGGAGCCAGGGCAGGGGAGAGAGGAGTGGTCCAGAAGAGAAGCAGGTAATCACCAGAGCACTTGCACCCTAAAAGCAGTGATGGCGAAGTCTGAGAAATAGTGGGGCTGTCAAAATGTCAAACTCGTGAAGAATATAAAGTGAAGAAGGTTTGAGTATGATGACTATTTTAAGAAGGAAAGAATCATAAAACGAACATTTCCAGATAGGGCCACAGACCCCATCTTATCACTCCATTACTTTTAGAGTGCAGGATTTCCTTACACTTTGGTGAGGAACTGCTTCTTATATCCCATCCCTTCTCAGCACCCATCAATCCACAGTGCACGGTGCTGGGAGGACCTCTCTTATCCGAGGCATTAGGGAATTACCAAACAATATCTACCACATGTGTTTCCTGTTGAATATTTTAAACCTAATCTGTCTCTGACTTTTGAAAGAATGTTGTAGCATTTTAAGAAAACACATGATTGAGACCATCTTTCATTGAGTTATTTTTGAAAAACAAATTTCTGTGTAATGATATATTTACAGTGTAGTATAGAGACTGGAAACCTGTAGTGCTGTCAGATGGTTCTGAACTGCTTCTGTGTGCCAGTTATCGATCCATGATGCTTGATGACCAAGACTTTAATTCCTATAAAGCTTAAGTACATGGAAGATCAATAGGAGAATCACCCACTTGAACAAGGAGTTTTGTACTTTTCAAAATGGCAGTTTTGATTTTCTCTTCAGGGTTTGCTCAGTGCCCTTTCTAGAAAGATCCATATGACTAATCTACTTGATTTTTTTTGTTGGATAAACTTATTAGAAAATTCAAATTTTATAATAGAACATGTTTCTGCTTTTCCCTAATTGCCTGTGAATTACTTAGAATTTATGTATGTATAATATTGACTTTGTCTTGGTCCTGTGATGACTCCTAGAGAAGGGCTTGGCTAATACCTATTTGCTGATGACTGAGGGAATGGATTAGGTACTTTTGATGGGCACAGTTCTATTTCTGATGTAAATGTCATATTTTTAAATGGTGCTTCAGCTTGTAAATTACTTCAAGTTATCTCAGAAGTAGAGTGAGAACTCATCTTAAAGTCAATCTACAAAGAAGCAAGACAGTAGATTGGGTTTTTTCTTTTTATTGTTTGTGTCTTAATATAACATTCAGTATCTGCAAAGGTGCCCCAAGGGAGGCTTCATCTTGAAGGTGGGTGTGGAAGAAAAGTCACTGCACCCCAGTGTTTAGATAATACAATAAATTGGTTCAGGAAAGTAAGGTCATGGGATGAGTATGGTTTTGAAGCTTAGTAGATTATTCAAAATCTATTAGTATTGTGACTTTGGAAATTTTTTGGTCATAATTGAAATAATATTGCTAACTATCTCTCAGCATGGCAAATATGAATTAAATGTGATAAAATGTGATGTGCAAAGGCTTGGTCATCACATGGGCACAGATGAGTGTTCAGGGAACTGCAGTTTCCTCCTGCCCTTTGCTGTACCCAACAGAAGCAGAAATTCAATTATGGAAGATGAAGGGCAGTCAGAGACATTCAATCTTCCTTGTCTTACAAATCAAGAACATGTCTACAAGCTATATTTTAGTGGGCTTACCAGAGAAAAACAACAAGCACAAAGATTGTACCATCAGGACTGTGAAAAAGCTGTGGGAAGTTTAGTTTTGCCATTTGCAATTTGATGTTCTTGGGTCCTGTGAAGAAACCAATAAACCATTCACTCTGCGTTGGTTATTGACATTCTAGTAGAGAACTGGTTCTTCTATAGGATTATTACTCATCATGACTGAAGGTCGATAGATAAGTTAAAAACAACCACTTTTCAGCCCTGGAAGTGACTCACTTCCCAAGCAATGCTCTCACTTTCCTTCATGATGCTTCAAGATGCCCTGAATCAGAGATGTTCACTGTCAGAGGGGCCTCTGGCCTGATCCCAGAAGAATTCCGAAGCTTGTCTAATAGAACTGCATGGGCATTTGGCTGAGTGCTTTCTGGAACTTGTCCTGCAAATTCCTGTAATTTGTACCAGGTCATTTGTTATCCATTTTAGCTGACTGAACAGTTTGAGTCATGGGTGTGAAAAGGCAACCAAAGAAATAGTTAGTGGAAACCTTCCAGGAATGTGCTACTCCATCTTACTCATGCATAATCAAGGTCATGAACTTCAGCTAGCTCTGTCCTTTGCAGGGAGCATAGCCCCCCACACTCATACACCACACATACACAAACGCCACACACAATGCACATACATACACACCACATACAGAGAAAGAAAGATAGGTAAGAAACTCAGCTGTAGATGGAGACAGAGACACTGAGACATACAGTATTTTAAAAAAAAAACCAGTCATTTGCTGTAAAAATTTAACAATGTTTGTCTCCCAACCACCCAACAGATAAACACACAAAAAAAGCATAAAAGGAAAAAACCCAACCAACAAACCAAACAAACCAACCCAAGAAATGCTGGCCTCCATGGAAAATACTCCCCTAGCTAAGGGCAAGCATCTGGCAAACCCTACCAGTCTCTGTCCTTGTTCTGAATATCTTTGTGGTTTTAGATGGATTCGGCTGAGAAGGTTTAGTGTTGTTCTCTGCTATAGGACAAACGTGGTGTTTTGGTGCCTATTTTCCAGTTTAGCATTTCATTAATAGTCAGTTATTTTCCACCCAGGTTTCTCTATGACAACCACAAGCAGGATTTCCCACTATGTGGTCTGTTCTCTTTAGATATGTCTTATTATCCATTAAAGAGTAATAAGATAAATATGTAGCATCAAGTGACTATAGGGAAATAAGTGCCCCACATAACCTTGCAAATGAGTACTTGCTCTCTTGCCTGGAGAGCTTTAAAATACGTTCACACTGGAATCACTCTAAGAAGCCAGTTATATAAAAATAAAATCTTTACTTACTATTGCATATTCACAATCCTCACAGGAGTTTTGTTAAAGCTCTACTTTCCACTAATGTAGGTATTTACAGAAGTCAGAAAGTGAACATGAAATGGCCCTATGTTGAGCATGTTTGATGCAAGGTTTGAAGCATAGCAGTGAGCAGAAATGTTGGACTTCTGTAGGAGAAAGAAGACAGCCACCATGGATGGTAGAACAGTCATAGCTAAGACAGCTGGCAGCTACTATAGTCAGGGATAAGTTACTTCTTAGGCTCCTTTTTGCAAGAGATAGGGACCATAAGTCCCCACTGAGAGGCAGGGTCCACAGAGGACGACTCCAAGCCATCCATATCAGTTAGGATGAAGTTGAGGTAGACATTGTTTATATGTCAAGTACCTCACTAGATCAAGCAGTAAAGCCACTCACACAGTTTCAGGTCCCACCCTGCTTGTCTGCTGAAGTGTCTTATGGCGTTTTGCTACAGAGCCTGTGGCATTCTCTGACCATGGTGCCCCAGGCTCTTCATCCAACCCTCAGCCTCCTTCCTAGTTACAGTGGTGGGTGAAAAAGAGAGCGGAGGCTGGGAATATATGTAATTATTCAAAAAGGTTTTACACCTCTTCTCTCTGAGTATCATGAAAATTCATATATAGAGATTAGTTTTCCCTAAAATCAGTCAGTCCTGCTGTTCTTGATGCTTTAGTGCCATTGTTAGGGAGAGGAAAAGCCTTCAGAGGATCACTTGTCAAACTTGGCACCAATCAGAGGGGCTAGATTTGTAAATTCCATAGACATCTTTAATTCCACCCCTCCCTTGAAGGTCCAGCTGTTATTTTATAGGCAAATGTGAAAGTCTATTACTGGATTAAAAGGTAAAAAAATACTACGTTGAGGGATCTTTAGAGATTAATTTAAAATATAGTCATTCTTTATAGATTATTTGTGTTTTTTAATTGTGCTTATCTGAGGTTTCTTGGCAAAACCATTTCCAAATCTTTCCAAAGTCATGAAATGTGACAGATGTCATAAAATGCCCCTAATCCATACTGTCAAGCATCTAGAATATTGCTAAATTGAATTTTATCTTTGATTTTGTTTTGCATCCTTCTCCCTAAGTTAGATAGTTAATATGTGATGCCTTCTTGGAGAAATGGCTTACAGGGCACAGCAGAATAAGCCCTCAAAAGTATATGCTTTCAGCTGGGTGTGCTGCCACAGACTTTAATCCCAGTATCAGGAAGACGGAGGCAGGTGGATTTTCATGAGTTTGAGGTCAGCTGGTCTACATAGTGAGACCTAGACCCCCAACAAGCATGCTTTGATTTCAAAATGGCAAACTGGGCATACATTTGCTTTTTAAATAACCCTACAAATCCACCGTGGATTAAAAGGTGCTATGGTTAGGATATGCTTTCTCCAAAAGTTCAAGTGTTTAAAACTCAGTTCTTAAGTTCTTGTTAATAATATTTGAGGGTGAGGCCCTGGAACATAGTTAGGATTAGATAAGATCAAGGTATGGCCCTCATAATGGCTATAGTGGTTTTATGACAAGAGCCCACTCAAGATAAATGCTACTTAGGTGGGTCCCACAGCTCTGTATTATGCAGAACAAGAAGTGTAGATATTACATATAAGTCATACCAAGGGACCCACATCTGCGTAGCCACTTTACAAAAACAAAGGTCGATTTTCCAAAAAAAATATAAGCCCTGAGAAGAAAACAATAAAGCTTTCGTCTGTGAGTTGGTGTCTATATTAGATCTGCAACTGCAGAGGTACTTCCTTCTAATGCAACAGTTCTCCACCCATGAGTCTCAACTCCTTTGGGTGTTGAACAACTCTTTCACAGGGGTCACATATCAGGTATCCTGTATATCAGATATTTATATTATTATTTATATTATGATACATGACAGTAGGAAAATTACCTTTATGGAGTAGTAACAAAATAACTTTATGGTTGAAGCACCATAGCATGAGAAGCTGAATTAAAGGATCACAGCATTAGGAAGGTCGAGAACCACTTGTCTAAAGTCTTCTAAAGGAAATATTACAAAGCAAAACTGTGTTGACATTCCAATCCAGAATTCTCTCAGGAGGACCTTTTGGGGGATCTACAGAACAACAGAGGGAGGCCTGACTTATCCCCGTTTTGCTGTTCCATATGAAAGAACATCATTAGGCTTGGAAGAAAATATAAAGAACTCCCTATTATAGGGAAACGTGGAACAAAATTGGCTGTATCAACTAAGATGCACTTGGCTGCAAAGAACAGAGAATACCAATAAAATGGACTTGAGCAAGTAGGACATTTATTTTCTCATAGAAAGCAATATCTGGGGACAGGAGAGTTCTTACATGGAGCAGCTCAGCCATGAGCTTTGTCTTTCTCCTTCACCATCCTCACTGTGTTTGTGACGTCTTTTCTCAGATTTCAAATAGCAGCCCAATTGCTCCAGCAGAGTTGTAGGCACTTATTTGATGTGAGAATGCCTTTCTGTATGCTGTGAATAGCAATCTTTAAATAAAGGAGCTGTTTTGGCCCATGACAGGCACCATGGAAAAAGTAGGAGGAGGAATCAGAATAGGTAGGAGGAGCAGGGCGGAGTCAGAGACAGACTGAGCCCGAAGCCCAAAGGAGCAACATGTAAGGAACACAGGTGAGCCACAGGCCACGTGGCAGACAGATTAATGAGAATGGGTTGATTTAAGATGTAAGAGCTAGCTAGCAATGTGCCTGAGCCATAGGCCAAGCAGCATGAAGTTAATATAAGTGTCTGAGTCATTTGGGGGGCCTAAGCAGCAGCGGGCAGCTAAGGGGTCTGGGGCTGCAGGTCTGTGGGTCTGGGCCTCTGGCTGCCCGGGACCAAGAAACCACATTGTAACACTTATTGGTCCACATATTGGACCAGGTACTTCTCTCTTGTGAGGGACTTATCTTTTGATTATAGTGGTATCCTTGGCTTATGCCCACTAGATACCAGTGGCAATCTACCTTTTTGTAACCATTCCCAAACCATCTCTAGACATTATTACATACCACGGGGGCATGGAGTAGGAAAAACTAGCTCCTCTCTGAGAACCACCTCTCAGCAGTAATTCTCAGATCCATGATGTTGCATTATTCTGCAGGGATAACCCATGACCAGTATGAAATTGGCCATGGGAGGAAATGTTCGAAGCAGGTTTCCTAGCAATAAGAATGAGAAGCATGAGGACTCAGGAGCTGGGTGTAGATAGAGGAGTTGATGGCTTTCTTTGCTACAGTGTGATTTGATACATACATTGTTGTATTAGATTTCTGACCCCGACTAGCCCCACAGTTCAGACTTGCCTGCCACCACTTGTCTGGACCACCAATCCCAAAGTCCCAAAGAAATACACAGACACTCATATTAATTCCAGTCTGTTTGACCTATGGCTTAGGCACATTTGTGGCTAGCTTGCCTTTCCATCTTAACGCAACCCATTCTCATTAATCTGTCTTGGCTCATCTGTGTTCCTTACATGTTGCTTCACTGGGTGTCTGGCTCAATCTCTCTGTGACTCTTACTTCCTTCTTCTACCTATTATGATTTCCCTGCCTACTTTTTCTATGGTGCCTGTCATGGGCCAAAACAGTCCTCTATTCACAGCAAATAGAAAGACATCCCCACATCACCTCTCCAGTTCTGTCTAATCAAAAAGGAAGGTTTCAATTTAACATAGCAAAATTACATATAACAAAATAGCTATCAAGCAAGAATTACAGTTACAATATCTAGTCTATTTGTATTTAACAAAATTAAAGAAAATATTCTATTATTTACCTTATTCTTGTGAATCTAAAGGTTCAATATACCTTTTAAAATAACTAAGAAAAACTATACTTATAACTATCTAATCTTTAACTACATGAAAGACTACAGAAGGATATAATATTTACCCAAGTAAACAGGAAGTTAAAGAAACTTCCAAAATCTAGAAACGACAGAGATGACACCTATCTGCCTGAACAGTCACCCAAAGTTCCTTTGTAAAGTTGGGGCATCCATGTTCAGCCTATAGGCCCAGGGTCTCTGGCGTACCTTCCATTGAAGCAGGAAATCTGAAGGACTGCACTGCCCATTCTGGTATAGTTCATCAGTTTCTTCTCCTTGTGTCCTGAAGAATGTCTGGCAGTTTTCTATGCAAAGCAGGAACCCAAAGGACCCTCTCAGCTTGTTCTGCCAAAGTTCAGAGGTCACATTCCTATGGGACCTGAATGTCCAATTTAAACAGCATACTATCAAACAGTCAATACAATAACAGGTTCTTGTCTAGTGGCTAACCTAACCATTGCCATAAAGAAAGTGAACTCCATATGGAGTTTTTTTCCATGCCCATTTTTCTCTTGAAGTAGATTGGTGCTGCCAGGAGCAGATCTATCTTACTATCCAGAAAAGTCTAAGTTCTTAAAATATTTTAAATGTCATATTCTGTAGGTCTTAGAAGTGTTTGAAGATTACCTGTCTACTTGAAATCTATCTTTGTATACCTAAAAATCTAACTAACATGACTGGAAATTTGGTTATCATAGGTGACTATTAATCTGCATTTCTTAATTATACATTACAATTTTAAGTCAGTTGCATAAGCATCATACCTTAAACAAGAGTAGAAAAATACATACAGCATAACAAAATTGACCTTAAATTTGTATCAACAAACCAAAACCTATGCCAGTGTAAGATATTTTGAGATTAACAGATGATTTTTAGATTAAAGTTAATTCAATAATCTAATTTTAAAAAATTACTCATATATTATATCCCCCTTTTCTTCTTAGAAAGAGATTAACTATGAACATTAGCCATTCATGATGAAAACAAACATTTAGGAACAATATTTTGGGTATTTCATTACTACTTCCTACTGATTAAGGGATGCTGGTAATCTTACAGGTTCTTGAGACTGGATCATATTAGTCTGTAGCCTTGCAGCTGATGTGGCTATCTCTTCCCATCAGAGAATTTTCATGTTGATGAAACCATATTTGCACAGAAGAAATCCACAGGCTCTTATCTTTTGTGGAAACAAAAACAGAATCTCTCTTCCAAAGCAATATATTCTTAGACACAAATTTCAAAGTGAAGATACTTTTAAAATATATTTTTTTTGTTTAATTTAGCAGCCTTTGGAATTAATTGTATTTCTGCAGTTTGCTCATTAATAGTTAAAAAAATTAAAAGAAACACAATAATAACCATAATCCAGACTCTTTGTGTATTTTCCATCTTTACGTAGCTTATATTTTATTACTGTATTTCTCTTTTTAAAAGAAATTTCTCTACCCTTTTTCTTTCCTCTCTCATTTTATGTATTCATTTTTACACACTTTGTAACTTATTGAGAGGTTTTTTCCATCTGAATCTATTTTATTATTGTGTATTCTTAATTATTTTCTCACCGAAGAGTTTTCAAAATTCTATGCAACTCTTCTTTGGCTGCATCTGCTTACCGCTAGCAAACAGAGCAGTTCCAGAATAAGTTGCTACTAATTAGCCATTTTGGACTCTGTTCCCATTTTGTTCAATATAAACAGAAACCTTAAATCGACCATATGCAACTGTGGCTTATACCAAGTCTTTTCTGAGACTTCAGAAACCGACTTTGTTCCAGATTATACACCCTGCAGTGAGTATGCCGCCATTTTGTCTGTGGCCTGGTCGCCATGCTATCTCTGTACAATGACCCACTTCAGAGACACAATTTGAAAGCTACTTTAGGCTCAGTTTCTGTGCTTTAGAACCCTTTTGAAGCTTTCTTCAGCTTTTTGTGGGTATTTGGTCCACATTAAGACACCGTCTAAAACAGTGACCTCTCTGATGTTTGCAACCTCGCAAATGAATAATCATCTTTCTTGCTTTGGTTGGTATTTTTACAAGTTTTTTTTCCAGTTATTCTCTTTCTTCTCCACTGTGTATCAGATGCTGTCTTGGATATTTGACACATGCTAGAATTATCTGAAAGAGAGAACTTCAATTGAGAAAATGTCTCCATAAGATACAGAAATAAGACATGTTCTTCATTGTGATCAATGGCAGAGGGGCCCAGCCTATTGTGAGTGGTGTCATCCTGAGCTGGTTGTCCTGGGTTCTGTAAGAAAGCAGGCGGAGCAAGTCATAGCAAGCAAACCAGTAAAGGACTCTGTTTCATGGCCTCTGCATTGGCTTCTGCCTCCAGGTTCCTGCCATGTTTGAGTTTCTGTCTTGACTTCCTTCAGGGATGGACTATAATATGAAAATATATGCCAAGTAAACCTTTCCTCCCCAGCTTGCTTTTGGCCATGGTGTTTCATTATAGCAATAGTAATCCTGACCAAGACAGATGTGATTTTCCTCAGCTGTAGATGATCTTTTCTAACCTTAAGGAGCCATAGATTGTGAACTTTAAGCTTGGTGCAGCAGTTGAATGCAACCATGTGTTGTCTCTCTTGCTGATAGCATACAGCAAGTTGCTCTAGTACATACAAACAGTGAGGACTTTGGTAGACATCTTCAACTTGCTTATTTAATGTCTATTTCCAACTTCTTTCACTTTGATCTGTCAATCTGGTTCTTCGTTACCTGACTTTACTGTAGAGGTTATAAAAGTGAGCAGTAACCAGTTGCTTTCAGAGCCATTGACAGTTATCTATCACAGTTCTGACAGTGAGAGACAGACAGAGAGTCACTGTACAAGAAAATACTTGCATTGTTGATGAAGGAAACAAATATAGTTGGCTTCCTCCCTGTCTCAACAGACACATTCCTGGACTTATAGTCATCTTACAAACTTAGGATCACAATCCCACATGCTGAGGATGACATAATGGGGAGGTAGGATGTAAGCTTTTCAGTAGTGTTATTATCCATGTATCAGCTCAGGATCTCCTGTTTCTGGTCTTACTAGTACTTATGTAAATTAAATTTATATTTGACTAGAGCATCATTTTAAAGCTGAATGGTAACTGATTAATAATGCAAGAGAAGAAGAATTGGAAGTGATTCTTAATAGCCTCGGTTGATAGAGGAGGAGAAGAGGCACTGACATCTGTCATTAGAATTTGACTAAGGTAATAGCTGGGAAATCCGTGCCTGTAGTGGGATTATGTTATTACATTGTAAATGATTGTCCTGCCTACTAGTTTAATAAAAATGCTGATTGGCCAAAGGCAGACAGAAAGTGTGGGCAGAGATACCAGACTAAGAAAACTCTGGGAACAGGAAGCGTAGAGCAGAGATGCCAGGGAAGCCAGCAAATGCAAAGGACAACTATGCTGCTCTGAGAAAAGGCATAGAGTCACATGGCTGAACAGACTAAAAATCATGGGTAAGTTTAATAGCAAGAGCTAACTAACAATATGCCAGAGCTGTAGGCTGATCAGCATAAAATTAATATAAGTGTCTGTGTGTTTCTGCAGGTCTGTGGGTCTGTGAGTCAGAACCTCAGGGCTAGACCAAAAAGGCTGGGCCAGAAACTACTAAAATACTTACCAACCTGAGCATTTGTTTTATATTCCTAAGGGTGTGTTCTCCCTCTTAAACACAGGCTTAGGCATTCTGGCCTTACTGTGTAGAGGAGGGCTGATATAGCTACATGTGGTGCATAATACATAAAGCTTGTCTGAAGGTAGGAGGGCAGAGCTAGCTACTAGTTAACCATACAAACCAGGCAGTGGTGGCTCACACCTTTAATCCCAGAATTTAGGAGGAGGAAGCTGGAAGATGAGGAGTTCAAGGTCACTCTGGACTACATGAGATTGAATTTGTCTAAAGGAGAAGAAGAGCCAGGCAATAATGGTGGCTCACACCTTTAGTCCCAGCACTAGGGAGATGGAGATAGGAATACAAAGCAGGTAGAGACAGGCTCTCAGCCCCATTCAGTCTGAGGATTTGGTAGGGGTAAAAGTCTCTCTGATCTTTTAACACTTACCCCTATATCTGGGTTTTTATTATTAGACCAATTAGGATTCCCACTATAGCCACATACATCAATAACATTCTTGGCTTTTGAAATTCTGAATCTGGCTCTGAAACTTACTGTCTTAAAACTCATATAGCCTTTTGATTTGCAAAAGAAAAAAATATGTCATGGAGCTTAAAAAATCACTGCACAAAGATAGATATGTCTGAAGTGAAGAGGGAGGTCAGACAGCTGGGACATGCGAGGCACAGTGAGTGATTGGGGACTCTCTGGACTCTACCCTGTCCCACCCCAATCCTGAAGCATAAAGGGCAGGTTTGAAAAAGGGAAAAGTACTAAGAGGCAGCTCACTCCTTTCTGGAAGGCAGCAAACTAGATAGCAAGCCTCGTAGATCTGTCCTCAACTCCCAACAAAATGGTATGTTGGTAGTCAACAGGAATCATGGACCCCCAACAGCACAAGGCCTGAAACAGTTCTGCTCAGACTTTTGTTTCTGTACTCACAGAAAAGGAATCAGAAAACTGTGCATTTGAAAAGGGTCATTGAAAGTCTAACAAGTTTAAAGGGGATCTGGTGTATGTACATATGTATGTACATATGTGTTACATGTGTTTGGGCATACTCTTACCAGTATGTGAACATATGGAGGCAGAGGTTGAGGTCACATGTTTTCCTTTATATTTTCCCACCTTAGTGTTTTTGAGACAATGTCTCCTTGAACCCATAGTTCACCAATTAACTACACTGGCATGCCAGTGAGTGCCAGGAATCTCTCAGCACTGGGAATACAGGAGTGTGATGCTACACCTAACATTTACTTGTGGACTGGGGATCCGAACTCAGTCCTGATGCTTGACAAACATGCATTTTGCTCACTAAACCATGTCTTCAGCTCCTAAAGGAATTGTCTTACCAGGACCCAACATAAATGTCACTGCACAAACCGATGATAGGCAGCATTCATGACAGTGTCATAATAGCACTGTGAGCATCAACAGAAATGCTAATGACCACTGGAGGATGCCATGTAGGACAAAGGTCAGACAAAAGCACTCTGGTGCTTCAGCTCTCATGAATCCTCAAGACAGCCTGCCTGCCCAAGAGAGAGGGAAAGGGGGAATTAAGTATGACTTTGCAGAGTTCAAATGTAAAATGATCCGGTTTGCTTGGAATTGACAATGATTAAGGTTTCTGCCAGTGAATGAAATGTGGTCTTTTAGTTACAGAAAATAGAGGAAGTTAATCCTTTTTACTCCCTAAGAACATGGCTCAAGAAAATTGAACCTGCTACAAGACGACAGTGAGGCCTAAGTATATTATTTAAAGTAATTAAAGATAAACAAGCAAAGAAATAAAAATGATAATACATCAAATAAAAGGAAGAAAAGGTAGAGAGGAGAGAATGGCTGAATAAGTTAATTAAATCCTCATCTTACTTTTCCAGGATACAATAAGCTAAATATAACTTTGATACATTCGAAAATCTCCTATGCTTATTATTTAATGTTTTAAAAGTAACAAGCATAAGTTAAGACAAGAAGCAGTTAAGGTATTTATTTCTTAGGCCAGGTACTCATTAGGAAACTTCTTTCCATTGTATCTCATATTCTTGGCTATTTTTCTTACAGTATTCCTGTAGTACTTTTATTTATTTTTGTTTTATTAATTTTTTTCCATACCCCTCTTCTGCCTTTTCTCCCAGTCCTCCCCCAGTCTCTCCCTCCCTCCTCATCTCCCACTCCTGTTCACACCCCTGAGAAGGTCAGGAACCCCAAGGTAAGTCAGTTTGGTCTGGCATATCCAGTTGAGGTAGGACTGAATCCCTTCCCCAAGTATCAAGGTTGAAAAAGGTGTTTTCCTGCTTGGCATGGGCTTTGAGAAGCCAGTTTATCGACCCGGGATAGACTCTGGTCCTATTGCAAGAGGCTCCAGAAACTGCTCATGCCTTTCTGTCATCCACATTCAGAGGGTCCAGATGCATGCCATGAAGGTCCATCCGGTGTTATTTCAGAATCTGCGAGCTCCCAACAGCGTAGGCCTGCCTACTCTATGGGTCTTCCCATCATGATTCAGATCTCTCCACTCATGCAATCTCTCCTCTTTCTCTTCAGCTTAACCAGTAGCTATGGATCTCTGCATCTGCCTCCATCAGCTTCTGGATGAAGGTTCTATAATGGCAGTTAGGGTGGTCATTCATATGATAACAGGGAAAGGCTAGTTTATGCACCCTTTCCACTATTGCTTGGAGTCCTAGCTGGGTTCATCTCATGGGTTCTTGGGTGTTTCTTAGCACCAAGTTTCTCTCTAACCCCACAATGGCTCCTGCTATCAGGAGGATATCCACTTCTTTACTCTCCCTCTCTGTTGCCCCCTCCCATCCTCTCTCCTCACTTCCCTATGCTTCCTCTCCCCTCCACCCCCATGATGACAATTTTCTCAGGAGATCTCTATTTTCCCTTCCCAGGGGAATCTCAACTTTTTCCAGTTACCTAGCTGCTGGGAGTGGTGGTGGTGGTGGGGTATGGATTGTAGCCTGGTTATCCTTTGCCTTACATCTAAAATCCACTTATGAGTGAGTACATACCATGTCTGTTTTTCTGGGTCTGTGTTACCTCATTCAGGATGATATTCCCCAGATTCAGCCATTTGTCTGCAAATTTCAGGATGTCTTTTTTTTTCAGCTGAGTAGTACTCCATTATGTAAATGTACCACAATTTTTTAATACATTTTTCAGTTGAGGGGCATCTAGGTTGTTTCCAGGTTCTGACTATTATGAATGATTCTGCTATGAACATAGTTGAGCTAATGCGTTTGAGATATATATGTGCATCCTTCAGGTATATGCCCAATAGGGATATTGCTAGATCCTTGGGGAGATTGATTTCCAGTTTTCTGAGGTTCTTCTATACTGATTTCCAAAGTGTCTGTACAAGTTTACACTCTCACCAACAATAGAACAGTGTTCCCCTTGTTCCTCATCCTCTCCAGCATAGGCTGTCATCTGTGTCTTCAATCTTAGCCATTCTGACAGGTCTAAGACGGTATCTCAGAGCTGTTTTGATTTGCATTTCTCTGATGGCTAAAGATGCTGAGCAGTTCTTTAAGTGCCTTTCAACCATTTGTAATTCTTCTGTTGAGAATTCCCTTTTTAGCTCGGAGCCCCATTTTTTAAATGGATTATTTGGTTTTTTTGACTCTAGTTTCTTGAGTTCTCTATAGATTTTAGAGATCAGTCCTCTGTCAGATGTAGGGTTGGCGAAGATCATTTCCCATTCGGTAGTCTGTCATTTGTCTTATTGACCATGTCCTTTGCCTTACGGAAGATTCTCAGTTTCACAAAGTTCCATTTATTAATTGTTGCTCTCAGTGTCTGTGCTATTGGTGTTATATTTAGAAAGTGCTCTTCTGTGCCAATGCATTGGAGGGTATTTCCCACTTTTTTTCTATCAGATTTAGTGTAACTGGGTTTATATTGAGGACTTTGGCCCACTTGGATTTGAGTTGTGTGCAGGGTGATAGATATGGTTCTATTTGCATTTTTCTATATACCACCATTCAGTTATGCCAGCACCACTTATTCAAGATGCTGTCTTTTTTCCATTGTATATTTTTGTCCTCTTTGTCAAAAATTAGGTGTTCATAGGTGTGGAGATTAGTGTCAGGGTCTTTAATTTCATTTCATTGATCTACAAGTCTGTTTCTATGCCAGTACCAGGCTATCTTTATTACAGTAGGTCTATAGTAGAGCTTGAAGTCAGGGATGGTGATGTCTCCTGAAGTTCTAGTATTGAATAGAATTTTTTTTTTTTTTTTGCAATCCTGGGCTTTTTATTATTCCATATAAAGTTGTGTATTGTTCTTTCAAGTTCTGTGAAGAGTTGTGTTGTGATTTTTATGGGGATTGCATTGAATCTGTAAATTGCTTTTGGTAAAATTGCCATTTTTACTATGTTGATCCTACCTATACAGGAGCATGGGAGATCTTACAGTTTTCTGGTCTCCTCTTCAATTTCTTTCTTCAGTGACTTAAGGTTTTTGTCATACAGGCCTGTCACTTCTTCAGTTAGGGTTACCCCAAGATATTTAATGATACTTGCACCTATTGTAAAGGGTGATATTTCTCTTTCAGTTTTATATTGTTCATGTATAGGAAGGCTATTGATTTTTGGAGTTAATCATGTATCCTGTTTTACTGCTGAAGGTGTTTATCAGCTGTAGGAATTCCCCATAGAATTTTGGGGTCACTTATGTATCCTATGATATCCATCTGCAAGTAGTGATAGTTTGACTTCTTCCTTTGCAATGTGTATCCCCTTGATCTCCTTTTGTTGTCTTATTGCTTTAGCTAAGACTATAATAAGAATTATTTTGAATATTTATGGGGAGAGAGGGCAGCCCTGTCTTGTCCCTGATTTTAGTGGGATTGCTTTGAGTTTCTCTCCATTTAGTTTGATGCTGGCTGATGGCTTGCTGTATATCATCTTTATTATGTTTAGATATTTTCCCTTATCTCTGATCTCTCCAGGACTTTTATCATAAACAAATGTTGGATTTTTTAAAAGGATTTTTCAGCATCTAATGGGATGATCATGTGTTTTTGTTTTTTACCTTTCAGGTTGTTTATATGATGGATGACAATGACAGGGGTTTTTTTTTTGTTTGTTTGTTTTTTGTTTTGTTTTTTCCTGCATCTCTAAGCTGAAGCCTACTTGATCATGGTGGACAATTTTTTTTTTCTATCTTGTTGAATTCAAATTGCCAGTATTTTGTTAAGTATTTTTTACATCTATGTTCATGAGGAAGATTGATCTGTATTTCTTTTCTCTTTCTTTGTTATGTCTTTGTGTGACTTGGATATCAGGTGCTGCCTCATAAAGAGTTTAGCAATGTTCCTTCTGTTTCTCGTGTGTCAAAAAATTTGAGGATAATTGGTATTAGTTCTTCTTTGAAAACCTGGTAGAATTCTGCTCTAAAACCATCTGGACCTGGCCTTTTTTTTGCTTGGGAGACTTTTAATAACAACTTCTATTTCCTGCGGGTTTATAAGCCCATTTAAGTCATTTATCTGGTCTTTATTTAATTTTGATAAGTGGTACCTGTCTAGAAAGCTGTCCATTTCTTTTAGGTTTTCCAATTTAGTGAAGTACAGGTTTTTGAAGCATGACCTAATGATTCTCTGGATTTCCTCAGTGCCTGTTGTTATGCACCCCTTTTCATTTCTGATTTTGTTAATTTGGATTCTTTCTGTCTTTGGTTAGTTTAAATAACTGTGTGTTTATATTGTTGACTTTCTCAAAGAACCAACTCTGATTTGTTTATTCTTTGTATTTTGTTTCAGTTGTATTGATTTCATCCCTGAGTTTATTTCCTTCCATCTACTCCTTCTAGACGAGTTTGCAATTAGAAAATTGTTCTAGAGATTTTAACAGTGATATTAAATCTCTTGTGTGAGATTTCTCCAAGTTTTTTTTATGTAGGCATCTAATGCTATGAATTTTCCTCTTAGCACTGCTTTCATTGTGTTTCATAAGTTTGTGTATATTGTGGATTCATTTTCATTTAATTCTAGGAAGTCTTTAATTTCTTTCTTTACTTCTTTCTTGACCCAGAGGTGGTTAAATTGAGAAATTTTCAGTTTACATAAGTATGTAGGTTTATGTTGTTGTTGAACTCCAACTTTAGTTCATGGTGGTCTGATAGAATTTGTGGGGTTATTCCAATTTTTTTGTGTCTATACATATTTTCTTTATGACCGAGTATATGGTCAATTTGAGAGAAAGTTCCATGAGTTGCTGAGAAGAAGCTATATTCCTTTGTGTTTTGGTAGAGAGGTATATACATATAAAGTCCATTTGAGTCATACCATCTGTTTGATTCCTTATTTCTCTGTTGAGTTTCTGCTGTCTGGTAGACCTATCCATTGGTTAGAGTGCAGTATTGAAGTCTTTCACTATTAATGTATGGGGTTTGATGTGAGATTTAAGTTTAGTAATGTTTCTTTTACACATGTGAGTGTCCTTGTGCTGGGGTCATAAATGTTCAGGACTGAGACTTCATCTTGATGGTTTTTTTCCTGGGATGAATAAATAATGTCTATTCTGATCTCTTTTAACTAATTTTATTTTGAAGTCTATTTTGTTAGATATTAGTGTAGCTATATAATCTTGTTTCTTAGATCCATTTAATTAGAAAGTCTTTTCCCAGCTCTTTACTCTGAGCCAGCATATGTCTTTGAAGTTGAGGTGTATCTCTTGTATACAGCAGAAATATGTTTTTGTATTCTTTGTGTTAGCCTGTGTCTTTTTATAGGCATATTGAATCCATTGATACTAATGGATATTAATGACTAGAGATGGTTAGTTCATGTTATCTTTGGTGGGTTTGTGTGTGTGTGTTTTCCTTCTTTGGGTTTTCCTTCTGTGGAATTATCTATTGCTTGTGGCTTTGTGGGTGTATCTACCCTCCTTAGGTTGGAGTTTTTCCTCTAGTGCTTTCTGTAGGGCTGGCTTCATGGATAGGTCTTGTTTAAATTTGGTTTTTGTCATGAAATATCTTGTTTACTCCATCTATGATGATTGATTGATAGTTTTGCTGGGTATAGTAGCCTGAGCTGGCAACTATTGTCTCTTAGTGTCTGCATAACATCTTACCAGGACCATCTATCTTTCATTGTTTCCATTGGGTAGTCTGGTGTTTTTCTGATGGGTCTGCCTTCATAAGTTACTTGGCTTTTTCTTTTGCATTTCTTAATATTCTTTTTTTTATTTGGTAGGTTTAGTGGCTTGACTCTTCGTGGCAAGCAGACATTTTTTTTGGGGGGGGGGAGATCCAGTCTATTTGATGTTCTGTAAGCTTCTTGTATCTTTATAGGTATTTCCTTCTTTGGGAAAGTTTTCTTCTATGATTTTGTTGATTATGTTTTCTGTGCCTTTAAGCTAGCATTCTTCTTCTTTGATTGCAATTGTTCTCAGGTTTGGTCTTTTCATGGTGTCCCATATTTCCTGGATATTTTGTGTTACTACTTTTTTGGATTTAGTGTTTTCTTTGACTGATGTATCTATTTCTGCTATTGGATCTTCCACACTAGAGATTCTCTTTCATCTCTTGCATTCTGTTGGTTATGTGTGCATCTGTGGTTCCAGTTTGTTTCTTCATGTTTTCTATTTCTGGCATTCCCTCAGTTTGTGTCTTCTTTATTGCTTCTATTTCAATTTTTAAATGTTTCATTTGTAGTACGAGGTTTCTGGCCCAGACTTTTGGGCCTAACCTCAAAATTTAGGTCCGCAGACCTGCAGACCCGCAGACCCGCAGACCCGCAGTCCTACAGAGACACACAGACGCTTTCAATAGTTTTAGGCTGATCAGCCTCAGGCCCAGGCATATCATTTGCTAGCTCTCTACCCTTCATCTAACCCATGTCTCTTGTTCAGCCATGCGGCTCGGTACCTTTCTTAGGGCAGCATAGTTCTCCTCTGCTTCTTCCAGGCCTCTCTCTGGAATTCTCTCTGGTGTTCTGCTCTCAGAGATTTTCTTATTCTGGTAGTCCTACCTACACTTCCTGCCTGCCTTTGGCCAATCAGCTCTTTTTATTAAACCAGTGGTTGGGACAATTATTTAAAATGAAACAACACAACCTCCCACATTCATTCACCTGTTTGATTGTTTTTTTCCTGGTTTTCTTTAAGGGATTTGTTGGTCTCTTCCAATTTTTTATATGTCTTTTCCTCTATTTTTTTAAGGGAACCTTTTCATTTTCTCTTTTAAGGCTTCTATTATCTTCATAAAGATGTTTTTAAGGTTGTTTCCTTCTGCTTCTTCTGCATTGTTGTGATCAGATCTACCAGATTATGGTGGTGTCATGTATTTCTTTATGTTTTTATATGTATTCTTGCACTGGTATCTGCTCATTGCATTCTTGGACCACTGCAGGATTTGTCTGTATCTCAGGGAGATGATTTTGGTGTAATCTGTTCTGGGTGTGTCTGTGTCTCAGGAGGCCTCTCTTGGTCCAATCTGGGCTCTTGTTCCTCTTGGAAGTAGCTTATTCTGTGCCACAGTGAGCTTTTCTTGGTACAGTAAGAGCTGGCTGATTCTGTGTTGCAGGGATCCAGTCTTGGTTCAATGTGAGCTCTTGATCCAGAAGGAGCTCTTGATCCTATAAGAGTTCTTTATGCAGCAGGTGCTGACAAACTGTGGGTCTTAGGTAGCCATTCTTAATCCAATAGGTGCTGAGGAACTGTGGTTCTCAAATAACCACTGAGGTTGATAGGTGATGGGATGAATTGGGGATTGGGGCAGGATTTTTAGATAGGGGTATCAAGTGAATTGGATTTTATTTGGGGGTTCTGGCCTGCAGAGGTTTTCCCTGCTGGCCTGGATTTAGGGGAGGGAAGTGCAGGAGTGGGATTCCAAGGGTTATGTCTCAAAGCCAAGGTCATGGAGAGTGGGATCTCTGGGTGGGCTGAATGAAATGTCACCCATCTCCAATAGGCACTGAGGATCTGTGGGTCTCAGGTAGCTGCTGAGGTAGGGTGATAGGGTGTGTTGGGGGTTGGAGCAGGATTTATAAATGGGAGTGTCCAGTGAACTTGATTTTACTGGGGAGTTCTGGCCTTCAGGGGTTTTCCTGTTGGCCTGCATTTAGGGGACTGATGAGTGGAGGTGGGGTTCCAAGGGTTGTGTCTTGGGACATGGGTCAATATATAAGTAAAATTGGAGGGGAAAAAAAATCACCATTCCGGGCATGTTTTCTGGGCTATAAGCTGAAGTGGTATATGCTAATAGAATTCGTGTGTTGAAGATAAAATTGCCCCTGAGTAAGCATTCTGAAAGCACTGTGCACTAGGATGTGGCCAAGCAGACCACTGCAAGAATCCCTAGATCCAAATAATAGGAAATAGACACTATAGGGTAAAAAAACAAGGACAGCAGAATGCAAGGCTAATGCAGAGAGGATTTTCAGATCAGCTACACACACACACACACACACACACACACACACACACACACACGAGAGAGAGAGAGAGAGAGAGAGAGAGAGAGAGAGAGAGAGAGAGAGAGAGACTGTATGCAAGGCTGTCCATAACAGCTGGAGATTTGGATTGATAAATGTGAAATGTTAGTACGCCTCCTCTTAAGTATATGTGTGAGGGGTGTGAATTTGTATATTTGATGTGGATGGATGTTCATGCGTGGGGTATGTGTGCATGTGTGTGTATGTGTTGGTTTGATGTGAAAGTCAGCAGTCTATTCAGTTGCTTTCCACCTTATTCACTGAGGCAGAAGCTCTCAATTGAAGCAATTAGAAATCTCCTGTCTCTATTTTCTCAGTATTGGAATTATAGGTGGGCCACCACATACTCCCAACACTTATGGGAGTTTGGAAGATCTGAACTCTGGTCCCCATGTTTGCATGGCAAATGTTTAAACTATTGAAACACCTATCCTAGCCTTTGAGGGTTTTCTTCTTTTTTGTCACATGTAGCAGGAATGGTTCTTTCAAAAATCTTATTTATTTTTTGTGTAGGGGTGTTTTGCCTGCATGTATATCTCTGCACCACATGTATGCTGTGCCATTGGAGCCCAGAAGGCGGCCTTGAGTCCCCTAGGATCATAGTAGCAGCTGGATATGACCCACCATGTGAGTGATAATGATTTAAACCTGGGGGTTGTGGGGGAAGCAGCAAGTGCTTTTAACCACTGTGTCATCTCTGTAGCCCTATTAGAATTGTTCTTAAAACCCACGAGAATTCACACATGTGAAAGTGTACACACACACACACACACACACACACACACACACACACACACACATCTTGAGCTCTATTTCCCCAGTCATTTTTTTTCCCACTTAGCTCTGGGATCTTGGACCACATTGGAAGTTAACAGTCTGGGATACACTCTTATCTGCTCCTCTGCAGAGGGCTGACAGAAGGCAGGTAGTTGTGAGTGAAATCTGAAGTCATTTGTCTCCTGTTTGAATACAAGATTTCCAGAACAAAGGACTTGCCTTTGCAGGCAGAGGTTGAGGAAACATCCCAGCCAATCCTCATGGGGTTGTCACACACAGGGCACTGAGAACCCTTCTTTCCTTCCTTTTTCTCCTTTCTTTCTTTTTTTTGGTCTAGGCGACCTTTGTATCAAAATCTGGGCATCAGCCTTCATTATCTCCTCAGGTTGATGGGATCAAAATGAATAGCCATCCACTCTGGGAAGTGACATAAATGGCCTGACCCAATTAATGCTTCATTCTGTCTGTGTGAAGTAACATTTGCGACATCTTACTGAGTTCATTCTCTGAAAGTCTGGAGGGGTGAGTGAGGGTTATATATATATTATGGGCGACATATCAGTTCTAGTTGGTTTAGGGATGGCAGAGGCAATTAGTGGGGTTAGTTAAACATTTCAGCCTGACATTTCCTAGAAGTATTTGCAAGACTCTTAAAATGGGCAGAGTGAACTGGTGATTTATTTTCTAAAGCTGATTTCAACTGGTGGTACCAAAAGTGTGATCCCGCTGCTTCATACTATATTATGGTCCCACCAAAGAGAAAGTCTCTTCATGTGGCCACAGAGAGGTGAATAGGAGCCCCTGACCTCTCACAGTGCAATTTTGCTTTCCCAATAACAGCCTTCTGGAAGCTTTGGGGGTAGATTGCTTTTGCTAGAAAGCAGCATCTGAAAACTGGCCTTTGCTTTCTGGCCATTCATCTGACCACCTAGGAGAGGACTTATTCACAGGTGACAATGCAGACAGAGGCTTAATCAAAATCAAACTCCATGTACCTATTTTATGCCTACAACGGGGTGCTTTGGTTGAAATTCAACCTTAGGATTTTTGAAGCCTTGATGGGTAGAGTCGGGAAACTTGTCATTTAAAAACTGCTGGCAGTCATGTGGCTCAATGGAGGTGTCAGAGCTTCTTTCTGAAGATGATGGTTCTTTTGTTCTGGGTGAGCCACCTGAATGGACTGCTTAGTTCACAAAGCAAACACACGTAACTGTCTTCTGTCAACTTGAACTCTTTTCTGAAAACCCTGGTACTAAGTGGAAAAACTTGTGACGGGAGAGAAAATTTCTGTTTAATCATAATGGATTTTATCTTCGCCTTAGGCACCCAATTTCCTGAGCAAAATATACCAATGGGATGATGAAAACAAGGCTAAATGGTTAATAAACAATAATTGTGAAACAGTCAATAAGAAGTGCACACAAGATGTAATGTAATGGATGGCGATTGGGTTTTTATTTTCCTTAGCAATAGGAAATTATTTGAAGGTTCATGGTTATCTTGAACTCGAAATGAAGTTACAAGTAAAAATTCATACAGCTATTTTTAGGGGAAATAGTGTTTGGATATGATGATGCCTTGGAAGGCTTGGGAAGAGTACAGGGAAGGATAAACTAAAGACTGATGGGAGATACCATCATCTTTCTCTTGCTCTGTATATGTGTAGGAAGCAAAATATTCACACACAATTTGTAATTGATATCTAGTTTGATAACTCAAACTAGAAATAAGAGCCATTATAATGGGACAAGAAGAAAAGGAGTAACTGTTTGTGGAGATGGCTACTTGGTTAAGGGACCTCTGCAGGCAAGCATGAGAACCTGAGTTCAAATCTCCAGAACTGAGTGAAAGCTATGAATGGTTGTTTGTGCCTGCAACCCCTGCTCTGTGTAGGGAGAGAGACAAGAGAGTTCCTGTATTTGCTGTTCTCCAGCACAGCTCCAGGTTCAGAAAGAGACAGATAAAGCCAGACATCAATCTCTGGCCTTCATGTGTGCACATCTACACAGACAAGTGTGTGCACACAACATGTACACATGGGAGAGATAAAAGAGTGTAGTCATGTTATGACTTACATTAAACACAGGTCCCTGTGCTTAAACTTCGTACCCAGTTGGTTGCAGTATTTTGAGAAGATTATGGAACCTTTGAGACATCACACCTAGCTTGTAGTAATGGGTCATTAGAGGGCTTTTAATGACTACACCTGATTTGGGTTCTAACTTTCTTTGCTTCTTGTGAGGAAGATGCCATTGTGCCTTCCTATAGCCACAAATAGCGCTACTGCAGGCAGCACCTTCCCCTCATCACAAGAAACAAATCTCTAAACCTATGAGCTAAAATAAGCTTCCCTTCCTTGAATTATGTCCATTTGGTATTTTGCCACAGTGCTTCAGATTGATACTCATGATTGGTACCGAGAAGCCGAGTCATTTCAGGGACATGTAAACCAAAGACCCACAAAGCTGGTTTGGGGGAGAAACGTTGCAGAACTTTGGAGCTGTGGGTCCCAAGACCATACGCAGAACTTTCTATTCACCTTCTGGCCAGCACTCAGTGAAATGGGTCTCATTGCTACCTTGTCCCACAAATATGACATTGCATATTGTCTTACCCCTCTCATCTTACGGTCCTCCCATGTCCTTCCTTCATCCCTCTACCTGAGCGCCTTGTTCACCTCAAGTATTTTCCTCTTCTCTTTTTCTCGGTCTGCTTTAATGGCCTGTATGTGTGCATATATTTGTATGTTATTTGAACCTAGATTCTACATCCAAGAGAAGGCATATCGTTCATCTGAATCTGCCTTGCTTACTTAACAAGATGATCTCTGGCCCCATTCATCTTTTCTTCAAATGTTATTCATTATAGCTGAATCAAATTCTATTGTGCATAGGTATCACATTTTCTTCATTCATCTGCTGATGGACACCTAAGCTGGCTCTATGTCTTGACTACTGTGAATAGTGCAGTGGGAACCACGGATGTGCATGTATCTTTAGTGTATGTACCCAGGAGTGGTATATCTGGGTCTGCAGTAGTTCTGTTTTTGATGTTTTCGGAAGGAACCTCCACAATGATTTCCTTATGGCTGGACCACTTTACATTCCCATTATCTGTGCTCCTCTTTGTTTATACCTCTACTACTTTGTGGTCTTTCTCGGGGATGATAGACATTCTGATTGGGATGAGATGAAATCTGAAAGCCATTTTGATTTGCTCCAGATTTCATTTTTTCATTTTGTCTGTTTAGAGCATCAGCTCATCTCTTGATTGCATGATTTTTTTTTTTTTAACTTTTGGAGTTATTTATAGGTTTGAGATACTAATTCCTTTTGACTGTCCAGCTAGCTAAAGCTGTCTACTATTGTTTAGGCTGTCTCTACTCTGTAAATAGGAATGAATGGGTGTTCTGACAGAAATTCAGAATACCAGAATGCCAATAGAAATGCAGATGAAAACTGGTTATGAGGTGTGGGGGCTTTATTGAGGATTGGATTAGAGACCATTCATATCTCATTGTTACAATGTGGTTTCTCGGTCCGGGGCAGCCAGAGGCCCAGACCCACAGACTTGTGCGCCAGACCCCTTAGCCGCCCGCTGCTGCTTCTCAGGCCCCAGAAATAACGCTTATATTAACTTCATGCTGTTTGGCCTATCGCTCAGGCACATTGATAGCTAGCTCTTACATCTTAAATCAACCCATTTCTATTAATCTATCTGCCACATGGCCCGTGGCTCACCTGTGTTCCTTACATGTTGATCTTTTGGGCTTCTAGCTCTCTCTGTCTTTCCTTACATGTTGCTCCTTTGGGCTTTAGGCCTGGTCTGTCTTTCCTTACATGTTGGTCCTTTGGGCTTCTGGCTCCTTCTCTCTGACTCTGCCCTGCTCCTCCTACCTACTCTGATGTGCCACCTCCTACTTTTCCTATGGTGCCTGTCATGGGCCAAAGCAGCTCCTTTATTTAAAAATTGCTATTCACAGCATACAGAAAGGCATTCCTACATCACTTCCTCCTTTCTGTCTAATAAAAAACGAAGGCTTCAATTTTAACAAGGCAAAATTACATATAACAAAACAGCTATCAAGCAAGAATTACAGTTATAACATATAGTCTATTTGTATTTAGCAAACTTAAAGAAAATACTCTTATCATCTACCTTATCCTTATGAATCTAAAGTTTTATATCCAATATACCTTTTAAATGACTAAGAAAAACTGTACCTATAACTATCTAATCTTTAACTACATCAAAGACCAAAGAAGGATATATTTACCCAAGTAAACCGGAAGTGCAAGCAACTTCCAAAATCTAGAAATGATGACACCTTTCTGCCTAGACAGTCACCCAAAGTTCCTTTATAAAGTTGGGGCATCCATCTTTAGCTTACAGGCCCAGAGTCTCTTTTTATTTCAGTGAAGCAGGAAATCTGTTCTGCCCATTCTGGTACAATTCATCAGTCACTTCTCCTCGAGTCCTGAAGAATGTCTGACAGTTTTCTCTGCAAAGCAGGAACCTGAATGGCCATCTCGGCTTGTTCTGCCAAAGTTCAAAGGTCACCTTCCTATGGAACTTACATGTCCACTTTTAACAGCATATTGTCAAGCAATCAATATAAGAACAGGTTCTTGTCCAGTGGCTAACCATTGCCACAAATAGACTCCATATGGAGTTTCTTCGATGCCCATTTTTCTCTTGAAGTAAATTGGTGCTGCAAGGAGCAGATCTATCTCACTGTCCAGAAAAGTCTAAGTTCTTAAAACATTTTAAATGCCATATTCTGTAGGTCTTAGAAGTGTTTGAAGATTACCTATCTAATTGAATTATATCTTTGTATACCTAAAAATCTAACTAACACGCATTTCTTAATTATATATTACAATTTTAAATCAGTTACATAAACATCATACCGCGAAAAAGAGTAGAAAAATACATTCAGCATAACAAAATTGACCTTAAATTTGTATCAATAAACCAAGTCCATACCAATGCAAAATATTTTGAGATTAACAGCTGATTTCCTGATGTAAGTAAATTTAATAATAGAATTTTTTAAAAAAATTATTCATATACCATATCCCCTTTTGCTTCTTACAAAGAGATTAATTATGACCATTAACCAGTTATAATGAAAACAAACATTTAGAAACAATATTTTGAGAATTTGGGTGTAGTTTTCCATTACTACTTCCTGCTGAATAAGGGGCTTTGAAAATCTCATGGGTTCTTGATACTGGATCATAGACTAGTCTTGAAGCTGATATGGCCATCTCTTCCCATCTGAGATTTTTTCAGGGGGTCTTGGTTGATGAAACCATATTTGCCTGGAAGTCATCCACAGGTTCTCATCTTCTGTGGAAACAAAAGCAGAACTCTTCCAAAGCAATAAATCCTTAGACACAAATTTTAAAATCAAAATACCTTTAAAATATATATTCTTGTTTAACTTAGTAGCCTTTGCATTTGCAATCCATTGTCTTTCTGCTGTTAGCTCATTAACAGTTAAAAATTAAAAGAAAACACAATAACAACCAAAATCCAGATTTTGTGTCTATTTACCATCTTTATGTGGCTTATTGTTTTTTATTACTCTATTTTTCTTTTTAAAGACTTTCTCTATCCTTTCTTTTCTCTCTGAAGCCAATGTACCTTTTACACACATTGTAACCCATTTACAAGTTTTTCTTTTCATCTGAATCTGTTTTATTGTGAATCCTTAATCATCTTCCAACCATAAGAGCTTTTAAAATACACTCTTTTAAACAGCTGCATAGTGAATCAGGAAGTTCTCTTAAAGGGACCGAGTCTGTTTGTGGCCAGCAAACAGAGCAGACCCAGGAAAATGCTGCTACTAAGTATTCATCTTTGCTTTTTTTTTTTTTTTTTTTGTTCAAAATAAACAGAAACCTTAAATCAATAACATGCTACCGAGTCTTCTGTGAGACTTATGGAACTGGCTTGATTGCAGCTTACACTGCCTGCTGCCAGTCTGCCAGTCTGCCGGCACCATTTTGAATGTGACCTGGACGCCATGCTTTCTTTGTATAATGACATGCTTCAGATACACAATTTGGAAGCTACTTTGGCTCAGTTTCTGTGAACTAGAACCCTTTTTAAACTTTCTCAGGCTTTAAGTGGATTTTTGCCACACCCAGGGTCGCCATCTGTTACATTGTGTTTTCTTGGTCCCGGGCAGCCAGAGGCCCAGACACACAAACCTACAGCCCCAAGACCCCTTAGCTGCCAGCTGCTGTTCAGGCCCCAGAAATGACTCAGACACTTGTATTAACTTCATGCTGTTTGGCCTATGGCTCAGGCACATTGCTAGCTAGCTCTTCTTATATCTTAACTCAACCCATTTTCATTAATCTATTTTGCCACGTGGCCGTGGCTCACCTGTGTTCCTTACATGCTTGCTTCTTCTTGGGTATCTGGTTCAGTCTGTCTCTGACTCTGCCCTGCTCCTCCTACCTATTCTGATTCCTCCTCCTACCTATTCTATGGTACCTGTCATGGGCCAAAACAGCTCCTTTATTTAAAGATTGCTATTCACAGCATACAGAAAGGCATTCCCACATCAACTCATCAGGTAAGTTATACTCAACCTGTGTCCTGAAATTTTGAGTGTTCCTGAATAAAATAGTAAGGAGTAATTAATTTGGCTGGAGAAGTTGTATGTTAGCATATCATGCCGGCTGTGGCACTGTTGTTAGTTGCTCTTCTTAGTCAGGTTTACAGTGATGACACAGAGAAGGAATAGGAACAGAAACATATGAAAAATGTACAGTTTTTTTTTGAGGAAAGAGATATGAATGAGTTTAAGATTGTGGATAAAACAAATGGAGCCAAAAAGAAACTATAATTGTTAAAAAAAATTATTAGGGCCACCAAAGATTATTCACTTTGCAATGAAAGACTAGAAATGTTACTTGATGAAAAGAACTCTTTCCTTGAAGGCTCTGCTGGGGGGAGGAAAACGTGTAAATTATTTACAAAATATTCATATAAAAGAGTGCCTGAAGACAGAGACAGTGCCTAAAAAGAGATATCCACCAGGACATCTTGATGAAAATGGGTTACAAAGAAATGCTCTCCTAGGGTTGCTGGGCAGGTTCTCAGAAACTGGTCCAAGGAAGCCTACCTATTTCCTAAGCTTACATCAGAAGTAGATAATTTTTTTGCAAGTATTCAGAAAGTTAGAGTAACAAGACCATGGAGGCCTATAAATGGGTTTTAGAAAGGGCTGGTGAGGCCAGGAATGTGTCACAGGGTCAGACTCCAGCAGGGAGGAACTGAGAGGCTGGAACATGGTAATCTGTAGAGATCCCAGGATTTAGGAGATGCCAGGAGTGGGGGATGCTGCCTAAATAAAAATGCAAGCACCAAGTGAGGCCATGTGTGCTACAGCTGGGGGGTCAGGGCTTCCCAAGATGGTTGAGGTTCACATTTGACTCCACGTGTCCTAGATTTGGGGCATGATTTTAGGATGTTATGTTTGGTTTACTGGGTTTTGTTCTTGTTTTGATCCAATATTTCCTTACTGTCACCATGATCCCCCTTAGGAATAGGGATATTTACTTGATGTCATTATATTTTGGAAGTATATAACTCAATTTAAAATTTTTTAAAAAGAGGAGCTCACAATTAAGAGTTTAATCCTGAGCTTCAGAAGAGACCTTTGAATTAGGACTCTTAAGAGTGTTGGGACTATTGGACTATGGGATGCTTGAAATGTATCAGATTCATTTTATACTATGAGATGACATGACTGTGAGGTTTTGGGGACCAGGGGCAGACTGGTCCCCTTTGGAGACATCAGGCCTTGTTGGCAGAAGCGCATCACTAGCACAGGCCCATGAATGTTCTAACTGCTTCTAGTTTTACTCCATCATCTCTGTTTCGTGGTCCCTGCATGCCCCCCCTCCCCCCGCCAATGGAGCAATTCCTGCCTCAATGCTTTACTTCCCCAGATGCACTACAATCCCTCTGAAACTTTAAGCCTGAATACATCTTCCCTCCTTAAGTTACTCCCATGACCTGAAAACAACTAAGACAGGTGGACAGTAGTAGAATGTCCTTGCCCATCTCTCCCCTCCCCCCATTAATAGTTACCTTCAAAGGCAAAGGAGACCTTACAGATCAAGTGACAGAAGCATTGTTCAATGGGAGATTATTCCACATCACCAGGCAAACCTGGTGCAACCACAGAATCCTTACAAGTAAGGTGCGTGCCTGTGTGTGTGTGTGTGTGTGTGTGTGTGTGTAAGAGCCACGTGGCAAAGGGAGCCAAAGGGGAAGTGATGATGAGAGAGTGAGCCACCAGAAATGAAGAGAGATAGACAACACCTCGTACGGGGAAGGTATTGAAGGACCAGAGGCTTTACAGAGATGGAGTCCTGTCAGCTTGATCCATGGTGCCTGTGTTAATTTGTCACAGCAGCAACAAGGAACTGATACGTGGAGTCACAGTATAAAAGGTGCTGCAGTTTTCAAGTTCCATTGTGGCTTTTACATGGCAGAACTTGTGGGATGTCACTGTGGGCAACTTCATCTCAGAGGGCGGGATTAAAGGCAATACTAACTGGAAGGCAATGCTTGAGAGTGAGGGAGCAGAAACCTCCCTTTAGGAGCAATTGTTTATGAATTAAATTGAGAAGCGTGCCTCTAAAAACTGTTAGTGCTTTTATGGACAATAGAATTGGTTGGGAATGGGGTAAAAAGGTGGAACCGTGGTTGTTTTTCCAATTAGGGTGACATCATTTTTCCTGGAGTGCCAATTGTTTCTGGGATGAAGAGTAAAATTTTTGTTAGAGGTGTTTTCAATGATTATGGACTGAATTGTGTCCCCCTTTCTATACAGCAGCCCTAAGCTCAGTAGCATGGTATTTGGTGATGGGGCCTTTTGGGGTAGCTATGTGGAGATGAAGTCATGACTGTGGTGAATGCTCCACTGCTGCCCCTGAAATGACAAGGAATGTGTTTCTGTTATTTCATCCATGCAATCTTTAGCACAGCTAGCCATTTGTGAATGCCCACACTCATAGATTCAACTAACTATGAGTAGAAAATGTAAAGACACTGTATCCTGATTAGACAGGTAAAGACTCCTTCTACCAGTCCATGCATAATAGAGAATAACAATTTATATTGAATTACATTAAATATACCATCTAAAGATTATTTAATTTTGATAGGAAGTTGCATATAGGGTATATGGAAAACCATTATGCCATCTTATATAATATATTTGACTGTCTTTAGCTGTTGGGACCCACAGGGGCCCTGGCACTGATTTCTGTGGCTACTGAGGAACAATTTCATGTTGTTATGGCAACCTGAGATAACTTGAGTTAGGTAACTGACAGAAAATGCAGAGAAGGATCTAGACTTTGGTTTCTATGTCATTCTGATAACAAAGCAGGAGGGTCAGAGTGGTTAAGGCCAATGTTCCATGAACTGTTCTTTCCTCGAGAAAACTGGATGGCCCTGTGCTGCTAACTAGATTCTACTTCTCTCTGTAGGTATGATAGGTGGTACTCTAAGGAGGCCCCAAGGTATTGGTCTCTACCATGCACACATCTTCTTCCAGTCATGTAACTCAATATTAACCAAGGTGCTGGGTGCAGGACTTCTAAATATAAACAAAATTTGAAAATAGTTGACATTAGAGTGGGAAATTAAGTGGGTAGTTATTACCTAAATCACAGATGTCCTTCCACTTTGATTATGGAGCTCAAATAGAGAGGAAGTCAACCATTCAAACCAGCAAGTCTCATGGCTGACTTGAAGATGGAAAAGACCACAGAACAAGAAACTTGGGTGGCCTTGAGTTGCTGGGAGCAGTTATGACTGATTAATGAGAGGGAAGAGGGATCTCAATTTTACAACCACAAAGTATTAAAATCTGCCACCAGCTTGAACAGTTTGAAAGTAGAGAACTCTCCACTGCTATGTACCCATAACCCACCCCCAGTATTCCCTCTTATCTACTTTCAAAAATTTTAAAGCCTCCAGACAACCTTGGATCCCTGATCAGAAAGCTTAGCCATGGCACAGCCAACTTACAACCTGCAGTACTTGTGACTGTTACATGGAAATTGTTTGAAACGTTGTATTGTTTATAACCATGTAATACTCAGAAATAGAAACCTATTATTGTAATTTGTATTCATTTACTTGCTCAAAGTTGGGTCCACCAGCTCCAGCTTTTCTTACTAATTCACCTTCTCATTCATGAGAACATCCTGCTCTGCCTATGACACATTTTGTAAGCCTTGGAGATGGCTGCAGGCCCTTTGCACTTATACAAGACTGCCTTTCCTGGAGTTAAGCATATGGATTTAGAACCCTCATAACTTTGCTATTCTAAGAAATTAATTTGGCTCCATGGGACAAAACATTTTAATTAAATATGAAAATGGCCTAGTTGATAAAATGTCAAGATTGTTAATTATTTTTTTAATTTAATTAAGTTTTTTGATCATTACACAAAGGAGCAGGCTTCCTTCTGGCATTTTCTATGGTTTTGTGGCATTTTCACAATACTTAGCTTTCGTCGCTGCTCTCCTACTTACCTGTTTCTCATCAGAACATATATACACAGATCATACTTCACCATACTGAAGATTATAGATGACAAACCTGTGGCCAACACTACACTAGGTGGAGAAATTCTGAGAGCATTTCCTCTAAACTCTGGTGGAAGACAAAGTGCCCACTGTCTCCACTATGATGTCATAAATTTTCTGCCTTCACAGACTGCTCTTACTGGTTGCTTTTCTGAATCTCCTTAGAATCTGGATTTAGAGGGTATTTGCCACAGTGAATCTGCTTAGTGCGGTGCGTCTCTATTAAGTATCGGTGTTCCCATCCCAGTTCAGTTAGAATTTAGTCAATATTTATTCTATTTTCTAAAAATCTAAGTAAATTCCTGGAAATGTTTTTATTCTCTCTGCACATATCAGTCCCATTTAAAAATGTTGATTAAAAGGTTGAAAAAAATATGGGATATGTTATAGTAGGATTATTATTCTTGATGCACTGAAAAGATAACATATGTTTAGTATGAAGATGAAAAATTGGTCACTGGTATCTAAACATCAAACCTGGATTGGGGAGAACAAAATTAGGTCCAGATGCAAGGATACCTCAAAGGCTCAGAATAGCATAATTTCTCCACAATGGATTTAGCTGGTTCCCTTTGCTTTGTGCCAGATTTATCTCTGGTCACTCCCTTTCACAGTAGTAAAATGACTCCCACAGAGCTAACTCTCACATTTTCACCACAACCGCCTCAGGAAGACAGACTATGTCTTCTTGAGGTTTTTCAAAGATAAGAGAGGGTCTTCTAAATCCCCAATCAATATGTCTTATGTCCCACAGGTCTTACAAATCACATCGTCTTCCCTATACAAAATACCAAGAGTCAGGAAAAGAGAAGAAGCCATATGGTAAATGTTCTACTTGAAGACAAAGGAGGAATCTGTGACCACACCTCCCTGAATGCATCTGATCTCAGAAACTAAGCAGGGTCATGCCTGGTTAATACTGGGCTGGGCCAACAGGAAAAGGGCAATTGGCCAAAGAAACATTTAGGAGCTGTCTGAGGGAAGAGGTGAGTTGCAATAATACAGTTAAATAGACCCTGAGAGAAAAGCACAAAGTTTGATTTTAAAAGGATTTATTTTGATATTTACTCCATTACTCTTGCCTGTCCCATCCCTTCCTGCTAACCCCTTTCTTTCCTCCCCTGTCCCTCTCTACTTTTACATCTTCCTTTTTGTTTTGATGATCCAGTGAGTGTGTGTTTCTTTTATATTTGCATATAGGAGCATAGATGAGAAGTTGTTTACAGGAGCATGCACATCTTGCCACAATGGCTATACAACTGATCCCCAGGCAGGGGTGAGTCCCTCTCTTCTCCATGTTGAGAGGCTCAATCTTGAAAGCTCAATATGATCCTATATTATGTTGCTTCCCTATCTCCCTCCAATGAAAAAGGACTCAACTTTTTGTCAGGGTTGGAGTCTTGAAATAGTTGATCTTCACTAATTTTTACTACTCCTTCAAAATCTGTTTGAGAAAGGAGAACAATACAGTCATAAGTAAGAACATGTCAGTGAAACCAGGGAGGAAAAAGTGAGTATAGGGTTGTTAGAGTGATGGTAATTAATGCGGCACAGATCCTGTATGAGATGTAGAGATGGAGATGAGCAGGGGAGTTGGAGTGTTACTGTGAAGGGTTTTCCTTTTTCCTTGAATTCTAGAGGAAGTGTTATGTTTAGCTGAGAGGTTAATTGGAGTTCCCTGGAAGTTTTTAAAGTGAGGAAAGATATAACCCATTATATCCTTTGGAAACAATAATCTTTTAGATTTGAACTGGAAAAATTAGAGAGAGACAAAAATCAGAAGCCAGTTAGGAAAGTATTATAGTATCTAGTGAAAAGCTGTGAAGTAGGGCAGAAGTTTGCAAGCAGAAAAAGGTAATATTGGAATCTCCATGGTAACAGATTAGTTATAAAGAGTTAAAGGAGAGGTGTAAGTGGCGACATGGAATTCTGATGTCAGGTGATAAGCAATCAGCAAGGAGACACTCAAGCTCAAGGTATTCTGAAGAGTGTCAAACTCCACAATAGAGGTACTGCTCGCCTGCCTTGGGGAGGCTGATCCTTGGTTTCTTGACAAAGAAGAGGCCTTTCCTTTGGCTATTATTTATTTCTTATGAGCAAGTTAACTGTGAACTCTTATATAAGGCCTATGCCTAAGCTCCTAACACTGCAGATCTATAACACAAAAGTAAAATTGTAGACCTTCAGAAATGCTGAGGCTGAAGGGCTAATCTTGCCATTCATTTTCTTTATGCAGGATCAGAATTGAAACTGTGGTTTGGTGTAGGTGCAGATGAAAATATATTTTTAATGCCAATAAAACTGTAAGAGAATAAGTTTTAGTGTAATGGTCAAATTAACTTTTTTCATTTGCCCTTGGCATTTTTAAGTATTCACTAATTTATAATAAGAGCTTTGGACTCCAGCTATCTCTCCAGAACTCTTTACCCCAAGTTATTGACTCTGATAGTGTTAATGGCTACCTGGAGGAACTCTACAGTCATCTGGACATGCCTGTGGGAGATTATCTTTATTAGGTTAATCAAAGTATGAAGGAAGGCCCATTGTGGGTGGCACTGATCCTTGGGATGGTATCAAAAGAAGAAAGTGAGCTGAGCACACAAGTATTCACTAAGCTTTGCATCTTGGCTGTGGATCCAAGGTGGCCAGGTGCCTCAAGCTCTTGCCACCAAGTTTTCCCCACCATGATAGATTGTACCCTTGAACTGTAATCCCTCTCTTTCAAGTTGCTTTTGTCCTTTATCATAGCAACAGAGAAAGTAACTAAACCAGATATGTCCACTTTAGGCAGCAGATTTTAAGAGAAGACAGTGGTGTATTGGGTCATCTATTTAATTTTTTCTTCTCTTAAGAAAAATGCTCAAAGATAGCCCTGGACCTTTCCTTCCAGGGATTTTTCCCTTAGAAGGTATAGGGATGAAGTTTCTCCCTGCCAGTGGGGACTCTCCCAATACTCAGTGCAGGATAAGCATGAGTACTCACCTGTCACCTTGTTTGAGACAGTCAATTCTTTTGCTGTCCACTGATGTGTCTATCAGGCATATGGCTTGTGAGTTTCTGGGGATCCCCCAATTTCCACACCCTATTCTTACCATAGAAAGATTATGGAGACATGTAACTGTATGAGTCTTGGGGATTTGAACTCAGGTTCTCATAGTTGCATTGTAAGAGATAGATTAGTAAGTTCATCTCCCAAGTTCTTACAAGGTAGAAAATACAATAAGAAGTTTCTGGCCCAGCCTTGCTCTGAGGTCTGAACCTGCAACCCTGCTGCCACTTAGCCCCAAATAATCGCACAAATGCTTATATTAATTACATGCTGTTTGGCTTATGGCTCAGGCATATTGCTAGCTAGTTCTTGCATCTTAACCCATTTCCATTCATCTGCCTTGCCGTGTGGCTAGTGGTTTTACCTGTACTCTGCTAGATCTTGCTCTCTTGGGTGGAAGCTAGTCTGCCTGACTCCTTCCTCCTCTTTTATCTATGCTCTGGATTTCCTGCCTTCTTCTAAGATGTCTTGCCATAGGCCAAAACAGTTTCTTTATTATCCAATGATATTTCACAGTATACAGAAAGACATCCCATATCAGGAAGGATTTTAATTTATTGAGTATTATGGTCAAATTGGAGTTGATGTTTAACTCAAAGTGCTAGAGGTCCAAAAAACATCAGCTTTTAGTAAAGTGGAAGTATGTACAAGAGTCATGTGGAGAGAAAAGAAGCAAGAGGGAGGGGAGGGGATGGGACAGGCTCACTCTTCTATAACAACTTGACTTTCTTGGGAACTAGTCCATTACCTTGAGACCTCTGACATTCCTCAAAATCACATTAGTTCCTCCATTAGGAACTCATGAGCCAATCTCATTTTAGTAGGACCTCCTTGCTAAAGGCTTTATCAGATTTCTGTACTATTACATTCGGTATCAAGATTCCACGGCATAAATCCTTACAGGAACAAACAATATCTAAACTATATTCCATGACAGGAAGACAGGGCTAGAATCCAGGGAAACTGGAAACAGTATAAGTAATGGAGCTTGAGTGTGGCAGACAGACTAGTGGGCCATTAAAGAGGAAGAACCCAGAAGTAGGTAAAATGCAGAAAATCAAACAGTGACTAAAAATTCCCCCATACTCTTGGGCATTTGAACACTTTGTCCACAGTTAGTAGTACTTTGTGGGGAGCTTTAGGAGGTGTGGCTTTGTTGGAGGAATTATGGCACCAGAGGTGGCTTCTGGGAGTTTAAGGATTTTTGTTATTTCAGTTGAGCTCTCTACTTTGTGTTTGTGGATCAATATGTAAGCGAGAGCTTGCCGCCATGCTTCCCCGCCATCATGGACTCCAACCCTCTGGAACTGTAAGCCCAAATGAATACTTTATCTTCTAAGTTGCCTTGGTCATGGTGTTCTACTATAGCAGCAGGAAAAATCCTGAATATATTAAATGACTATCCGATCCAAGATTAGACAGTGATCTGTAAGAAAAGAACTATAGAAATATAGTCATAATGAAGGCAACAAAGTGAAATCTATGCCTATGACATGTCTAAGTGATGATGAGCAGAGTTGATCTCATGTCTTTATGAAGGACATGATGATGAAATTTGAGATCTACTAAAGATAAAATTATAGGAGCATGGTAACACTTATTTCCCATTCCTGAGATTTTTACTCCTACCCAGAATAAAGTGATGGGAAAGACAAGGCTGCAGAACACACTAGCTCCCCTCCTGCCACTCTTCCATCCCTGGGGAAATTCTCTTCCTTCCTGACTGTTTTGGGTCTATGTAGACATGTCAGATCTGTTAGCTGGTGTCCCGCGCCCACTTCTCGCCAGCAAGAAAAGACGCGGCACACACGTAGGATCCTTCTGCAGTACAGCTTTAATGGGTCTTGAGGGAGAGCATTCAGCTTACAGAAAATGGAGGGGAAGGCAGAGAGAGGAGAGAGAGAGAGAGAGAGAGAGAGAGAGGCAGAGAGGCCGGCAGAGAGACGGCAGAGAGGAGCGGAGGGGTGGGGGCCGCGGCGCAGGAACCCGCGGCGACAGGCCCCGGCAGGGAAAAGGAAAGCGAGAGAGAGAGAGAGCACGAGGTAGGAAGCGCCCGATTTTATACAGACCAAAGGCCCCTGCTTTAGACGTGTCATCTTCCTATAGGTTGCAGTCCAGTATCCCACATGACGCCACGGAAGAGGCTGAGAAACCAGTCTCGCAAGAGCACGCATGCGTTCTCTACTGACTCAGGCGGGTTGGCCAGCACCAGATAATGGCGCCACCTTGAGGAGTTGGAGCCAGCGGCCCTCAACAAGCTGGTCCTAGGAGCTTTATTTATTTTTTTTTTTAATTTATTTTTAATAATATCCTTCCAGGGCAGGTCTGTTGCTTTGAAGTGATGAATTCAGCATTAGTACTATTGATTGTTGGTCAAAAGCCATGTTCTCAAGCCTACTTATCAATAACGCAGCTCAGTCTTTCAACCTATCTTTATTTGTTAGCTGATTTTGAACTCTAATGTCATGTATTTACTTGCTCAGGCTGCCATAACAAAATGTCATAGACTAAATAGCTGGACAAATTCTGAAGGTCAGAAATCTGCTATCAATGTGCTGGCAGCATTGTTTTCTTCTAAGAACTCTCTGTGTAGATTGTAGGTGTCCAGGCTCTCTGCGCATCTTCATATAGTGTATGACTTTCTCTGGGTGTGACTTTGCCTTCAATTCATTTTCTTGTAAATTTCTACCCTGTAGATGCTCTTTTAATTTAGTGACCTTTCTAATGACCCAGTTTCCAAATGTAGTCACATTCTGCAATATGGGATTTAGAAATTTGATATATGAGTTGGTGATAGTGCCGGAGTTCTGGTCATATCACCTAATATAGAAAGGGTGGTTTTTCTGACTGTGTAAAACTCTATTAATAGTTCCTACCCCCCTTTTAAAAATTTTGGAGACATATCCTCCCTTTGATACAGGTCTACTACTGTGATAAAAATACTACAACAAAAAGCAATTTAGGGAAGAAAAGTGTTTGTTTCAAGCTTATAATTCCAAGTTACAGCCCACTATAGTAGGGCAATCAAGGCAAGAACTTTAAACAGCTAGTCACTCTGTATTCAAAGTCAAAAGAAAAATAAATATACGTATGCCCCGTTGCTTGCTTGTGCTCAGCTTAATTTCCCCATAATTATACAGTTCAGGATCTTCTGCCTAAGGAATCATGCTACCCATAGAGGTCTGGGTCTTTCTGCATCAGTTAATTTTATTAGTACAACCCCCTACAGAAATTCTCACAGCCCAACCCAATGTAGCCTATCCTTCATTAATACTCTCTTCCTAGGCGAGAAGTTGTGTCAAGTTGAAATGTAACCTAACCATCATAAAATCTTGTAGTCATAAGTTTCTGTTCCATCCAGAAATACTCAAATACCCAGCAGCCACTTTCTAAATAATTGACTCAGAGGTTTAATATTATAGTAATCACTGGGCTAGTAGCTCAAGCATTTTACTATCTAGTTCTTATGCTTAAATTAACCCATAATTATTGTCTATGTTTAGTCACATGGGTTGGCATCTTTTCTCACTGCAGCAATCTTATCTTGCTTCCTCTGCATCTGGCTGGCATCTGTTGCTCTGCTTTTCCTCTTCTCAGAATTCTCTTAGTCTGGTAACCCTGCCTATACTTCCTGCCTGCCTATTGGTCAGTCAACATTTTATTAAACCAATACGAATAACAAATCTTTACATTATACAAGAGTATTATTCCACATCACCTCACTCTCTTTATCTCAGTGCCAAACATTAGGAAAATTGTAATCAGGTGCTGTTTAACATCTTTAAAGATGAACTGAGACAGTGATATTGGTGGGAAGATACCCAGACCAGGGCAGATTGCTGGGATGTGTACATCTGGAATTGGAGAGGGTTGGAGACAGAACCCCATGAGAATCCAACCCCTAATAATCATGATATCAATAACTCTTCCTTTAGAAATAGCACAGAGAAATGGGATCACCATTCCTACAATAATTAAGGATTACAAATAAACTCTACAGATTTTAGGATTAAACAAAATTTAACATGTTCATTCTGTGTGTCAATTTAGGTTCAGAATTAGTTCTAAGGGCATCATCCAGGTTCATGTTTCTACAGTAGCTTTGTTTCCCTTTTGATATCTCTCCTGTCAACTTCCAACTTGAATGGTTCCCTTGGAGAAATTTTGCCACTCATGGATGATTGATTTCATGGAATTCTGTTAATATCAAACATGAGTGAAGAATGTCATCTAGAGCTTTGTTTCAGAAACATAAAAACTTTAGGCAGCTTCACACAGTGTGAGGAGAGATGACAGATTGCTGGCGGTGACACACTCTTCTTGATCAGTGTGATTATATTAGAATGCTCTACTTGGATATATTGATTTGTCTTTGAAAGCTCACTGTGCGACATAAATCTCATGGAAATACCTTAAAGAGCTGTCCCAGAAGGCCACCGTCTCTTTCTCAACAAAGAGAAGCAAAACCAGAGAATCGTTTGTCAAAGTTTCAAACAGAATAGTCCATTTATGAACTGGTGCTAGATGGCTTCCTATTCTGACATTCATGGAATTTTAAAACAAAGATACATTTTATGATTAACTTCCAATGCAGAGGAGCAAAGAGCTATATTTATCTCTTCTGACTTACTTCAGCAACCTGATTTTTTTTTTTTTAAAGAAAAGAACCACCTTCAAGGAGAAAGTATTTATTATACTTCCAAAATTCAGTTTATGTGTGCTGTTGTGCAGAGAAATTCATTTCTCGCCCTGCTTAATAGCCAAGTGATCATTTGTTTGAGAGATTCAGTGAAACTTTGAACGATTTAGCAACCCCTGGAACAAGAGCATTTCTGAGTGTTTTGCTTCTACTGCTTAAGACAGGGAAAATAGGCTTCAATGAATTATAAACGGATAGAGAAATATTGATTAGAAGTCTCTCACTTGCTCTGTGTTCTGGGACCCATAAGTTCAGTTTCCAACTTTCAAGAGCTGTGATGAAAATGATATTTGTGCTCAGCTTCTTTTTCTCTTTAGAACTGGTGGCCTTGGGTAAATTTCCTGAATTAATGTTTTGTTTGTTTGTTTGTTTCTTTGGCTTTGGTAAAGTGACTATTGTTTTGTTTACATTGTTAGGGATGGAGTCTTACAGGTCTAGGATGATGAGCTTTGAATGTTGTGATTTGGTAAATACCTTACTTTCTGATTATGACAGGAATGAAATTAACCTTCTGAGGCTGAGTTTCCTTAATTTTGAAGCAGGCCTAAAGATATATCCTACCTCAAGAGGTTTTTTTTTTTGAAAAGAAAATGAAATAATTTATAAACATAGCTCTAGTTAACTTACAAATGTGATGTAACATCACAGTTACTTGCAACGAAAATAAAAGATATCATTGAAGTGGCTTGTTATATTACTTGCCTAATATAATAAATAAGATAAGTATTTGAAGGAAAATTAAATTCACAAATTAAAGCTATAGGAAAGATTTGTTGAAACAAGCTTACATTATTTTAAAAGCATATATTTTAAATATCTACATTAACATGCATATACAAATATATTTATACATTCATAAAATATATTAATTCTCAACAAAATTTCACTGACATTTAAAATAACAACCTGAAATTTATTTGCCAAGATTTTGTATTATCATCATATTTCTGTTTCACATGCAAAACCATTTTCTAAATAAAGAAAATATTTAGTCACAAGTACAAAAGTGGAATAAGATTTAATAATCTCCCCTAGGAACTGATTTTAAGGTTTAAACTATCCTTTTATGAACAGTGCATTAAATACTCCTAAATCCTTCTTATAATGTCTTCATATTTAAGCTTCAGTGGAGAAAAAGAGGTGCTTACCAGTCTCTCACTTATTTAAAAATATTCCTGGATTTAAAAGTATTAAGAGCTTTTGCTTGAAGATAGCAACATAAAGATAACTGTGCTGAGCTCTGGTCGCTAATACCAGCTGAAAGCAACACGATGCTAACAAAAAGTCTATCTTTAATGAAGCCAGGAGACAGACACAAGTCCTAACTATGAAGAATTGTTTCTAAATATAGGGCCATTTGGCCCCGATTCCAGAGGATGCCAAAAATGGATACATGCTGGACAGTCCTCATGCACAGGACTGTTCTCCAATAATAGGTACAGCTCAGAGGACTTTCCCTGTTGTTCCTTAACTAGAAATCATTAGGTTCACATTTCACACTGCAGACCAGAGGAGAATAGAAGGAGAAAAATACATTAACTTTTCAGGAACACGCAGGAAGCATATTGTAGAATAATGACACCGTTAATTACAATATTGACAATAACTATAGCTGATGGTTGCCAAGTGCCTATTTGGTGCCAGGTACTGATTACATGTACCAATTCAGATAATTTGTGCAGTTACCTATGATGAGGGCACTATTTTTACCCTAAGCTTACTAGTCAGTTTCAGAATTTGAATCCAGGGCCAAGCGTACACTCTTAATTTCCAAGACCTGCCATACTCAAGAAGTAGCTTCCATCAAATGATAGTAAATAAAAGGTTTTCTTGCAGTCAACTTGAGCATTGGCCACTGATTTTTGTGCTCATTTCAAAAAGGAGGCTTGTCTTAGTGTTTCTATTACTATGATAAAACTCCATTATCAAAATCAATTTTGGGAGGGAAGAACGTATTTCAGCTTACAGTTCCATGTCATAGTCCATTGCTGAAGGATATCAGATCAGGAACTCAAACAGGGCAGGAACCTGGAGTCAGGAGCTGATGCAGAGGCCAAGGAGAAGTGCTGATTACTGGATTTCTCCATGTTGCACTATGTTATGAAACTAAGAGCTGTAATAAACCCCTTTCTACCCAAGTTGATTTTAGTCATGGTGTTTTACAACAGAAGTAGAAAACTAATTAATATAGAAATTGGTACCAGGAGTGGGGTAATGCTGTGATAGACTTCACCCTGTTTGGAGAAAGACCATGGGATGATTTTGGAACTTTGAGCTAGAAAAGTCATTGAGTGTTTAGAGTGTATGAACTATTATGGAAACTAGGAAGATGGTGGTGAGATGAAGGAGGCCTGGCTTGTGAAATTTCAAAGTAAAGTTTGTGAGTCCCTTAAATAATGTTTGGGGACTATTTGATATTGTGAATTAAGAAACACTGACTGCTTTGTTGTGACAATTGATGCTGGTTATCAGGAACTGAGAAATGAGCAGTGACTAGGAAGAGATCAGCATCACTGGATCCTGAAGGGTACAAGGCTATACACTGTGCTGGCAACCTTATTTGCTAATGTGGAAGAGTTTTACTAGGTAGCACTGGTTTTGAAATCAACAGGGGTCGTGGAGAGAAGCTGAGGCTTGGCACTGGAGAGTCTGGGCCTTTGGTGAAAGTGCAGCCTCAGCTGAGGAAGCCCAGCACTGAAGAGGTCATGAAGATAATTTGAGGCTTGGCATCATGTGACAGAAACAGAGCTCCTGAAGAGATTCCAGGAGAGGCTATTGGTGAAGGTACAGCACGATTGCAGTAAACACCAGCATTTTGAAGATGCCAATATGATGGCATGACTGATAACAATGGCAGCAGCTGTGGACCAGAACCAGCCTGATTCTTGAAGACAAATTGTGTGTGTTGGAGATGGGAGTATACCAGACACTGGAGTTAATTACATTGCTGAGGGTGTAAAGAAATTCTGGAGCCTTAGAGATACCTTGGAATTTTAGAGAGACTAGATATTTTAAAGAAACTTTGGGTAATTTTTGTTAATTTTTTAAAATGTAAACATTTTTCCCCATACCTGTGACCACTGCTCATCCTTCTTTCCCTCCTCCCAGCCCTCCCCAAGCCTCCCCCATCCCATGCCCCATCCATTCCCCAGAGAGGGAAAAGATTTAGAGAAACTTTAAACTTTGGAGAGGATTTCGGATGTTTTAGAGAACAAAGTGAAAACAAAAGGAAAGAGGAAGTATATGTCAGAAGATGAATTAAACCACAAAGTGAATTTCAAACAGAAAATAACAGAACTATTAAGCACCTCCTAAAATATTTCAATGTTTATTTTTTTTCCACCACAAAGAATACTTGAGTCTGTGAACTGGGGGTGTGTACCAGGTCCTAGTGTCTTAGGGTGATTGTTATGCTTAGGGTAACAGCAGAACACTTTTGCTGTTGGGTATCAAGAATAAGAAAACTGGATGTAGGTGGGTCGTGTGTGGAGGATGAGAATTTAGTTCAGTTGGTGAATTGTTTGCTTAGCATGCATAGAGCCCTGGGTTTGATCCCTGGTACCATATAGAATATCCTTTTCCTGGTACAGTGGTGCTCATCTACTATCCTGAGAGTTAAAGACAAGAGAACCAAGGTCATCTGTGGTTACAAGGCTGAACTGCACAAGACCCTGTCTCAGAACAGAGGGAAAAAAGGAATCAGGTTATAGCTTTTGTAGTTAAAATCATACTACTTACACAGTAAATATCTCTTTAGTAAGTGAGCAAAGTCACCTAGATTGTGGAAAGTCAAATCAGCATTAAATTTCATAGCAAGACTGCTGAGGAATGACATGGCAACCGCTACAAAGTATTTAGGAAAATAAAGGGTCCTCTGGGATCTTCATTCTCTGTCAAACATATCATTTAATAAATGCTATCACTCAGACATAGAGAAAACAAACACATTATTTTTGGCACACAAAATAAATCAGAAATGTGGTACATATTAATTTCTTGGCCAAAAAATACTTATTTAGTTATGAATTGTAGTTAAGTAAGTGGTGGGGGCTGAATAAAAACAGAGAGGACAGGAATAGAAAATTTGAATACTGATGTGAGCATTGAAATGATGGAGATATAGCACCAAGACTGGGCAACAGGACATTAGGAGTTTACATGAGAATGCAGAGGTTATAAATTGTAATAGCATAGAAATAATGATCTCACCACAACAGTTGCCAGGTCAACAGGGAATACTCATAAGTGAACATTTCCTTGTTTCCCTGACTTCACTGTTCTGTTTGAGAAATTATAGTGCTGATAACTCAACTGATGAATGTTTAAGTACATTATTTTAGCACATAAAGATAATACCGGGATAATTTAACATAGCTATATAACAGACCACACCAGTATATATAGGGGGATGTGTAAATTTGAAAGAATGAGTTCATAAGATATTTTCCTCATCTTCCTTAAGAAACTTTATAGACACTGTTTAACATTGATTAATACATTTTAAAAGTAGATTAAATGTATTATTCAAAAGCATAAGATTTAAAACTAGAAATTTATTGCAAACATAAAGCAACACACAAAACAAGAGAAACCCAGATCATACAGAAAAATGTAAAAAAGTATTAAAAGCATAAATTATAAAGTGAAAGGCAGAGCTAAGAGAAAAGGTATTATCAGACTGGTGAGTGTAAATGGAGTAAGCGTCCTTTCTAATGTAAGGGGAAAACTGGCTCTTACTTCATACTATCTAACAACAATTCCACAAGAAATCCTAACAGGGTGCATTTCAGAGGAACTAAGTTAGGTAGAAAATTGAAAGTGGGGACCTAGGGAGAAAGCTTGGTTAGTAATGTGCCTGCTGCATAAGCCTGAAGCCCTGAGTTAGAATCGCCAGCACCTGTGTAAAAACTGAGTGTGGCCACACATATATAGCCCTAGTCTGTAGAGAAAGTGGGCTGGGGAGTGGGGTGGAGATGCTTAGAGGTGTCAGGGAGAGACAGTAGTGGTGTCCTTGAAGCCCATTGGACAGCCAGGCTGATTAACAGATAAACTCCAAGTTCAGGGAAAAACTCCTGCTTCAAAAACAAGGGAAACAGCACCCATGGTTGACCTGCATGCACTTACCCAAACCACTTCCTTTCGTGCATTTACCATGGATACTTGCAATAAACAGGAGGTGGATAATCCCCTCCTACACAAAGGCAGGAGTGTTTAAAGATTTTCATTGTATAAATCTTTAATTTCGTTGGTTAGGTTTATTCCTAGGCATTAAAAATATCAATAGGATGACTTTTCTGCTTTCTTTCTCAGCATTCTTATTGAAACAAAAAACTATTCATTTTTGTGTGTTGGTTTTTTATCTTGATGCTTTGCTGAAAGTACTTCTCAGGTCTAAGTTTTGTGGTGGAGTTTATTGTATATAGCACTACTGTGTTGGCATTTTACTTCTGTTCACAGGGTTTTTATCATGAAGGAATGGTGGACTTTGTGAAGTGTCTTTTTCTGCACTGATTGAGATGATCATGCTATGATGTGACCCAGACTCTATTTGTGTCATATTTTACTGATTTGCAAACATCAAACCCTCCTTGTGTCTCTACTATAAAGCCCACTTGGTCATGGTAAATGGTCTTTAGACTATGCAGTTGAGCTCAATTTGCAAGTATTTTATTGAGAGTTTTTGACATCATATTTACAGGGGAAAGTGGCCCAAAATGTTCCTTTGTGGCTGCGCCTTTATTCACTTTTGGTATGAGGGTAATACTAGCTTTGTAAAATGAGTGTGGTGTTATTGCTGTTTTGATGTAATGTGCTAATTTGAGGATCATTGGTGTTAATTCTTTATTTAAAGGTATAGTAGAACTCAGTAGTAAATCCATCTGAACCTGGGCTTTTTAGTTTTTAATTAGAGACTTCTCAGTTTGAGTCTATAGCCTCTTGTTTTAGTTTAATTTTTGCCAAGATATTTACCACAGCAACACAAATGACAGCAAAGCAGTGTATCACACACATTTTTAGTGTTGATCTTTATGATGTGTACCTCATACTCAGAAGGTGTGCTTTTTGAGATGGACATTGTATGTTTTAATTACAAATTCAGTTTCTGGATACAACCTTTCCCATGGTGTGCATCTTGAAAGACTGTTAAGTGCTTGCTGCTGCTTGTCCCTTTTCCAGGGTTCTCATGTAGTGGCCATGGCAGATCCCCATCCCACGGAACACTTTGTGGCACTGCCTCAGAGCTCATTCATCTAGATACAACTATTCCATCCTAGGTGTGGGCTGTCAGGGTAGACCCTGCAGGAGGGGAGCCTCACTCAGATCTAGAGCTGCCAACAGTTGGCTCAGCATGGGCCATTTTAAAGTGGCCCTGGTCACACTTAGTGATGACTTTAGTGAGAATCGCCCCAATAGGCTCTTTTAATTGAATGCTTTAACTTGGTAGAATCGGAGGAGGTGTTTCAGTGGGGACATGCTTTGAGGTTTCAAAGACTCTCACCGTTCCTACTAAGCTCTTTCTATGCCTTCTGCTGATGGATCAGACTAAGGCTCTCAGCTCTTGCTCCAGTACCATGCTTGCGTGCTGCCATGCCCCTGCCATGATAGTCTTAGGCTCATGCTCTGATCTGTTAAGGGCCTAACAAACTCTTCTGTAGTTTTCTTGGTCATAGTGTCCCTTCATAGCTAAAGAAAATTAACTAAAACATTTCCCAATTTGGGCTCCTACCCCCAAGATACCCTGGCATCCCTATTCTATTTTGAAAGTTTCATTTCTCTGTTCAACATCCTTAGACATCAGAGAAATGCAAATCAAAACTACTTTAAAGTTGTATCTTACATCAATCAGAAAGGCCAAATGACAGTTCATGCTGGTGAAGATGTGAAGTAAGGGAACACTCATCCATTGAGGATGGGAAGGAGAACTTCACAGCCACTATGGAAATCAGTGTGGTGGTTCCTTGGAAAAATGGGGATCAATTGATCTTAAGACCCAGCTATACCACTCTTGCTTCATCCTACTGCAGACACATCTTTTGCTGTGCAATTGTTAAAAAATGAAATCATGAAATTTGTTAGGTAAATAGATGGAACTAGAAAAGGTCCTGAGTGAGCTAACGCATACATAGAAAGACAAATGTGGTATGCACTTGCTTATATATGGATGTTAGCTCTTAAGTCATCAATAAGCAAGCTACAATCTATACAACCACAGAAGTTAGGTAGAGGTCAAGGAATTAGGGAAGGATGGATCTCCCTAGGAAGGGGAAATAAATAGTTGTGAATAGACAGAGGAGGTCATGGGGACTGTAATGGGAGGAATATAGGAGTAGGAAGGGAAGGGGGTACAAAAGAGTGAATACAAGGTGGGACAGATAAGACTAAGGGTCATATAGAAACATAATACAGTTGACACTTCCTAAAATATATACATATATGAAGGTGAACTAAATGAAATTGCCAAATAATGGAGGAGACAGAGGTGATCTCTTGTCACCAAATGAAATTTTCAGTACCTGTAATGGTTTATATCTAATTGAATTGTTGGCCAAATAGGTTTCATTGGAACCTTCAAACAACCCAGATTATTGCTGAAACTATTGGTATATTTCCACAAACTGATGCTAAGGCCCCATTACTGAAAACAACACCTGCAAAGCATGGAGAAATTGAGCGGATACCTACTTACCTAGAGCCTTTACCCTGATGAAATAGTATTCACAGTACTGGAAGGTTCTCTGTATACCAGAGGAGAAATGTAAACAATAACCCAGCTATAAACCCTTTAATATACAAGAGTGACTTGCCTGCAAGATATACTGGTGTAATAGTGGCACAAAGCTTGTGGAAGTAACCAATTAATATCTGATATGAGTTAAGATCCACTCCATGAGATGGAACCCATACTCAATGCTTCTTGGGTGGCTAAGAGCCTGAGACTAGACAGGCAAGGACCTAGATGAAAGCCAAATAATATTGTTCTGATAAAGTGGTGGTTCCCAACCTGTGTGTTGCAACCCCTTTGGGGGTCATATATCAGATATCCTGCATATTTATGTTACAATTAATAATAGTAGCAAAATTATAGTTATGAAGTAGCAATGGAATAATTTTATGATTGGGGATCACCACACATGAGAAACTATTAAAGGGCTACAGCATTAGGAAGATTGGGAACCACTGTGCTAAAGGAATGTAGTAATAAAATGACTCCTAATGACATTCTTCTATACTCATAGATCAGTGCCTTTCTCAGCCATTATCAGAGCAGTTTTCTCCAACAGCAGATGGGAACAAATACAGAGATTCACAGTCAGATGGTATGCAGAGATTGAGAGACCTTGGAGCACTTAACCCTAAAAGTGTGTTTTCATTAAAACTCAGGGGCCGGGAACTCTGTAGAAGAGGAGACAAAAAGAGTGTAAAAGAGGGCATAGAGGACACCGAGGCATCAAGGTCTAGACGCAGCAGGGCTAGTGCACACGTGAACTCACAGAGACTGTGACAACATGCTAGGGCTTGCATGGATCTACACCCGATGAGATCCTGGAGCTGAGACGGGAAGTGGACACATGCTCCCATCCCTAACCCAAAAGCAAAATGAAAAAAAAAAAATAGTTTTCTTGAAGGGAGTCTCACTGGGGAAACATGCGTAGGTCCTGTGCTTACTAACTCAATGACATCTCTGGCACTTTTTTATCTCATAATGTTAAGCTATGGTATGATTTCTCCTCCTCCTCCTCATCTTACAGGTCTTGTGTATATAGTATGGTTTCTGGTTTTAAATGTTGAATGGATTCCTGAGTGTGTAGACACATGTGTCTATATCTATGTGCATTTCCTGTGCTTTATCTTTGTCTCTTTTTCTTGTTTGATTGTTTTGTCATATTCCAATTTATTTGCTTTTGATTTATCTCGTTCTATTTTATTCTTCAGATGCTTGTTTGCTTTCTAAGGAGAGACAGAAAGAATGTGGCTCCTGATAGTAGAAACTGGAAGGAGAAACCATAATCAAAATTTATTGTATAAAAAAATCTATTAGTTTTATTTCTTTATTTGCTTCTGAAACTAGGGTTTTGTGTGTTCATTTTTATTTTTTTGTTTTTCCTTTTCACCAACCTCTTTGTAGCAACTATAATTGGCTCACTCCTTGGCGGCTTTAGCAGTGGCAGCATGGACATCTACCATCTCCAGCATCAGCTCACAGTTTTCCTGAAGTTGTTTTAAAAGTAATCAAGTCTGTGGTAATTTTACCACAGTGGTAGAAAATTAATAACTAAGCAGTGCTTAGTTGCTTAATATAGTTCAAAGTTTGACAATAAATTTGAGGTAGAAAAGGATCATAAAACATTAGAAAATGTTTTCAAATCATTGGCTAACCTATAAGACAATTCTTACCCTTTAGATTTATGTATAAGTGGTGTGTGTTCTTGTGTGTGTGTGCCCACATGTGTGTTCATGTGTTTATGTGTGTCCAAAGTTGATATAAGATGCCTTCCTCAATTTTTTTTTTGAACCCAGAGCTCATCAATTCTGTCTGATATGTCTATCCAGTTTTTCTTGGGGATCACTGTCTCTGCATCATGAGTGTGAGTATTAGGATTACAGACAGATCATTGCTCTGTGAATTCTGGGGATCTGAATTCTGGTCCTCACACTTATGGAGCAATGCTTTATCCACTGAGCTATTGCCTAACTATAAAACAATCTTTCCTCTAAAGCATGTATGGAATCCTAATAGTCACTACCCAGATGGAGTTGCTGGTTGCTCCATCAGCCAACATGCACACACACACACACACACACACACACATACACACACACACACACACACACACACACACACACACACACACACACACACACACACACACACTTTCCTCTTTTGTATTCTCATCAAATGGCCTTATTTAGAAATTCACATTTCATGTTGATTAAATCTCTATAATAACCTACTGTTTCTATGACAGACTTAATTGTTTACATTGCTCTTGTTTTGAACTTTCTGAATCCTTAATTTGGTTATGTCATGTGTCTACTTCAACCCCTTCAAGGACATGTTATAAGCCTTTAGAAGGATATTCAAACATCTTGTCATGTTATTTTTGACTCAAGGTCCTCCCAAACTTACTGCTGGCTTTTGTCATAGCTCCTCAGTCGCCTTTACTCCAGGGAGATCCTCATTGTCATCACTCTCTCCTCAGAACATGACTGCCAGCTGTGTCTACAAAATTACCATTCATCCTTAAAAGTCAACTCAATCATGATTTCTCCCAAGAAATATTTAAGTATTTAGACACCAACATTTCACTCCCAGAATCCTTTTCATTCTTACATCATTGGGTGACATAGGGGCATTTACCCCCTTCTATTATCACTAAAAGACCATGACAACTATTTTTCAGTGGTCAAAGATCCTAGGTTTAGAACTATTTATGTATTTCTGTATCAGGAAGGGTCCAGTCTATGGTTCAAAGTATAACTTGACATTAATCTTTAAAATCGTAGAGATGCAATAATTTGCATAGGAAATTCAGAATTTTTTTACTGAGATGGTCCTATGATCTCTTATCACTGAAATTTGAATTTGTAGAGATTGGTTGTATAGTCTTGATATGATGGAAATGAAATGGCAGAGAGAAATGACAACCTATTTCACACAGTGAAATCCCGAGGGTGGTGGGTTTTTTTTGTTTTTTTGTTTGTTTTTTACAGGTGGTAAATGACATGAAATTGCTTTACTTGTGTGAAGGCATAGATTTACATTTACAAAACTTTATCTCAGGGAAAGACCATTTTTTTTTTTTTTCTAGAACATCTAGTGCCTGAGGGCAGGGCCCAGGTCTAATAAGAATCTGGGAAAAATCTTAGAAACACACCTGACAGTCAATAGATTCAAAACTTGGTTTTGTGCTGAAAGTTTAACCAGTAGTTTCCAGGAATACTGTACCCCATATCCCTTTACCCAGTCCTGAAATGCCAAGACATGTAACACCCCACTTATGTATTTTTTTCTTTAAAAATCCTCTCACCCCTGAGCTTGGGGCTGAATTCCCTCCACTGTATCAGAACATAGTATTTTGGCCGGGTTCAAACCTGTCCAAAAGAATAAACTGGCCCATGCACCTTTGTATCAGAATCCAGCTCTCTGGTGGTCTTTGGGGGGTCTCTCAAGACAGATACTACACTTGGGGCCCATAAAATAGCAATGTGAGACAGAGAAGGCTGTTAACTCTGTTGCTAGTTAGCCATCTAGGGTCCTTTTGCCTCACCTGATAAAAACATGGGTAGGTTAGGGTAATTCAGCACTCAGACCTATGAGATAATTTCCTTTGTGCAGTTGATGGGGGTTGTGGTGGTTTGTAAGATAATGTCCCCTCAAAGGAATGGAACTATTAAGAGACGTACCTTTGTTGGAATAAGCATGACCTTGTTGGAGGAATTGTGACCTTTGAGGCCTCATAGATGCTCAAGCCACTCCCTGTGGGACAGACCACTTCCTGTTGCCTGTGAGTTCAAGATATAGGAACCCTAGCTCCTTCTCTAGTAGCTTGTCTGCTGCCTTGCTTCCTGTCATGATGATATTGACCTAAACCTTTGAAATGTAAGGCATCCTAATTCAATGTTTTTCCTTTATAAGTATTGCCATGATGCTTCTTTACTGCCATAGATAGAAACCCTAACTATAGTGGGATTATGTTGTTACATTGTATATAATTGTCCCACCTACTGATTTAATAAAAATACTGATTGGACAAAGACAGGAAGTGTGGGCGGGGCTACCAGACTAAGAAAACTTTGGGAACAGGAAGAATAGAGCAGAAATGCCACAGAGACTCCAGAGTTGCCAGACAAGCCAGAAGATGCAGAGGACAACTATGCTGCTCTGAAAAAGGTACCAGCTGCACGGCTGAAAAGGATAAGAGTCATGGGTTAGATTAAGAGTAAAGAGTTAGCAAGTTGTATGCCTGGACCCCAGGTCAATCAATGTACAATTAATATAAGCATCTGTATGATTCAGTGGGGCTATGGGACTGTAAGTCTGCAGGTCTGCAGGTCTGTGGATTCAAACCTTGAGGCCACGAGGCTAGGCCCAAAAGCCCAGGCCAGAAACCTAATACAACACCTAACTAAGATAGGGGTCAAGGTAGACATTCACAGCTGGTCAAGCGCAGAGAATAAGTGACTGTGAAGCTCAGTCTCATAGGAGGCATCTACATTACCACCCCTAGCCAAAGCTCAGGGACTGTCACTCAGAAGAGAAGCAGAAACACAGTGAGAGCTAGAATAGTCTGAAGCAGATCAAACAGGCTTCTGGACATACAGGGCCACTTTGCTGTTGAACTCACTGCAGCTGTGGTTGCTTTCACATGACCAGTCAAGATCAAACCACCAGGACCAGCTGAGGAGCTATTGAATGTTGACAGCTTCTAGAGGATGGAAAGTCATTTTATTAAGGGTTTGGGCCAGTATGTAGCCCCACACCTGTGGGTACATGAGCAGTAGAAACAACTCTGTGGTTTTTTTTTTTTTTTTTTTTTGTTTTTTTTAAGAGGACGTGAAGTTGCGAGGGGTGGGAGTAGAGTGGGATGTGTGAGGAGTGGGGTGTGACTGTGATCAAAATACATTCTCTGCATGTTTGAAGTTCTTAGAGGTTTAATAAAATACTAAGATATCGCGAGTAAACAAAGAGAACCCCTCCCCCCAAGTGCTGCTCTGTGGTAGCATTTGTATCTCTTGACAGAAGTGAGCAGTGGTACCCCAGGACAGGAACAGCATCAGGTGGTGATTGCTAGCATTCCCAGTTCAGGGTTGTCATCTGTAGCTAACAGTCTTAGCAATTCTCATAGGTGTCTGAGAACCTTGGTCCTAGAGCAGGGCTTTTCAACCTCACCCCAACTATAACATTATTTTGTTGCTACTTCATAACTAATTTTTGGTACTGTTATGAATCCTAATGCAAATATTGTGCTTTCCAGTGGTCCTAGGTGATGTGGTGGTTTGAATGTGATTGGCCCCCATAAGCTAATTGGGAGTGGTACTATTAGGAGGTGTGGCTTTGTTGGAGTAGGTGTGGCCTTGGAGGAAGGATGGGGTGGGCTTTGAGGTCTCTTATGCTTAAGATACACCTAGCGTCTCAGTTCACTTTCTGTTACCTACAAATCAAGATGTAAAATTCTCAGCTTCTTCTCCAAAACCATGTTTGCCTGCCTGCAACTGTGTCCCACCATGGTGATAATGGACTGAACCTCTCAACTATAAGCCACTTCCCCATTACATGTTTTTCTTTATAAGAGTTGCTGTGGTCATGGTGCCTCTTTACGTTCTTCACAGCATTGAAACTGTAAGACAGGTGATCCCTGTAAAACAAAGTCAGTTGACAAAGAAGGGTCCTAGCCCATAGGTTGAAAACTCCTTCTGTAGCGGCTCTGAAACTTCTAGCATTGAACCTTGACAGCCATTTACTTCTGCTTCAGTTCTTCACCTTCTCATAGTTTCTGCACCTTCTCTTTTCCTTGGCATCTTATTTCAGGAGATGGTTCTTCACCCTGAAGCACTCATTTTTTCCTCTGTTGCCCAAATATTAGATATCAAAATTGTCGTAGGGTTACTATTGCTGCTATAAAACACCATGACCATAAACAACTTTAGGAGAAAAGGGGTTATATGCTCACAGATCCATATAACAGGCCATCATCCAAAGTAGTGAGGGCAGGAATCTGGCGGCAGGGACTGATGCAGGGGCCACGGAGAGGTGATGATCTTCATGGCCTGCTCATCTTGCTTTCTTTTGTAACCCAAGATCATCAGCCTAGGGATGGCACCTCTTACAATATGCTGGGCCCTCCATATCAACCATTAAGAAAATGCTCTACACCTGGATCTTTTGGAGGACTTCCCTAGTCTCAGATGACTTTAGCTTGTGCCAAGCTGACATAAAACTAGCCAGTTCAGGAACTCCCTTCGTCCCTGCCACAGATAGTAGTTTTACGTTATGCCAGTGGCCGGGGGATGGCTGGGGAAAAGAGCTGATGTGAAATCTTACATTGAGTTGTTGGCTACTAAGAGGACACTGGTGAGTAGGCAGCATCCCTCTTAGAGCTATGACTGCTTTGGAATCATTTTTCACACCTGAGGTCCTTTGGGAACCCGATTCATCATGGCCAGCTTCTGCTCCTTGGTCAGGCAGTTTCTCCATACTAAAAGTAGGAGGATAGGATAGATTTTCTCACTGAGCAGCATATTAATATTTGAGAATGGGACTCCACCACTCACTATCATTTGTTATAAAGGCTTATTTGGGGACATAACTAACAGGAACAGTAAGTCCTTGATCCATTTTAGTCATTTGTCTAAGAGTCATGGCTAACATACCTGGATCCTACGAGTACAAATATCCATGATACACTGCTTTTTCCCCTGTCTTTCTTACTGGACTTTCTTTGGACCACCAGCCTCCAAATAATGACATGAAGACTTATTATTAATTATAAAGACTCAGCTTTAGATCAGGCTTGTTCCCAACTAGCTCTTGTAACTTAATATGTTTCTATTAGTCTGCATTCTGCCACGTGGCTCTTTAATCTCTCCTCCATTCTGTATGTCCAACTACCTGTGTCTGGCTGGTGAAATCTGGCTCTCTTATTCCCACAGTTCCCATCGCTGTCCAGAAGTCCCACCTATCTACTCCTGCCTAGCTATTGGCCATTCAGCTCTTTATTGAATCAATCAGGTGATTTAGGCAGGTGAGGCAAAACAGACACATCTTCATACAGTGAAAACAAATATCCTGCAACACTCCGTTGTTGTCAGTGTTACCCTCCCTCTCCACTTCCTAATCATCCCCCAGCTTTCCCTATCCCATCCTCCCATCCATTCCTTAGAGAGGGTAAGGACTTCCAGGGTGAGTCAGTACAGTTTGGTGTATCCAGCTGAGGTAGGATCAAGTCCCTTCTCCCCTGTATCCAGGCAGAGCAAGGTCTTACTCTATAGGGAATGGACTCCAAAAAGCAGCCATACACTAGGAATAAATTCTGGTCCCACTGCCAGAGGCCCCACAAACTGCCCACACCATTCGACTGTTATTCATGTTCAGAGTGCCTAGCTCAGTCCCATGCAGGTTCCCCAGCTGTCAGAGTCAGTGAGCTCTCAGTAGCTTGAGTCAACTGTCTCTGTGGCCTTCCTCATCATGACCTTCACCCCACAGTCTGTCCTCTCTATGCTTGTGTCTTCAGCCAATTATAAACATTTTAAGGCATTATTCTTTGTTTTCCGTGAGACAGGCTCTTGCGTTGATCTTATACTTGCTTGGTAGCGAAGGATGACCTTGAGCTCCTGATCCTCTGAGTGCTGAGATCTCTGGGGATGGCCATGTCCACTCACTAGTGTATTCAGTGCTGGGAATCTAACCCAGGGCCCTGTACATGGTTGGCAGCCTATCATTCTGCTGTTGAAATATATTTCTAGTCTTTAAAAAGAGTAAGTACTTCATGACAAAACTAAATGTCAATTACACTTACAAGTTCAAGTTTTTATGTCCTGCATCTTCCACATATTTTAATACCTGGTTTTATATTTTTGAAAGGATGATGAACTTTGATTATCAAATAAGGTGTTTACTTATAATTTGGATAGTTGAGAAAAATATTTATTGTAGATTGGCTGCTAACATAATTTTAGCAAATTAAATATTATGAAAGATAGAATAAAACAATGCTATATAGCAATATATTTAATTTATATTGTTTACCTCCAAGCTAGAAAATAATAAAAAAATTGAAAGATTTCCTTCATAAAAATAGACAAACAAGAAGTTAATATTGAAGAGCTCACATGTCAAAATATAATTATATACACAAATATATACTAAATTGCCGTGTCTGGCCTAGTGTAGCCGAGCCTGGAGAGGGTCGTCAGGGTTAAATCAGCACTCAAGAGACAGTCAGTTCCATCATCCAGGGAGATCAGCTGCTTCTGCTGCTCCAGCCTTTATTTAGCAAGCTTATATACCCCTTAAGTTCCCCTGCCCTGGGTTCCTGTACCTGTCAGTGTGTTCTCTGGCAACGGGTGCAAGACTCCTCATCATAACAGGAAAACCACAGATTGTAAAACAGGGTGTTGATGCACACAAGGTGCATCAACAAAGATCAGGGAAGTAAACAAAAGGGCACTGACCTTGCCCAGGCTTTTTTAGCCTGACACAGAGTATATGGGTCTGGGTATGCCAGCACCCAACACTAAATACTATTTTTATGTCAATAAAATACTTAAATATTTAGTTTTTCAGTAATTTTCCTCTAATTACATGAGTTAGTAATTCATATGCCAGAGGAGGGCCACTACCAATTTAGACAATTGCTCTAAATTTAAATTTTCATCTCAAGTGGAAAGAATAGCTTTTATGTAGCTTTTTCTCCCTCATGCCATGCAAAATTATGCAGAGTTAAAGACTTTGAAATACTTAGAATCATGATTTAATGTTTCCAATTCTGCAAAGTGGAAAGGTAGCCTATTAATTTCTCCTTGGGGGTTTATTAGCTTAAGCCACATAAGAGACTAGTTAGAAAGGCATCCATCTATTCTTGGTAGTTCGAAGAATCAGGTAATTTTTTTTTATTCTAACAGTTGAGAATATAAACAAGCATTTTTAATGAACAATGCTGAACCATTATCTGCATGAAAATATTTAGCATCTCTTCTAGGACAATCAAAATCCAACCTTCTTTTTATCTCGGCAGAGCATTGCAGAGAACTGTGTGTGGTGAAGAAGGTGCACAACAAATGCCTTTAGAAAACACCTGAATTAATGTGTCCAGAAACAAAAGAGTGGCAGCCAGAGAGAGCTGAAAGCCAACTCACATTAAATGTCTCTGGTGTTTCGGAGGATGAGAGTAAATTTAAAACAAAAGAGTTTGTGCATGTAAAAAGTTACTTGTTTCATTAACCTCACTTGACAAGCATTCCTTCCCTCTAAAACAGTAATTTACATATTTTTCTTTCCCTAGCTAGAATTTCCCAGAGCTGAATTTCATCTATTGCTTTTTGTTATTTCCCTATTTTAACAAAATACCATTCTACTTAAGTAGCCAAACTCAGAAAACAATGTTGCCTTTTGACAACAAACTAAATGTTCAGAAGGCATTTTAATTCCAAAACTTAAAAAAATGCCCATGTTATGCAAAAATTGTAGCTGTTTTTCAAACATGCTGAATGAGCTCCCCCTGCATCATTTTTGATGGTGCAGCATCTTTTCAAGGTCCACACTAATATCACACACATGCTTGCTCAGCCTTGCTCAGCACCATCAGTCTCCCCATTAGCATGTATTCAGAAGAGATGGGTATTGTCTTTTTCTGTGTGTAGAACACTTGTCCCCAGGTATTCAACCTTTCACTCTTGATTAAAAAAACCACACACACACTCACACCCATAATTTCTTTCCCTGAGTCACCATCCAATATTTTACCTAGGGATTTCAAGGTTGATGCCTGTGGTGGTCGTAGACTCATTCCAAACATAGCAGAGACCTTTTGTGAACTTGCTATCTGAAAGGGAACAGATGCGTATGTAAAACTTAAGGTACAAAAGCTTAGGAGAAGATTATAATTGTTCCACCTGATTGCTTCAGCCACAGTGTGACATTCCCAAAGGATAGCTATTAAAGAGTATCTTTTCAGAGGTATACAAATTTGCTTATTCCAGTAATCAGTAAACATTCATTGAGAGCCCACTGTGTGTATAGCAGCAGGTATATTGATGGACCATACACATGTATTGTTTATTGTATTTATCACGCAAGAGTGCCATTTCATAGAGGGCTTTACCAACAAAATCCAAACAAAGAAGGCTAATTATTGTGAATGACGATGAAAACTGTTCCTTAAAAACATCAGTATCATGACCAGGCATTTCTAGCAGATATGTAATACTCATGGATTTAAAAGGTAGGGTCTTAAGGAAGACTTTTTGTAGTAAGAGGTTTCTGGCTCAGATTAGCCTCGAGGTCCAGATTACCAGTCCCAAATAATCACACCAATTCTTCTATTAATTACATGCTGTTTGGCTTATGGCTGGGGCTCATTATTAACTTGGTCTTTCAACTTAACTCATTTCTATTTATATATGTCTTGCCACATGGCACATGGCTTACCTGAGTTTCTTTACATTTTTCCCTTTTGTTGGCAGCTCATGGCATTTCTGTCTGACTCTGCCTTCCTTCCCCTTTATCTTTGCTCAGATTTCCCACCTGCTTTTAAGATGCCTTGCCATGGGCAACACAGTTCCTTTATTATCCAGTGATAATTCACAGCATACAGAAAGCTATCCCAAATTAACTTTTGCATTTAAAAAGTAGATCAAAGTCAAATTTGGTTGAGAACCAATGTCGGAAATGTGAATTCCTTCAAGTTTTTCCAAGTGTGAGGACAGCAGCCCACCTTGAATATAAAGGTCTTATGTTTTCTGAGGCCATTGTACAGCTTTAAGACTAAGAGGTGTCAATGTAGAGCAACATTAGAATCTAGCAAGTAGATAGGTGGTGGTATGTGTGGGGATTGCAGACATCAGAACCTGCTCATGCTTTATGAATGCCATCAATTGACTTTAATACAGCAGCATAAGATTGAGTCACTGCTTAAGAGAAATATTACAAAGGCTTTTTTTAAATCTCTGAAGAAATATTTTCTGAACTGTGAGCTAGATTGACAAGAAGGTGAATCTTTTAGCATTGCTGAATCCATCATAGAATTATTCTATAAAAAACATAGCCTTGCCATTTCCTTCTATTTTCTATGTAGTTTTCAAGTTTGATGGAAAGGTGAGTGGCCTTACATCCTTTAGGTTTTAGAACAAAAGGGATGGTCAGACTTTACTCATAGTAGCACAGAGACTGGATCTACTGCAAATTCACAAACTTGAACACCAAGCTTGTCCCTAGGAAAGAATGCATATATATCTAAAACTAAACACCAAAGCTTATCAACTCTACTGTATGTACTGATACTGTGTTTCTCTGCCATGGTCTGGTAGATGTCCTGTACCCATAGCTTACTGCTGTCGCCCAGCTTTGTGGGAGAAGACTTGAGTCACAAGTTACTAGTCAAGAAAATATCTGAATGCAAAATTCCAACTTTAATTTCTACTTAATGAAGATCCTTTTCATGCCATCATAAAATGGAAAAGTCCTGATGAACCGCTGTAGCTAGACCCATCTGATCTCAGCATTTTTCTCTTGTTTTCCACTGTGGTACCCTCATCTTCCCATAGGCACCCCAGAACTTGCTGGCTCCGACTCACTTCTGAGGGGAGTGTTCTGTGCATCTTCTTTTCTATTCTTCCTACTTGTTTTCTGGCTATGGCTGACAAACCTCACTGGTCTTGTGTCTTTAGCCCCAGCAGCCTAACCATCATGCCATATGTAGCCGCGGTCTTCCATGCCTTTTATTTCTTGGTGTCTATTGGAAACTTAAGTTTTTAAGTTGCTCCCCCAACCCTACTTGGGCAACTTTCCATCATCCTACCTGTGACCCTTTTTCTCATATTGGACCCGTCAACTTTTCCTGTTTTCCTTCTAGTTTTTGGGAAAATCTTTGTCACTCATAGCCCATTCTTTGCTTTTGTTTATTTCGTGAATACCATTTCCCCGTGTCTTATTCTCTTCCCTACAGGCTCTTATGCTTTCTCTGCCCAATCTCATTCTTCTCCCCGAATTACCATCTATGTGTGGCTATCTGTGTTGGTTTGAATGAGAATGGTCCCCAGAGACTCATAGATTTGAATATTTGGCCACTAGGGATTATTACTACCTGAAAGGTTTAGGAGATGTGGTCTTGGTTGGAGGAAGTGTGTTACTAGGGCTGGACTTTGAGGTTTCATAAAGCACTTTTCAAGCCCAGAGTGTCTCTTTTTCTCCAGCCTGTGGATCTAGATGTAGAAGTCTCAGCCATGTCACCACCTCTAGCACCTCGTCTGCCTGTGGGTTGCCATGCTTGTGCTTTCTTTATTGGAGTTGCACGTTCATGGGGATCTCTTCACATCAATAGAGCAGCGACTAAGCCACATTTATACCTTAAATTGATAATGTGTATTTAACTATTGCCCATTAAAAAAAAAAATCTCACATAGAGTATGAGAATGAGCATGTTTGAATTGGACACTCTTCCCTTCACATTTTTTTCTTTTCTTTGGTATCTGTGCTCAGTCTAGATGTGTGGGAATTGTCCTCAACCCAGTCCATCAACAAAATGGTTTGAAATGTCTCATAGATCCATGGACATAAAAACCAGATCTCTGTTATACTGTGCTAGTGCCTGCCCAACTGTTTCACTCTCTATTAGAAGAATTATACCTTCCATGCTTCCACCCTCTGCTTATCATTCCTTCTGTTTCTCAGCCTTTCTTCATTCTGGAACCAGAGACATCTCTCAACAGAACGTCTGTCTCCTCATATCATTGCTTCCTATGTTTAGATTGCACAATGGCTTCCATTTAAAGCTTAAACCCCTATGGAGTGTTTCACACTGGACTTTATGAGCATGCCCTTCAGCTCCCTTCTCATACCAGCATCCTTCCTCAATACTCAGACCAGACACTTTAAACTGTCTAGCATACCATAGTTTCTTCAAGTTTTGGCCTATCTGATAGGCAATTCATTCTGCATAGTCTCCCTTTTTTTCCTCCCCAGATCGTTTTTACTGTTTAGCATGATCCTTTATTTCATTTAAAGCCTTGATGTGTGTCCACAGCTTGGCATGACACAACAGTTCTTTTGTTTAAAACTGCATATTCAAGCATTTTCTTTTCTGCTAGACAGTAAGACACAACACACCATTATTGTGCTAAGTACTCATTATAATCATGTTTATTCATGCCACTGAATTGAATGATAATGAAAAATGCATAATTTTGGATGACCTGTTTAATAGGATGCATGAATTTTCTCAAGTTTGTCAGAAACTACACTAAAATCCTATAAAATAAGGAGAATGGCTAAGGAAATGAATGCATTTTATATATGTATTATATTTTTATCATCCATTCATTGGAAATTAGGTTGGTCCCATTTTCTTGCTATAATGAATAAAGCAGCAGTCAACTTAGAGGTACAAATATCTCTGTGGTGGGTGGGCCTAGTGACTAGTCAGTTTCAGGGACTTCCTGAAGCTATTTTGAGTTGTTTATTTTTTATCTTAGGGAGTTTCCCTGCAGGATGGTAGCTTCTAATTTTAGAAGAATTTAGAAGAATACTATTTGTTTCCTTTATTTTTTTCTTCCCAAAACTACTGATTCAATTCATTAGCTCACTTGTTGAACAGCAGTTTTATTTCCTTGATATTTAGTTTCTGCAATACTTTGTAAATTCTGAATATAAGCTTCTGATCTGAGGACAAGTAGCAAAGATTTTCTTCCATTTGGCGGCCTGCTTGTTCTGGTGTTAGTTTTCTTTACTGTGCAGAAAAAAATTAGAACAGGGTCTCATCACATATCTCTAGAACTTGCTATATAGAGCAGGTTGGCCTCATACTCAAGGAGATCCACCTGCCTCTGGTTCCTGAGTTCTGGAATAAAAGGCATGCACCTCTCTGCACAGCCATAACCTTTTAATCTCATGTAGTCTCATCTGTTGGTATTTGGGGCTAGTTTCTGTGCCATTGAGGTTCTATTCAGAAAGTTTTTGCCTGACTCAACTTAAAGAGCGTTCCCTCTTTATCTAGGTGTTTTATTGTTGCAGGGCTTAAGGTCTTTGACACGTTCTGAGTTGATTTTGTACAAGGTGAATCTTATTTAGTTCTTTTTCAGATAGGGATCATTTCTTGAATAGGGTTTCTACTGTCCAATATATGTTTTGGCCTCTTTTGTCATTACATTCAGTTGTATCCCCACTGGATAGTTCTAAATTGGTGCTCAGATAAATAGCCCTGGTTTAACTTAAGAGGGCATCAAACCAAACAAAAAGTCATGAATCTGGGAAAGGGACTGGTGAGGATGGAGGTTTGTTGGGGATTGGAGGGAGACAAAAGAGGTGTTGGAGAGAAAAAGTAATCAGAATAATATGTGTGTATGTATGAAGCTGTCAAAGAACAAAGTTAATTCCCAGAAAAATAAAAGCAAATAATAGACAGTTCCATATGGACAATTTTAAAAAGAATTTATGTAATTACATTTTAATATGTTAAGTTTTAAACTTTAGGACCAAGACATAGCAGCCAAAGAGTAACACACATGACAACCTGTAAAAGAATAGCAGGGAAGACCCTGTGAACATAGATGGATGGGAATCAGATCAGACACAGAGAAAAAGTGCTATTCACACCCAAGGCTATTCTGGTGGTACAGATAGATAATCATACTCATCCATCCACCCGCCGCTCATCCATCACTTAGTACCTTGTATAGCTACTAGCCTTTGCATTTGCCACTGTCACCTCTTCATAGTGGATGATCTGTGAAGAGATACTGTAGATGTTATCATTCTAATTAAACTTTTCTCATATAGATGAGAAATCACAGAGATGGACAGTTTCTTACCTGATAATGTAATTACCTTATACATTTGAGAGTATGACAGTTATGTAAAAGATTAAGAAGTATTTTTTAAAGAAGCATGTTAATTTCAGGAAAAAGAAAGTTGAATAAGAAAGGGGGTGAATTTGTAGTAGTGTGTCAGAATATTTACACAGAGATAGTGACAAGCCTTAAATAGAAGTGCCAAATGTACTATGGCTGTATTAGAGAGATGAAGGGAAAGAACTGAGTGTGTGTATGTGTGTAGAGTAGTAAATCTAAATTATCACTCTTGATAATGGAAAGTCAATACATGGTATTTAAAATTGTAAACTCAAGAAACAGTAGCATTAGGTTGCTCTCTCTGAAATTGTTAACAACTTTTTAAATTACAAAATGGTAATATCATGCTAATGGAAACCTGGAAGAGTAGATGGAGATTATTTTGTGTAAGGGAATAGGGTGAAATGGGAAATGGGAAGTTTATACTGTGTGTGTGTGTGTGTGTGTGTGTGTGTGTGTGTGTATGGTGCATGTGTGTGTGTATGTGTGTGTGTGGTGCATGCATGTATGTGTATGTGTGTGTGTGGTGCGTGTGTGTGTATGTGTGTGTGTGGTGCATGCATGTATGTGTATGTGTGTGTGTGGTGCGTGTGTGTGTATGTGTGTGTGGTACATGCGTGTATGTGTGCGTGTGTGTGTGTGTGTGTGGTGCATGCATGCATGTAGAGATTAGAGGACAACTTTGTCAAGTTGATTTTCTTATTCCACATTGTGCATGGGATCCAGGGATTGAATTCAAGTCACAATGCTTGGCAAGTGTTTTTATCTGACGAGCTGTCTTGTCAGCCCTTTACTATAAACTTCAAAGAACTATTTGACATTTGAAACTATGTATATTAACTTTAGAAAAATTAAAATTAATTAAAAAAAACAAGTAAATGGCTTGCTTCCAAATGACCTAAGTGAAATGAATGACCCTAGTTTCTGATGAGGTGTGGCAGATGGCAGTAATTGATATGATAATCCCTACCTTCTTTAAGGAAGCCTACCTTTAAAAAAAATGACTATTAGGAGAGTTTACTCTGAAAAGACCAAAATAGACTATTCTAATAGCTTATTTAGAACTTTAATTGGAGATTTAGTTGTATTTTCTTCCAATTAAGCTAATTGAAGTGAAATTCTGGATGGGTCCTGGGAGAGGGGAGTTCCCCAGCTGGGGCTCAGAGGGTAGGAGATGGAGAAACAGATGCTAGCAGTGCTGGGGAGTCAACTCTAGAGGGGTTTCAATTAGCTACCTTTTGACTGACAAATGCAGGGAAAGTAGCCAGAAAAGTTCTGAAAACAAAGCAAAATAAACAAGAGTAGGTAGTAGTCCTCACCCAAGGCTGTAAACAAACATGTTTCTGGAAACCATTTTATTTGGAAGCATGCAACCTTGTCAGAAGAGGTTCAGATATGTAAAAGTTGAAGGGTATGTGCAAAAATATGAGAACTTACTGATCTCCTCATCACATATGGAAGCTTCTTTCTCTTTTAGGTTTTTGCAGCAGGCTCTCAGTAAAGACCAGTCTTAGTCAAATTATTTATCTGCAATGTCTAGAGCACACCTTGGCTTCTGTTGGCTCAATGGCTTTGTTCCTGTTCTAGATTCAGGTGTGCAATAAGAGTTGGTGAAACTTGTTCTAAAGGCAGCAGATTTTCAATTACATCTTTAAGTTGTTTGTACTGTCTTGGACTGCATTGGGCACAGTGTTCACACTATCTTTTCCCCCTGAAGAGCTGCTACCGCTCTGCAAATACTATACTAAACTAAAGCAAACAAGGGAGCAGTAAACAGGTCTAGGGACATACCTCAATGGTAGAGTCAATGTGCTTATACCAGCTAGACTTTGGGTTCCTCTTCACAGTACCAGGGGTAAAAAAGAGAACAGGAAATGACAAAAGTTTACAAAAGACTGATGGGTTTATAATATTATGTTAGCTAGTAAACCACAACTTAGTTCATATTTTAAAGATAAAGTGTGGGTAGATTTTACTATGTTTACTATAGTATGTAAGGGGTCTCTGAAATAAGTAATACCTAAGGCTGGTGGTATGTATAAAATAATCCCGACTTTTTTCTGGTATTGATTAAAGAATTTGCATTTTAAAAGGGCAGGCTTTTATGCTTTCTTGAGGTGTTCAAGTCCCGATGCTGAGATCAATCTGTCTCTTTACTTTCTCTCATCCAGTAGCCCATCTTTTGAACTTTTCCCTTTCACCAAATTATTATCATTATTGTTTGGTTAAGTATATATTTTAATTGATTTACCCCCTATTTCTTCTCCCTCTACCTCGCCCCAGACTGCCCTGCCATCAACTGCCAATAGCTTTTTGGGTGGGGATGAGACTTCAGCAGCTCTATCCCTCCTAGAGTTATAGCTGGCTTTCTCTTGTGCATAGACATAGCTGCTGTGAGTTCTTGGGCGCAAGTTCTGTCATGTGCAGAAAATCCTGTTTCTAGAAATTTGACTCAGCCTTTAGTTCCTATAATCCTTCTGCTCTGTGATGGCTTGAACAAGAATAGATCCTAGTTGATGGAACTGTTTCAGAAGGATTACGAGGTGTAATCCTTGTTGGAGGAAGTATCACTGAGGGCGGGCTTTGAAATTTCAAAAGATCATTTCCAATGCTCTCTGCCTCATGGTTATGAATACAGATATTAGCTCTTAGCTCCATTGCTTTGTCATCATGGACTCTAACTCTCTGAAACCATAGCCAAATTGAACTCTTTATTAAGTTGCATTGGTTATGGAGTTTTTTTTTCTCACAGTAATAGAAAAGTAACTATTGGTTGGTTCTAGGGGGTGGACATTTGCAGTGACAGGCCCGATCATGTGGTTTCTGGGAGCCATGTAGAAGCTTTTGGGTTAGGAAAGCAGTTGAGTGCTGTAAGAAGGGCTTACTGGGTATCTTAATTTGATCATGGAAGACAATAGTATGAGAGTAATGCAGATGATGGAGGCCCAGCTGAAGAAGTTGTAGAGGGGAGCAATGTTAGCAGCTAGACTAGAAATGGTTCTTTTGATATTTTAGCAAAGAATGTAGCTGTTCCTGCCCTTGTCCTATGACTCCTTCTGAGGATAAATTGAAAAGTCAGAGGAGACCTCAAGACAGTCTAATATTGTCTCTGTCCCATGGTTATCAGTAATCTTATGTAGGCCTACAATGAAAAAGAGAAAGTACAGCAAGAAGAAAATAGAAAATTATGCAGCTTAAGGCTGTGTGTGTGCATTAGGAAATTTATGTTATAGCCACAGTCTTGTGCTGAAAGGGACAAAAAGATTTAAAAGAGGCTTGACCTGAAATGAAATAAAGGGAGGATGCCGTTTGGGCAGTACACCACCCAGATAAGCTTCCAACTTGTAAAAAGAAAAGGCCTAAGGAAATTTCTGTTTCTAATCAGCAACAACAAATCAAAACTGCCATGAAGATGATCCAAAGGTTTGCCCCAAGTTGCAGTCAAACTTAGCATTGTTTGTCCATGTGCCTCTATTCCTGATGTGTACGTGAATACAGGTGTTTTGAATCTTCCGTTTCCATGAAGGCGAGCTGCTGAGGCTGTGTGTGAGTCTCTGCATAGAGGTTCTGAGAGACTAATGAGTGGAACGTGAAAGCAAAGCCTGAGTGTGTCTGTCTGTATATGCTGTTTGTATGTTTCCTTCAGCTCTTTTTCTTGTTTGGTTGTTTTGACTTGTTCCAATTTGTTTTAACTTAATTTTATTATTATTCCTTTGATTCCTGTTTGCTTTTAAAGAAGAGACACAAAGGATGTTGCGCATCTGGATGGGCTGGGGGAGGAGGAAGAACTAGGAGGGTTAGGGAGGGAGAGAGAAAACCATAATCAAAAAATATAGTATGAAAAAACTTATTTTCAAAAGAAAAAAAGAGGGAAGCCTAGATTGTGTTTGAGAGTCTAAGATGCTAAAGGTGCCAGAGTCATAGGGTGAGAGCTGCACACAAGATGTGGAACCCTCAGTCCAAGAGAAATATGTACCTTGCAGGCAGTAAAGCTGGAGGTGGGAACCCATTTAAGCCTTTTGACATCAGACACGGAGCTATAGGATTTGGAGTTTGTTGTGCTGGGTTTTGGTTTTGCACTAGTCTAATATTTCCCTACTATGTCTCTCCACTCCTCTTTTTTGAAATCATAATGAATATTTTTATGCCAGTGTATGTTGGAAGTATGTAATTTAATTTTTAATTTTATAAAGATTAGAATTAAGGGATTGCTGTGAATCTCATAAGAGACTTTGTACTTTTAAACTGTGTTGAGATTATAAAAGACCATGTAGACTTTTGAAGTTGGACTAAATGCATTTTGCGTTATGATATGTCCATAAGCTTATGGGGGCCAAGGAGTGGAATGCAATGTTTGGAATGAGAACAATCACCATAGGCTCATATATTTGAACACTTGGTCCCCAGCTGATGGAACTGTTTGGGAAGGTTTGGGAGGTGTGGCCTTCTTAAAGGACATATGTTATCACTCTTAACTGCTGAGTGCTCTCTCCAGTCCCATGCCATAGACTCTTATTCTCTGCACCTTGGCCAGTTGTGAATCTCATTATTAATTATTATTTACTGCAAAAATTAAAAAAAAACTTCTTCAATGAGAGTTGAGTGATCCACCAATCTATCGGTAAAGGTAAATATTTGGAGAGTTTTTGATACCATTTAGTAGAATAATGGCAGTAGGTTTTCCTCTGGATCTTTGACTTACTCAGCCTTGTGTCTTTGACCCAGCTAACAATATCAGGCATGAGTTCTATCTTGTGGAGCAGACATTAAATCCAATCAGAAAGCACGTGGTTGCTCTGATATCTAACTCATGCCACTATTGCACATCAGAGTTTATTTTGCCAAACTAGTTAGTATTAGAGCTCAAAACTCTTGACTATTTTTCCTAACAAACTTCCTGCTTAGAAGTGTCTGACTCAATGAAATCTAACCGATAGAGATGAAGCTTCCATGTTAGTTCTAGCTTTTTTTTTTTTTTTTTTTTTTTTTTTTTTTTTTTTTTTTTTTTTTTTTTTCTGGTGGATAACCAAAAGCAGTCCCAGTGGCCTTTACTGTTTTGAATGGGTCTCTGGGACCCCTTTGACCAAAAACTTAAAGGAAAGTAACTGTTCTAGTTTTCTGTCTGTTACTACGGTGAAGACCATGGTCAAAAATGACTTGGGGAAGAATTTTGCTGTTTTGCTTTTTTTTCCCCTCATCTTACATCCAGAGGAAGTCAGTGCAGGAATATAAGGTGGGAATCTGGAGGAAGGAACTGAGGGAGAGGCTACAGAGGAATGCTGGTGACTGGCTTGCTCCCCATGCTTTACTCGTCTTGCTTTGTTATATAGAGGACCACTGTCTAGATATTACACCACCCACATGAGTCATCAATCAAGAACGTGCCTCAGAGATTTACCCACAGGCCAGTCTCTGAATGCAATTCCTTAGTTTCTGTTCCCTCTTTTCAGGTGACCCTAAGGTGACTCTAATTTGTGATTAGCATAGTAAGTCACCCCTTGTATTGTACTGTTTTGTTGTTGTTGTCTGTTTGTTTGACAAGCCTGGAATCATGGAGAGTCATTATCTCTCTGTATAGTGTAATCCCACTTAAACTCTTCATATGTTGGGGAATATAAAATAGCAGGCTTCATATGGCCTTTACAGAGAACTCCAGTGTTATTTCGCCCTATACCCTCCCCTCTTCTCTGCCCTCACGTCTTCTTCCCCACTCAACCCTTCCTGTCCCATATTTTTCCACTTTCCCTTCATAGCCGCTCATGTTTTACTATCCTTTCTGCCTCCTTTAAATCTCACTCCCATAGGGGGCTTTTTTTTTTTTTTTTTTTTTTTACTTCACAGGCACTCCATTTGTAAACACACATATTAAAGATCAAAAGCTACATCGAGGATTCACATTTGAAAGAGAACATGTGGTGCTTGACTTTCTGGGTCTTGGTTCCTTCACTACCCATGTACTTGCAAATTTCATTGTTTCACAGTTGAATAATATTCCATTGTGTAAATGTACCACACATCAGCTGATTTATGTCTAGACTGTTTCCATTTCCTAGAAATTGCGAATAAAACGGACAGTAGTGAGCAAATACCTCTATAGTAAGATATAGGATCTTTTGTTGTATGCCCGGGAGTGGTACATGTGGATCAAATGGTGGTTCTAATTCTAGATTTTTGAGAAGTCTCCACAATGATTTCTACAATGACTGTACAAATGTATACTCCTACCAACCATGAATAAGGGCTCACCTTTCCCCATATTTATGTCCTGTGCATGTGTGCTGGTCAGAGGGAGCTTGTGGGAACTGAGTCTCTCTTTCCACCCTGTGGGTCCTAGGAATCAAGCTCAGATCATTAGGTATGGCCCATGTGCTTTCAGCTCCCAAGACATTTTCATAACTCTCACCGATTTTCTTTATTAATTTATTTGACAAAAGGTATTTTTATGTAGCTCTGGCAGTATGGAACATATAATGAAGATCAAGCTGACTCTGAACTCACAGAGTTCCATCTGCCCTCATACCTCCAGTGCTGGCATTGAAGGCATGTACTATCATGCCCTGATCACCAAACTGTTTTGAAAGATGATAGATGTTGGTGGATTAAAACTGAGCCAAGCAATCTGGATTGAACATATTTATTATTTTCATTATAAAATACTTGTTAAATATGTATTCAATTGTAATTTTATGATATCTCCGAATTTTTATACAATATATTTCTAAGTCAGAAAATACTTTGCCATGCTCTTTTTGATTTATAATAAAGAAAAATATTATACCAAACACATAAGCTAGGTTGTGAAGTATTCGTCACAGAAGAAGCATTCTAAAATCATTGATGATCAGGTCAATTTTTAATACATTACTTATTTTTTTAGATATCACAAGTGGATCCTTTTATACACTGCCCAAGGGAGTAACAGAAAGCTCTATGGTAAATTAGCATTAGGTTGGAAACTGTGACATTCTGAGATAATTTTCAGCTCCTTTTGAACCTCTGTGAAGCTGTAAGTCAGGGAAGAACCAGGTGTCTTTGTCAAGCTTTTCATCCTGACCTTCTGAGAATGAGAAATAAGTACAGTAACACAGAAATGTGATCAATAAACTTCTGTCTTCAAATTTTCTAGGAAGCAGAAGGACAGACAGGGTAGATTAAAACAGACAATTACCATATTCGCTCAATGTCCCAGTCAGGGACACTATTGCTGTCATAAAACACCATGGCCAAAAGCAAATGGGAAGGAAATGGTTTACTTTGCTTACACTTCTACATCACTGTTCATTGTTCAGCTGGAACAGCTTGCCCCAGCCAAGAAAGCCCCATTCTTGCCTCTCTAAACCCTGTCCTCCCAGAGAAACCACCTTGGTGGCCCAAGACCCTGCCCCAAAGCTTACCATAGCATGAACCCACCTTGGGGCATGTCATCACTCCATACCCCTCTAGGGTATTTTTTTCATCATTTTTTATTTTGCTTTTAATGTTTTCCCCATCCCCCCTATTGCTTTCTCTCCCGCCCCTTGACCCCTTCTTTCAGTTCTCCGTCCAGTCTCCCCAACTGCCCCCCTCCCCAGTCAGTCCCCAGAGAAGGCAAGGAATCCCAAAGTGAGTCAATTGGGTCTGGCATATCCAGGTGAGGTAGGACCTAGTCAGCAGGAAGTGCTCTGCTTGTGTTAAACCTGGTCCTTTACTTTTTAACTAGGCTCTATTTGGTTTATCTGCATTGGTGGAGAAACCTACTACCAGGAATACAAAAACGAAAACAGACAAACAAAAAAGCCAAAACAAAACGAAACAAAAAAAGAAACCACACACACACACACACACACACACACACACACACACACACACACGCACGCACACACGCATAAAACCCATCCTCCAAACAAACAGCAACAACAAAACCGAGAAAAAACTCTATCATTCACCACCAGTCCAGGAATGGCACCACCAATAATGGACTGGGCCCTCTTCCATCAGTCACTAATTGAGAAATGCTCTACAAGCTTACCTACAATCTTATGGAGGCATCTTCTCCATTGAGGCTCCCTCTTATCAGATAACTTCAGTTTGTGACAAGTTGACAGAAGACTGTCCAGTACACTCAGGAATCCGGAATTCGTCTGCTCCTCTTCCTTCCTTCCTTCCTTCCTTCCTTCCTTCCTTCCTTCCTTCCTTCCTTCCTTCCTTCCTTCCTTCCTTCCTTCCTTCCTCCCTCCCTCCCTCCCTCCCTCCCTCCCTCCCTCTCTCCCTCCCTTCCTTCCTTCCTTCCTTCCTTCCTTTCTCTTTTAGGTGATTGATTAGCTGTAGGCTTTGATGATGTCTCACTCAACCCTTGACATTTTCTCAACCTCTAAGAATTTTGCAGTAGTATCAGTGAAGAGAATAGCTGACTTGCTGCTGCTCCCAGAAGTAGGATTAGACATAGAAAGTTAAATATAATTAAAGGAAAGCAGTAAAAAAAAATTCTTTTAATGTATTCTCAAAGATTTGTGGCTGGAAACTTGCCATATTTATACCCAACTCATGACTCAATTGGTTTTTTTTTTTTAGGGATATCTCAGACACCATAATATTGGCTGAGGCTCTTCAGTGGGAGCTAATGACTAACTAATGTCTCTTCTTTCCTCATATCTATGATAGTTAATGTCTTTCAGTATAACAAAATGCAAGAGTATTGTAGAACTCTGTCTCCAGGCGTACCATGGCTATTTCTAGGTTGAAATCACTGAAATTATGCCAAATATGAATACCAGGAGACACTTACAAGACTGGACCCTTCTATTTCATACTATCTCATGGAAAGTGTAGAGGCTTAGGAGGTATCTTAAGATCACAAGGCTTCTTTTCAAGGACATATGAGTGATAAACATTTCCTGAGAGGGAAGGAGAGTCTCTCATTATATGAAAAGAACTTAAATTCATTGAGGGGATTAGTTGCTTTGGTCTGTCATGAATGTCCTATCTGGGCTTAACAGATATTTGTTTACATCTCCTCAGGAAAATTCATGTAATACTGAGATAATCAACTTAAGAGAAAAGGTTTATTTTTGCATTCATTTTAAAATGGTTTAGCTCATCCCTCAGCCCTTTGCTATGGTGGACTGGTCTATCATAATAGGGGACTTATAAAGGAAGCATGCTCATCTTGGGGTAGCCAAGAAGAAAAGAGGGAGATGATAGATCCAGATCTCAAATCTCTTTCAAGGGCATTATTCCAATGCTCTAACTTTGTTCCACCAGATACAGGTTACCTGACCTCTTAATAGTGCAATAGACTGGGATCTAAGCCATTGACACATGACACATTGATACATTAAGGCCTTTGTGGGATATTCAAGATCCAAACTCTAACACATTCTATTTTATTCACAATATCTGAGTTGCTGAAGGAGAGACAGAATGTGCTGAATAGGGCATTGCTACCTGAAAGGGGGTTTAGTGCAATTCATACTCAAAAGTATCAATGTTGTCACAGTTATACTCGTATAAACAGAGGTTTTGCAGATCTGGTGGAATTTGATATTTCTTGGGGACTTTTTTCTTAATAACACTGTTACAATTTTATAATAAGAATTACTTGGGTAATTGGGGTTAATAGGCAGAAATTTGCTTTTCAGGCTTTCTTTTCCCTGCAGAGTGTTTGGGCTGATTTCATGGAGGGTAATGACACTAGGGCAGCAGCCATCATCATTAGAGTTTGAATGAAGAGAAAATTTCCCTTTTTTTTGCCAATAAATATTCACTCAAATGGACATGTATGCAATGGAGAAAATATGAGGTTCAGTGGCAGGATTGCAGAGTCTGCATTAAAAAAAAGTGAGTTTAATTAGAATTCTTCTGATGGGGACCTCCTAGCAAATGACCCTGCGTACTTTGTTCATGGAATATAGGTATGACACAGCCTAATGTATAGATATTTTATTAAGTAATATATATGATAGTTTTTCTAAAGTGCTGTATAAAAGTAAGGCATTATTCGGCAGCTAAGCAAAGTTAAAAGCTTTAACAGAATCTGTCCTTGACCAACTGTATGAAGACAGTTTTTTTTTTCCAATGTGCAAACAAGACATGTTCGCCTTTAGAAGTTAGGTTTTTGAGACTTAATGGCTTAGGAAGCAATAAAGATGATCTAATATGTCAAGGGAGACATTTAGAAAAAAGGAATAAGTGTATTATATAGAGAAGTAGGAGACAATCTACTTTTTTTTTAAAGAGCAATATCTATTCATAGCATATTTGGAAAAGTATTGAATTCGGGAATATGAACCAAGAGAAGCACTATAAAGAATCATGGTGTCATTCGGTATAAGTTGTTTAGTGGAGCAAACTATTATTAATAATAGGACAGTCACATCATCCTTGATGAAAGGTCTGTGTCTGTTTTGTCTAGTGCTGTACCTTGTCACACTGATCTGAGCCTCAAGAGTAAGTGCACACACAGTCAGTTGCTGCAAAAGGAGCATCCAATTCTAGCACTAATATTCAAACTGTGTGTACAAGGTTTGCTGATTCCAATTTATGAAAGAAGATGAGAGATAACTTTAACAATAGGCTAAGTCTTTTAGCTTCTTAAACTATCACAAATTTTGAAAACTCCAAGAACTTAGAAGGCTCTTACCAAATTTCCCAAGTGATTAATCAACAAAACTTAGTATGAAAGAGAATACAGTTTCACTAAGGAATGTCATCTCTTAGGTTTGGGCTACTACATTGGCCAACATTACCCTATTGGTGATAGCTTCTTAGGGTATTACAACACGGGAGTCTAAGTTCTTAGGAAATCAATGAATGTGGCAATTGATTAGCAGTGTCTACTATGGGGTTGGAGTCAGGGTAGACAAATACCTGTTAAAAAAATTTTTTTTAAACAAAGACTATACTTGTAAATAATTTCTGACTTTCTCTTTTGATGATACTTTCATTATTCTTGTGAGATGTGTTTTATTATAATGGTTGAAATTGGGAAGAGGCTTTGGGAAAGACAGTGTAGGACTAACAGGGATTGAAATTATAAATGGCAAAGATTCTTGGGGCTCAGCAGTTACACATATGTTAGTGTATGTGTCCTAACCTCTTCCTATTTAGTTTGGGGCCATGCGATTGAGTTCTGCCTGCTGGGGCATCTTGGAGGCAGTGTGTGTTCCCTTGGAAATCAGTAGAAGAAAGAGAAAGGCCCAGCAGCTCTTGTGTCTCAAAGGTGAGAAATCAGTGCTATGGAGACTTTAGATTCTTTTTGGTTGTGACAAACAGGGTTATTTTTCCTAATTTTAAACAAAAGCACAGTAGAGAGTGCTTTACTAGGATGAGTAGAAAGGGCTCATCTTAAATGTCTACGTAGGCTCATGAACGATTTCTTGAAGAGGTTACCTTGTGCTTCCTGCTTATCTTACCATATTGGGTTAGGAAGGTATGCCAACATCTTTCAATCTCTGTTGGCTCTGTCTACCTTTAGGGGTATCACGGTTCTGAGGGTGGTACAGAGTTGGGGGCGAGGTGAGGGTCGAAGGAAAATACTTGACTCTAGAGCACAGTATGTACTAATGTGCAATATTCCTAGCTTTCCAAAAGTTATTTCTAACTTTTCTCCTGCAGCTTGTTTTTGAATATACTACCTTCAACCCAGCTGGGAAAATAACAAACAGAAGGAAAACCAAGCAACACTAGTGAGCTTCTATTGCATCTGTACCTTCTGATGCTGTAAGCCCAGTCCCCTTCAGGGACTCAGCTGAGACCAATTACAGTGCTTAAGCATCCTTTCCTTTGTTTCCTTCCCTGTTAGTCTGTTTGATTTCTTGTCTCACAGTGGTGGTTTGAATTAAAAAATGTCTTCAATAGAGTCACATATTTGAACACTCCCTAGTCTGGTGGCCCCATTCTGGGAGGTTGCAGAGCCTTTAGAGCTAGAGTTGGAGAAAGTGTGCCACTGAGGACAAGTCAAGAGAGTTTGTAGCTTTGCCACACTTCAAGTTTTCTCTCCACTTCCTGCTTCCAGCTGAAGATGTGATGCTATGGGACTATACTCTTGTCACTGTAAATATTGGTTTAATGAAATGCTGATTGGTCAGAATGCAGGTAGAAAGTAATATGGGACAACCAGACTAGGGGAATTCTGGGAAAGGAAAAACAGACAGAGATACCAGGAGACAGAGGAAGTGGAATGAGAATGCTATTCTGAGAAAAGGTACCAAGCCACACGACTAAACATGGATAAGAATCATGGGTTAGTTTAACATTAAGAATTAACAAGTAATAAGCCTGAGCCATAGGGCTAACAGTTTGTAGTTAATATAAGCTTTTGTACGATTATTTGGGACTGAGTGACTCTAGGATTGCAGATTCGAACCTTGGGGCTAGGCCAGCCCAGAAACTTTAGGCTACAATGTGATGCCTTGACTTCTTGCTCTGGCCTTCTGCTTTGATGCCTCCTCCACCACTATAGCCTCTCATCTGGAACTGTAAGCCAAGAGAAACTCTTTTTTTCTTTAAGTTGCCATTGGTCGTGGCGTTTTATCACAGAAACAGAAAAGTAACTAGTACACCTCTCTTCCCAAGAGAAGGGAAAATATCCCAGTCTGGCTTACTGTTGAACTTTCCACAACAAGCTGTGTGTTCATAACAGGATACACAAGAAACAATTGAATAAGTGGAAATCTCCTTGGCACAGCTGAATTCTACTAGCTAAAAATGATAATCAAACAGCCTCCATATAGATAGGAGGTGGCTTAAAAAAGAATAAGATGTGGAGCATCGCTGTTCCAAATGGCCTGAAAACATTTCATTTGCTCTTCAGATAAGGAGGTTGGATTTTTATTGTCATTTTACTCCAATTGGGCTCTGGCATTTTCTTTCTTTTTGAAGTGATAGATCCACAGACTATTGTTTCTGAAGGAATAAAATAAAGGATGAAGATTTGAAAGGGACACAAATATAGAACTGGCATTTTTTTTTTTTTTTATCTGAAGCAATTACTGTGGGGACAGGCAACCCTCTTCTCAGTGCAGCAACATTATAAATAACAGCAGAATTCTTGGTCCCCACAGTGTGATGCATAGTGCTATAGACTGCTGGCTGGGAGAAATGGTGCCTTACAATCTACTTACTGTAAAACAAATTAGATTTAGTTAGCTATCCAAGAAGTTGAAATACTGGATTCAGAGAGTTAAAGTCTGTTAAATATGCTAAAAAAATCAAAACAAACAAAAACCTCTATGATTACCAACAATAGTTGAGGGAATTTGGGGGAAAATAAAAGCAAGTTAGAAAAAAAACCAGTTTATTAAGTAATATCATATAAATAACATTACAAAAGTTGATTTGCAAAAGGCATATTTACTCTTTGTGAGAAATCACTTTTGAAAGTTGCATTCTTTGCAAATTTATAAGACTAAGGAAAGAAAACCGAATAAAGGGAATCATGTCAAGGAGTGTGTTACCTGTCATTTGACTACAACACAAGGTCCAGCCACACTGAGCTAAAGGGTCACTGCTTCCACCTCATTCTAACACAGAAAACTTTGCCACGAAAAGTGTGAGGTTACGAAGGTCTGCCTAACTAGACCCGTGGGCGAAAGCCAGCCTTATTATTTCCGTGCACCCTCTCGCTGAAGATACAAAGGACTCAGCCAGTTGGTCTTCAAGCGTGGCATAAACTTCAATTTATACTTGAGTTATTTTTTAATTAAGTACAATAGGTACCAGAAGCCTTTATTTTCTCGGTTTTGCAATCACAAACCATCGGAGGAAAACGCCGAACGCCTTAGCTTAGTATTATTGAAGACTCACACAGTGTTTATTACAAGGCCTATTCTGATGCAGCAGCCTCCTTTCAAAGCATGAAAAAAACAGCAGCACAATAGGTTTGTAGTGTTCCTGTGTTCTTCTGAGCAGATCTATTAGACATTGCTGCACAAGTATTCCTTGTGAGTGCTGAGTGATTCTACATATGTTTTTTTTTTAAATAAACACTAAACTAATAGATCATAGAAAACTAAAAGGTTACAGAAGGTGCCTCAAATATATTTACATCAATAGCATAGCCTCACAAGAAAGATCAAGCTCTCCTTACAGCGGGATGCTTTTCTACAACACTGAATCCAAGCCTCATTTGTCAAATAACCTCACTTGAAGGGAAATTTGGGTTTGTGGTTCATGGTCCCCCCCACTCCCCTGTGGAATTAAGCAACTTGGAAAAGGCCTTTTGAAATTAACCTAATAACCTGGTGTCTCTTCAGCTAAGTGTCTTGGTCCCGTCTGGAATATGGTTTCCATTTGACGTCCTTTAATGCTTTTGTCTGCTGGCTCTGTCATGCTAACATTCCCCCAAAATTAAAAAATGAGAATGAATCATAAATAAGGTATTACAAAATGGGAGAATAAAGATTGTCTCGGCGATGCTTAAATTAAATCAGTGATGAGGAGACTGCAAACTCCTGGCTTTAAAAATGAGCCATTTCTTTATTAACTTTAAACAAGTATGTGAGCCAATGTATTTGATTTCTAAGAGGATATTGCTCTTTGCAATATAGTCGGGGTCTGGTATTTTTAGTAGAGAATTATCACTTTTGAAAATTATTCCGTGAATACGCCAAAGGAAGATTTCAAATTCTGCAACCATGATCATCTCTAAAGAGACCACCATGTAGTTCCATCTCTAAAAATGAAGCATCCTTGTCAGAACTTAGGATGCAGCCCATCTTCCAGAAGACTTGCACACCAAGTATTAATATTTCTGCTCTTATCTAATAGAGAAGGTTGGGTGAATTGTTAATTTAAATACAGTGAACTCCATGTATCATGAGCCCACTTCTATAAATGACAATTCAAAAATGATTTTATCTAGATAAAGTAAAATACTAAAGTCACACCTTTTTTTTTTTAAATAAAGGATGTCCTTCAAAATGGCAGAAATTTTGACTTTTTAAGTGTGTTCTTCCAAAGTAATTGTAGTGCTTCAAATCTAGTAACCAAAGGCTGAGAGGATTTATTTGATAAGGACAAGTACCTCATTCAAATATTTTTCTTGCACCCAGGAATCAACTCTGCTCTTTCTGAAGAATCTTTACGTCTGAAGAATATAAGAATGACTTGTTAATATTTTTATAAATTATTCTCCTCAAGCAAACACTTGCTTCAGGATAAAACATTCTATGTAGAACATTGTTCAGGAACATAGGGTATACAGATTACATAATGGAAACATTAGGAAGTTATTTTGACTTTGTAAAACTTGGATGCCTCTAAGCTCCAGAGTCAGTTTCTTGTGTAACATGTTGAGAAGTGGAAATGAGAACTAAGCCACATATTTTTATCCTGAATTAAAACGAAATCACCAGCTTTGTTACATCTGAAAATAGAGTGATTCTCTAGCTGAACCTCCAGAATGTAAAACCAGGGAGGTTGTATTTACAGCTCCCAGATTCCGTCTTCGCAGGTCTTATGAGGCTTTCCTAGCCTCTTTCCTATTTGATTTATTTAATTATTTGAGGATAAATGTTTTCAAGTTTCCTGAAGAAAGTGGATATATAAAGTGAGGGAGTTTTAACCTCACACACAATGGCTTAATATTTTTTCAAATTTCAGCTTATTCTAAGAAGCATCGTAAGAGGTTTGAAGAAACTTTCTGTTGAAAAGAAGTTAAAAAAAAATTTAGACAGGCGTAAGTGCTCTTGAAACAAGCCTTTATGCTAACCAATCTGCTTATGTTGAAGGAAGCAAATGCTAAAGTAGGACCCCTCCCATCCCATGCCAGCCTCATTGCCTGTGTCTTAGATCAAGACATAAATAATATGGAAACTGAGCTAAAAACTACTTTTCCCGTTCACAGCAAAATTTTATGTTGGCTTAGGACTTATCCCCAAAAGAAATCTGTCCATGGGGACATCCTTGACCTAATATTTTTGTGGGAAGAAAACCTCCAGAGAGAGATCGAGCTGGGTTTCTCATTTTTTGCAAGATAGCTCTTGAAGGAAAGTATTTGTCTAGAATTGATACCTACAGAGCCAAATAATCCAGTTTCTTGTAGATTTGCCTCACCAACAATTTTTGGGATAAGACATTAAATAGCTATTTCAATATTAAGTCACTTATCTATTCTTGACACGATGTGTGATTTTCAGGGTGGGATAAAAGTGCTTTGGCCAATTACATCTCAAATAGCTCAACTTCCTTTCAGTATATACTTGCACACAGAGGGAGAGGTCAACTTTATCCCAAAATGTTGGAAATTGCTATCATCAACTCTTAGAAATTTAACACCAAATTTCACACCCAAAGCTCAAAAATGCAACTTTTGACGATACCTTGCTTTTTAAGAACTATGTTTCTTGGTTCAGTTTGTTACATGATTATAAGATACAAAATAGAGTACTCTAATTTTACAATAGATTGTACAAGGTGCTGTTCTCATGCTATATAGTAGTTTTTATTGATTTTCCTTGCCTATCTTTTTTTTCAACACTTACCTGTGAATATAATACATACTGACCCATTTCAATGAAGCCATCTTATAGCATTTGTTTGTATTCCTGTATGTGTGTGTGTGTGTGTGTGTGTGTGTGTGTGTGTGTGTGTGTGTGTGTATGTGTGTGTATCAGTGTGTATATGAAGAATTAGAAAAACAAAACCCTAAAAGTAGAAATAGCCCAAGCATTAAAGACTCATTACTTCTCAGGGCATTTCATCACAGACAGGAAAAAATTCAGGAAATACAAAGGGCAATATGGTTGTTATTATTATTATTATTATTTTTTAAAAAAACTGTAATCCAAATTCCACATTTCCCTTGTTTTACAGGTACCACCTTTACTTCCTGGGTAAAAACTATTTAAAAGCCAACTAAACAACAGTGTGTTTCTAAATATAAAATGTGTTGATAAAACATTACCCTTAAGTGGAAATGATGCTAAGATTATATCTATAAAATTAACATTAACTGAAAATAAATCCCTATGACTAATAAGAGAAGTCAGAACATTCTTAAGCATATATTATATATGTATATACAGAGCCTTTAAAAAAAGTTTTCAAATGAGAATGTTTCATTACAGTACTTTGGAAATTTCTGATGACTGCACAATGTGAGATCCTAATGATGAGAGTCATTAGAACATCCATATGAAATAAATGATTTGAACCTGCCAAAAGGATTAGCTTGGTCCAGTTGGGTCCCCTGGATAATAACTGACTAAAAGAGCCTAATTGCACAATTAGAGCAATAATAGATTGGACGGATTTTATATTACTTTTCTGTCTTAGTTGAGACCATTCCTTTATCATCCCTTCAAAGACAAAGATGGCACCTTTGCTACAGAAGCCAACTTAAAAACAGTAGGAAAGAAGATGACTTTTAGAAATCAACTGTCACTTTAACAACAGCCTTACGCGTCTTTTTGCTGAAGGCAATCGAAGCTCTTCTTTTGTGAGCATCTCAGAAGCTCAGAATGTGGGTTTCCCCCAACATGTCAGTGCTATTCACTTACTGCCCTTGCTGCAGGAGTCAGAATATGAATGCCTCCAAAGGCAAAGGGCAGGGATTGGGTTCAAATGTGGCTGGGTCTAACCTTACCCTTGAACTCCAGGGTAGGATATTTAATCTAACCTTACTAAGTCAAGTTAATTATATAAGAAGTATTTGAAGAATATGAATTGTTGTACTTCACACGTCTACTCTCAGGTATAGTAAGATAGTAGTGACAACAGCTACAGAGTTAACATTTGTCTCAGAATAGTCTCTCATGAACTTTATATAATTAGACCTATTTCTCATTAGTTTACTGATATCTGAAAGAATGAAGGGATCTGCGATACAGTTGGTTGCACAAAACTTTGAAATTTGCTAAATTTCCTTTGTTAATTTTTTTTTTTTAAAGCTATTTCTCTTTTTCCCTTTGTTTGGTGCGGTGGTAACCTTTCATGTTTCTTAGACGAAACAGATCATGGGTGTCAAGGAGCACAACCTTGCTTTATGTTACTGTCTTTGGGTGTCCCCATTTGATTTGCTCCTGTACCATCTTAAAACACGGAAGGATGTTATGAGGAGTTGTTGGTGTCAGAGACACCTCTTCCAGCACAGACAGGATGCCCCAGATGCCTCTTTAAATTTTTGACACATGTACACCCTTACAAACCCTTCTGTAGCTAATTATATCCTTGAGAGCTGAGAGATCAAGAAGTTTCCCAATTGCTCCTTCTTCTTCTTTTTTTTAAAAATACTAAAACTGTATTTTTTATCAGTAAAGTATGATCCCTTCTCCCATTAACATGTGAAATGTACAGTTGGAGCATTCAGCTGACCTGAGGCCATGAACAAAAGTAATGTCCAGGCCAGCAGTAAGAGCATGTGGCCAACCTGCCCTAAGAGAACAAGAGAAAAACACTGTTCCCTCCTCTCCTCCCCTGCTTGCCTGCTGTGTTTAACTTGGTTGACTGCATGAACTAAAAAATAAAAATTTGCCTCTTGGAAGCTCATAAAAGTGTACTAGAAAAAAGTCTCTAACATTGGATCCGCACGGACTGCAGCCATTGACTTTTGGAACGGGTACAACAGAGAACCCTTCACGGAATAGTGGATAAATAGAAAGACATAGCCACTTCACATATTCCAGTATCATATTGGAAAATGAAAAAGGCAACAGATCAGGAGTCTTTGTCACTGTCCATCCCTCCGTACATATCCGCTAGCTTTTTGAACCGAGGGCCCCAGTCGCTCAAATAGTCATAATCTTGGTCTCCATCCGTGGTCACTGACTCCAGCGAGCTCAGCGAGTCGGCCACAGAGCCGGTGCCTTCGTAGGCATAGGTGGCCAAGGAGTCGTAGGGCGGGGCTGTGGGATCCGTGTCATTTTCCTTTAACCTTTGGTTAATGAAATCTCTGACATCGGTGTTGTCGCGAGCTGTTGGAGTCCGTCGCGGTAGAAAAAGAGCTTCAGGCACAATGTCCCTGCGCGATTTGCTGTCCTCCATGGCTTCGGGGTTCCTCAGGGTTCCGATATCAAAGGCCTGCGTGTCTTCCTCTCCGCCACCTTCGTCGTTGTAACTAACAATGTTATCTCTGATGTCCTCTTTGGAAATGATCAAAGGCTCTTTCTTTCGCTGCCGCCTCAGAGCTGTGAACAGCACCACTGTCACTGGAAGCAGAAAGAAAAAGAGAAGCAAAGGGAAGTTAATTTGCCATCCAATTAACAAGGGGGAAGAACACTGCTCCATCCTGCACCTTTAAAACTTCCCTTGAAAATGCAGACTCAACTTTTTACGGTGTTAAGGACGCTTTTGTCTCTAAACATTATCAGACTCCAAAATGGAGTATTTTAAAGGAGCTTATATTTTATCCAGATGATAAAATGTCATCATAATTTGTCAGACCTTCCTCCGCCACCCCTTCCCCCCACTTTGAATATACAAACTACTTTCAAGGTAGGAAAAGTAATAATAATAATTCTTTTTTGAACCACAGAGAAAGTACTGCGATAAAGTGCAAATTATGCCAACCACCTAAAATGCTCCAAAACTGGTTATAAAGAAAAGGCTGGCACCTTTGGGAAGTGTTGAAGTCTTTGCATAACTCCACATTTAAAATAACTATTGCGTTATGCCTTCTTCTTCCTCCCACCGGAGAAAAGTGTAAAATTAGTTTAAAATCCCAAGCAGAGATGTGAATGTTTGCATACCTTCCCACACACAAAGAAATATTAGTACAGACCAAACCCCTGAAAGACCCAGATTCCAGAAGCTACTCTGGGCCCAAATAGTCATACACTTTCCATATGATTTGTGTTTGACTTAAATAAACATACTTGTATGAGATTTCACTTTCAAAGACTTATGTCCCAAAGTGTGTTGTCTGTTTTACAGATACATTATTATTTTTTCTTCTAGCTCAGATGAGAGGCAAAGTAAGACTTGTGTTTAAATGGTTTCTGCTCTTTCTTCGCTGGTTGGTGGAACAAAGCTGGCTGCCTACACATGGGCCAGTGGGTGGCAACTAAGAACATAGCCACAGCTTACGGAAGAAACAACCATGTCTGTCCAGTGGCATTTCCTGCAAGAAGCATTAGCAATGTCTTTACCTTTTCACCTATCACATGATCCAGTTTTTATAAGCCATGAAAATCAAATTCTTGCAGTAAGACTTAGGGAAGCAAGCACATCTTTGTCCTAATGAATAGATTTGCATACTCACGTACTCGATATGCTACCCTTTCAGCCATTAATGGTATTAATTAATACTTGGCTTCCTCAAGAGAGATTTCTATGTACTAATTACTGTGCTAAGTGCATTTCATACTCAGTTTCATTTAATCATCATGATAGTCCTATGAAGTAGGAACCATAATGAAAACCCCAGTTTACCAAAGAAGTTGAAGCCTAGAAATGTCCCATGCAGCAGGCATTCAAATCCAGGTCCACCAGACTAAAAAGGTTGCACTCTTACCTGCCATGTTGGAAGCATATTGGGATGACTGTCTTTTTCCTAAGGAAATACAACTTTGCCATTCTCAAATGTGGCTGTATAACTGTCCACATTCTCTATTCTTGTCAGAGAGTGTCCCGACGCCTTCATTGTCTCATCCACCCAGGATATCCATTCATTTTTTCAATAAATAATTATGTGGTATCTGCTTTATGCCAGGTACAGTTCTAGGTCCTACCAGTATAGCATGAGGATCAAAAGCCCTGGCACAAAGCATGAACAGATGTGTGGGGACTGTTGAATGGAGACAGAAAATAACATGTATAACAAAGTCAGGAAATTATTAGAGGATGTTAAGTGCAATGCAGAACAAGAAAAAACAGAAGAGGTCAAGGGGGATGGGGAGGGTTTCTCTGTTGGTCCATGAGCTGTGCATATCTGCATCATTTCAGGAAAGAGGGAAATACAAGAAAGGCCCCTGGGGAGGTCTGTGACTGTAGTGTTTGAGGAACAGACAAGAGTCTCTGTGTTTGGGCTAGAAGGAACAGAAGACAAGAGGAAGAAAGAACTATGTCCCAGGCATCTTGGTGGCTTGGGTGGGGTTGGAATGGAGACCTTCAGGGTCTAGGACTAATCTCCTTTTGTGCTGCTTCCCAGTGTGAAATGACAAGGATTTGCAAAAATAAATGAATAAAAAAAAATAAGGGATTTTAGTAAAGGTAACAGGGATTACTTTCAGGCATTAAAGATGAGACGGTGAGCATTTGTCATTCTCCAATTCTCTAGGTTCAAGTACTCATATTTTTAAACTTCAGTCCTACATTCACCTGAAATTCTAGCCTCTTACAAGTGAGACATGAGAGGGTGTAATCAAAGTCATGGGTACTCAGTACTCATTCACAGTTTAATTCTATGGGGAAGAGTCTCACTTCTTTTATGAGCCCAGTGTACATCCGATGCCTTGATGGGAGATCTTGATGAAAACTGACTTTTATAGATGGGGCCTGGGCTGGGCAGAAGCATTTAGAATATTCAGGTTATCTGTGAAGTGCCTTTCTGGGGTCTAGTCTCTTCCTTCCCCATCCTCCCGGGGCCAGAAGACAGCAGCAAGGTTTAATTGGTGGGGGAGGGAGTAGAGGACGTGGCAAATTCATGTTCCAATCCCATTATAGAGCTAGCAGATCTAACAATTTGACCTCTCAAAGCCCATTTTCTTCTCTGGAAAAGAGAAGCAATAATATAATTCCAGGTCCTGCCATGAGTTAAATGTGAAAAATTTGCAAAACTCTAAATTTCTAAATAGATTAGATGTAGCTGTTGTTAGGATGCTTAAAACATGTCATTTAATATTTATACATGCATAATGTGTTAGGTCAAATCCACCCCTATCTCCTCCCTCCAGTTTCTCCCCTACACACCCTTAAAATTTTCTTTGAATGCTTTTAATTTTTTCTTTTAGTAAAATACTAGGTGCCATGGGATTTACCCAGGGACTTCTGTACAGTGGGCAAGTGTCCCATCCCCAAACTACACTTTCAGGCCAGGCCAACTTTGGTTCCAGATTTCCTCATGTATCAGTCTGGAAACCTCTCAGATTTGCCTCTAATCTCTCCAGTGGTCTCAGTTTCAGTTTACTGTCATCTTGGAAATTACGCTACATTCCAGAAGCTCACAGAGACACTAGGGATCTGCATGGGAGCAATGTACCAGACTGGGATGGAAGACCTGAGTGAAGAACTCAGCTCTACCACCTGTTACAAGACCACGTGACTTACTTCATCTCCTCTGCCTCAGTTTTCATACTGAAGATGCAGATAAATACACCCCAGGTAGTTCTGAGTAGCAGAGTAGCAAGAAAAACATTTGTAAAGCACCGTGCACAGCATCTAGTCTATGTTGTGAACCTAGTTAAGCTAAAACTCATTTTTCTTAAAAAATTATGTACAGATTTCCCAAAACAATAGAAAAGGTGTGGGAAGCACTAAATCCACTTAAGAATAATGAAGAGACAGTGAATTTATTGCCAGGAAAAGATAAAGGGGGAAGAGAAAATGAGTTAGAAGAAGAGAAAATGGATTGATGTCTGAAGGTCTTTAAGTCAACATGTCACAGAAACACTTGCACATCTATGATTATTGCTACTCTATAAAGCATTTACAGGAAATGGAGCCAACCTAGATGTCTAAATAGATGAATAAAGAAAAGATGATACATAGACACAATGGGATTTTATGCAGCCACAAACAAAAAATGAAACCATGACATTTGCGGGAAAACCAATGAAACTGGAAATCATTGTTATGTGAACTAAGTCAAACTCAGGATGAATCCTATGGTTTTTTTTTCTACAAAAGAACCCAGATTCACATTCTATGTGTGCATATATACGTGCGTGCGTGCGTGCGTGTGTGTGTGTGTGTGTGTGTGTGTGTGTGTGTGCGCGCGCGTGCGCGCGTGTGTGTGTGTGGGGCTACAAAAGTAGAAAAGGTTCAATGAGAGGGGAGGAGGTGAATATATGAAAGAAAGCAGAAGGCCAGCTGGGGGAAAGAAAGGGTACGGCAGGGTAGGCAGAGAGTCAGAACCAAGTATAAGGACACAGCCTATGAAGAGATCACGATGAAACACACTGCTTTGTACGATGACCTTAAAAAACAGCTAGGAAGGAGAAGGACTAGCAGGTGAAAGCTGTTTCTCCATCCACAGTCATAGACTCCCCTCCCCCAGTTGTCCAGATACTTCTTTTTGATCAAGACCAGTGATCAAGTCCTCCAGGATGCTGACACACCTTTGTACACTGTCATTGCTTTGTTCAAACTTTGCTTTGTTCAAACTTTGCTTGAGAAGACGGTCGTGGTTCTGAAGTTAAGTTTCTAGTCTTCTGTTGTGATGGACAATGTTGATCAGTAAAGAGGAAGGTCTTTCTTGTAGAGATGTAGCCCCTTTTCTGTTTCTCTGTTGTTATTAGAAGTTTCCTCCTGTGAAATGCTTTCCTTGATTTTACAGAGGATCTTGTGTATCTCAGGCAGCATAAACTTACCATGTAGCTAAAGATGACCTTGAATTTTTGATCTTTATTTTTCCATCTTTCGAGTTCTGTGATTATAGCCGTGTGTCAAACTTTGATTTTTTTTTTTAGTTGTATAGGCAAGATTGTAAACACAAATCTTGTTTTTATTTTTAAAACTTAATTGTGTTTATGTCCACGGCTGCTTTGTCTCCATGTATACCATGTGTACCACATGTATGCCTTGTGCCCTTGGAAGCCAGAAGAGGGTGTTGGATTCCTTAGAACTGGAATTGAAGATGCTTGTGAGAGCTGGCATGTGGGTACTGGGAATACAACTTTGGTTCTCCAGAAGAGCATCTAGTGCTGTACCATCTCTCCAGCCCCTTGTTTTCATTTTTGGAAGGGGCTATATTAGCTGATATTTGACTTTTTTTTTTTTTTTTTTACTTAAGTAATAGTTAAAGGCTTGTTAAGCTTTCAAACTCAGGTTTTTGGCTTAATTGGTTGGTTGAACGAAAAGAAAACATCATTTGTACCATTGCTAAACCTTGTATTAGTTTCTGTTTCTTTGAGGAAACTCCTGGGAGATACTACTTAACAGAGGAATAATTTAGCTTGGCTTATGGATTCAAAGGATTCAGTCCACAGTCACTTGGATATACTACTTTTAGGCAAAGTGTTGTGGCGGCAGAAACGGGGTGCACATAAGGCAGCTCAACTCATGGTGGACAAGAGACAGCATGAGAAGAAGGGTCCAGGGACAAGATAGATCCTTTAAAGGTATGCCAGGAGACATAGTTCCTCCCACTGGGCCGCAAATCCCATCAACCCCTTCACCAACGAACTCATGCATGCTTTAGTCATTTGATGAAGTTAGCAGTCTTGACGTAACCCTCATTCAGTTGCAGCACATGTGCTGTAGAGGGAAGATGCTCTGTCCACACCATCACAGATCTTATGGCTCAGTTTTATTACATTCCTTTCTTTGGAATCCAGATTTGCTTCCTAATGTCAGGAGTTATTTATTAATAGTCTGAAAATTATAGACAGTACATATGTGGTAACCAGAAATCAGCACTAAGCAGGTAGTTATTCCATTGTGTAGCTCAAAGTAGGTTTGTTTTATTAAAAGAGATTGCCATACTTTTATTTTTTTCCCCTTGGACAAGAAAGTTGTCATCACCCTTTTCTAGTTTTCTGTTGATCTCAAATGTTACCTTTGTAAAAGGAATCTTCATCAGACACTCCATGCTGCATGACTTGCACACTCTTCAACATTTTCCAATGTTTCCCAGGTTAATTATCGGACAACACACAGAACAAACAGGGTGTATATATCTATTGCTTTCTAGGCCCCCTTGAGATGCATATCAGTATGATAAACAATAGATTCTTTTGGTAATATGGTACTCTGTGCAAGCAAAGACATGGGCACATATTACATCTGTTCATTCTCCAAAGCAAAAACGAGTTCATGTTTGAACAACACAGATTCTCAGCATATAACTCTACTCACCTAGATCAGGCTGTATGCCTTAATGGGGGAGGCAGAAAAATCTAGAGTGTCACAGTAACAGTGTGTGCCCCTCACCAAGGGGAGATAGGATGCGGGGAGAAGCAGTTTACCTAGTAGGATCACGATGCACAGAAGGATGGCCACCAGAGCCCCTGTGCTCAGCCCCGTGGGGTGGATGAGGGCCTCAGCATGGCAGGATTGCATGTTCCCATGGTGGTCACATGCACAGACTCGGACAGTCACTGTCCCAGTGCTGCTTTGGACTGGGTAGTCGTTGTCTGAAATGACCACAGGCAGGAGATAGGTGCTCATCTCGTGTCTGTTATAGCCATTTTTCCGAGTTAGGATTCCTGCGGTATTGTCTGGAAGCAGAAAGTGAAATGGTGAATGTGTATGGATGCTACTTCACGCACTGAATAGGAAATCAGTAGATATGGATGGAGACTGCAATCCAGTCCCATAGGGGGTGGAGAGAGGGAAGGGAAGAAACTCACTTACCTTTGTTGTCTTGTACAGTAAAGTTAGAGCCACTGGCTGCTTCGGTGGCCAGAGAGAACGAGAATTGGTGTCCACTGTAAGGGTCATCCTTGTCAACAGCTCGTAGGGTCTGAATCAGCTGAAATAGAAACCATGAGGTAGTCAAAAAGGTTTCATGACCCCAAAGTGTTTCTTAAAGATTTTACAGAAATTGCTTAATTTTATAGTTTGTAACTTAATTAAAATGCTAGCTCTTAAAAAGCAATCAGTGTATTATATTCAAAGAACTGATGTGTCAGAAACCCTAGAGCCAGGGCTTCTATTTTGCTGTGGAATCTAATCTGAAAACTAGGTGGTATTTACCCTGACCTCACTTTACCATGTACCAGGAGCCCCCTCCTAAGTTGTGACAATCTGAATGGTCTCCAGAAGTTTCCATATATTCTTAGGAAGCAAAAGCACCCTGATAAAGAGTCATCCAAACTATATTGATGATTATTGACAGCATTGCCATTTAGCATAATGGAAGAACTATGGTTAGTCTACATGAAACATGATCTTCTTATGCTCATAGCTTAGCAACTCGGGGGAAAAAACTAAGAAAGAAAATTAATGTAAAAAATGCAGTAACTTGAGCTTCCCACTTCCCCCTGTACTTTCAGAGTGTACTTCTATTTTGACAAAGCATAGCATAATTTCTCTGTCACAGGCAGCAAAGACCTATTTCAGGTGGGTGACAAATGGGTAAAGCAGTCATGAATTTGTATTACTTTGCAGATGGGCAATGGAAATAAGTAAAACTGTGAATTATAGGCAATTGGATAATATGTTCTAGTTATTATTTTCAAGTACATATGCAAATTAAGCTATCTGTTCACCAATAAAGATTTTTATTCCAGCAACACTGTGAATAATCTATTTTAATGAAAACTTAAAAGTGATTTGGAATCCACATCAGTCTTGGAGACTGATGAACTTCTGGTTCTTAAGAACCATTTGTTCTCTTGTGCAAGTTAAACATTCGTCTTGGTTATTATTTATGGTATTAATCTCCTTGGCATCCACCTCATAGATAATTCAAGACAAGCCCTCCACTGTGTGTATCATCTCAATTATTAGATCTAAATTAATCTGGCTTCCAATCTGAAGGTGCTTTTTGAAATACAACTCACCTGATCTGCCTTTGCTTTTTCACAGACAAAGGTTTCATAGAACTCAGCAAATTCTGGGGCATTGTCATTGACGTCAAGAACTTTAATATACAGAGGCACTCTGCTGCTTTGCTTTGGGTTATCTGATGCATATCAAAAAGAAAGAAGTAGGGATTATATGTTGATCACCATTTCCCCTGAGACAAGAGCCACTCTTTCATCCTCCATACTGATTCTTCCATATTACTTCCCTGGACAGATGGCTGCGAGATTTCTGATATGAGGGTCAGGGGATGAAAGCTCCTTTCTTCTCATCCACTTAACCCATATGTCTATTCAAATGTCCATGTAATACAACCTTACTGGGCATCTTACACCTCATATGGGCTGGGACAGATAAGGAGCTTAATAAAGATAGTCAGTTTTAGGTATTTATTCTAATGTGGAGATGAGCACACTGAACGTATGGACATACAATGCACCAGATGGTGAAATTAAGCAGAGAAAAGGGATCGAGAGAGATGGTGCTGTTCTGTTGGATGAGATAACCAGGCTCCGAGGGATCATTTGTTCAGATGTGACTGAAAAGAAGGAGTAAGCCATGTGAAAATTCCCGACTCCTAGGGAAATGAGAGAGCAAGTAAAGATGCTTTGGAGTGAGACAGACGACTTTATATAGGCTCCGAGATTTTGAGCTGTTAGAGGTGGTTAACAAGTTCTGACAGCAGTATTCTCAAGATCTCTAGCATCTGTTTTTCTCGTACTTTCCCCCCAAAGTGAAAGGGACTGCACATAAATTGTGGTATGTCTCAAACTTTCATATTATCCAATATATTAGAGAAACATTAAATCCTTAAACCAGAAAGCTTTAGGTGTAAACCTACAATACATAAAATGACTACTTCAGTAAAAAGCTAAATTTTATAGTTTTGAAAAATAGTATTTTTCAGTGGAAAATCATCTTGTAATTTTAAAGCTTTAAGTACCTATGCCAATCCCTTGGCATAAATTCTGAAAAGCAAATTTCTGTCTAAGCAATGTCCAATGAAGTTAGACCACTATCAAGGCCAGCACCCCCTCGTGCCCACCCTGGCTGTTTGTTATTTCATTCAGTCTCCTTCAGTGATGTGGCAGCTTACGAGTTATGTGGATAAAATGGAAATGTAATAAACCATTTGATATGGAATATTTCACAGCAGATATCCAACTTAGATACAAGTGTTTAGAACTTCATAACAAACAGACAAAAAGAACTATGCTGCAGAAGCCTATTTCAAACACTAAAATATTATTTTAGAGATAACCCCTTTTTATATTCTCCTGTCAGATGCTGCTTACAGTTCACATTCATTTCCATTGAATAAAAACAATTTCATTTGAAATTTTTTTTGCATTATTTTTCTTTGAATTTTATGGGAAATAATACAAAACACATTCCAAACATCTTATTGATTATTTGGTGCTTTATATCACTCAATTTGTTTGACTATAAGAAAGTGAGAATTTGTAGCTCTTCATTTGGTAAAGATTTTGAAATAGAGATTCTATAGAAAGTTAGATATCTAAGAGGTCTTTACCAATACCTAGATTTTCAAAAATATTTTATTCATAGAGTGTATTTTAATCATATTTTGTTTTTTTTTCTCCAACTACTTCCAGATCCCCTTCCCTACCAATCCAACTTCATGCTCTTTCTTTCCCTTAAGAACAAAGCAATTGAGTGAAGAAAAGAAGCTAGGTTGTCAGTCATCCATATGTGACCTACCTTGTCAATTTTTAAAACTTACTACCCTAGTAGGCAATTAACGCCTCTCATTTCCACAGACAGATTATTAATCTACTCAGCAGGCTCACAATGGGTACATTTAGCCATATATAAAAAAAAAAAGAAAGAAAAAAAAAGAAAAAAGGGAAAAATTGAAACTAATGGCACCATTGTTGTGGAGTAACTAACCACTTTCTGATTGAAGACAAAACTCCATTTACCTTTTTTAGGATACTCAATAAGTTGTTCTGGTTTAGCCACTTTGGTTTTTGAGGTTTTTTTTGTTTTGTTTTTTTTTGTTTGTTTTTGTTTTTTGATAAGACTAAACATACCCAGTGCCTACATTTTGAAGATATATGACCCCAATTATTCCTCTGTTTCCTGTTTGAGAGTCCATTTTAAGCTGTTTCTGTGATTTTTTTCTAGCTTGCAACCTTTGGGATTTTGGGATGGTATGCCTACTATGTGTCTATTCTATTTCATGCACGTGTGTGTGTGTGTGTCTGTCTGTGTATCTGTGTATTTGCGTGTGTGTGTAGGTGCCAAATTTGTGTTGGGTGTCTTTCTTCATCACATACTGACTGAGGCAAGTTCTCTTGCTGAATGTTTTTCTAGTCTAGGTAGCTAACTTGCCTTGGAGATACCCTGTTTCTGCCTCATGGATGCTGCGACTACAGGCAGCTTCCATATCTACTTAGCTTTAATGTGGACCTTGGGGATCCAAACTCCAGTCCTCACACTAGCCTAACAAGCTCTTTTCCTACTGGGTCATCCCCACCCCCACAGGCCCGAAAGATGCATTCTTATTTCCAAATTGCAGCAATTTCAGTTTTGTTTTTTTTTTTCCAGATAAGATGAAACCAACACACGTTTAGAAGAAACATCATTGCAGATCTCTCCCAGGTACTCTTCCCCTCAACATGTATAGAGCAGAGTCATCAATATGAGGTGAATAGCTTTGGCCATGCTTGAACAAGTCCTCACGGACCACACTCCATCAATGAGGGCAGCGCTGGTGAGGTTGAACTTACTAATCTCTGTTGCTATCACTGTGATGTTATGCCACAGCAGTGTTTCCCGGTCGAGAAGTTTCGATGTGAAAATTGAACCATTTCCAGAGTCAATGTTGAATATCCTGTCCATATCCGTATGTCTATCCACAGAGTACCTGAAAATGCAGAGAAGATTAAAAAGACTTTATTCAGTTTTCCCTTTCACATCATAAAACCACTCCAGGAACAGCTCATCTGTTAATTCTTCCTACTTGTAGTGTTTTAAGCATCATCTGTAACTGTAACATTAAGGAAAATATTTTGATGAATTATGTATTTACAATTAGGTTGAGTAGTACACTTGCTAGACAAGTTGTATGATTTTGGAGATCACTACTAATATCTTTTTAAAAAAATATGCAATTAGACCAAGTTTATTTTAATATTGTATTCATAGCAAGTTTATATAGTAAATATTCAATATTTATGACTTGCGTGTGTGGTATGTAGGTGTGTTTATGTATGTGCTCATACCTGTGTGTGTGTGCATGTACACGATGATGTTGGGGGCCTTTCTCAATAGCTCCCCTCCTCATTCACTGAGACAGCTCTCACTTGAGCCCAGAGGCTGCTGATATGGCTGTTCTGGCTAGATAGCTTGCTGCAGAGATTCCCAAGTTTTGTCTTCAGAGTATTAGAATTCTAGTCAGGCTGCCATGTACATCTATCTACCCTTAATGTAGGCCCTGGAGGCCCACTCCAGTCCTGTCTTTCACCGATCATCTCAGGTACCATTTCTCCAGCATATATCCTATTGTTTTAAGAAGAATTATTTTCTTATTTATTTTACATGCCCAATTGGGTTTCCCTTCCACTCTTTCTTCCCAGTCTTCTCCCTCTATTCTTTTGCCCCCACCATCTACTTCCTCACCATTTCTATTCAGAAAAGGGTAGCCTTCCCACAGGTATCAACAAAACATGGCGTACCAAGTTGCAGTATGACTAAGCACCTCCCTCCCCCATATTGCAGGTGGGCTAGGCAACCCAGTATGAGAAATAATTTTCAAAATCCAGCAAAAGAGACAGCCCCACCTCCCACTGTTAGGAGTCCCACAAGATGGCCAAGCTACACAACTGTTATGTAGATGCAGAGGGCCTAGATCAGTCCTGTGCAGGCTCCTTGGTTGTTGGCTAAATCATTGTGAGGTCCTATGAGCCTAGGTTAGTTAATTCTGTGGCTTTTCCTGTGATGTCCTTGACCCCTCTGGCTTCTACAATCCTTCTTCCCTCTCTTCATCAGGATTCCCAAGCTTACCCTAATGGTTGACTGTGAGTCTCTGCATCTGCTTTTACATATCCTATTTTAAAATTAAGTTTTCAGAATGTTAATATATGTGCACATATAGGGAATTATTTACTTTTCTATTATCAATTTTATTTTAAAAATCATTCTGTTTTAAGAAACAAATTATACCTACTGTGTGAAGATGGTAAGGTAGGCAAAGCATATAGGAGATAAAACTAGGGTGGAATGCAGTCTAAGCAGAAGGATGGGTTGGCCGCAGGAAAGAATTGGAGGTCCTGTTCTAAATGCAGGCTACACACAAAAGTAGCCTCATAATCTAAATCATGTTGAACAAAGATGACTAACTGGATTTAGGAGAATGGCTGCACACTACTGTCACAAGATGTTATAAGAGAAATGAAACACGAGGCTGAGGAAGATTTGGGGCCCTGCTTTAGACACAGAGACAGAGAACCTGAGCAGCTGTGGAGAATGAAGACAGTGCTGGGAAGTCCTCAGTGTCACTTAAGTGCCCCACAGTGACAAGGGCAAGAGATCTATTTATGGAGAGCTTGTGAAAATCCAGAACCCTATCTTAAACACCAAAGATGAACAGCACCTTCTACCCTAATATGACAAATTATTGGAGAAAAGGTATCTTTCAAAAATAAAATTGTTACTAGCTTTTAACCTACTTTTAAATTTATTTATTTTTGTAAGTGATTTTTAGAAAGGCCATGCAGAGGGAACAAGAATGTATGTGTGTTCATAAAAAAAGAGGCATCAAGAGAAAACTTTAAAGAGATTTGAAATGTTAAGGTTTGTTATGAAAAATAGTGTCTCATTTCCGTTGCATTTTCAAACTTGTCATTGAAGGGAGGTTAAAAATATTGACTTAAAAATTGGCTTAGTAGAAACACAATTTAAGGAACTCATCTAACTATATGACATATTTAGAGCTATGAATGCTCTAAGAGAAGATGTAAGTAGGTTGCAATAATGTGCAGTGCTCAAAATTCTATTTCAATAAATTGTTTTTATTTAAAATATGAAAATAACATGATACAACAAAAATATATTTTTATATTGATATTAGTCACTTAGTCGCCTAAATGAAGCAGGCATTTATTTATTGATTGTCACTTAAACTTATTTTAGGAGAAATTAATGAAATTCACAACGGCCATTATGCTATTGGGCCTTAATTTTAGTTTCAATGTATTTAACACAGGTTTTTCCTCCTCAGAAGGGCTCAAACATAAAAAGCTAACTATTGGTTTTGACAGGTCTGCCATAAATCAACAGTTAAGAAAAATTTTGGCAAGAATAGTCAACTTACTTGATTGCTTTTCTTCATTTTTAAAAACAAATGATAAATATTTTAAAGAAATATTTAAAAGCAAATATTTAAATAAAAACATTCAAAAAAATTTTAAAAAACAATTGATAAAACAAAACATTGCTATATCTCGAAAGGGAAGTCACTGTACTCCTAGACTGTGAGAACTTAACAGTCATCCATGAGCAAGTTTTTCCCTCATGATGTCTTGCTTTGCACTTTTGTAGCTGTCACAGTTATACATCCCAGCCATCTTCGTCTCTTTGTATCAGCCTTCTGATATAGTTTTAAGTTTGATAAATAATCACATTTTTCTATCAAGCCTTGAAATAAACAGGAAGAAGTGAGAAAGGTTTAGTTGAAGTCAGCTTTAAATTTTAAAGAGAGGAGATTAACTACTTAGGAAATACCAAAATTTATATTGTCTTCCCTAATTGGGAGATTAAAAATTAATGGAAACCCTAAAATGCCCATATTGTTTAGGCGAGATGATTCTAGACAAAGCTGTATTTTCTTTTTGCTCTTATTGTCTTTCCTCTAATTTCAGTTTATATCAGGGATATTTATTGTCCAGAAACATTAACTGTGATCATTGTCAATAGGAAGTAAGTCAGTTAACCTCTGCATTGCTGTAGTGGGTCATTTGACCTCCTTTCCCGGGACATCATTGTGCTTTGTGAGTAAATGATTTGGCTTTTAATGTGTCCTCAAGTGAGGGAGATTTATTTGATGGGAAAGAAGCCGTGTTTTCATGTATACTTAAAAAAAAAGAATTACCTTATTTTTATATATGTGTATGAGTGTGTATCTGTGTGTGAGCCCACAAGCCTGGCTACCTAATGAGGTCAGAAAGGGACATCCGATTCCAGGAGCTTGAGTTATAGGAAGTTATAAACCACCTGATATTAAGTATTAGGAACCAAACTTGAGTCTTCTCTAAGAACAGCAAGTGCAGAGCCATTTCTCTAGTCCCGGAGATATATATATATACATATTTTCTCTTGCATGCATCAAAAGACACTGTGATAAAGTTATAATAGGAAATTGTTTTATGGTTGAAGACTTAAAGATGGTAGCTGCATAAAAAACTCAACATTTTAGGAATTATTTGTTGGCTGTTAAGTTGACATAGTTGTTCAATATTTATGTCTAGACTAACCCCAGACTATGTATAGGCATATTCTTAATATAAGAATGATTTTATTTTATAAGGAAAATCACTGGAACATGCATTGATACACCAGTGTAATCTATGTACATTTCTAGACTTAAATCTGTATTTATATGTCAGACCCATATGTGCTAAGGGAAGTCTGGCAGCACAAGTCTGTAGAATGGACCAACAGTCAGCCTAACCTGATGAGCCTTATCCGTACTTCCACTCATCACTCAGGAAATAATGCAATGGGTAAAACTGGTATTTGGTTTAAAACTAATATAAAAGTATTTAGCCTAAATTTACAGGAAACATTTTTTTTCCTTCAAATTGAAAGCATGTTGATCTATCAGAGAGGTAGCTGAAGCTTCTATCCATTAACTTCTAGCCTTAGCACTTTCAACTTGGACTAACACTGACTTTTTAAGCACGCCCCCCCCCCCATTGTTAGACTGGGGTCCAAGTGAAGAGCAGTGAAGTACCTCACAGGGGCTGCACTCTTGGACTGAGCCCTCTTTACCGTGTCACAATCTTCAGTAGAAGATAAAACACGGCTATGTGTCCTGAGAGTAGAGAAGACATCTGTGTGTCTCAGATATGAGGGCATCAAGAGATCTGAGGAACGAAGGGGACTGGATGCGAGAGAGAACATTTACTTAGAGTCCTATATTCCTTTATCTGCAATAACATTCTCCATATAACAGAATGACCCCTTAAAAGTGTAGTTTGGGATTAGTTAGCTTTTCTATTCAAAGCTTCCAGATGGCTTCTCACCTCAATTAGACAAAATTCAGGCTTCACCGTGAACTATAAATCTGAGCAGGACCCGCAAGCAAACCGCCCTGCTGACCTCCTCTACTTCCTCCTTCCTCTCTCTCTTATTTCCTACCCCTTCTCTCTTTTTCTGATCCTTCTTTCTTTTACCTCTCCTCCCTTCCATTTCTTCTCCTCCTTTCTTACAGACATGCAGACCTTTTAGCTGCTCCTACACCAAGGAAGTCCACCCTAGCTTTAGACTGTTCCTTCCCTTTCCGCCTCTGCAGGTTTTCCCCCAGTGCACACGGCTCATCTCTTCATCTTTTGTTTTTCTTCTTCTTTTTCAACTCTTTACTGCAAAGATTTCCTAAGAAGGCTAAACCTGGTCACACCATCTAAAAGTCTCTCTGATTGCTTTCATTCTTAGAATTTTTTTCACCTGACCTACAGCATATTTATCCTTTGTTCGTGATTATCTGTGAGCTCTCTACGTTGAGAACCTAGTATAGTTGTTTGTGCACCCCCTATGCATACGATGTGCTTGCTGTGTGTGGCAGGCACCCTGATCAGAATATGTCTGTGGACTCAGTGGTAAGAATCTTTACAGATTTTGTTTTTTTCTGCTTACTTGATCTATGGAGAATGATTTATACCATACTATTCGGCTTAACACCTTGTTCATTTTATTCTACTCAGCTACTGACTGATGGTTGGGAGTTGGTTGATTCCAGGATTTGCATATGATTCTAGAATCCCCATGTTGTCAGTGGCCTCCAAAAGCAATGAGGTTTTCTTGCTGCCTGATTTATAACTAAGAAGTCAGCAAAGCACAGGCAAGACAGAGCTTGTTTACAGAGCATTAATTTGGATTCTACCCTATTAATTTCTCCAGCATTTCACAGACATATCATGAAACAGTTCTTGTTTTTATTTACATAAGCAAGAGGGAAATTACTCATCTAAACGGAACATAATTCTGTCTCGAAGTGTTACAGGAGGATAGGTCCTCCAGCACTTGAAAAGCATGCTGGTTGTCAAGCTCTGCTTTATTTCTGCGTAAATCATTAGTAAATCTTCTTAAACCTTACAGAGAGTCCAAGTCAATCAACTGCACCACCTTATATCACCTCACTTAAACAGAGAACTCCTGCTATACCTCTCATCTTAATGTTTTTTTTTTTTCTTTCAACTTTTGTGTACTTGAGGTTTGTGCTGTTGCTAAAACAATGTTTATGCAGTGAGCAAAGACAGTTAAAGGTGCTATTTGGAACTGTTTTTCAGGAAAACACAGCTGTCTAATTGGGAAAAGGATTCTGATTTTTTAAGCAGCAGGTAGATATTTGAACATAGTAATGGGCTTTAACTTAGGAAAGAAATAGTGATGGCACTTACTTGACAGGATTCCTGGCGGCGTCGGGATCCTGAGCTGAGACAGAGCCTATGGTTGTGTTTATTTGTGCGTCCTCTCGTATTTGGAGGATGTAGGCCAGTTTGCTGAAGACTGGAGGTTCATCCACATCGTCTACCACAATTCTCACTGTGGCTGAGTCTTTGAAGGGACCCAGGTAGAGAAATCTGGGCTCAACATGGGGGTTGGAGGCTTCCACCTTGAGGGTGTACACTCTCTTCTTTTCGAAATCCAAGAGCTTCAGAAATATTGGAGCACACAGAGAGGCAAGGCAGAGAAACCATTTTAGAGCAAATCTCTGATAAATGAATGTGCTCATGCTGCTTCGGGAAAGTACCACAAATTAGTCCAATTTTGGGCCAAGGCAGCAAAAGGAAGCTTAGATCAGTATTTTCCTTCTAGGAAAGCTAATTACATAGGCTGTGAAGAACCATGATGCAGCCATGATAGAAGAACAGCCTGAATGTCTGCTGCTGTGTTAAAGTGGGTACTCAGGTGCTAGGCATATGGGATCTGAAGGGAGATGGACACAGGGATCTGTTTTTGTCTCCTTCTTTAAATCCTTTAATTCTTTAAATCTCCTTGAGATTTGTTTGTTTGCTTCTTTCAAGACAGAGTTTCTCTTTGTAACAGCCCTAGCTGTTTTGGAACTTGCCCTGTAGACCAGGCTGGCCTCAAACTCACAAAGTTCCTCCTATCTCTGCCTCCCAGTGCTGAGATTAAAGGCCTGTGCCATCATCTTCCTGCACCCAGGGGAATAGAGCAGATTGCCAAGAGTAGAGTAGCATCACACAGTAGGCCATTTTTCCAAGGATTCTCACATCTGGCTTTACCTGCTGGGTGTTTAAAACTTGCCAATGTCTGGGGTCCCCACTCTTTCTAAACCAAACTTTCTCTAGTGATGATAGTTATCTGTTCGTGTAAACAGCTCCCAGTGAGTCTGAGTGGAGCCAGAATTGTGTGATCCACAGGTTAGCACTGTGACTTTTCTCTTGCCCATTCAAACTAAATAAGTTATTTTGCAGAAGTTAGTAAAAGCTTTCCCCAATATCCTCACAAGGACACTGGGCTAATTACTGACCAAAGAAAGCAGTGATTTCCATTGTCAAAGACCTTTAGGAAAAGAGTTTGCTTTTGAAAACATGGTAAACCCAAATGCATGCTGCTGACTTGTAGTTTTAGATGATATCATGACAAGGCTCGCTAGAAACATTATTAATCAAGACATTGGTCGATGTGACTTAGTCGGCTAGGCAAAATTTCAGTTTGAATCTGATAAGGCACTAAGAAAATTAAAAAGGTTAATGCACACTAATGGGCTTCCTAATCATATCAGGGTCTAAAACGTTGGTCTGGGTGTCACTTAGGCATGTTTTATTGTGCTTCCAGATATTCAGACATGTTCTTAAGAGGGAAATTTTTCTTGTTATTTACATCCACTGTGCTTACATTCACCAGGGAGCCACAGTGGGTTAAAGGAGGGAGAGGTATTATGCTATATGTGACAAAAGAGAAATCAATGAAAACATACCTAAATCAATACTTTTATCCCTGAAGCACTCAGTTTGTTGGTTTTTAGCCATGGCCACACTTTGGTATAATGCTTTGTGGTGCCAGCCAATTTTGAGATGTCAACTAGCATACAAGCATACTGGTGAGGAGATTTGATGCCCTCATGCTCTGGAAAGGGGCTGAAGGAGTCACAAGAAATTTCCTCATTTGCTGAGATGTGTGGTCTCTGCATATGCTCTCTCTCTAATTCAGGTCATCTTGCTCCCTGCTTGTACTAAGCATGTTCCACAGTTTGCATGTACACATCCATTTAGTGGCTTCTTCTCTTCCTTATTGAGTCACTCTTGGCCTATAGGTTCTAGGCCAGCAGAGATTATCCGTTGAAAGTGCCATGGCAATACCAGCATCCACAACAACATGTATCATTGTTTATTTGATTGTTTATATCATTTATTTAATAATTTCTACATATCCCACTTATTTTATTGTTTATTTAGAGGACTTTTAGTATACATTTATTGAAAATATAGAAGGAGTTTAGTTGAGAGGAAAGAGGGATTATAGGAGCGAGGGTAGGGGTGGAGTGGGAGTGGGGTGGGGTTGGGGGGGTCAAGACCATGATAGGAAGAACCATCAGAGACTGCTAACCTGGGTTAGTGGGAACTCAGAAATTCTGGAGTGACAGCTGGGGAGCCTACATGGGACCGTACTAGGCCCTCTGAATGAGGGTGGTAATTGTGTGGCTTGATGTATTTGTGGGTGCCCTGGCAATGGGATCAGGATTTATCTTGGTTACATGGACTGGCTTTTTAGAGCCCTTTCCCGATGGAGGGATGCCTTACTCAGCCTTGACACAGGGGGAGGAGGTGCTTGGTCCTGCCCCAACTTAGTATGCCAGCCTGTGTTGACTACCCGACAGAGTTCCTACCCCCTAAGAGGAGGAGGGGAGAGAGTGAAGGAAGGATTGGCATGTAAAATGAAAAAATATTTTAAATAAAAAAATGACACCCCCCCAAATTTCATACAATAGAATCTCAATATTACCCACATCTTAATGAATATGTTTTTTTGTCTCCTCAAAAAAAGAAGATATAGATGTAATGATCATATAAAATTACTTCTGACTACTAAATGTCAACCCAAGAGATCTCAGTGCAATTAGAATTAGTGTTTTTAAAAGAGTTAATAAAAGAGAAATCTGATGAAATGTTCATAGGAGAATGTCATTGTCCTTGGGTGCCAGAAGGAAACATTCTCACTGGTAAGACATTAAGAGTTTTGTCTTGTTTAGTAGCGATGTGAGTTGTAGAGACACTGATAAATAGCCTGCTTTCCTCCTGCTAAACAGTAGTATTTGGAGTTGAATAAAGCTAACATGCAGTTACATTTTCACCTCCTTATTGCTTTTTTTCTATATGTGCATGCTTGCTGGTGTGTGTGTGTGTGTGTGTGTGTGTGTGTGTGTGTGTGTGTGTGTACACTCTGCATATTTGTGTGTGGAAGCCATAGGTCAGAAGTCAACATCATGCCCTCTGTCACTCTGAAACTTATTTCTGCCAGACTGCCTGGCCAGGGAGCCTCTATGATACGCCTTTCTCCCCCTCTCCTCCAGCGCCTGAGTTGCCAACATGTGCCACTGTGCACAGACTTCATGTGAGTGCTGGGGATCTGGACATGTACAAGTACTTTATTCACAGAGTCATGCCCTCAGCCCTGAGTTGTAACCAATATTCATATCACCCTTACCTTTTTGACAGTTATAATCCCTTCCTGGGTTTCCTGGTCAGTGATGACGTCAAACATATCTTGCCCCTCCCCATCTGTGATGCTGTACTCGATCTCTGCATTTTCTCCCACGTCAGCGTCACTGGCTTTGATCCTGCCAATTGCTGTACCCGGTGGAGAGGACTCAGGGGTCTTAAACTGATACGTACCTATTAATCACCAAACAGACAAGTGAGATTGTGAGATACTCTACCCAAACAAGAAGCCCACTCTTACCCATTGGGGTGCATTTCAAGGTCCCCAGTTGAGTCCTAACTGCAACTAATACTAAATCCTACATAAAAAATAGTTTTAGTTCTGATTAAGTACTCTATTTTTTTCTGTTTTTTTAAAAATATATACATATCTTTGATAAAGTTTAGCATATAAACTGGGCACTATAATAGGCTATCAGTGATAGCTTATCTCTTACTAAGGAATAACACGACAATAAAAGTATTTTATTGGGCTCTGGTAGGCAATACATGAAGCTGCAGAAAGTGCAAGCATAGCTGAAGGGAGATGGTGTTAAGACCTCACTGTGGGTGGAGACAGACTTACGCTTTCTTCAAAATAACTAACGGTGCTCTAACCTCCTTATGTCTATGCTAGGATGATAATCAGACTCTCTCTATTTCATGGCCTGTCTCCCTGCAAGTGGAGTGCTTTGTTCTTGTTCTGTAAACCATTTCCCAAGTTCATGGTGTCATTTTGAGACCAAGTGGGAGAGGAGGGTTTCTAAAGCCCCACAAAGGTAATTTAGAAGAAAGATTAGAAAACCTAACCTGAACCCACTTGAAGCCAATTACTATGTGGTCTTAACATGGCTTCTTCCTGACCTTGCTAATAACTAGTTGACGGAAAAAATACCCAAGTATCCATGATTTGACTAATAATCTGTGCTGTCTTCAGATGCAGTCTTAGGGATATGGGCACATACACTGAGCAATGACGTTCTCCGTGCTCTTCCACTGACTAATTCACTCTTTCATTGTTAATTTCATTACAGCACTTCTTCATGTAATTTTTATATATTCATAAATATATTTAACATACACACATATATAATATGTATATATATATATAAAATTTGTTTTTGAGACTGTGTAGAGCAGGCTGGCCTCAAACTCACAGAAATCTGCTTGCCTCTGCCTGATTAAAGGTGTGACCACCACAGCTGTCAGCATTCTTTGATTTTTTACTTCTAATCTAAAACTGTACTTTGTAGATGATCTTCTTTTTAATATTCTTATGTTGCAAATTTAGTTTAAAGGCAACATGTGAGTTTCTGCTTAGATCTGACAATCCTACAGACCAGTATGTACATTGTGTGTGTATGAAAACAAAAATCGTCTTATCAGTGATAGTAAAGTGGTGAGCAAAGCTGCCTTCTGAAATTTATTATATTCTTATCTCTTATAATTTTCCATCTATTCATATATGATTTTGAAAAAAAACTCAAGCCACAAACAAACAAACAAACAAACAAACAAAATACCCATTAGACTATGGAACCATTGAAGTATAGGCCTTTAGTGATGCAAATTCCCTGACTATTGGCTTCTGGTTGGTAAAATAACAAAACATGTTAAGTATTTCTCTATTTGCTCTGCATTCTTTTTCCCCTTGCTTTGACATATGGCCTCATAGCAGGTAACAGGCAATGCAGGGAAAGGACAGGGGAAGGGACAAATCCCCATGGGGTCCAGCGCCAGAGACCCTCGGGGTGTGCTCCCCAGGGCAAAGCACTGGTGAGTGTGCTATTTTTATTTTAGGCCTTTGTGGAGAGACTTTAGGGCTTATAAAATTTCCTTCTGCCTATATTATAAATTATTAGCTATTCTGTTTTTGGCACCTGGCCAGCTGATTACATACTTGGAGAATAAAAAGATGAAACTGTTTCCTCTTGATCATTTGGATCTCTATTCTAAAGGAAGCCCATATTAGCTGGTTATCTTTTTTAAAATGTCACAGGAGAGTAAGTAGCTTTTGTCTCTCTCCCTCCCCCTCCCTCTCTCCCCCTCCCCCACCCTCTCTCCCCCTCCCCCACCCTCTCTCCCCCTCCCCCTCTCCCCCTCCCCCTCCCTCGCCCTCTCTCCCCCTTCCCCTCCATCCTTCCTCCTCTCTCTTCCCCTCTTTTTGTTTTCGCTTCCTTCCCTCTGCCCTTCTCTCATTCCTTCTTTCTACATCTTTTAAAATGATTTGTTTTTTAAAATTATTTTTATTTCTCTATATGTGTATATGGCTGTATGTCTGTATGACTTGTGTGTGCAGGTGGTCACAGAGGCCAGAAGAGGACATTATATCTTCTGGAGCTGGACTTATAAGTAGTTCTGAGGATCCACCTGGACCTGAATCCTCTGGAAGTGCATCTAGTGCTCTTAACCAATTGCTGAGTCATCTCTTTAGTCCCCACCCCCCCTTTTTTTAAAAAAGTGGGGTCTTGCTAGGCTGGTATGAACTCTGAGCCTGGAAGATGCCACAGCTGTCCAAGTGCTGGACTGTGTGTGTGAGTCACCACATCCAGCTCCACTTTATACTTAAGGATTCAGATAACCTTTTCAGGAGAGCATGGTTACAAAGACATCTGTTTCTGAAGGGAAGATTGCATCACAACCATTTCGGTGGCTGGATGTGAAAGTCCAGCATGACGCTTGACAGGAAGGCACTATTCTGGGTGTTGTTTGTCCTTCTCACCTGACAAGGACAGTTAATAATAGCGAAGATGATTTTCAGGATCTCAATTAACCATAATGTAGAAAACTCTTTATGGCTGCAAATGGATAAAGCACAAAGCAACTTCTCCAGCTCTATTTTTAGAACTAGGAAAAATGGCAAATCCTTTCTTATAAAGCTTTGTAAGCATTTAACAGAGATTATATACCTGATTTAGTTCATAAAAACATAAAACCAACTTTTTCCTAACAAATAGCAGCATACTTGTATACATATGCTTTGCTCAAGCTAATTTATATCTTCGGTAGTCATTTTAATAAGGGAAGAGAAAGCAATGATGTTGCTTTTACAACAGCAGCCATATCAGGAATCACTCAGCTAATTACCAATGGCAGAGCATAAACGTTCACACTTCCTGAGCATAAGTGGTGTTTTCAACTCATTTAAATAATTTTAATAAAAGTGCCAATTCTTCCTAAGTCCAGTGATTTTGACAGCAGTGCCAACAATGAAAATATTCCTAAAGTTAAAATTTTACAAAAGCATATTGGAGAAATCTGTTCAATCAAATGTCCCTACTCTGGGGGAAACGAGGTGGATTGTCATTGACATCTGTCAGCGTGATGTTCACGGTGGTGGTCCCCGACAGTCCTCCCATCTGGCCACCCATGTCCTTGGCTTGGATCACCACTTGGTACTGCTCTCTGTTTTCTCGGTCCATGTTGAGCAATGCTGTCTTGATGATACCTATGGATTTGAAATTGAAATTCAGGAGTGGATGGGGAGGCATTAGCAGTATTTTATGGAATCATTTATTTATGCAAACAAATGTAGACTGTCACCCACAATATGCAAAACACTATGCAGATGTCACTGTGATATAAAGATGATTATATGCAGCCTTTCTACTGAAGGAAATTACAATCACACAGGGGGAGAGATACTCATTAAAAAGCCTGTAATACAAGGAGAATCAAAACAAGTACAAGTGAACGTCTGTGCAAGAGACCCGAGTGCTACAATGTAAGTGTCACAGGACGACATTGCACAGTATAACTGGTGTGTGGCATGAGAGGACATACCACACTTGCTGCTAGATAAAAAGCTTTGGGTGTACTCTGAGAAGGTAGTTCAGAAAGCCGTATGCTGGGCTGATACCGGACTTTCACATTATCAGCTTGACTAATTGCTCCTCAAGAGTACCTACTGTAATAATGTTCGTGGGTTTTATAAGCCACAAAACTACGTGCTAAGGAAAACAGCCCGAGGCCCCTCCCAACTCTGATCTTGTGTGATCCTGGAGAATTTGGGTTTTCTTACAGAGAATGAAAACTCAATCCCTGCAATCCCTTTAGCAACCAACATTTTAAAGGTAGGTTAAAGTTGTCTCTACTCTTAGGCAGTTAGATAATGACTTGAAAGCATTTCTCAAAGTTTGCCTGATCTCTGTAGAGTGTTTATGCTGAAATTAACTTTCTTTTAAAGCTCACTGGAGTGGGCTTTGTAACCCTCTCCGGTCTCACATTCTCATGCTTAACCACTAATGAAGCTGAGAATATCTTTTCTTCCTTTTTAACAAGAACGCCTCAGACAACAGGTCAATTTTATTCTTATAGTCTTGGCTTCAAGGAGCAGTGGCTTTATCTTTTCCAAATAATGGTTCTTCTCTATTTAAACACAGGAAATCACCTTAGCCTTTTGTGCTTTAAGTGGGGTTATTCTAATTTTTCATTTTCATTGTTTTTCAACTCAACATTTTCTCTCTCCTTGGGATTCTTTCCAGGTTCGTTCACCTTTTAACACATAGATTTCTAGCTAGATATAGTAACCCAGAAAAGCTCTAGCTTAAAACAAAGAATGTTTGAAAAATATTTGAAAGAAACTTGATTCAAAATATGTATAGAATCTACTGTACAATACAAATGCTTTGTACTGAAAAATAAACCACCAGATAGCATGGCGCTTTTGACAGGTATGCTTTTGAATTCTGCATTATATGACACACTTGGGCTCCGTATTGTGGAAGGGCCTCAGCACCCACATACTATTTATAGCTTAGCAAATACACACTGTCAATGGCTAGTTTGTTCTGAACTAACCCCTCTCAATCCAGATGTCCCTGGAGAACAGGGTTGATATCAACCAACTTGACTAAGCATTGCAAGAAGTGCCTGAGCCTCAAACATCCACAAAATGAGGGGAGACAGCAAGAGATTATAATGAGAGAAACCAGGGTATCAGTTCTCAGAAACATGACTGGCCACCTGACCAGAGGGTAGGACTGAGTTCCAAATTGATTGGCTTTCTTTGTTCTGTGATCTGATGGTGGGAGATGAGATGGAAGACTGGGTATTTTTTTTTTTTTTTTGATGTTAATCTACTGTCTTCTCAGATTGCCAGCTTTCTGAATAAAGCAGTTTTAAAGATTCAGTTCCTGTCTCTTCTCATTGGCATCTGTGACAGGCAGCAATGCGTTCAGCTTTTCACTTAGACTTTTCAGGGCAAATTCAGAAAAAGATACTGGAAAAAAGATTCCCTAAGGCAAGTTGATTGTTGGACCTGGGATGTGTTGGACAGGATAGGCTAGACCATAATGTCAGAATGAGATAAAAAATCTCAGTGGGGTGATAGAACTATGGTTCAGTTCTTACTCATGCTCTGAGCAGGCATGCAGATACCTCTGCCAGGGACATTCTGACATCCAGACTGATGCCCTATCTCAACAAGGGTTTCTATGATCACTGTGACCAGGTGAAGGGAATGTGACAGATTGTGTACAACTCAGCTTGAAAGGGACTTATCTCACTGCCATATTTTATTTATGCAAATATGTCCCATGGCTATACCAAGTTTCAGACCAGAACAGAGAGATGTGGCACTATCAAGGAAAAGAGAAGAGAGGACCCAAGATTTCTGTGAATAGGGTTAGCCTCTCTCAGAAAGGGCCACTCCTTCAGCTTTATTTATGCCAAACTAGATGGAAGCAAAAAGGAATAAGTCTATCCTTTATGTGTGATGTAAAAGACTCATTGTTATACCTATTCATTAAAATTATCTAGATGTCATGCTTACAAATAAATCATTAGAGTTTGGCACAGGAGCACAAAGAAAATCTAATCATGCTGATTGTTTTTATTAAACAATATGCTAGGTCAGCTGAGCACATCAGTTAAAACTACAGAACGGAGAGTAGGAGATGAAGAAAGTATTCTAACCTGTTTCTGACTCCACTGAAAAGTAAGGCTGTCCTTGTAGGATGCTATAGACGACTTTAGCACTGTTCCCGTAGGTTGGGTCGTCAGCATCAGTTGCAGTGACTTGGACTACAAATGTGCCTGTAATGACAGAAACGTAACTGGAAACAAATAAGGGTTCATTATGTTACTTGGTACACACACACACACACACACACACACACACACACACACACACATGATCTTAATTTAAAAATTAAATTACATTTTACTGTATGTGAATCCTGAAGATCAAATTTATTTCATCAGTCTCAGAAGCAAGTTATTTATTTATTTATTTATTTGTCAACTTGACATAAACTGGAGTTCCCTGGAAGGTGGAACCTCAATTTCATTTGCCTCTATTGGGTTGGCTTGTAGGCTTATCTCTGGGGCATATTCTTGATATAGAAGGGCATGCCCACTGTAGGTTGTGCTATCCTTGGGCAAGAGGTTCTGGATTTGTCTGAGAAAGCAAGATGAGCAAGCCACACAAGGCTGGCTAGTGAGTATCACTCCTCCATGGTCTCAGCTTCAGTTTCTACTTCTAGGTTTCCATGTTAGTTTCCTTTGATGATAGAATGTAACCTGAAAGTCACCGTCTTTTATCTCAGCAATAGAAAGTCAACTAGAAAACCAGCTTCCATGACAAAGGAGTGAAGAATCCAGTACAATAAACGTTGTTAGGAAGCCATTGATCCTCTACTTGAAAGGATCAGATTCACATCAGTGGATACTATATGGAGTAGGTTAAAGAAAAGGGCAGCCTTGGGTAGAGGTGAGCCCTACCCATCTCCTGTGATGGGCTGTGACTGGACTCTTGTTTCAAGGGTTCTTTCAAGCTGCTTAGGACTAAGATAAGTACCTAGAGACAATCAGCATCTTGAATTATTTTGTCCACAGGAATTCTGTTAGGTGTTGTCTAGTGGGTGGCCACTTGCAATTTTGCTAGAAATTCTATATCCTAGATGCCCCTTCTCTTGGACTGCAATGTGGTAGATAAAGCCACAATTGTAGCAGCTGTTGCGATGTTAGATATGCCAGCTTGGGGTCAAAGCAGAATAGTACAGAAATCCACCAAAAAGCCAGGATCCAGATCAAATTTTTCCAAAGCTCACCTTGCTTTGAATACTGTGACCAGCAAATATCTTCATTGTTTTAAACTAGTTTGAGTCAGGTTTCCTATTATGGGCTTTTAAAATATCTGATAATTCTAAGAGGTTGATATATTTTGAACCTTTAAAGGGGTAGTTTAGACCAGATAAGGAACTAATTAGGGCTGGTGGTAGAGTACATGTAGGAAGCTCCAGCTTCAATCTCCAACTCCAAATAAACCAGGTGTAATGAAACACACTTGCAATCTTCTCTCTCAAGGAGGTAGAGATTGGAGGGCATCCTATTCTTTAATCTGAGCTCAAGGTCATCCTGGGATACATGTTTCAAAAAACCACAACCAAAACAAGCATTAGTTGATTGGGATAAAACACTGTAAACACCCAATAGTATAATTTTAAAATTTAAGAGTAAATGTACAAAGAAAGCTATAGTGTTTTAGGCTGACATTCTTATTTTGGGGACCCTTACCAGAGAGCTTTGAAAGTATTTCTACCTTTCCTTAAGAACATACTCATTTCATGTGTATGTTTGGACATGCATTATATGGGAAGAAGTCCCAAAAGGACTCTCTGATTAAGGGTCCTCTACAGCTGCCTTTTGATATTCCTATCAGATAATCAGTGATTGTCCTGTCCTTGAGAAGAGCAAGAAAGTTTCATGCAGAGAATATGAAAATTTTAAAATTGCTTTTGTAATATCTAACTATTTCATTTATTAAGCAAATGGAGTATACTGTGCTAGGGCTGGGTGGGCTGGCTCTCACTGCATCGTACTGAGACACGAGACACAGCCCCCACCCTTGCAATTTGGCAGGTTAAGTGGCCAGAGTGAAAGCCTCCTGTGACTTTAGAGGGAAAGTTAATAGAAGTCAACAAACACCCAAATTCTTATTTGCATTAATATAAATTCTGCTTGTCTTTGGAATGTGATTATCTGGTGTTCTAAGCAGGAGCAGCTACTGAGGGAGAGGCTCTATGCCTGTTTTCTTATTTAATACTCATGCTTATCCTTCGGGAGTAGACATTTATTATTTATTTCTGTAGACGTGGAATTGGAGGATCAAAGAAATAAAGATCAGATAAATCAAGTAATTTGCCCAAGGCTACACTGACGGCTATTAGTGGAGACAGTTTCTAATGTAGGTACTTTTGATACTGAAGTTCATTTTATCTCTTTGCTGTTGTCCATTACCTTTATATACATTTTTCAAGACTCCTTTATTTTTCCCAAACGAATCTATAGATGTGTATTTTGGGCTTTCCCCCAAAATATTTATACTGTATACTTAATTCTTTCCTGGCTTCCAAAATGAGTGACACTCTCTAAAAGCAGTGTACGGCATTAGAGTTGTCTGGGGTGATGCTGCTGGTGACAAAGATAACTATAATTTTTTTAACCACATTCAAGAAAAATATCCTCTAACCCATCCAAGAAAATATTCTTTAAAAATAATCGCAACTCCTTTCTTTGCTTTTGTGATGGCTTTAGATTTCTTTAAGAGAACAAAGTGGCCTCAAATAATGTGACAATTTTCTTCCTCAGGGGAAATTCATGCTTTACAATCACTTCCTTGAACTGAATAATTTCCAAATTTTGGACCTCTGAGCTCTAATATAACTCATATCTAATTGATATAATTTCAACCTTTTTGAAGTTGGCAGAGGGAAAATAAACAGTTGTAGTAGTTGGAGTGTGTCCTTGTGTCCTGTGAAGTATTTTACAGCTTCTAAGAGTGATATCAGTAGAACCTTCTCCTTCCTTTAAATCCTGTTTACTTTCTTCTAGCTAAGACAAATTAAGTCCACACAAATTAAACTTAAAATTGATAGTGGCTGTGTACATACAATATTAATCCTCTGTATTAAATCTCATGGACATCTTTACTGTCTGCGTATTGTTTGTAGATTTGAAAAAAACAAAAAGCTTTCTTGAAGTCTTTTCCTAAATTCATAGTTGCTTAATGCAATTACCAATATTTATTAAACAAATTTCTTCTTATTATTAATTAAAATTCTTATTATGTGGCTGTGGGGTCAGAGGTTATTTTTATGGGATGGATTTCCTCCTTTCCTTTTCATGTGGGTCTAGTAGTGAACTCAGGTCATCAGACTTTTGAGGTAAGTACATTTACCTGCTGAGTCATCTTTCTGACCCTGTCAGCATTATTTTTATTAATTTTTCTTTTGAGGCTGGACGGAAAATTCAGACTTTAATTTCTAACTGGGAAGATTGCCCTCTGCACCAGACTAATTTTGATGTTGGCTGAGAGGAACAGACAAGGCTGCTGTCTTTAGTCCAAGAAACAGTGGGAGAGAAAGCAGATGAGATGGTCTCCCTGCTCTCTCCCAGCTTCTCTTTGCTGCTGTGATGCCCTCCCTTATCATGATAGGAAATGATGTTTTCTTACAGTAGTCACAAGATGACATTTAGACAATGGGGGTGCACTTAAGAAAGGGACATATGGTAGTTTGGGGATTTGGCTTCTAAAGCCTGTCAGTTCATTAAACTTAGCTCTGGGTCCTTCCCTTGGTGGGTGTAGAGACCTCCGCCCTGTTGAATTTGTGTCTCACTCACCAACATCGGCCATCTCTGGGACCGTGGCTGTATAAATGTCCTTGGTGAATATTGGTTCATTGTCATTGATGTCATGGATCTTGATGATGAATTCAGACTCAGGCTCTACGGGTTTCCCAGTCCTCCTGTTGATAGCTTGAGCTCGAAGGATGTAAACAGGTTTTTCTTCCCTGTCGAGCCTCTTGGTGGCTTGTATGTCGCCTGTGTTTTCATTGATAATGAAGAGATCTCCCGCTCCATCTCCTGAAAGGATATATTTAAGTGATCCATCTCCTCTATCCTGGTCTGAATGTAACTAGTGTAGAGAAAAAAAAAATTAAAGAAAGTAAAAGTCAAGCATGTGATCCTAAACTGTTTTGTTTTTTACCATGCAGTCTATCTTAACTGTTATTTGCTATCAATAGCTTCCAATGGCAAAGGCAGGTACAGCTTCTTTTTTCTTTTAACTTCTTATACATCCCTTCAATAGAAAATACCACTCACCAATTAATGCATTTATTAATCATAGAAATTTCTAGATTGAAATAGAAAATTTGGGAATCTTTTTTATTTTGAAGAAGCAAAAACTAAAGCCAGAATCGAGTTTAAAAGCTCTAGAACATGTAAATTAGACTGGATGAATCTTTTCATTTTGAATGTCAAATCCTGTGATCAGATTCTTCTAGTCACTGTGTGTACACAAACATTCTCCAAGCACCCACTACTTAAAAGGACTTTGGTGTTTGCACCAGAGATATGTGGGTATAGTCTATCTTTTGGTGAGTTAAGGAAGCTAGGCAATCACATCAGTCAATGGAGATTATAATCCATTATTTGGGGGGGGGGGAGAAGTGATATGTCTTTGCTTGTCTATTTCAGTTTAAAGCATCCAAGAGACCTCCTTAGTGTTGCTTTCAGCTGTGCCTTGAGACCACATCACTAGTCCATCAGTTCTTTGAGACAATGGCATCTGGTATTCAGATGCTAGTAGGAAACAGGAAAAGGCCTTCTGATGTGCAGGCAAAGCCTAAAATTGAAGCTCTCTGCCTTACGAGGTAGTGAGACCTGGTTGTCCACTCCCGCTCTTGACCGTAATCAAGCAGAGGTGATGAAGATTCACTGTCAATGAAATGGGACAGAGGAGGATTGAGTGAATGTCTGGAGCTATATGATGGGAAGGTGATGAAATAGTTCCTGATTCCTAACCCAAGATCCCCATTCAAAGTTGAGTTCCTAAAGTCTTTTTACAAGCCCAGTCCAAGTGAGAGCCAAAGACAAGAATCTGGTGGCCAGAAAGTGCCTTGTAGAATATTTGGTGCAATGTCCTCAATTCTGGAGCTAGAGAGATGGCGTCTAGTGCCACACAGCTATGCTGAGTTAATCACTGAATTTGAGAATGAGAATATTAGTCATACAATTAGTAGCTTTGAAAGCAATTTGGCAGAAATAATGGAAGATAAAAATGTGAACAGGGAGGAAATTGCTTAGAAGTAAGACAAATGCAACAAGAAATGTAAAACAAAAGTACTCTATGACTTATGTAATGTGATAGGCCAAGGAAGTGCTGCAGCTACCATGACATAGAAAGAGCCACTTGGGAAAAGTTAACTCTCCATTGACATAAATGACTGAAGAGCACTCTTAAAAAGCCATTTTATTAACTCATGAGTAAAGCAAGCACCATTTCTGGCTTTTGGATGCATGCTCCCGGGCAGCCATGGTTGTAGGCAGCAGGGTGCAGCATGTAGGATGAGTTTCTAAGTCCTATGTACAGGTCACGTTTACTGTGTCCATCACCAGGTGTAAGAGTACAACAGAGTCAGTCAATTACCCTCTCCAGCCAGGACCCTCATCAATAAAAAGGGATGATAATAAGAGCTGCAGGACAAGCGGCTGTGAAGAACTAATAAGAGGCCATATACAAACACCTCATTAATTGCCATAAACATGCAGTAAAAGCACGGCATGTATTTTATAAAGATCCATCTAAATGGAAGCTATTCTGTGAGCATGCACATTAGCTGGGGATCTATCATCCGCATGTTTTTGCTCTTCTGACTTTCAAAACTTTGAGGACTGTGGAAACTCAATTTTTTAAATACTTTCTATCTCTGAGGTAAAAATCTGTTATGAAAAGCTAGTATTCTTCTACCTGGTGGCAACTGCTATCTTTACATGTAATTTATTATATTCTTTATTGTATTAGATTATAGACCTTTCTCTACTGTTTCTTTCATCATCTTCACTGTGTAATTGTTGCACACTTAGTTGGCGAATACCACATCCGGTCACAAGATTTATTTAGGTAAAAGTAATCAGAAACTTGTTTTTAGCTGTCAGAAGCAACCATTTCCATGAATTATACTCCAAACGCCTGGGACGATAGAGAGGCAGAGGGGAGATGCCAGAAAGCGTGAGCGGGGACTATGTTGCAGATCTGATTTATCAATATTTGAAAACCAGTGGGAAAATGCATCTCCTCACTCAGGCATGACCTGATCATAAAACAATTTAACCTCCTCCTCCTCTCAACCCCATCATGAGCTTTCTGGGTCTGACTGCAAGTGCAGCCAGCAGGATCCCCCTTCCCCATCTCTCCCTAGTTTCCTCCTTTCCGCCATTGAACAACCCAGGGGCCAGCTCTTTTTTCTATTCTTGAAGAAGCAAGCAAGCATTAGACTCCAGTGCCCGTGAAAGCCATGCAAACAAGCAGACATTAGGGGTTTATTGCGCACTTAGATTTTAATTGGATCTTTTCATTTGTGACGTCATTCATCATGGCTCGTGGAAGAGACAGAGGTTAAACAACAGATAAAAGGCTGTAGGTTGCCCAGGGCATATCTTTACTGATTTCAGCTTAATCTGCCGGTTCCATTAAGTTTAATCATCTGGTTCACTTTTAATGTCTTATCATCAAGTAAGAATTAGTCACTTCCCTCCAGAAGCCTCATCTCACCTGTGTGGTGGAGTGCTTTTCACAACTGTATCTGTAACACTTCCAACCAGAAGGCACCCTGCCTCCATTTCTATACTTCTTAAAAAAACCAAACAAACCAACAACAACAGCAAATGTAGTGTCTTGGAAAAAAATACAGGGATCTCTGTTTGTTGCATGGCCCCATGGAGGTTGTCTGCAGGCAGTGGCAGCATCATTGCCTGAGGGGCTGTTCCTGAGAGTATAACATCTTTTTATTAGCCACATGTACTGACTTGCAGCTTAATTTTGAATGAAATTCAAGGGCATAACGTTAATTGTATAGACTTTTAATAGTCTGCGAAACCAGCTAATACTGCGTAGTACTCCTGTTCCTGTGCGTTAGTTGGTGAATCTCTGAGTCAGTGTCCAAATTGAATCTTCTAAGCACACTCACTGTAAAGGTGGAAAACAGAGTCGAAGCCAAAGATTCCATACATGGCATACATAAGTGCCTCCTACAGCCATAAGGGAGATTTTGGAAGAGAATGGGTGATGGTTGGCTGAAACAGGACATTGGGTTATGATTAATATGTTTATGGAAAGTAGGAAAAATGTAGTGTGGCCCTTTACGGAAGGAATAGTTGCTCACCTGAGATACCCTAGGACAATGGGAGAATCACCACAGAAAATAGATTCCGCCCACTAGGTCTGGGGTACTGATTTGGGAATGCCTTTCTGTATGCTGTGAATATCAATCTTTAAATAAAGGAGCTGTTTTGACCCTTGGCGAACACTGTAGCCATAGGCAGGAGCATAGGTAGGACAAGGAGGGCAGAGTCAGACACAGATCGAACCAGATGCCCAAAGAAGAAACATGTAAGGAACACAGGTGAACCAGGGGCCACGTGGCAGACAGATTAATGAAAATGGGTTAAGATAAAGGAGCTAGCTAGAATGTGACTAAGACATAGGACAAACAGCATGAAGTTAATATAAGCATCTGAGTGTTTCTTTGGGACTTTGGGATTGCTGGTCCAGATAAGCGGTGGCAGGCGGGTCCAAACTGTGAGGCTAGTCTGGGCCAGAAGCTTCAGTGTTACAGGGTAGAAAGCAATAGCTAATGTAGAGAGAAGATATCACCTTTCTGGTCAGCAGATTAAACACCAACTGACATTTGATCTTAGCCAAAAAGCTGAGAAGTCATTAATATTGTTTTGAACTAGGAGATGAGTCTACTATATACTTGTGCCAATATAAAGCTTATTTGATACGACTATACATGTTTATATATATTTATACACCTTCCTATATGATGCACTGTGGTTTGGATGAGAATGGCCCCCACTGGCTCATATATTTGAATGCTTGGTTCCTGAGTTGGTAGAACTGTTTTGGGAAAGGTTAGGAGGTACAGGTTTGTTGGAGGAAGTATATAATTGAAACTTTGAGGTTTCCAAAGCCCACGGCAGCCCAGTCTCCCTCTCTCTCTGGGTCTAGTGTCTGTGGATCAGTCACTGCTCTAGCACTATACCTATGTGCTTACCACCTTACCCCCCAGCATGATGATCATGGACCCACCCTCTAAAACTATAAGCCTGACCTCAATTAGATGCTTCCGTCATGGTGTCTCATTATAGCAATAGAAAAGTAACTACACACAATGTAAATAAATTCCCTCAATATAGTGGAAGTTAGAAGGATTTAATGGGTAGATTTTATGTTAGAAAGGAATTGAACCTTGTGGGATGACAAGTCATAAAAATTGATTTCATTTTAGTGATTACAGGACTGGGTAAATAAAAATATGTTAACATTTTCATATCTTGTATTTTGCTACATGAATGTTAATGATTTTGCATGAGTTAGCTCATTTACATCTGATAATTATTTCACAGATGACGAAAATCGAGACTAGCATCATTGTGGCAGGGTGCTAATTGTTCTTCAAACTCCTGTTGACTTTGCATTTCTGGACCAAACTACCTGCGATAAGCTTATCAAGAAGGATGGTTTATTTGGGCGCATGGTTCAGAGGACTCTGCTCTTCATTTCTTGGCTCTATTGCTTTGTATATGTGGCAAGCAGGCAGAGAAAACTGCTCGCTTCCTAGTTGTCAGGAAGCAAAGAGAAGATGAAGGGAAAGAGCCCTTACAATTGCAGGCTCGCTGCCAACAATCCGAGATATTTAAACTATACCTCATTTCATAAAGATTCTAGCACCAAGCTTTTAACAAAGTGTCCCACCCATTGTGTGGGGTGTGATGCCATCTGCAAGCATTTTGAACCCCTTCCTGGCTATTCCGAGGTGTACATAGACGACAAGCTGCAGGTCAGAGAGGACTGCTTTTGGGAGACAGTTACAATCCAAACCATGGCACCTTCCTCTGGTTCTTCCATAGTTAGCAGTTCCAGCTGGCATGTGGCGAGTGAACCTTTGATCACCATTTCACAGTGTACATGTCAGTGCCCACTGCTTAATAGGATCTGGCTTATTATAGAATTCTTCTCTGGGCAGGGCCTGGTTTTCTGAGGGTTGATAAGCACAGCAGAAGATAAAGGCATTGGGACCCTGGGTTGCAGAGTCATTTTTTACTTGACCAGCATCTAATATGATAATATGATATAGAAAAGTATCTTAACTCCAACCATGGTATTTCTGCTTAAAAAAAAAAAAAATCTCTTGCTGCTACAGTGATTCTTTCTTTACATTGTCTCATTGGTTCTCAGAGGGGGCAGGAATATGCCATGGGACCTTAACTAGGAACACAAGTTCCCTGCCTGGCATCAGGAACTCAGGGATGGCCCCCAGCAACTGGTGTTTTAAGAAGCCCTCTAATGGACCCACTTGGAAAAAAAGAAGAGTTTTTATTTTAATGGCATGAGTGTGTGCACATCTGTGTCTGAGTGCATGTGTGTGCTGGTGTCTGAGGAGGCCAAGAGTCAGTGTCAGGTCCCTTGGAACTAAAATTGTAGGCGGCTGTGAGATCTCCAATGTAGATGTTGGGAATGGAGTGCAAGGGAGCTATCCCTCTAGTCTGGTTTATTTGTTTTAATCTTTCTTGTACATATTGACCACAAAACAGTCCTGATTATGATCAATGTACACGTTGAAATGTAGGCTAGCTAAACTCTTGGAACGCTGTCCGGGAGTCTGTGTGTTAGTCATATATGTATATGACTTCTTTATGTTGTTAGTGTAAGATTCTCCTTCTTTGTATTATCAACGTATTTCCCATTGAGCTATCAGCATATTCTTTTTGTTTTAAAAATGACTCATTCTATAACTGTTTCCTTAACTAAATCACATATTATGGAAGAAAACATGACATCTGTCTTGTTCTTTCCCTCCAGTAGTCACAGGACCTAACAAACTGGCACATGACAGATCCTCAGTAAGTAATGGCTGCAAGTGACGACTGAGTGAATGTTGTAAAGGTCGTCTTGGATTAGACTTCAGAGATGAATTGAGGTTCTGGCTCATAGCAGACATTCAACAAAACTTTGTGTCTCCATCTGATTTCTTCTTGACTTTAGGAGAACTCTGGCTATCAAGCTTATGTACACATTGCCAAAGTCACTGGATAATTCAGCAGCTACTATCACATACCAGGCACATGGTTTGATCTGAGAGATCCAAAAGAATAATTCAAGATGCTGCCTTGGATCTGAATTGTTTCTTTCAATAATCAATTAAATCTCAATAAAATAACAAATGAAACAGAGCAATAAAACAAACTTGCTTTATATTTGTTGACAGGCACAGAACAGTTACAAATGAATTGAGATCACTGATCTTGATAAATAGATTCAGTGTTGTTCAGAGGTCACCTGTCAGTGGTGAAGAAGCAACCCTATTCTCCAATTTTTTTTAGTATCACCCTGTTGTAGACGGGAATAGAAAGTTCTCCAATTCACAGAAACCTTGCTCCATCATTAGCTAATTTAATGCTATTATCTTAGACCATTTTAAACATTTATTGGCCTATATTATTGCATCAGATAATATACAAAAATCATCTCATACATGTCTTTTATAAACTTGCAATTGTGGGAACACTGACATAGGTAAAAGACAGGAAATAAAAACAGAAACAAGACACTCGAGTCCCACTATTATCAGTTAGGAATGACAAGGTAGCAGAGAACCTATAAATAGGTAGTGTGGAACCAGAGGATACATAAACCCTTTGATGGCTTGGAGAAGCTTAGGTTACTGACAGAAGGAAAATGACTTCATTGTCATGTGAGTGCGTGACATGGTTTTAAGGTTGAGTGTGGGAGAAAAATCAGAGATGGCTTTGCATATGTGCCTGGGGTAATAAAACCCATAAAATCAGCACAAATAGTAACACTCCTTCTCTTGTGTTTCATGGTCACATTCTTCCTCATACTGCACTCAGACATACAAGGGATGTGGCATCTTTATTATTTCTTTTTATAGCTTATCCCTCAAGCCCTAGTCCCATTGAATTCTAGGAACTTAATATAGGTTGAGCATCAAGTTAAAAATTTGGTGCAATACAATAATGTCTGCCTGATTCAATAGAACAGTCTCCTTGGAGAACTCTTTTGGGTAAATTCCTGGCATTCTGCCTTCTTTCTTCTAGTTCTTTAAAAAAAAAAATTCTTTTAAAAGTTTCTATGTTTGTTTTATGTGTATGAGTGTTTTTCTGGAATGTGTTTATGTGCATCACCTGTGTGTCCAGGTGGCTGAAGGACAAAAAAGGGCACCTGATCCCCTGGAGCTGGAGTTACAGGGCACTGTGAACTGCCTCACAATGGTTCCCAAGCTCAGGTCATTTGGAAGAGCAGCTACTGCTCTTAACCTCAGAGCCATCTCTCCAGCTCCTAGGTTTACCTTTTGATATGTAAAACAATCTCTGAGAGAATCTAGAAAATTTCTAATTTTTTTTTTCTGACTAAACTTGGGAAGGAACTGCCTGCATATTCTATGTTTCTTTTCTGTTATAATCCCTTCCTGACCTGAAAAAAGCCACATGTTCCTATATAATTTAAATAATATAATTATCTTTCATGACAGTGGTAATGGCTTACTTTTGAAATATTATTTGCTATGGCTCATATTTTTCAATTGTTCTGTCTAAATATTGAGAAAATGGTATTAATTTTATACTATAGTGGTTTTCTTGAGGGTTTTGCTAGCATTTTCCCCCATGTGGATCTTCATCCAGTTCACTGAGGGCATCACTGTGTCAAACAATATTTTAACTGCTGAGCTGCAAAAATCTACTTTCTTTCTTCTCAAATCAACAGCACTATTGTCACTTTGCTCTCTATAACAAAATGTTTGGGTCCTGAACTGTCCGTAAAGGATGCTTAACAGTGGGTCACTGTTTCTTACCCCTGTCCTCCAGTAGCACCTTCTCAAGTCATGATAACCAAAAATGTCTACAGACACCTAACCGTATAGATCATCTCTCCATCTACCTATCTGTCTGTCTGTCTTTCTCTCTGTCTATCATTCCAAATTTCTTCTCGATATATACCTTATAAATTTCAATACAGTTAAACAACACAGCAAGGAGCTCTGTATTGGCTCAGGTTCTGCATGACCCCACATAATTCATTCTTTTATCTTCTGTTAGATTTAATAAACACCAAACAGGTCTTGTGTTATGTGGAAGAGAATTTCTGACAAAGTGCTAAAAGCAAAAGAATTTTAAGTTAAGGCAGGAGAAATTTATTAATTCCCTTGACGTTTATTTTTTACACCCAATACCTTGAATTTAATGTCAAAAGAACCAAGCAATTTTAAGTGAATGAAACTTTAGTTTTATAATAGTTGCAGTAGGCAGGATATTGGTCTTCCTTGTCCTAATTCCCAGGACCCATCTCATCTGTTGTTCCTTTAGCTAAAGTGCTTTGTGTATGTGATTAAAATAAGGGTCTTGAGTGGGGGTAGGGAGGTGGGGTGAGGGGTGTTGTCTTGGATTACCAAAACTAGCACAGTGTGAAGAAGAGCCCTCCAGAGGAAAAGGAGGGAGGGGAAAGAAATTGTATGAAGGTAGAGGGGTGAGAGAATTTGAAGATGCTGATTAGCTGCTGACTTTGGAGGAGGGAGCTCTGCACAAAGGACTTCAAGGTTCAGAAGTGGCAGGAAAACAGATTCTCTCCTGAACCTTCCAGAAGGTATTTTTTTTTTTTTTTTTTTTTTTTTTTTTTTTTTGTGCGTGTATGTGTGTGGCTTAGATTAGCCTAGATTGGCTAAGAATCTACTCTGTAGCCCAGGCTGGCCTGTAACTCATGGCAATCCTCCTGTTTCAGTTTATTGAGTGCTAAGATTACAAATATGAGCTACCATTATTATCTCCAGAGGAACATCTTTCAGCCATCATTACTTTAGCCCAGTGAAACCCATTTCAGACTTATAAAGATGGCAAGGTGATATCATTGTGCAGTTCAAAGTCACTAAATTTATGGTGATTTTTAACAACAGCAATAAAAATCAAGGAAAGATTTCCCTATTTTTGGAATTTGTGGTGAACTAAACTGGAAATCGTCCTTTCAACATTCCAGTGAAAGAGGGTAGAAGCTTAGCCCTCACTGAACACTTGCCATGTGCCAGGTATGGCAGGGACCCTTTGTGTGTTACATGGTTTAATTCTTGTATTGCTTCTAAGAGATAACCTTTATGGCCCCTCTCTTTTTGTTTAGAATTGGTGACTGAAGTCAGAGGGGTTAAGAGAGTGACAGGAGTGCCGGTAATGTTACCATGACACACATGCCTGCCTGGCTCTGAAGTCTATGCTTGTTTTCCATCGACCATATAGCCAGAGCAGCACCCACAATGGCTGCGTACATTCTGGATTCATTTAATATCTTAGGCCCCAGGCTAAGTGATTTGTAAATTTTATTGGCATAAATGATACAAGCTGTAATAGATGTTATTGTTCATTTGGGATTTATCAATTAAACAAATGCCTGTTTGGTTTATTAACCACATGAAGTTATTTTCCCAAAAAGGCATTGTTTATTGCTTTCTATTCGGCTCTTGAAGTCAAGTCTTTCTTGTCTTGGCAGACTGCTACATTAGTCTCAGCTCCTGCTTAGTCTAACATTTTCATTTTCAAAAGCCAGTGGTAAATCACGCTGGGAGCCAGATACCCAGTCAAAAATTGATTTACTAAGGCACTGTACCTCACCAGCTATAATCCTATCTTTTGGCCTCACAGTATAATCTCTTCAGCCATTTGCCAAATCTCAGGACACGAGCTTGCACACACACACACACACACACACACACACACACACACACACACACACACATACCCCTCTATTTTTCCTTCTTCCTGACAAACATGCCTTATTGAAAAACATAAATAGATTAAAAAAAAACAAAACATTTGAAACTAATGGACTTGTCCCAAAATGTATTGTTCTTGAATGGCACAGAATAAGTTGGATATTATATTCTTCTTTGCCGACCCTGACTCAGTACCTAAAACGTTAAAGCTCTGTCTTTATAAAAGCAGTAGTTTGCCGGAGGGAGGGATCATTTCCTCCTCAAATTCATAGCTCTCAAGCATCCTGAATGTGCTCAATAAATGCTGTTTAAATTGAATTTCACAACCCGCTCGAGTAGTCAAGGAGGTGTGTGGGGGACAGGGAGAGCAATTCTAGGAAGAAAGATTCCAAGCTTTCTTAGGTTTTCTTGCTTTGGAACAAACTATGAGTTTATAAATGGTTAGAAAGCCCTCCCCCCTTAAGGGTACCACTGTGAAAGATCGGGGAGGCCCTGGTCCTGTCTGATGGCCACTGGCCACACCACCATATCTCCTGTCAAGCTGGTGTCCTGCATATGAATGCTTTTCTCCAGCTTCTCTATGTTTGTGTTGTTACTTTGCACACATCACCAACAGTCTTCGCTCAGTTATTGTCTTCCCAACCATGGGAAATACTCAGAGAACATTATATTCGACTCTGTGATAACATATGGATTCTGGCCCAGTGTTACAGTTCTGTTTGTGAGGACTTGTGATCACCTGAGATCCCAGCTTCTCACATGTGAAAAGGCTGAATCTTTCTCAGCTGAATGAGTGAGTGTTGACATGGGCATTTGAGGAATGCTCGCACACATGGGAGTAGTTCACAATATTCTAAGCCTTGTACAAGAGAAGAATTATTTTCCTTCTTCCTCATACTGCTATGATTTCCCTGCAATGAAGTGCCACTCAAAAGCAATCTGGATGCTTTCCGACCTGTCAGAGGATGATATCTTTTGGGCTGCATTCTCTGTTATGGTTCTTTCCATCTAGCACCTGCCTCTTCTTCAGGTGTTACTTGATGGTTTGTACTGCAGTCAAACTGTGGTTGTCATATCACCATTTTCTAACTCAAGTAAGAGTTAGACCCTTGGTAAGACTGAAAATGAATAAAGGTTTGCCTCTCAAGTTTGCTGACATCATTTAATTTTCCTGGTTTGACTTAAAACTCTTTTACTATAAAAGGCAGGTGGAGAGGCAACCACCAAGATCACAGCTTTAATCCAATGGGAATAGCCAGCCTCTCCTCCCCCTTTATATAGTGCATGGTCATGAGAATAGCTAGAACATGCAAGGTGCAAGCATGTTAAAAGTGGCTTGCTTTATTAGGTTTCTAGAGGAAAAGATAACTTCCCAAGAGATATATAATCTATTGCTTCTCATCTCTGCCACTGTCATGGCCAACATTACTACTACTTCCTCTACCACCACTTCCATCACTGCAACCACTACTGCCGCCACTGCTGCCACCACCACCACCATCAACATCACTACCTCTACCACTGCCATCACCACCACCATCAACATTAACATCACCACCACCCTCAACATCACCACCACCTTCAACATCACCACCACCCTCAACATCACCACCCTCAACATCACCACTATCAACATCACCACCACCCTCAACATCACCACCACCACCAACATGACCACCACCATCAACATTAACATCACCACCACCCTCAACATCACCACCACCATCAACATCACCACCATGACCATCATCATCACCACCACATGTTGCCATTACTGCCAAAACCAGTCCAATCCAACCTGAGACTGTATTAAGAAAGTAAAACATCCAGATCCTTATATTTTGCAATATATATTGATGCTTTAAATCACTGTATTTTAAGGAAAGAGTTTTCTTTGCATGTTTTCCTTTCTGTTTTCTTCTAATTGTACTCACAGTAGAAGAATGATTTAAGATGTGGTTATCTAGAAGCAATTATTATTTTTTCCTGTGAGAAGATGTAGCTGTTATTAGTCTTGTAGACATTTTCTGTCCCTCCACTATCACATTGCTCTCTAGCACTGACATTTTTTATAAAATATTGCCATCAGCACTCTCAGGTCCTACATGGCTTCTCTGGTCATGTGTCATCAATTGTTTGCACAAGGTAGCTTTTGAGGATTCTGTATATGTGCATGTATGCAGGTATGTTCACATGTGGGGGTGAGTTTGTGCATGTGGAAGTCATAGGATAATATTGAGTGTCATTTTTTTAGGAGCCATCCACCTTTGTGTGTGTGTGTGTGTGTGTGTGTGTGTGTGTGTGTGTGTGTGTGTGAGAGAGAGAGAGAGAGAGAGAGAGAGAGAGAGAGAGAGAGAGAGAGAGAGAGATGTGCATGCACATGTGTGTGGTGACCAGTGTCCTCCTCTGTCACTCTCCACCTTGCTTTATTTCCTTGAGATAGGGTCTCTCAGTAAACCATGCTCTATCTGGTTAGTCAGGAAGCTCCAAAGATCTGCCAGTCTTTGACCTCCCCAACACCAGGCTTACGTGCACATGGCTATGCCTAGCTGTCATGTGGGTGCTGGGATCCGAACAGAGGGCATCATGCTAATGCAGCTAGGGCTCTCACTCATTGAGCCATCTCCCTAGCCCCACCCTGTGTTTTTGAGACCAAGTCTCTTACAAAACTGGCTGAACAGTAATCCTTAAGAATCTGCCTATCTGTGCCTTCCCAGAGCAGGGATGACCAGCAGGTGCCACCAGGCTTGGCTTGTTTTTTTCTGCTTTTCTTCTTATGGGCTCTAGGGGATAAAACTTGTAAGGCAAGCACTTTACTTACTAAGCCATCTCCCTGGCCTGCTTCTAAGGAATTTTAAGAAGAAATTTTATTCCTATTGGCCAACTCCGACTGCTTCAGTTTTGTTTCCAACTTTCTTCTACTAAGACCTTAAATATTATCTGATTTTTATTTATTAGTCGTAAAGGAACTGACTTTTATGATGCAATATTCCTTACTGTATATTCTCTTTCTATTTATCTTGTATATGCCTGTCTAACTCTGCTGCTTTTGTTCTTCCTGCTTTACACAGAGGGAGCTCGAGTTTTCTCTATGGCTTCATAAAATACCTGTAGTATTCTAATGTGAAATGCACAGAGGTAATTTCCATAGAAAGACCTTCATAAAAATTTGGTTTATGTATTTATTATCAAATACTTGCTCAGACTTCAGAATAATTTAGTCAGCTAAATTATTTAGTTAGCCAAATAACACACAATATTATCACTTCAGGCTCACCTCCATGAACTGCGAGTCATGAGAGTGGAAGCCTAACGTCATGTCAACAATCACTTATACTGTGTCATGTACTCCATATCAGAAGGACAGTGAGTGCATGTTACGTATTCTCCCTTCATGTACACACAAATGGCAACTATGAGAAGTATAGTAATCATGTTAATTAGCTTGGTTATAGTAACCCTTTCAGTGGATACATATATAAAACTTCTTATTGTATTCCTTAAGTATATATATGCATATAAGTATATATACTTAATGAATATATATATGTACATATATATTGAGTGTGATGTGCTTGTGTGTGTTTGTGTGTTTGTACTTGTGTATATATGCTGTGGCACACATGTGGAGGCCAGAGGGCACCCTCAATTGACTTAAGACAGGGTCTCTTGTTTGTTACTGAGTATGCTGGGCTAGCTGGCCTGTGGCCTTGGCAGAGTCTTCTGTCCTTGCTTTCTGTTTCTTAGGAGCACTGGCATCATAGACACATGCCACCCCACCTAGAGTCCTGGGGATCTAAACACAGAACCCTATACTGTAAAGCAAGGTGCTTTACCCCTGAGCGGTCACCTTGGGCCCTCCACTTAATTTTTATTTGTCAATTATATTGCACTGAAGTTGACAAAAAATTGTGAAGCAGTTTTTTTTTAAACAAAAACTTAAAATTCCAATCATATTGCCCTAAAAGAATAAGTACATTTAAGAGAAGTACTAAACCTATGGGAGGCAGTATTTCAATATAAAGGTTTTATCTTTGGGGGACATCATAGTTTAATTCAACTATTTAGTTTTCTCTAATGCACAGGTCTGTGCTATGCACCACTATGAACAGAAAAATTAATAAGTCTGAGGTTTTGCAGAGTTTACAAAGACATAACTTTGCAAAGTATAAATTCAATATCTGAAATAAAATTGAAAGAGCAGCCTGTGACTGTGTAGGGAGCACTACTCCATAAATTTAAGGTCAAAGTTAATCTTACACCGGGCATCAATTATTTTGCTCTTGAGAAGGTGAAACATCTAGATAATTAAAAGATTAAATCAACACTAAGTTTTCACAATAAAATTCTGGTTCAGTAATAAGTAGATTTTAATATATGGAAACTTAACTCACATTATTATGCTTCAAGTGTGGAAATCATTTTTGAGGGTTCAAATGCCTTAATCATTTTATAGTACTAAGAAAGAAGAAGGCCTGCTCATGTTTCAACATTTCATGAAAACTGAAATAATGAAAACTTAGAACAATAGCATCAATGGATGTTTTTTTAAATCAAATTATAAATATTTGTATAGGGCAGGGTTTACAAGGTGATCAGATACTATGATCGGACTCTTTTGTGGTGTCTTAAGCTTACTCACTCTCCTGTAAGTAGCCCTTCATCCATACTCTGAAGGTGAGTTCAATAAACTCATTATTTCTCCAAGTTTGGTGGAATCATACTGCGGTTTGTTGTTGGCTCTCTATAAGGTCAGATTTTATGTTTATTTAAGTCTCTTCAGGCAAAACATTCCCCAAACAACTTCATGTTGCCATATGTGTTTAGCACTCAGGATTGCTGTTGGCAAGTCGAATCTCTATTTACCTTGCTGCTCTGGTAACAGCTCTGGCCCATGGCAGAAATTTGCTCTCATAGCACAACCCCGGGCATCATTCCCAATGCTTCTCCTTTATCGTATTCTTCCTGTTCTTGGAAGGCAGGCATATTGATCTACCCTTAAGTCCTTATTAGTGAGTAGAACGTGCCCAGTCTTTCCTAAGCCTTATGTGCTAAATTTATTTAATCTGCACCTCACTAATTTTGTTACTTCTGTCATTTAACAGTTGAGAGAATAAGGGACCGGAAGGAGGTTAAATGTCATGCCCTGTGCAGCATACATAGTCTGTGATGCAGCTGGGCTCAGCTAGTCAGAACACAGCATTGAGGCACTGTCTCTAGGGAATGACTGAAACTGAATGAAGCTGAATAAGTGAAAATCGTTCTCTCCTCAGCTCTATTCATAAAGAGGCGCAGTGGAGTCTGTTTCTGTTGTCTGCTTCCTTACCTCTAAGCAAGATTTTCTTTTCTTTCTTTTTTTGTGAGGGGGAGGGTTAGGTCAGCGTTAAATCCTGCATCCAAAATGGCATTTGAGGGTTTTTGTCACACTTCTGATTGTGCTTTGAAAGACATCAACTCACCTACAAAACTTATTAATACTTCACAGATACACATATTTTAATCTTCTTAAATGTGTTTACACACACACACACACACACACACACACACACACACACACACACACACACACACACACATGAAAATATGATGGAAGAAACCTATATATTCCCTGTAAAGAATTTGTTGTGTTAGTTTTTCCCATTCCATTCTATAATTTATAATTTGATTCTCTACACTGGCCTTTGAGAAACCTGTTACTTTTGCTTACTTATCAATAGTGGGAATTAAAAGGTTGAAGAGATGGCTTAGCAGATAAAAGTACAGACCTCTCTTGCAGAGGACCTGGGTTCAATTCCCAGTATCTACGTGGTGACTCACAGCTATCTGTAATTTCTGTTTGGGGAAACCTGATGCCCTCTTTTGGCTACCATGGCTACTGCATGCACGGGATACACAGACATGCTGGCAGAATACCACACACATAAAAACTAAATAAGAATAAATTAACAATAGTGGCAACTAAAAAACCCCTTTTATTATATTATGTTAACATCTGTACTGTATTTTTAACCTCTTCTTTGGTGCCTGATGAAGTTTTGAAGTACCTCTGGAACTTTTACTATGTTCATGAGGATTATATTTCACTTAACTTTGGTTAGTCACAATATGAGATCTTACAGGGATATGAGGTTTGCAACAATATGCAAATACACAAAAAATTTTCATCTTTAAAGTTATGGTGGCTGAAATCTAAGCATAGCCTCACCTGGAGAAAGACATCAGAAGGATCCTCATCTAAACTGTTTATTTTTGGTAAAGGGTGGTTGGAGTGGGCCTTTGGTTAGAGAGCTGAGTGTTCTCTCAATTTACAGTCCAACTTGAGTACAGCCTGGGCCCTTCATGCCAATGGACATGAAGGAAACTGTATGACAAGTCAGTTGTTTAAGAATATACTGACAGTTGATTACACTAGGAATTTGTTATTTGACTTTTGAAATGAAACTTACTCAGAATCATAATTAGGGATTTTCGCTCGAAAAGAAATGTAAGCTAAGCAGTTGACTTTCTGTATCCTGATATCCTCATCTAGTGCGGAGAGCCCACAGTGTGGCATCAAGTGAACTCACATCCAAGCCTTGTATTTTCACGTTATGATAATAGTACCAAGTTAAGGCAACAAATAGAAATGCTTTGCAGGGTTCACAATAGAGAGCAGAGGATTTGTACTATGAGTATGGGGGTGTCTATGACCGCCAATGACCTCTATCCAGCTGTTTAGCTTGTGTCCCACAAAGGCAAAGTAGCTACAGCAGATGGGGTCTGAACTCTTAACTCTTTTTTATTCTCCTTGATCCCTTCATTCTGAACAGCAAATTGAATTCATGCAGGAAGCTCTAAGATTCCCCATCATGAAGCAATAGAAGTTGGAGGGTTGGGGATTGCATCTCCATTTGCTTTCTGTATGTCACTCAGCTGGCTCTGCAGCCAGCGCGGCTGAACAGTTACCTTTGGGTTCATGGTCAAGGTCAGATATTGAAATTTTTCTGCTTTCTACTTGAGCTGCCAAGCACAGAGGAGGGTTTAAAAGTCAGAGGACTGCTGTCGCCCAGGACAGTTTCTCAGAGTCAAATCGCAGATTGACGCTTTAAAAAAATTTTTTTTTTAATTACTTATGTGAAATCAGTTGCAGGATAATGGAAACAAGATGCAGATGTTGGCAGCTGGGATATGACCCCATGAAACTTTTTGGAGACCAATCAATGGGTGAGTATATGCAGCCACTCTCTCTTAAATATACCAATGAGTTGAGAAATAAAAATGTTAAATGGCTGAGCATTAAATTTAAATGATGGAGAAGAAAGATGTGCCCAAGGCACTAGCCCTGAGTCAGGGAGGGAACATTGTCACAGACCATTGAACCAGAGTAGAAGTTTAGAGGTTATCACAGGAAAAAAAAAAGACCTTGAAAAAAATCACAGTGACCAGAAAGATCACTAATTATGTCTAACTGTAAAATGCTCACATACTGTAACTATTTTAAATATCACGGATGTGTTTTGGAAATGTCAGTCAAGAAAGAGGGATGTGCATTTGGATTTGCATAGCCCTTTAAAAAGCAGCCTTTCCAACAGTCCTTTCTCTCTGCTCTTGGATTTTACCCAGTTAGTTCTCAGGGTGGTACCAAATGGTAAGGCATGGTATTTTTTTTTTAAATTGTTATTTTTACTTTTTAAATTTATGCTTCAAAATAGGCCTGTGAAGTAGTGGGTACAGAGAAAGGAGGAAGATGTAATCTGTAGGTGGTCTGGCAGTCGGTTCTGCCTGCTAGGGTGCAACAGTGTGAGATCAGGGGCTGAAAAGCTTGACTTCTCTGTCAACAAATAATAATTATGCACCATCATATTGTACACACCAGTCTCAGTCTGTTTTCAGATGCTATAATGGGATGTCTGAACCTGGGGAATTTATAAAGAGAGGTTTATTTGTCTTATAATCCTGGATGATGAGATAAACCTAGACCATGAGAGATTCTGATGGCTCTGGTGGGAACCTGGTGATGCCTCAGCTTGCAGCACAGAGTGGGAGGGCAAGTCACTATAGATAGAAGAGGGAAGTTAATACCAACAGGCATTTCATCAGAACCTGCATTTGTGATTGCTAACTCACTTTCCCACAAACTACATTAATTCCCTTGGGAGGTTAGAGTTGCTATAATCCAAACTGTTAGAGACCCCAGTACCACTCGATACCATTCCATTGGCCAACTTTGGTATGAGTTCCAGTGGGGCCAGAACACACCAGATTCCAGTAGAGCAACACACTTAAAGTGCTGGACAGAGTCTGGGCCAAAGAGATGCTCAGAAAATGCCAGCCCTGGCCTCATTTTGGTCTGACACCACTAACAAGTGGCTGAGTGATGCTCTGAATTGCCAATTGAATTAGTGCCAGGAGGCTTCTTCTTTAGCTTATGCTCGCTCCAAAAGTGACACTGATATGAGAATGAGAGATACTAATGCCTTAGAATATCGATAAAATATTACTTGGTGTTGACTAAATTTGGACCACATAATTATAGGAACAAATTATTGCTCATTCCTAATTTTAAAGGTGTGTATGGCTGAGGGCGTTTATTTTTATGGGTTGTTAAAACATTACTGTCTAATTACCAGGAGAAGAATGGCTTCTAGAATTGAGTAGACATTAATTTTAAAGACTCAAGAGACAACTCTATCAGGACCATTACGGTCTCAAGTAGAACCTAAAATTTCATGATATTAAAATACTCAGCAGATCAGTTATTGGGAATTCTTTCTCCCTTCCCCCCACCCCCACAAAGAAAATTCACGAATTTCCCAAAAGGTAACAGAAAATACTTCTAGACATACACAGCACAGTAAATTCCACACTTGCAGACCTCCTGGCATGCTACTAAAAGGAACCACGCTTCAGATACTTCTGATAGTTTATCTCTTGTGGATATGGTGTGTGTGTGTCGGGGGGGGGGGGGGGGGCTATAAAACAGCCCAGAAGATCAAGTAGATGAGATTTGTCATGGGCTTTGTTGAGTAATGTGTGAAGCTTTTGGAGAAAGGCAGGCTAAATTTGGAGATAAAGAACAAATCACTCCCCTTCCCCCACAGCATTCATCTTTGATTAGTGAATTTTCCATCTTTAAAATCTGGCCTCTGACCATGGCTACCCATTCTCTTCTCATATGAGGGTATCTGATATGGATGCCAGCTATGGATAAGGAATGTTAGATTCTGTGAAGCTGGCCCAGGGGTATGGAGATTTCTGGGAAGGAAGAATTGAAATGCTTTCCCCCCTCATTTTCTATTATGCTTACATAAGCCAGAGATCACACAGGTAGATTCTGAAGAAAGTCAAACAGTTCCTCTTAACCCTCTTACCGAAGCCACACACTTTGTTCTTTCTGGATCATTGGTACTCCCTCATGGTCTTGCTTTTGAGTTTCTAAAGTTTGGAGTCTTCAGACTTCAGACTTTCTGCCCTTTTCCTGTCTGCAGGGAATTACTTGGGAGGGCCAGACAACTCTGTCTTGGAGTGTGAACTCTCACTCTGCCTTGAATATGGGGTTCAGACAACTCTCAATTTTTCCAGGGAGCTTTGCTAAACCTCAAAGCCTGCTGCCCCCACTCCTTTATTTTTTCCAAAACCCTTCATGGATGTCACTTTACCACCGAACTTGATGCTTTTGCTATCATGACCGACATTTGTATCCCCTAGGGCTGTGGTTGTAGAAATTGACAAAATGTCAGAATCATTAGTACTTAATTAAAAGCCGTCTAATTCAGAATCTCCAGGGAGGAGAGACCCAGGCAAGCATCTTTAAAAGTAGAAGTTCTCAAACTTTTAATCTGCGAAGTGCTCACCCAGGGACCTCCTTAGACTGCAGATTCTGATTCAGTGAGAACTAGGTAGAGCCTGAGAATGTGCCTTTCAAACAAGGTCTAATGAATGTCCCTTTGCCAAAGCACTTCAGGATCCCTCCCCTATCAATAGTCTTATTTATACCCAGATACACATTTCCATCTCAAGCTCACAAATTATGACTGCATCCAGGACTCTTCCAGAACTTGCTAGCTCTATCTGCCACCATGATTTCAGGTTTCCCCTGGAGCACATTGCAGCTCTGCCTTATGCTTGTATTTATTAATCACACTGACAATAGAATACAACAGAAGACCGAAGAGCATGAGGACAAGGGGGCAGAGGTCACTGCTGTGCCTTTGCTTCCTTCCCAGTATGGGTCTTATGGTTCCTTCATTCCAGCCCTGCCTGGTCTCTCTCCTTGCTGGCTCTTGCCACTCTTGGGTCCTCTTTGCCTCCCTCCCTCTCTGCATTTGTCCTCACATTTTGAGTCCTTCTCCACTGTCCCTTTGAGTAGACCACACAAACACACGCCGATGTCTATAAGGGGGAGTGTTTTCCTTTTACTTTAAGCCCGTGACTTTTCCTCAGCAAGTACTCCTGTACATCCACATGTAGGTCAGATCCATCTCTTTGGTTTTAGGCAAAACTGTGCTATGCTCTGAGTAATTACTGTTTGTGGCACTGATGGCACCATTAAAGGTTGTCTTACAGCCTTTGTGTAGGTTACACATACCAACTTAAGTAGTCCATAGTTCCCAGAGCTTGCATTGAGGCAGCCTCGGTGTTGCAAGGGACTCAGCAGGACAGATGGCTGAACTCATGGCCATACAGCAGCTCCTGACCTCTGCCCACCGATTTTCCTTTACTAGCTCAAGGCAGTTCACAGATTTTACAGAAGGTGGCATTATATTCCTTTTGATGATGCCATATTGAATGCCAGGATTCATTTGAAGGGCTGAGACCAGAAGCATCTACAGAGCAAATGTCTCAGTAGAAAGGGTAGTAGGGAGTGGAACTGAATCACTTTGAGGAGGTGTTCAAAGTCATGTACGTGACTGTGATTAAGAATGAAATAAAAATATTAGTTTTTTTGTGAACTTATGTGTATTGTCTTTTCAAAGGGTTACTGAGCTGTTAGAAGAGAAATTCTTGTTGAGTTATTTTAGTTTAACTATTTACTACATGAGACCATTAGATATTTGTTTCTGCCCAAGGCCAGCCTGAGAAACAGCCCTGTGACCCGAGAGAACTTCGGAATCTCTGCCTCAGACCAGTGTTTTTTCCTCCAAGGTTTCCAGACACAATCTGTCTGGATTTGTGTCCCCACTGTCTTTTCTTCCTAGTTAGTTGAAGTTTAAAAGTTGTCACATGTGTTGTGACATTGAAGGTCCATTGGCCTCTCCCTTTCTTTTGCTTTTCTTTCTTTTGAAGTTTTTTATTTTGGGTGGGGGGAGTGGGATTGAACCTGGGGCTTTGACACGTCAGGCAAGCATTCTATCACTGAGCCACCTCCCCACCCTTTCCTCTTTCTTTTTGTAAAGTTTATTCTCATTTTCTTCTGTTTGAATTAGAATAAATAACCATTTGTCCGTTGGTATCACATTACCGCAGAGCCTGCCACAGTTTGGCAATGATTCTGACGTCCCCTGCTGCAGCACTGGGTGGGAGGAGACTGTGGCTCTTCCCCTCTGGCTCATATTTCCTCATATACTTCAGGGGGGGGGGGCAACAGAAAAAGGCAGAGGACAGTGAGGGAGGGTGAGGAAGGGGACCGAATCTTGCTGCCAATCGACTCTCCAGAGTGTGGAGAAATCTGCACTTGCAAAGGGATTTTACTATTAATTGCCATATTTTTCTGCCACTGAGATTTGCTGATTACCCGATCTTGCTTTTTACAGTGTTATAAAGCTTAATATTCAACTTCCTTATACATAGACGTCGTGACACATGCATAATGAGGTGCTCAACAGTTTTAGAGACTTTAAGCACATACTACATTGGCCAATGGTGCCATCTCAGGAGGGTGCTCCCCTGCAGTGCCAGCTGGAGGGCTGTAGCTGCCTGTACTTCCCAAGTGAAGAACCCAGAATCTGAAAGGCTCATTTACCCACTCAGGGTCCTGGCAACAGGCAGATTAGGGATGCAGTTTTGGACCTGTACATCCATAGCTTGCAACTTTTCTCCATGGCTCTTTTCCTATCACAATTATAACTGTAAAACACATTCTTGTACCTTTTTGCCCATTGTGGCTGCTATCATCATGGACTTCAAAAATCTGTGGTATTATTGAAATAAGATGGTATTGCAATTTGGGAAGAGAAAGAAGCAGGGGAGGGATTTCAATCATTTTGAATAAAGTGCTTTTTAAAGCTTAATCTTCTATAGTAATAATGCTATTTGCATTGTGAAAGTGCTTTAAAGATTAAAAAAACTATTAGTCTATTAACACAGGGGCTTCAAGATGCACAGAGGAAATGAAGTATAAGCAAGGGAACATTCTTTCCTCAGTGGTCCCAGCAGGTGTCAGTTGCAAAGCAAATTGGTGACAAGATCCTTGGGGGCATCAGTGTTGCTGTTCACCAACTTACTTTATTCCACATTAATAATTCACTGCACTGGAACATTGCCTGGCTACCTCAACCTAAACCTTCATCACTTATAGTGGTAAATACTTAAGAAGAATATTTGCACAGAGTTATTCAGGAATATTTGATCACAGATTGAAATGGAAACATGCAGATTTAGGAATTTGCAAAATTTATGTTATTTGCATGATATCCTGATGCAGGTGTTTTGAAATTAATCATAGGCAAGGACATTTTATCATCTACATTTTTTTTATGTTCATTCTCAGTTTAAGAGATGTGTGACAATTATTTTCTTATCCATACCAAATAAAATGCAGTGTCTACCAGCTATGTACTACCCTGCCTGGTCTTTGACATCTTTGCCCAGGTCAGATTTTCTTTAGCAAGATTAAGGATGGTGCCTCTCCAAGCGAGTTCCAGGACCTCACTTCTCAATCTACTTTCTAATCAATAAAATCATCGGACATAGTTACCTAGAAATAGCACCTTTGTGTAACATGAATCTTTCATCAACCTTGCTACAGTTAAATTCTAAGAATTTAAGATGCTTGGTTCTGGCCAACTATCTGGGATAGGAATAACCACTCACACTTACAGCAATAGCAGCTACTATAGCTAACCTCTGGGGCTAAGTTTGGCCAAAAAAAGGCAACTATTATTCTGAGAGCCTAGGGTGCAGGGAAAAGCAGCGTTAAGAAACAGTTAAAGTCATTCGGACTCAGAATGTTTGCTTTCAAAAGGAAAAAAAAAAATACTTGCTCTTCCCACAGAAAAATCACTGTATTTCTTTTTTTTAATAGACCCCCTCTTTACAGACTAGCTGGACCCCATTTTCTCCAGCTAAAGTAAAAAAAATTAAAGGATTTATGATAATCCTCTGTGGATGGTTGTGGGCGGTTCGTTTTCTCCCTCTCTGTTGCACTGCTAATATTTCTCAGCTGCTTGCTACACTTTCATCCCGCAACTACCCAAGCGAGGAAAAAAAGAAGTCTTACCAGATAAGCAAGAATTCATACTGTATTGGGGAATAGTTGACACCCTCCCCATCTATTTCTTAGCAGTAACTTCCTCAGGCTTTTAAGCCTAGACTGTCAGAGCACCCAAAGGAATCCTACCTTGCCCACGTACTGATAATCGGATCCTGTGTATTCCTCCAGGAGGAAGAACTGATTCCACATCCAGCTCCTTTTTGAACGGCTCAGCTCATGCCTGCTGTTTGCAGGGAGCTCCAGGGCCCGGCTCTTAGCTGGGAAGCCACTAGTCCTTTTGGAGAGGGGGCTTGAGAAAGTTGAGTATGGCTGGCCGACCCAAAAGAGCAGCAGGAAGTAGGGGTAAGTTCTCATGCTGATGGCAAGGCAGGCACTTGAGTCTCTGGATGTTGAGCTTCCCTTTTTTAAATGTGTCTCTTTTCACTGCACCGGATCCAGGCTCATTCCTTTCTTTCTTCCTTCCTGTTCTTCGCTTGGCTCTCCGAAGGTATCTGGAAAGAATAATAGCATATCAAGCCGTTTTAGAGATGCTTAAAATTCAGTGTTAGAGCAAATAGGCAGAAAAAAAAAGCACAGAAATTTGAATAGCAAAATAACAACAAAAAAAGTTGGCTATCAATTTTGAATAGAGGAAAACAGTCTTTTAGGTACATAGAATGGGCTATGCAGAATGGGAGGCAAATGCCTAGCAGAAAATACTCTATTTGATTTTCCTTTTATATCTCTTACAAAGCCGACTTTAAGTAATAGCTTTGCTAGATAGAGTTCAACACACCACGATGGATCATTTTACTACTCGTTTGCTTTGGAAGATGTGGGCTGAGATCTGGTTAGAAGCAATGAGTTTGTGTTTCTGGTTCGATTTGCATATTTATCCCTGTGAGCCAGTCCAATGTGAAGAATACCATAGACAATTGAAATTCAATTGAAAGTAGATCATTTTGAAATTTCACTGGAATAGACTTGAGCACTTGTGATGTGCCAGACATGAGGCAAGGCAGAACCTACTCTGCAGACTCTTGGCTGAGGAGGTGTGCTATGATGGATCGGCAGGGTCAAATAAGGTTGGAAAACACCATACGCCTTCTCATGAATATGCAGATTTGCAGAGGGAAGTTTCTGAAGTGACTCTTTTTTTTTTTTTGCAATGGTATTAGTAAATTTAATCCCCAAACTTGGCAAACTTGACCACCCCAGCACCTCTGTCACTCCGCGAGACCTATTTCTACAATGAAAAATGTATAGGATTTACGTTGTAAGATCCCTTTAATGTACTTCATGTTGGTAAGTTGTCATGTGCTGTTTGAACTCATTGAGAAACTGGCTTTAGAAATTTAATTGTCACAGAATGTCACTGAAGATCCCTTGTCTGGGAATAGGCTGATCCTCAACTCTGTGACAGAAGGAAAGAGATGAGAAAAACACAGCAGCAACAGCAACAACAACAAAATTGTCTTAGAGAACAGCTAAAAGGTGAGCCCTTTCCATCTTAGGTGACTACTGTCTGTCCCATGCCAGGAAAATGCCTACACTAGAAACAGGAAGTTGGATGTTGAGTCATTAGAAGCCCATCCATGGAGAGAAAGCTCAGCTGGGAACCCTAACTGACTGCCTAAAGGTCTCCAGTTAATTTTTGCTGCATCATATAAGCCCTGATTTGATGGTCTTGCATTCATCCTCTCTGTCAGGCCATCTCTGCTGAATTCTGTGAGTTCCTGATATGATGACACTTTGACCTCTATCTGCTCTTTCTACCTACCAGGTACTTGCTATTTATTATCATTTTACTTCTATTTGTGATATACTTAGTGAACTCACTCATTTGAAACCAAAAGGATTGGTTATGGTAGAACATCGTCTATACAGAATAAATTTGTAAGAGGTAAGCAATATTTCAGTTTCTTTAGGAAATCCTTTAATTGAATCTCTAAATTTCCCTCGTGTTATCTGCAATCAAGTTGTTAAAATAGTTTCTGATTTTCACAGATAGCATTCAACATATCCCAGTATCACAGCAAGGACCACTGACTCTTGACAAAGATGTCTAGTTTGATTCAATGGCTTATGCAATTAAAGTCATACATGCCACATCTCTACATCTCCTCCTGCCTCAGCTTCCAAAGAGTGCTGGCATTATAGTCCTGCCCCACCACATTCCTTGAAAAAAGAATCTAAGAATCCAACGACTCCAAAAGATGACACATTTATCACACTATTTGAGTATTTCCTTGAATAATGACCAGTAACTACAAGAACTTTGCAATGAGAATGTGATGGCTATTGGGTGGAAACCATCCAGATAAACACAAACCATTCAAATAAACAGCATAGGTAATTGGTCCAGTACTTTTGTTTCTACTTGATCCCTATTATCCGATCACACAAATGTATATAGCTGACAAGAACTTTGTATTGTTCTTTTTACCCGAGCCATGAGTAATTATAGGACGTTAGCATGGTACTGAAAGCCTTCTGTTGGGAGGAAGGTAAAATATTCCATCATATTCAAGATTTCAAACCTTTATTCAATTAGTATGCATCTTCCTGACATCAGGCTGGGGAAGCTGAAAGTTTCACAGGTGACAGTGTTTGCACTGTGACTATTAGTCAAGCTGGAGAAGTGCCAGGACCACAGGATGCTCATCAGGCCTCAGCTTCAGCAAAGGTGTGGAATGACCAATGATCTGTTAGTTGGGAATGATTCTTCCTTCTCTTGGCTGGAACAGTCAAGGGCCTGAGAGAGCGTGTGGATAAAAGCTCTCCAGAGACACTTACTCAATTTTAGAGATAGAGATTACACTGAGGTTGATTCAGTGAAAATTACATTTTTCTTAATTTCCCACATTCGCCATTATTTGCAAAGACAAATCCTGCAGTGAAGAATTACATGTCTCAGCTCGGCTCTGTCTGAGCCCCATGGTGCTGGCATGAGAGCCGGCTGCGAAGAATGGAGGTGTCAGCTGCTGAAAAGCCAGCTCCTAAAGGCCATTTTAAAGAAAAATCGATCCCTGTGGGCGTTGTATGCAAACTCTACAAGCTGTTGCCACTTGAATATTAAATATTAGTTCTTTTTTAATACCACAGATACCAAAATGTCAAGTATTTCATTTTTTTTAGTTAGTAATGAGCTTCTAAAGGATTGCAGATTTAAGCCGTTTCTGTGTTCACTGTAACGGCAGTATTGCTATAATCTAGTTCCTGTATCAATCTGACAGGCTGAGACCTAATGAAAAACTCAGTATGCAAAACAGCATGACACTGATCTGCTCGGATGATGTTAGCTTTTTCAGAAGGGCGTATTTCTATGTAATTTAATCTCATACATTTGGAAAACCTGCCTAATTTCATTGACCTCAGTCTTTTCTCCTGTTGGGAGGGTTATTTTGGTGCCTGCTCCAGAGAGTAAATGAGTCATTATGTGCAAAGAACCTGAAATGGTGCCGGCCACTTAAAAATGTATTGCTAAATACTATTATTATTCTTGTTAATACTATTTGTATTGTAACCACAGATCCAAATATAGCACACTGGAAGTCTGAAGATGGCCAAGTCCCTCTTAGGACTAAATGTTTTTGCATTGTCCAGGAAGCACCTCCAAGCAAATCAGAATTCTTTTAAAATTCAGGAAGAGAAGCACTTTAGAATCGTTCTAAATCAGGGAGACTCATTTGCTAATTGTTCACCTTTGTGAGCATTCAGTTCAGCACTGATGGTCATGAAAGGGAAAGCGGACATACCCTATCCTTGTGGCCACTGCTCACATGGGAGCATGAAAAAAATTGGGGTGCATAAGAGGATCCACACATTCACAGAACGTGTGTGTTTTCTTCCTGTCCATCTTATAATGTTAAGATTAAGAGGAAATCTTTACTTTATTCACAGCCAGCTTCAACTTCAACTTCATTTTGGCATTGTACAAGTGGTCCCAGTAATCAGCATGCTGATTCTCATGTAGTGTTAGATAAGAAATTGATATAGCTAGCATAAATGCTATCTACATTTTAGATTTTGACTAATCCAAAATTATGACATGCGGAAAAAATTGAACATACTCCCAACACATGTCTTTAATGTACAATAGCATAATAGCAACCACCTCCCCGGGGTTCAAGGTGTTGATGGTCAGCGATTCAGGCAAAGAAGTGCTGAGAATCGTCAGAACTTTGAGCAATATGGGAGACTGGGCATTCTTGAACAGTAGAGATAGGAGAGAAACATTCATCAAACACTAATGGATGTGAGGCTCACGCTGTAGTCTCCAGAAGTCAGCTGGAAAGACAAAGAACTGACAGCATGCACTCCTACTGGATTTTAAATTGTGGGTAGGGTGTTCAGTCAGTCAGTAGATGATGGGAGCGGAGAACACAGCAAAGTGGAGGCTGTACCAGGGTGTCTTTCTTACATCTCCTTCCATGCCTGTTGGCATCAAGAGTAAATCATTTTATGGCCTAAACGATGCCATAAAAACTCAGATTGAACTGTCTAATTACAGTCTCATGGTAGCTTATGAAGACCTTGACTCTAGTTTGGATTTTCTGTCCGGATCAAACTTGATTTTTCTTAAAGGCAATTGTAATCTCTGAAAGTTGGTTTGTAAAACTGCTTAATCCAGAGAAAGAGATTGAAACTTGTAGAAGCTTTATTTTAGTGATACATTGAAGGTAATTAAAAAGTTTACGTATAGAAGGGCAAGACCTTGCCCCCCCATAACATTAGCAATTGCATACATGGAGACTGTATTTGCTCAGAAGACAAGATGAACTTTTGTCATCACAAGAATTCTTAGTCAAGGGTTCTGGAGAGATGGCTCAGCAGTTAAGAGCACTGATTGCTCTTTCAGAGGACCTGGCTTCAATTCCTATCAACCACATGACAGCTCACAGCTGTCTGTAGCTCCCACAGACATACATGTAGGAAAAAACATCAGTACATATAAAGTAACAATAAATAAATTATTAAAAAAGAATATTCAGTCAAGCCCAGGCTTTACTTACATATGCTATTTAGAAATTAGATTCATTAATTCAGGTTCTATCAATTTTCAATGTAATGATTAATCCAGAAGTTGAGTTAATGTTCTTTATTGATTAGCAAAGCATATTCCTTAGATTTCAGATTTTACTAATATAGAAAGGTTTCATTGGCTATGAACAGGAGAAGGAGAATTACAAGGTCTTCAAGCTCCCTGGGGGCACTTTGGAATCACCTTTCATTCACAAATCATTAATATGCTAATTAGAAAATGTCTCCATTGATTGAATTGCTTCTCTGGTGACTTATGTTTGCTAACAGTTTGAATGACTTGACTGTATTATCTGATTTTGATGTTGATTCCATTACACTATTTACAGACAAATAATATTAGATATATTGAAAGCGATGTAATTACACTAACACTTTAAAGTTCAGACTTGGCATACATTTATTTGCTCTAGTGTTCTTGATTAATTCTAATCAGGACAATGTTTCTGCATTCTATCTAGTTTACAAATGAAACCAAACAAATCTATTGTTTTGTATGTGGGATCTTCAGTTTGGTATTAAAAATGCAGCAAGCATTCAGAAAAATAATGTAGGGAACCTACTTCAACCACTGACCATAGTAAAATAATTTTAAAAATTGATTATGAAATTATTTCTTCAGATAGATGATGCTGAATATCTGTATCTGTATAATAGCATAATATTTGGCTTAGGCGACCCACAGAAAACATTGCTATAAAAATCTACACTAAGTCATCTAAGTTATAAGCATAGTTTTTTGGCCTATGTACCATCAGTTCCTTATTAATTTTTAGTAACTTTCATTTTTTACTTCATAATTAATGAAGTAGAAAACAGCTGCTTGTTTATAACTGCTTAGCTTAATTCCTGACCCCACTGCACTCCAACTAAGAGTATTCTTATTTTTCTTTTGAAAAATTATCATTGGACAGTTTCATACGTTAACATAAAGGAGTTTAGCTGTTTTCAGTCCTCATTCTCCTGACCACCCCTCTCCCACTTCTGTTAAAACCCATCTTCCCCCAGCATCTCCTTCCTACTTCAATGCCTTTTTTCTGTGAGACCCACTAAGCTGAATTAAGAGTTTCTTGCCAGAGTGTGGGTGGAAGATTATTTAGTGGAGCAAAGGCACAGTGTTCAGTGGCTGTAACTCTGTAAGTGTTCCAGCATCCTTAACTGCTGTAGTCCTTTAGGAAGGAGAGTGACCTCATGGGCTGTCTGCTCTTTGTCTTGAAGTAGAGACAGGATTGTGCAGGTCCTGTATAGATAAGCCGCCGTGAGCACACGAGTACAGATACTAAGTCACACTGAGATAGTGTCATTTTGTTGTGCACCTGCTCATATGCTAGCACTTACATTCTTTTATCCTCTGAACGTGCTCTCTAGTCCCACTTTTGTGCACTGGGGCCAGGATGTTGTTTAGTACATTAAAATCTAGCTAGTTAAAGAGGTAGAACATATACCAGATCGATTAAACTGTGGTGCTGAACAGACACATGAGAAAGACTTTCATTGCCAATTAAGTTCCTTTAGGATTAATTTTTTAATCATTTAACAAACTTTGTTGATGGAGTTGCCATCTGCTTTGACTACCAATGCATCTATTGGACATGGAGGATCTTCTGGAAGGATGACATAAGGGTAGCACCATCACACAATATTTAGTAAGGATTTCACTTGAAGTCTTCATTTCCAAACCCCCGTTTCATTTTTCTGTAAACGTCGAAGTCACTGTTGAGTAAAATTGGTTCCGTTTCATGTGTGTAATGAACTCCACTGAAATGTGTCAAGCGGCTTTGGCACCTCTCACACGCAGCTCTTCTCTTGTGCCAATGAATCATCATGGCAGCAGCCATCAAATGGGGCCTGATTTTTTTTGTTGTTTTGTAAATGTTTATATTTGTTAATAACATGCCAAGCTGTTTGCAAACAAATACATTTCCAGATGAAGGCATTTCAACAGTGTTACTCCCGTTCTAAAATCATATTCCACACATTAGATTAATGAAGATACAGTCAAATATGACACGGTATGTAAAATGGGGTTTTATATGTATTTGAGACTCAGGGAATATTTGGTTTGAAATGAATAAGACAAGACAAAATAATCTCATGTGAATCAAAGACTACTTCTTGTTCTACATGTAGAAAAATGCCTAAATTATGTTATTGTCAGAGAAATAATCATAATGAGGATAAGACTAGACTTGGCATGCCATATATCTAGGTCAAAAATCTCAGTTCTTCCCAATAATAGCTGGACAAATAGAGAACCTCAGTTTTCTTTATTCATAGAAATAATGCCTCTCAGGTACCTATGAAGGTGAAGTAAACATTTGAGTATGTGTGGTTTGGCTGTTACATTCAAATGTCTACCATGATGTCATATCAGAGACTAACCTAGCAAAGGTACATGTAGGCTATCCTTGGACTGTATATTGCCTCTCAAGCATTTTTGTCTTTTTAAAATCAGGCATCAATGACATTACCTAGGTACAAATACAAACTACAAGACCAACCCACAGGACAAGATATGCCCACTGATGCAATAGGGCATGATTATTGCATCATTATTGACGCCACCATCTGCTCTCAGATTGGGTTTGAGGCCTGCCCAATAGGAGGGAATACATTAATCTAGTTAAAACCCATAGGCCATTGGGGGGAGAACTCATTACTGTTGTCTAGCAACATTGACATGGTACCAAACTGCAGTCAAAATGTTGTGTATACCCACAGGCAAATGCAACTCTCATCCTAATCAGAGAAGCTTCTCCTTACAGTAAGTGTTGGCGAATACAGATACAAGTGCTCATCCCTAAACAGGACATTTCTATCATCCCTCCTGTGGGTTAGCTGACACTAGGAAAGAGTGAGCAGAACATATGGGTGAGCCTGCAGGATCTTCAGGGCATTCCAGAGCTCCTGCATAAAAGGTCTCATAGCAGCTGGTGTTGTTTGCTTTGGGCCTACACAGATTGGGTTTGTCAATAACCAGTCATGGATTGGGGTGGAGCTCATGAAGCCCTGATGGACTAGCCAAATGGTGGACTCTGAGACAGTCGATGTCTTCAGTTGTATATACTTAAAGTTGTATACTTAATGGTCCCAAACCTGTGGCCGCACACAGGGTCCTGGCTAAAATCAGTGAGAGCATGAAACAAAACAAAAAGGTATGAGAGGGGCCTGTGGTGGAGAGAAGAGATGATAGAGTCAGGAGAATGAAGGATGAGAGCGAACAGAATACACTAATATATGTATGACATCATCAGAGAATTTTAAATGGATTTACAATTATAAAAATGAAAAGTTTAAATCATGTTCATCTTCTAAATGAACTAAAGCTTTATTGTAGTGGTCCTCACTTTTATTTATGGAGTGTGGAGATCTGGCCTCCACAGCCGCACTCCACGTGACTCCTATTGTAGCCCTACACTAGGGTTTACTTCCGACTCTCATTTGCCACTTTGTTTCCGAGGAGTGGATTGCACCATTTCCTAGTGTGTCTTGCCCTCCTCCTGGGGCCTTCAGCATGTGAGCTCTGTCTTTCTCTAAAATGATTTACCGATGTGAAGAAAGGAAAAGAGGAAGTATTTCATACTTTTAATTAGCTGTTCATGGTATGAATCTTAAACATTTCTGTAGCAGACCATATATTTAGGCTATAGAAATGTACGAAAGACTTGATTTCATAGTATCCTCTGTATGTTGCATTTCTCTGGCAGTGACATTGATTTTTCTTTTTTTGACACAGGCCACGTAAGGCAATGCAACTTAAATGAGATGGGGAGATGTTAGAACTCACTAATCAGTTATCACACACGGCTTCCGGATTTCAATTAGCTTGCTCTCTTCCTTCAGTCTCTCATGAAAGGACAGCCTGGGAGAATTTGCTGCCAGCTATGTGAATACAAGAGACAGGGTATTTTCATTGGTATGAGAAGTTCAGCAGGCCCAGCCTTATTAAATCACAAGAGGAGTGACATGGTAGGGTGTATTATTGGGCTGCTGTGAATTTGATACATCGTAGGTATATATACATTCAAGGCTTTTTACTTATAAAGCATAATACTGGAGGTATTTTTTTTTAATGTAATTTATCAGTTCATATATCAAGTCTTTTAATGACTGTTTTACTTTTGTCAGTGATGTTTAACCCATTTACACTGTTCTGGTTAACATTTAATATATTCTGTTTCTGGACCCACTATGTGCCAGATCCACACTAAGTACATCACGATGATCCTGTGACTAGATAATAGAAATTGAAGCTCAGAGAGTTAGAGCAACGTGTTCAAGACCATTCAGTGAGCATTATGATGAAGTTAAACTTTAACAGAGCCATCAAGTGAAAGTGGCCTTAGCCTGAACCCCCATGAGATAGGAACAGACCAGGTTCAATATAGCCATGACCTTAGAATTGATTCTTTATGACTTTCCTAAAAATTAACACCAGCACAGGTCTCTAAAGGGCAAAAATAGTGACCACAAAACATATGAGCTAAATAAAAACAGCAACACACATTTGTGCCAGACCAGGTAATAGGATAAGTCCCATAGCAATCTTCAGTGATTGGGCCACCTTCTTATCTTGTTGTATAGTCGAGAACCACAGGATTAGAGGGTGTGGAGGCTATACCCAAGGGAACGCGGTGAGTGAGGGACAGTCACCTACACATTTCTTTTTAACCGATATCAACCATTCCATTTGTAGTTTGCTTAGGAAAAGAGCATCTAGGTCTTATTTACTCATTTCAGACAGAATTTCTACAGATTTGTCATGGGCTTTCTCTATCCCCACCAAACTGAAGATGGGGTGAGTAGTACTGGAGGCGGGCTATTTACATTAGAAGGAGGAAGCAAGGAAAGCTCAGAGCAGCTACAAAGGCAGGCAGAGGAGATGGAAGGAAGGAAATCAGGGCTTGGCCTTGGGAGATCCAAGAGCAGAGCCTGGAATATAGTAACATTAAATAATCTAAGTGGTTGTAGGGGTGAAAAGGTGTATAAGATGCATTTGGAACTAGATTTATGAGTTAATAATAATCTAAGGACTAAGCATGAATATATGAGGACTCTGGAGAGCTTGAAGGCATCACTATGATACAAAGACAACACATGACACACACAATGATGACCCCGAACAGTTAAGAAAATTCAAATTCTTCTGAATATTTGGATGAGAAGGCATATATATATATATATATATAATAAATGAGAGAATTACTGTAAAAAAGTTGTTATAGTAGTATTTACAGGGTCTCTCCCTCTTTCTCTCTGTCTCTCTCTCTCATACCGTGTACACACTTTTATATATCTGTAGGCTTTTGATTCTCAAGTGTAAAATTAGAGGGTTAGATTAGCACCAGGAGAGAAGCGTAGCAGATCCAGCTTACCCATGTATGTTTTTTTCACTAATATTTACAAGGCATAAGACATTGCCAAGGCTTGACACTTTGAATTTCTGTTTCCTCACTTTTCATTCAAGAATAGTAGAGTTGGGGGTTTCAGTGGAGGTAATGAATAAAACATCCCTTGTTCCCTTTCAAATGACAAAGAGATGAAGAAATAAAGGCGTAGTAGATGAAATAAAAGTTACATTCTTCATTACTTAAAAAAAAGAAAAGCCAGATGGAAAAATGGCTTAGTGTAAAAGGATTTACTTAGGATTTCTAAGTAAACTCTAGAATTAGGCAGGCTTCCACGGAGCCTGGTTACTCTTTATTTTGCCTTAAAAAAATGAATGGTTTGTACCTCTGGATTGCAGGTTCTGTTTCTACAGATCAGAGCCTGAGTGAATGAATGGGCTTCCTCTTCTATGCCTGGCCAGCTCAAGTTATGGGAGCGGAGGGCTGAAGAAAGTGCTGGGTAGGTGCCACCTTAACCCCCACTAATTAAGAACATCATTAGAAATACAGTGCTCCCAAGAGCCAGTAAATCACTTATTATTTATTGATAATTCTTGAATTTACAGGTTTGCCTCTTAGAGTTGTTCACAACATTGCTAAAAGGAAAAATATATGAATAATTTAAAGACAGAGAGCTTAGAGGTTCCTTAAAAATATCTTTTGCTTCAGGTCAATCAATGCATTACATACAAAATAAATTCTTTTCCGTTTTGTCTCACCTTTCCCCAAATACACACACACACACACACACACACACACACACACACACACACACACATAAATATATATCAAGGATAATGATCTAGATATTTTTATGTGCTTCAGATATTTGCATGTTAACACTGAAAAGTTACCGTGGCTATTCTCACCCAAAAAGAAAACATTATTTTTAGAGGTGTGGGGAGCAAACAGCCAAAGCTTCACTGCTGTCTGGATAACTTTGTTCATTTTGTGTGTTTTATGTAACACTATTTGCAGAGGATTCGTACCCTAAATTAGATGTATCTTAGAATATCTTGGTGTAATAACTTAGAAGAAATGTATTTTAATAAATAATGTATAACGATTTAAAGGAGAAGTCAGTTCAACATTCAGAGTTCTTTGAGATTAAAAAAATTGATGGGGACTTGTGAAGGTGGAGACATTGTAACTAATTGGAGATGTTAGCTGACCATCAGATTAAACTTGTACCAGACAGTGAGACAATATGTTTGAATGGGATGCCTGGTGCTCTAGCAACTTGATTGCCTTCGTTTGGAAACTTTAATTAGAACTCCTGTTTACTTGAGTCAAATTGTGCATAAAATATCACACAAAAACATTTTAAAAGAGAATTTTAATTATACCATGAAAGAAATGTTGCCGTTCAATGTTTACTAAACACTTCCGAGAACACGTTAATTAATACATGCTTAAATATGTGAATACAGAAGGAAAAGAGGGGGAAATCACATTTATCTCTTGTCAAGATTTGCTACAGTTGTCACAGGAGTTCCTGGTTCCAATTTAACAATTGTCTGCCACAGCTCATGTGTAATTGCAAGCAATGGGGTGCCAGAGCCAGTGCAGGCCGGAGGAGAGTGCTTCTCCCGGAAGCCCCTGCTCCAAGCTATTGCTCAGCACTGCTGTCTGCTCCATACTTGTTCAGTCAAGTATTCTTCCTCCATCTTAGTCTGTTCTGTGGTTCATATTGGGATGCTCAGTTGTTGCTTCCTCAAACAGATCAGGAGTACAGCTTTTTTAAATTATTTAAAACTATAGAAAATATTTTTAATAAAAAGACCATATATAGAGAGAGAAAAGGGTCTGGGTGGTACTTATATTTTACTTTTAATTTTATTTCTTTATTTAAAAATTTTTCAATTTACATTTATTGGTGGGTGGGAGCAGGGTCGGTGGAGGTCAGAGGGCAAGTTTAGGGAGTTGATTCTTTCCTTCTATCGAGTGGGTCCTGAGGATTGAAGTCAGATGCTCAGACTTGGCAGCAAGCATCTTCCTGGCTGAGTCATCTGGCCAGCCTCTTTCTGTTTTAATGACCTACCTGTCTTGCTTTATACCATCTCTCTATTTCCCTGTCTGTGAATGTGAGGCATGACTACTATTTGTATTAGAAAAATGAGTACTTGCAAGCAGCTGAAGGACCATTAAAACACCAAGGGGTACCAACCTTCCTGAGATATGCCATTTCCTTAGAAACTAACTTTATGGAAAGTTAGAAGGAAAGTACCTAAAACTAATTTTAAACCTTTCAGAGAAAATCATGCATTATTTCTCCCTGCCATTATTAGATTTACCTAGACTCTGTCAGCTCTCCTGTTTCTAAATAGTAGGCCATTTGTCAAGACCTAAGACCATGATTATTCTTTTCCGGCAAACTGTTCTCATATCACTTGTGTCCAGAAGCATTTCTGAAATGATGTTCTTTATCGGGCTTGTTAAAATTTGTTTTCATGTTACTGAAACCAGTTGCCAAATTTCTCCAACCCATCAGTTTGTCCAGATCCCACTTGGATTTACAAAATGACACTGACTTGAAATTCTGTTCCAATTGAGACAGGAGCGGTAGTGTCTAGTTAGCCTGTACTGTATTAAATAAATACAGTCCTGTAGTCAAAATGTCTGTGACCCTGTAAAATTCATACTCCATCCTCATTGTGATGGTGCCTGAGGCGAGGGTCTGCAAGGTAGTTAAGCCATGAGGTGGAGCCCTCATGAATGAGCTTAGTGCCTGATAAAAGAAATCATAGACATCTCCCTTACCTACTTCTGTTGGGTGAGCAGAAAGCAGAGACAGATAGTAATAAACCAGCAAGCCAGCCCTTACTAATAGACAATTCTGCTGGGCTTCACTCTTGGACTTCTAGCCTCCAGATCCTCGAGATATAAATTCCAGCTGTTCATAAGCCACTGAGTTTGTTATTGTTAAGGCAGCTGTAGCAGTTGGGGTGCAGAGTATGTAAACTCTTAGCCCACTGCCACAAACATGGAATAGCCCAATAGCAATAGGGCTGCCTAAGAGATCACGACCTATCAAAAGCTATGTGAGAATAGCACATGAGGCCGGCTACCGTCTTGGAGCTTACTGTAAAGAACAGAAGGCCCCAGTTTCACGAAAGGAAGCCTGCTTAACTAAAAGCAGAAACATTCGTATAGGAATATTTTCTCTTAGAAAAACAAATCCTATGACTGCACAAAGAGCATGGTTCAAGACCTAAGCCCACCACCGGCTCACTTGCTCTTATTAATTCCAGCTGGCAGGGGAAACAGACTTTCCTAATGTATTTTCTTTTGGTATAAAATAAGAACCTTGAGTGCCAGCACATCTGCACACCTACCAATTATGAAATGAGTTTCCTGACTATGAAAACTCAGCCAAGATATAATTTAGCCCTGTAAGCTGCTGTCAAACTCAGCTTTGGTTCCACTCGGAGCATCCAGTATTATTATTTGATTAGTAATTGTTTAATGGACTTCAGTGAAGCTTTCAGTTTTTCCACAACACAGTAAAAAGTTTTTTTTTTTTTTGTAAAATGAGCACCTTTTTAATGTCTCAGAGCATGCATGCATGCATGCATGCGCGCGCGCACACACACACACCATAGATGCCTTTAAAAGTGTCTTTGAGAGTCAAGTGCTTCTGACACATTAAACTTAGTTGCCACAGCTCTGTCACTAATGTACAGTTTTTGCTAGGTGACAATAAATAAAAATCAAGTATCCGTGGTTATAAATTCTCATTTCACATTTTCTTTAGCCACAGCAAAAAATTCCAATTAATTGAATCACAGTCAACCGCAAATAATGCCAGGAGTGCAGTACTTGGTACTTTGGGTCATGAGCAACCGTTCATTAAGATGGAGAGGATTAGCAGACCTGTAATGCAGGCTTTGTCCCAGAATTATTGGTTTTTAAAATGTGTGTGTGTGTGTGTGTGTGTGTGTGTGTGTGTGTGTGTGTGTGTGTGTGTGTGTGTGTGTGTGTGATGGATATGACTAAAGTATCTAGAAAATGTTGCTTCAGCTGTTTTAGACTGAGAAAATTATGTACAATCTATATTTTGCTTGACTTGGAATTTTTTGTTAAAGTTCTGAAGTGTCATTTTCAAAAATGAAAAGAGTTCAAGATTTTTACTTTTATTTATAAAAATTTGGCACAGAGTTTATATATAAGTAAATAGGGACAATTTATAGATTGTCTATATCAATATACCAAAAGCTAACACTATAGATGGACTATGGTTTATACAATTGCCCCAGTGACTTTGTGGAATTGCTATTTAAATTTCTCTGTCATTTTTCTCTGTTTTATGTTCAATGGAAACTTCATACAAGCAGGGATTTTAGTATTATGAGAGATTCACAATAAGAACTCACAAGACAAGACATCCCATCCACTTCTTCACATTTAACTTCTGAACTTGTTAGAAGGCATAGAAACCCCCCATGAGACCCTGCAGAGATATTTTAGTGCCTTGTCTTAATCCCAGCTCCTGCCTGGTCCAGACATAATGGTTGCAAGGAGGAGGTGATGTTTGCCATGGAAATGCTTTGGCTCTTCATGATTCATCTGGTCTGGTGCCTATGGTGCTTCCCGGGACAGGATGTACCTAGAAATAATTCAGTCTCGTAAAAACATTTCCTTTGGGTTCCCCAGTGGTAGCTGTTTCTCTTAGTTTTAGTCACTGTCCATTACCCTATGTTGTATGCTGACTCTGCATGACAGGAAAGACCTGGATGAAGTATGAACATGATGCCTTACTCCATCTGAAGCTGGTGGTTTATGGTGTGAAGAATGATCTCTCAATACATGCTGGCTACTTCTCTTTGTGAATGTTCTTGAATCTCAGTTGAGAAAAGCTGAAAGGCTTGGGATTTCTGCAAGGGGCTGGTACAACTGTTCTAGCAATGGATAGGTCTTTGGCTGGTCGTGTCTGCTGTCTCCAAGATGTCCTAGGATATCCAGGCCCCTTTTCCAGGTCCTATTGGACCATCAATTCTACCTTGGAGCTCCTCTGCTCATCCACTTCATTAGGTTGATTGTGTTCTACCAACAATGTTTGCATGGGATGAACACTTTGAGGCTGAGTGAAGAAGCCTTTGAAGAAGGCAGAACTGCCAAGCCAGTGTCTGTATTTCTCTTATCATCCCTGCTACATCTTGATAAGGAACCAGACTATGTTAGTTCTACTTGTAGCATTCGTACAATAGGCAGCCAACTCAACTATCACGATCACTCCCTTTGGCATTGCCTGAGTAGACTGCAGTGTCACTGTTCATGGTACCTTCCTCACACACCCATCTTAGGGATCCCAGAAAGCAAGGAGTGGGCAGAATGGAAGAACTGGGATAGGTGGCTGATGCTGCTAAAAATCTGGAGAGAAATGAAATAAAGGAGAGGAACTGTTTGGAGCAGTACATTGGCTTCCTTGTCAAAGTGCAGAAGCTTTTTTCAATTTGAGCCTCTTCCCAGCAACTCATGACTTTACCTCTGTTCTGGTGTATACAGACTTTAACCAAATGATGAACATCCACATTGTCTGCCTTTGGAGTAATCATTATTAAACCCAAGGCTGAGACAATTACTGTCCCTGTGTTGCTGTTCTTCAATGAAAACAGGTACATTGCATCTAAGGTATTGTGTTCTTTGATTTTGAAATCAAATCTGAGTTCTAGACCTTGAACTATTGACTTCTATAGCCATCCATTCTCTGAGGTTCTATTTAAAGAAGCAGGACATTGTTTAGGCTTGAGTTCAACATAGTGCTATGTCACTGGAATTTTCTTGAGAGACAGTGATCACTCTTTAGATCCAGAGCAAGAAGTATCACTTGGATTCCATAGAGGAACCAAATGATTACTCATTGGCCAAATGAGCGGTTCTGAGAAGCACAGAACCCTCAGGTCTTAGCAGCATTCACACATGTCTCAATACCTTCCCAGTTTATCCCTATGTTCATCATTTAAGACCCCGAAGGAGTCAGAGGAACCCAGAGGAAGGTGAACAGTAAGCCAAAGTACACACTCTTACTGGATGTTTTGCATCTTTCAAAATACTCTGAGTGTAGCTTTACTTCCCATTCTTCTCAACTCTGACACATAGTCTTCACCCCTCATCTGGGAAACTTCTCTTTGTAATAAATGGGGACAAATACAGGAAATCACAACCAATCAAAATGCAGAGCTGTGAGCCCAGTCACAATGGTTACATCTGCAATACAACTCTAGCACCAAAGGCTCAGGGAATATAGCAGAAAAGGGGGATGGGGGTGGAAAGACTGTAAAAAGCCAAAGGATCAGGAAGTTTGCTATGAGATGGTACATCCTAGGAATGTCAGATGCTACCTATGCAGTCTCATCAACATGACTACATAACACAAGATGGACATGGACAACAGCAATAGACATGCTACTGTGGATGGGAAAAGGCCACAAGGCCTCAACTCTACACAACAAACTAAGTTCATTGACTTTTGTTTCTTCACTGGTAGGCATAGACCCATTATTGAAGAGGTAGAGAGTTTCTCTCTACGCATGCGTGTCACACATGATCATCAGCATGGAACTTTTCCTGCTTTATCATCAGATCACTCGAATCATAATAGTTGAGTGACATGAGATGAAAATATATGCTGGTGAGTTGTTCTACAACTCTAATCACAGATGATAGCAATAGACTGGGTCTCGAACAGAGGGTGAAAATCTAATGCAGATGCAAAGTGTGGCTAAGCTATGTGAGCAGATAAAACCAAGTGGAAGAAAATGGGATATTTTCCCTTATGTTTTATGTGGTTGGGTTCATCTGGTCTTTAGCAAAATTGCTTAGATAAATTGCTAAGTAAAATTGTTTTGGGAGCTGTGAGCTAGCTCAGTGGTCATTGCCTTCTACTCATCAGATACTAGGGTTAATTCCCAGCACCGCTTTCTCTAAGGTCAGGAAACACTGTGCAAAAGAGTATGGAAGGAATGCAAGAGATCAAAGAGAGGAATAAAGGCTGCAAAATACTATCATTGGGCATGACACAGCTATTGCAAACATGACCTCAGCAGCTTTGGCATGAAACTAAGATCAATAGTCAATCATGGGCCAGGGAGGAGCTTATGGAACCCTAATTTTCCTTGATGAACTACTGGCAACTGATTGATTCCAAGGAGGAATAGCTGTTATAGCTGTTGCCTGCATAGACACAGGTGAGCTCTCTAGTGGATTGCTTTAAACCTTTGGTTACATAGAGGGTCCTGGTTGTAACTAGTGTGTCACAAAACAAAATAAAAACTCCAAAATTTTGTAACTGAAACTGTGTGTGTGGGGGGAGGGGTGTTAATGAGAGGGACAGGAAAGACAGAGAAGGTGAAGGTCCGAAAGCAGACAATGCACTAAACACATGTATGGAATTATCAGAGAACCAAGTGTGTGTATGGGGGGGGGGGTGAAGAGCATTATTTATCATGTAAAATTTAAAACATGGTGTTTGGATGTACCTGAAAAATATATACATTGTAGGCTGGTTAAGTCTAGACAATCAACATACACATCACCTCACATAATTACCCATTTTGACATTGAAAATAATTTTTATTTTTTGGTGCACATCAGCTTTATATGCTTTTTTAAAGTGAACCCTGATTCAGTGAATCCATATTAGGAGATGGAAAGGTGGCCAAGATCATTTTGAAATGGTGAAGCCTACAGAACATAAAAATTGTGAACTATGACACACCAAATTTAGAAATGTTCTACCAATCACTTGCCATGGGGCCATCAGAAATTATTTTCTGGACAGGATCTATGATTTTTTCATGATATCAGGATGACTGGGCAGCATTGTGTGTACAGTTTATGACTGTGGGAGACTTCTGGAATGGAGATATTTCTTCATGTTGCTTTATGGCAGTTGAGTTCAAACAAGAATAATTCCGAGAAAAAGATCAGTACACCTTGGTAGCCTCCGATTTATCATCCACCTATACAAGATTTAATGGCAGTGTTAACATGGAGAGTCAAGAATAATTATAGTCTAAAACAAGCCCTTAAAGGAGAGAGATGAAAAAGCTGTGTGGAGGGGATGCTGTCCTGAAGCAGCAGCTGCGTGAGCTAGGAGACTTTCATCGTGTTAAGTTAAGTACTCTGCTACTGTGAGTTTCTTTTTTAAATTAAGGTGCCTAGTAAGGTTGAAAATAAAATATGTATGATTAGCAGGAAATACGTTGGCTCAGAATAGATGGAAATGAGTGGGAAAGGGACAGAGAGGTGTTCTTCCCCGCCCCTTTAAGTCATTAATGGCTTTAGTTCACAGAAGTTATATCAAATACTTACTTTGAAAGACTGCTTTGAGGTCTGCTTTTAATTTGAACAGTTAAATATCATATTCATGCCAATGAATCCTTTTTCTTGTTTTAATATCATTAGGAAGAAAGCTTTCTTGGCCAGAGTGAATACTTTAATTGCTTAAAGGAAAAAATATAACACATATATTTAATAAAAGCCTTTAAAACAATTTTCTTATATTGGTGAGGCACCTTAGTTTATATGATAGGCTTTTGGTGTTTAAAACCAAATGACATTGAGCCATATGGGGAAAAAGCCTCTAGAAAAATATTTTTGCAAATAAATAGCCTCTCACAGCTCTGTGTTGTTTAGCCTTTTCTGGTAGAACCTGCAGAAGAGTTTTACAGAAACCCTTTATGTTGATAATGCAATTAGAATAAACCACACACTGTATAATCCCCACAAACTGCTTGGAGCAAGATAGGGGTCATCACAAAACTTTACTCATAAATTTGACAACTTTAGTGCTCTAAATGTGCCGTCTTTAAATGCTCTTACTAACAAAAATATTTGTTTTTAGTTTAAAGTGAAATGAAAAGCTTTTGTAAGTGTGTCTGTGATTTTAAAATACAGTGAAAAGCCACTATTTATAGCTCAGCAGATTGCGGTCTGGATGACCAGTGTTTCTCTGCCTAGAATGAAAAAGAAATGACCTGGCATTTCATCTGTTTGATAAGATACTGTAGTTGCTCTTGTGAACCCAAGACACCAGATGCAGCATCCCTGGCTCTCTTTTAACCCAAAGTGGCCCTCCCTCGTGAGTGTGAAGAGATAAAATCAATGTGCCACCAGACAGAATCAGGCAGGTATTCTGGTTAAGGGATGGACAATGGAATGAGGCAGACATGGGTTGACTTTTTATTGTGTGGCTTTGGACCCATTATTAACTCTTTGAAGTTCTAGAATTTTCATGACTGGTGATGATCATATTAATGTGGAGTCAAGTGACAGAGTTGATAAACATGTTGACAGGTGGCTGTGTGGTAGATGTTGAGGTAGATGGAAGTATTGGAAGATTGTAGCTTTAGCAGGCCATTTTTTTTTTAAAGTGAAACTTTGGTGAATTTATAACTTTTGATCCTTGCTAGCTTTTGAATTTTATATTAGCCAGATCAAGCTGCAAGGCTATATTGAGTGAAGACACCCAGGAGATAAAACAGCAGAATACAAAATATAAAATTTTCTAAGTCTTTGAGTTTATTGTAAGCACCTATACATATTTTGCAATATCCTCAGTACAACAATTATTTTATTACTAAAAGTATTTTTGCCTGCAATTTCTCTTATTGTCTGATGTTCAGTGTTATCTTCACATTGTGGTTTTGCCTGGCATCTTGCTCAAGGCTGAGATGTACAAACAGCTAAGACCTCCATATAATGTTGTAGCTCTGTAGGCAGAGTTCTGATTTAGGAATTGGTTCAAATCCTCAGCATCTCCTAAACTGGAATGGCGCCATACAATCCTGCGATACCAACAGAAAGATCAGGAGTCCAGAGGCTATAGGTTAGAGCTGATAGCTCTGTGGGTAGAGTACGGTTTTAGCCCACTAAAGAACCTGTGCATCTTCTAAACTAGGTGTGGTAGCACACAAAGCCTAGAGTCACAGCAGAAGGATCAGGAGTGCAGTATCTTCCTCCTGTCTGATGTTAGCTATTGGCTTATCTGTACTACATGAGACAGCCTCATATCCACCACAGTAGCAGAAAACTTTGATCTCTGTCCACTCATCTAGCATTTCAAAAGCCTTTGAAGTTCAGTGGAGAAACATTGCATAATGATGGAGCTTCCTCCCTTCTCTCCTCTGACTGTCCCACCTCATCCCAAAATGAAATGTAGTTAGGGTAGGTTCTCATTTATGGATGAGCTTCATCACTTGTCTTCCCACATTAACTTGTCTGGCTGAGGAGTGGACTTCGATCAGATAGAGATAGGGGATGGAGAGAGCTGGTTCGTATTCTTTCCTGGGAAAACCCCAACATTAAACAGTGAAGCATATGTACTCTGGTTTGTAACATCCTTCATAAGCCACTGAGAAAGCATGATAGTCTTAGAGTCAGGGGAGTTTCACTCTGATATGATGTATGCTTTGTAGAGATTAGATATCCTAAGGGTCCTGAGAAATGGATGATGGATAAGACTAAGTAAGAAGGAAGATAAAAGCATGATTTGGGGAGGTGGGTTATGTAGGCAAAAGGGCGTTTTGATGAGGCAGCATTCCCTATAAATAAAAATCCCAGAGCATGGCAAGATGGGGCATCAGGTAAAGAATGCTTGCTAGCAAGCCTGATGACCTGAGTTTGATCTTGATGACAAAGTCAGAAGAGAGGAGTAACTTCCAACGCTTTTCTCTGTTCTACACCATATGTAAAGTGGTGTATTTGCTCTAACATACTTGCATGCAAGAGTTCACACACACACACACACACACACACACACACACACACAGTCTATAATAAAATAAAATGGTGGTTCATACCACTTCCCCACTTTTTGCCATCTTGATGGATTAAATAGATACCCAAACTTAAAATTTAAAGCCTGATACATCCCTCTGCCAGCAAGCAGCTCTATGAACAGCCATGTGCTTGGACATGAGGTTTAAAGACATTGCAGTGAGATGCTGGTGCCATGTTACCTTTCACACTTAAAAACGTGTGCTTAAAATGGATAGGAGAGAGGGAGAGAGAGAGAGAGGGAGAGAGGGAAGGAAGGAGAAAGACCTATAACCCAGTCAAGACTGGTGAGATATTTCTAGTAAGAAAAAGATTGATAGAAAGTTATTTCCCATAGTTAAATTTACTGAAAGTAATATTTATTTATTCCTGAACCCTAAGTGTTAGCCATTCTTGATTCATAGTTGGGTTTTTTATCTCAGTTCAATAATCAGGCTGGGTCAGGTATATGCAGGCATCAAAGCTAAACACTCTCCTCTAGAAAGGAGATTGAGGACTTGGCAACACTGAAGGAATTTTCTTACTAATCTCATTTCCAAATCCTTACTGTGCCTTCTTTTTATGCTCTTGTCCTGGTGGGGTTGGGATGTCTTCATCCATTCATGAATTCTGACAGGAAGAAAGCAGCAGATGGACCATCGGCTGCCATATCTGGTGAGCCGGTTTCAGTGGATCTGCAGTTAGTCATACACAAACTTGACTTCATCAAGATGGGAGAAATAATAAAATCAAAACCAGGAGTTGTACACAAGCCACAACAGTACATTTAGCATGTCCGTGTCAGTGATCCAGCACTTAAGAGTTTGAGATGACCGTAAAACAAGTCTGCACAAACTAGGTCTGAAATTGTCATCAAGGGAAATGAGCTCTAAATGTATGTGAAACTCACATTGTGAGCTTTTCCTTTAAAAGTAGCATTTATAGGCTTGGTGGCTATCATTGAGACTGGGAGCCAGCGTTTCCTGTGATAATCCTTGACTGTGGAACAGAGGGTGGGAAGAAATACAGGTTTGCTTTAAAGACATGGGCAGCATGACTCTCTGTTTGAGCATGAGCTGTGTTTTCTTCTGGGATCCAGCAGGTCTAGATGTGTCTGGCAGACTCTTGGGGATGGCCTGCCCAGATTGTCTGAGCCTGTGACACTATGATGCCTCTCAGGAGAGAATCATCCTCAGGGGGGAAGCGGGCAAGCTTGAAGGAGGAGTGAAGCCTCAGCCATCATAAGGGAAGGACAGTTGAGCACAGCATGATGCTGCTATTTGAATCTGCCCTCCTGAGACTCAGGTGCCAGCCCATGAGAGAGGAGGCTGCAAGTATAAACTGCAAGAGCTTTTTTTTTTTTTTTTTCCCACTAAATTATTTGGAGACAGTGAAGTTTCAGATGACCTGAATACCCTAAAGTCCAATTGCTCAGTGTACTGCTGGCAAAAGCAGGCCCTGCTTCCCTGTCTGTTGAGGTGCATATGACCTGGATTGGAGATGGTCTCACTAACTCAGTGGGTGTAGTCAGTTTTCAAGAATGGTACCCATAAATCACCAACCCTCAATGCCTCTCAGTCTGTATTTAGTAGCAGGTACCACAGCTCCATGAGGCTGAAAATGGCCAAGCCTAGGAGCAGAAGTCACTTACACAAAAGAATTGCAAGCTTGAAGAATGTATAGCAAAGGACTCAAAGACATATGCCAGACAGAGAGAAACAAAATTTTAGATTGAACACAGGTGTTTCCCACATAACCTTTATTTCCTTGGCTCAGGTGGTTGATTTAAAAGCACCCTTAGCAGTGGCCCATGTTGAATTGAGAGCCTAGATATTCATAGTAGAAGAAATCTAAAGATTTTGCAGTGTGGAAAGTTTGAAGTGTGCTTATCTTATTACTGTTCACTTACTCTCACTATTTTATATACATCCTCTAAATGCCCTAGGGAATATATCTACATCTGTGTCTATATTGTGTCTATATCTCATACCAGCTCCTTTGAAACATGTTAAAGATTTGTTCTCAGCAGGCTGATGATGGTTATGGAAGTCACACTATTGAAATGAGCTTCTTAGTTGCCATAGAGACGGCATGCAACAGGATGAAAAAGGCAGGGTAAAACATGACCTCAAGAAGCACAAGGCATTATAACAGGTACCCAGGGCACAGCCATTATAACAGAGGGGATACCACAAGAATTCTTGCTGGTGAGTTTTATAGCATGGGAATTCTACAACTTAAACAGTCTGACAAGTTTCTTCTTGACTTGAAGCAATGAAAAAAATTCCAAATTTGGCGAGCAGAATAATCTCATGTAGAGACTAAGTGCTAACTAGTTTTATAACTCAAAATAGTTCCTAGGAAGTGAGCTTGGGTACCCACCAACCCATAAATTGATAAATAAAATACACGCACAGAATAATATTCATCAGAATGAAAGAATGAAATTCAGTCATATGAAAGAAAATCGGTAAGATGGAGGCTATCACACTAGGTGAAATAAGCCAGACACAGAAAATAAGAATTAGACTACTTTCCTCATACATGGAAACTAAATCAGAATGGAGAAATGGAAAAGGGACTAGCAGTGCCTGGGTAAGAGATGAGAGAGAGGAGAGAGGGGGCAAAAGAACAGACATGATCAGTGCATGGAATATCATTAAATCTCATTAATTTCCACAATTAATATGTTTGATAATTGCAGCAAAATAATTACAATGAAGAGATATCTCCCAGATCTCTTTAGAATGAAGAAGAGGTTTGGTGTCTAGGGTCATTTTATAGACCCTAGCCTTCTCCAAAGGACTTGAGAATGTTTATCATAGGTGCACCCAAAGAAAAGAAAAGACCCTGAGGGCTCCACATTTGGACGAAGGTGTATATCTGTAGCCCACTATGATGCACTGTTTGCCAGGGTGGGACTTTCCATAGGCTTCTGTCTCAGTGCTCACATCCCAGTGATCATGAGCTCATGGGAAGTTTGGGTTCATGGGCTTATGTACTCCAAGTCTACATTGAAAAGTGACTTGGGATGGGACCATGTTCAGTTGGTCTAGGCAGAGGACAGCCTTGAGGCCCAAACTCCATCACTGTAACACATAATCATAATAAAGATTCTGAGAGTCAAGAGAAATACGGAAATTTGGACAAAACCCACCGCCTTGTGAGCCTAAAGTATCACTTTCAGTCTAGGACTCAGTGGGAAATAGTAAATTAAGTTACTCTGTATTCTAATTAGGACATGGGAGTCTCCTGCTTAAGCAGAGAATGAACTGTGGCACCATATTCAAATATGGTGTGGACAGTCTCTTAATCTCAAAGATGTTACCATTTGGGGGCGGGGAGACCATGCAGGAACCTGGATATGGTTAGGTCTATCAACTCCCTTTCTTTCTGGAATAGATACCAATCCTGGATACAGGCACAGATCCACTCATACCATGATTCTGACAGTACCATGCGTATGAGTTTATGTGGCAAGAGTCACTGTTAAATGTCCATGTGATTATATTATATCTACCATCTTTCTATTAAACATAGGGCCCTGAACAAAAATGCAATGGCCTGTTGAGAATAGAGATCCAACAGCAGTTGAGAGACATCATTGGGAAGTTGTATTACTGCCTTTGCATGATGCTTTGATCTAGAGAATGACATGAGGTGCACTTTTTCCATAAACAGCATTCATGAGTAGAATGGCACGTTTTACTATTATGTTCAGGTCATATATATATATATGTATATATATTTTATTCCTACTATAAATATATAGTAATTTATTCCTTAGTCCCACAGACTTGGGCTTTTCTGGTAAATATTCCTATACATAAGGAAAATTGCTTCTTCAGGGAGACAAAACACCATACACATTTAATTAAGTGTTGAAATTGTGACTATTGTGAGTCACAAGTGAATTATATCATGGGTTGTGGGATGACTGGTCATTCATTCATGGTCACCAAGGGGAAATCAGGTGGGTGCCTAGGAAAGGGGTGAGGTGGATCTGAGGGAACCTCTGAGATGGCATTTCATGCTGCCAAATGAGGTGGCAGAATGGAATCATTCTGTGGCAATAATCGCAACATCTATGAACTGCATTCACTTTACCCTCTAGGCACTTGAGCAGACTAATTCTCAGTCTGCTTTGCAGCTAGGTGTGAGCACATGGAAAAAGTCTGATGATGAACAGCAAGGGACACATGTATGATACCTCCTGTGGTGATTTGAGTAAGAATGGCCACCATAGCAAGGCACCTATGTATAAATGCCTAGTCCGCAGGGAGCAGAACTCTGATAGGGTCAGGAGGTGTGGCCTCATTGGAGGAAGTGCATCACTGGGGGGTGGGCTTTGAGATTTTAAAAGCTGAAGCCAGGCCCAATGCCACCCTCCTTCTCTCTGCTCATAGATCAGGATGTAACCCCCAGCGACTGCTCCAGTGCCCTGAGTCTTCCCATGTCCTCACCATGATGATCATGAACTATAAGCACGCCCCTGATTGATCATGTTTTCTCTTCACACAACAGAACAGTGACTGAGACACCTCCTCACAACCCTCCCATGCTATCTTCTGAAGTCTTTTCCTCAGTGGCTAGAGGTTAATAAGTTCATGGGTGTGGAGAAAGGGAAAGGACCGAAGGAATAGTTTCTGAAGTTCATTTGCATCTGGCCAAAGGCAGATTTTTGGCTTTTCTGAAAGATAAACTTCTTCAGGATCAAACCACTCTAATTTAGATTTCTTTAACACCCAGTATTCCCTAATTGAAAACCATGTGAAAGTATAATTTCTCCTCCAGTTATTGGAACATTTCAGAAGAGCACCTGGCCATAGTCATTATTATATCTTCAATGGAGGGTGCATTATCACCCTAAGAAACTGAGTGAGTGGTGGGCTTCTGGCTGCCTGACACCTCACCCTCTGTTTACATGTGAACTTACGCTTGGATTCAAAGCTTTGGCCAGTGGTGGTTTAGAATTCACCATACTGAGAACAACAGGCACTCACATTACCATCTCCTTCTTTTCTACATCTGGTAAAGTGTTAGGACCAGAGATTATGGCAAAGAGAAGACACCTGTCCCCATCCATGCCTCTTGTTAGAGGCCAAGAATGGGAAATAGCTTTAGACCACATATGAATTAGAATTTTCCAACTGCACAAAGCTAGGCTGGACTATACAAGTAATGGAGTCATCAGAAAGTTAAAGAATTTTCTCCAGATGTAATTTACAAGGTGTGAACAATAAGCATACTTCTCTCCTCTGCTCCATCACACACAGCTAAGGGCTGTTACCATGCACCTTTATCTATTTTCTGTTCTGTGTTGCCTTATTAGCATGAAGAATAATTGGAATGAATCACGGCAATATGTTCCTGAAACATAAATTCTTATCAACAGACAAGCATTTCTGCATTTCCTGCAGTTGGTGGGCTAAGAAGATGAGCATCTCATAAGAAAGAGGGCATTTTGGGTAGATGACCCACAGCTCTTTGCATGTAAAGTGACAGTGTCATTATTTCACCACAGTGTTTTCTTCTCTAGGAATAATCTCAATGACTGTTGCTACAATACTATCTCTAAGTGAAATTTAAAGTGCTCAGAGTATGATGGTGGGAATCCTCCCTCCCTCCCTTCTCTACTTGAGCTCATGAATCTGGTGAGATACCATTGCTTTCTCCTCTTTCTCTTAAACTGAAGAAGTCAATATGCAAGCCTAGCTAGCACATTACTACATCCCACAGGAGTCTCAACTCCATGGGGGTGATAACAGATGTTGTGGAAGGTGGAAGCTGGGAACCACTATGGTCAAATAACAGATAAATCTGTATTAAATGAAGAATCATTTTTTTAACCTCCAGTCTCCAAGCTTTTAATATGCTAAAGCTTGTGGCAAATCTCACAACCATGATACAGAGAACAGACTTTCCCACACTTCTAAGTTCAGGGACTTTTTTTTTTCCTTCGATTGTCCTGGAGGATTGAGTGTTCATCAGCCCACACTTTGAAACCTGCTGGTCCAATTTATTCCTCCATTCTCAGAAAATTTCACAGATAATGAGTCAGTATGAATAAAAGGATGGAGACAGTGAGATCCTGTTCATTCATTTGAAAGACCATTTGAAGAATTGTCTCTGTTAAAATGATATGCCTTTCCCCCCTTGGACTAGAGGTACAAGTCAGAGAGCATCCCTTGATAAAGTGAAGGCCGGAGAAAGTGGAAGCATATTTCATTCAGAACCAAAGAGTTGTGGACTCCTTTGTAGTGCTTCTAATATATAACCTCAGTGCAATGGGATTTTAGATGGACACAATGCAGTTGTCTTGTCAGATTCCTCACTTGCACCTCCAGACACCTGCCCATGAGGTTAAGGGAGGTGACTGTGAGTCATACATTCTCTAATAGTCATGCCAAGCCCGAAATTCACTTTGATTTTAAAGTTGGCTTTATCAACCATTCATTTATAAATACATGCTCCTATGTATTCCCAGGAGTGATCTTTTATATAATTTCATATTTTTAAATCAATGCCTTTTAACAAGCTAAAATTTATTTTTAGATGTTTCTGAACATAAATGAAGACGCAACCAACTAAAATAACATGGACTAAGTATACGGATTTTTAATAAAGTATCCAAGCAATAACTAAACCACTTCCCATTATTTGTAAAATGAATCTGAACTTGGAGGTAAGAAATCTACTTTCCATCTTTTCTGTGTTCTAATAATTTCTGTGGCCTTTGGCCAGTCCCTCAGCTACTCTACTCCTCAGTTTCTTCAACTGTAAAATAAGAGGGCTGGATGATCTCCTCCAGGGACCTTTCAAGCTATAAAAGTCTATGCTTCTCATTCTGTTTCTTTTCAAATTTCCACATTTAACAGATTTCAATATATATATATCTATCTATCATTGGATGCCCTGCAGAAGAATGGTTATGATTCCCCGAACAGCATATCTGTGTATACAGAAATAGATGACCTAATGGGCTCCATTATTTTTATAAAGGACGAGTGAACATCATTCTTGCTACTGATCAAAATTACATTCGGGCATTTGGCTACTTAAGTGTGTCATCGCTTACACCTATATAGAGAAGTAAATACAGGATCCAAACATCAGACTAGTTTTAACTTACTGAATATAATACAGTTCAATTAAGCACAAGGTCAGGAAAAGCTTGAATGCATATAACATAAAGAAGAGGCCAAATTATCAGAGCTGTGCTGTAGTCCAGTGACAATCAGCTTTATATGGTCATTGACAACATGAGCAGTTGCTAAGATGGATCAAGATTGTCATGAAATACACATCAGATCTGGAAGTCCACAAAAGACTAAAATATCTCACTAGTAATTTCTTGTAGTGAGAATGCTGGTTCCATGTGGAAGAGTTTTGTATATGTTAAGGAAAAGTATTATTAAAACTAATACTGGTTGCTTATCTTGCTTTCTGACGAGGTTGCTAGAAAATGTAAACTTACATCCATGATAGTGTATTTCTTGCTGACAGTACTGTTATAATAAAACTACTGTTTATAAAACTAGTGAAAGTATATGAATTAAGTATTAACACGATGTCCTAATTCATTCTTGGGAAATCCAATCAATGTAAGTAATGTCTAACTTTCAAATAAGTTCCAAAATTTAACATTATTTTTCTCTCAATTACAGTCGTGTGTGTGTGTGTGTGTGTGTGTGTGTGTGTGTGTGTGTGTGTGTGTGTGTGTGCTGTGTGTACTTTCCAGGAAAGAAGACCACAAAATAGAAATCATCCAACCCCAGACAAGAATGTGTGATATCTAAGCACCAGAGGTCTCAGCTCCTCATTTTTTTTAAAACATAGAATCAATATAAACATTCTATATTTAACAATTATAAAAAGATAAGTTTCCCACTTAAGCTTTAGAGCTCATTTAGCGTTCCCCTGTCCCTTCCTCCCTCTGTCTGTCCCTCCCTTGCTCCATCCCTCCCATCCTTCCATCCTTTCTTTCTCTTTTAAAACAAAATTTTCTGCATCCCTCTGGTGGGCCTGCTATATCTTTGTGGTCCAGCTAATCTTGAACTTATGCCAGTTCTCTTGTATCAGCCTCCTGAATGATGAGATTACAGGCTTGTGCTATCATGTCTGGATTGTTTATTGTAAATAATGAAAATATCAGAAAACAACACTGTTGAAATAATAGCAAAGTAAATGAAGAGGAGCGGTTCTGGTGATTTGTTCCAACTGCTCAGTCAGTTCAGCAAATCAGGGTAGTAAGGGCATGGAGACTTCAGGGGCTCGTGCAAACACTTACAAGCCTTTACTTCACATCTATCTTCACTTTTAAATGTAAAGTTCTCAGTCTTTAAGATTCTAGGTCGCTCCTAATTTCTTACTACTGTGTTTGCAGTAACTGCCTTGAATTTTACAACAGTATAAGCAAGGGAAAGAAGAAACTTAAATTATAATAGTACATTCTGAATGCTTTTAAGGGGACAAACGTACTCGAAAGCTTAACTTGGGGTCGGGGTGAGAGGATTTGTAAAGTGAGGAGGAGCAAAGACCTTTCCTATCTTTGAAGCAGGACTTTGCAGTGGGTTCCTGAAGCAACACTGGGCCCCGTTTTCTTCCTTACTTCACATTCGGATGTTTTTCAACAGCTATTATTTGATGGTTATATCCAATACCATAAAAACCCTCTATGTGTAAAGTTAATTTACCTGTAAGTAACTAAACATGAAACTATAAGAACTTAAGCCTTAATTTCATAGCGTTCACCCTTTGTTATCCAAATTTTCAATGAACCTAAAAATGGAAAAGTAATTTATATTCACAGAGCATGATCTATGCACTAGCAGTCAATTACAGAAGTCAGGAGACCTTTGGGTGCTTAGTTATCACACAGTCCTTTCTAGAGACATTTGGATGCTTAGCTATTCCATAGTTCTTAGCTATCCCACACGATTTCGAGTGAATGATGCAGAAGCCAAGATTTCATGGTTCCAAGAAGTTGAACAAACAACTCACACAGCTGTAGCAAGAGTGTATAAGGGTCAGAAATGGATTTGTGTCTTTATCTGAGAAGTCTATATTGCCCTGCTGTGTCTCCCATTTGGTCTTCCAGTAGAGAGGAAGAACATGGTGTGGCAACAGAGAATTGAGGACGGGAAGCCAATTTCACACACAAAGAAATTGTGCAGGGGATAAGGGCAAATCTCTTCTCTCTGTGTCACAAATGAAAAGTCAATTTTTAATCATATGAGTAAGATTATCTAGGAGCTACCCTATCAAAAATGCTAACTTTAGGGTTGGCGATTAAATATGGAGAAGCACTCAGATTTATTACTGTTTGTGAAAAATTGCCCCTCTCTTCTTAAGACATAAGAACTATAGTCTCCTTGCTTCAAATCTACCTCAACCATGTAAGGCATGGTTGCTATGGACAATAAATATATAGCTATGGAGAATGAGGTTCACAGTGCATACTGTGTAATCTTGTGTGCTGATGGCTGGTGGGAAATCATGAGGCTCTGACCATCCTCTGACATCTCCATCTACTAGGGGGCACAGATTTGTTCAGGATGTTCAGCATCCATAAGAACCACAAAGAGCTCCTTCAGGCTTTGTGATAACATGGATCCTATCCTCAGTGACTGATTAATTCTTCTCTAAACAACTTATCTCCAGTGCTTAACCATTTATTAGACAGCATCCCATATGCTTACCTGTCTTGTTCAGCTGCTTTAAATCCTCCCTGGAAAAATGCAAGCTTTAAATAAACAAACTGGGTCCATTCATTCTTAAATATCCCCTCTTCCTGAAAAGCTTTATTTTCCCCCTGCACATTTAAAAAAAAATGTGATGGATAAATGGCAATGTATTCTTAAGTATACAAATCTATGTGGATTTCTTTCTGAAATGAGATAAATTTTGCTCTTTGCTATCTTATCAGCATGATTCCACAGTATTCCCCAAACATGAAGAATCACATCGAATAAGAAGTAACTGTGATGAACAGCACTTGGAGGAGAAGCGTGCATGGGGATCCTCTTCACTCTTTAGATGTCGGGCACAAATATTGACATTAGGTTTCCGTACATGGGAGAATATTTTTAAAATCTGCTGATCAAAGCAGTTCATAGACCGCACGCACACTCAATCCGGCTGGAGGACAAAAGACAGAAAGATAGAATATGGAGGTGGGATGTGGATGTGGATCCCTTTAAGACGATGATTCTCAACCTCCCTAATGCTGCGACCCTTTAATACAGTTTCTCATGTTGTGGTGACCCAACCATAAAATTATTTTGTTGCTATGTCATAACTGTAATTTTGTTACTGTTATATACCATAATGTAAATATCTGGTATGCAGGATATTCTATAAGGGACCCCTATTGGGGTCAGGACCCACAGGTTGAACATCTCTGCTCTAAGTGGAGCCTTGTTTTTTATCCTCTCTAGTGTTCCAGTAGATTGATTCAGTTGTACCAGCCAGAGAGAAGCTTGAGAGGGTCTAATGGTGTATATGGCAGGATAGAACCACATGTAGAAATGAACACAGCCAGGGCTTGCAACGTGGCTTCACTATGGAAGGACTGTGTACCTCTGAGAACCTGTAGATAGGAGATAGGGTAGAAATTTGCCTCCTGTTTCCTTGTCATTACCTACATTCGTATTGTGTTCCTGTCACTTCTTAATTAGGGGAGTGTTTTATGATACTTCAGTGGGTCATTATAAGCTACAACTGAAATAAAGTTGAGTGATTGGTTTCGGTGAAAGACACCTTGATTGAGGCAGTTATTAGTAAATGAGAAGGTGCAATGAGGATAATTGGAGGGAGCATCCTCATTATTTAGTGATGTCTTCAGACTTTCCCATTAATTTTCCCATGGTTAAACAAAATTACCTACATTTAGCTACGGAATAGAGAAGGATATAAAAAGATCACTTGGCAAAGTATAAAATTACTATTTACACTTAATCCATTAATAAAAACTTATACTTCATAATAAATTGTTACATATTTGCAGACATCTGGTTCTTATTCAAAAAAGCTGACAAATGTTTTTTATTGCTCAAAAAAGAAAGGCAAAAGGAGTAAATTTCTAGCAATTAAAAGCAAATAAAAATGCAAATATCAGTCGTGTTAGTACAAACAATAGGCATAAATTAATACAAATAAGCTAACCAGTGTCTCAAAATGCCTACAGTTCCCTGCTGATCAACAAAATACAAAAAAATCCGTTCAAAAGTTATTTTATGATAAATTTGAATTTCATAATTTTCTTGATTCATATTCTAAAATGTGACAGAATATTGCTTCTTGCATGCATTAAAATATAATCTGCTTTTGACCTTTTATTTTGAATTAAAAAGACAGAAAACACATTTGGAAATGAGTTTGTCTTTCATTTGTTCCTTGAAAAGAAGAAATTATTCATTTAGTTTATATTGCTATAAATAAGTTACTCATTCTGGGCCTGTTTCCCTAAAATAAGGGGGTCATTCAGCCAGCCATGCATAGGCTTTGCTCTTCCCCCAGTTACCTGATATCTGCTTCCGAGAAGTTAGATGAGTACTTAGTTTTCATTGTTATTAAAAATACTGAAGTCAGACAAAGAAGAGAGTAGAATTCAAGGAAGAAAACAACTTGTGCCCTGTTGGTGGCGCTCAGAAGGCACAGGGAAGCCTTCTAACCATAGGCCTAGTCTCTTGTCACTGGCACTAATAAATTGATGGCCTCACACTGCAGATTTGTAGGTAACTGACACTTGAGTACAAGGTGTTTCGAAATAGGCTAGTAGAACATGTTCATAACTTTTCAAAGTAGCTCCAGTGTGAAAGAATAAATAAATGTATGCAAATTTATATATATGGGTATCTAAATGCACACACGTGTGCACAATGCTGTGCCTATACAACATTTGAGCTGATCCCTATTATAATGATAGATACCTTAGAAAGAAGGCCTGTGTCCTTGAAAACAGGGATAAACTCCAGCTATATGCGTAAGAAGAAGGGCATTACACATAAAATATAGCCTGTGTGTGTGTTGAAGGATATGAACGGCCAGTGACTTGCTCTGAGAACTCAGGAGTGCAGTGAAGTCACCCCCATCTCCTTTCTCGTTCCTTCCTGTTTTACCGGGCACTGAATGGCAGGCCTTCAGAAAACAGCATCTAGTTATTTGTAACTTTCTTTCAGAGTTCCTCCCTGGGGCATGCCTTTCCATTTCCAACTCATGACAGATTTGCTGAATCTTAGGCCATAACATCACCAGGAACACATATAGATGCAATATATGTGCTAAGGCTCTGAGCCAAGGCTCAATTCGTTACTGTCAACAGAAAGACTGCTTTTGAGTTTTACCTTTATCCATAGAAACTTCCAAATATCTTTTTTTCTTTTTTGAGACAGGTTATGCATGTAACCCTGGCTGTCCTAGAACTCACTCTGTAGACCAGTCTGGCCTCAGACTCACAGAGATCTGCCTGTCTCTGTCTCCTGAGGGCTGGGATTAAAGGCATGTGCCACCACCACCCAGCCCAAATCTTCTTTTAACATACTATTTTTCTTGCATATATTTTAAAAGTACTGTATCTTAAGCTCTGGCTATTGGGACAAAAATCGACCATTAAATGAATTTATTAGTATGCCAGGGATATGAATATGATATAGAATACTTAAAAAATATACTTTAAATGGAATGGCATTGAGAAAGAAGCAATTTGAGATTTTGAACATCATCTCAATTCATCCAAAAACTCATCAGAATGAAAATATAATAATTCCACAATTAACCAAGATTTACATATTGAGTTCCTAATATTTTTCAAACACCATATCCTGCTTGCTGTGGTTTATACGATAATAGAAAAGTGTAATAGTTAATAGTATCAGCATGATGAGATCTAAAATCATATGGGAAAAGGGCTTCTGAACATGCCTGTTGGGATTATCCTGATTTAGGTTAACTGCAGTTGGGAGACCCTTCTACCATGGTGGCATCATTCCTTGGGGTGGGATCATAGACGAAATGAAAAGGAGATGGTGAGTTGAGCACATTGTTCCTCTTTCTCTGTATTTCCGAGTAGGGTAAGATGTAACTCATGCTGCCTTGACTTGATTATGATGAACCGAACTGTAAATTGTTAGGAAAAAAAATTGAAATGTCTTCAAGTTGCTCTTGTCAGGGTGTTTCTTCATAGTAACAAAGAAAGTTACGAACACAAAGAGACTTAAGAAAATGAGGTCAGGAAGGTCTTGTGGTGCAGTAAGACCGCTGAAGATTGAACGGACAGGGTAAAAGGATTCTGGATAGCAGAGACCAAAGCGCTGTTTTACATAAGGTCAAGAAAATTTTCTCTGCGAAGACACTAGGACTATATCAATGAGTCATCCATTAAATAGCTGGTGGAGGTTTGTAGAATTTGGTGAACACCAAGTGAATGGCCACATGGAGAAATGAACTTTCAGTGATCTGAATAAGCAAAAAGAGAATAGCCAGTGAATAGTTAAGGTAAGAGAATTTCTAACTACAATGGGTAATAGTAAATAATGATAAAGACAAGTGATGAGCCAAGTTTGGCAGATAAGGTATTTGTAGCTTGCATTTGTCTCTTACAGCTTTTATGCCATTAAAGAGTTTATTTACTTTTTTAAAATTCTATTTATTTTTTATTTTGTGTGTATGAGTGATTTCCTGTTTATATGTATGTGCACTATGTGAGTTCAGGGCTGCAGAGACCACAAAGGGAATCCAGTCTTTGGGATTGGGGTTACAGCAAGTTGTGAACTGCCCAATCTTTTCTTTCTTTCTTTTTTTAACCACTGAGCTATCTCTCCAGATCCCCCCAAACTGTTCTTTATAATATGTACTATTACATGCTCCTTATAATATACACATATGTGTATGTATTATGAGTTTTTATGTATATGTAAAGTTGTGCTTGTATAGACATAACCATGCATATTTGATTTTCCATGTTCTAGCTCTGTGACCTTTACAAAGGTGTTAAACATCTGTGTCTCCATTTCTTTCTCTGAGCACTAGAATACCAATGTTATAAAGAGGAAATGAACCAATATTAATAAAACTCTTGAACACTGTGGCACATAGCTCAATAATTACATACATTGTTTTACAAATGTATTCAACAAATATCATGCTATCCAAGTGAATTGAAAATATATTGTAAATACTTATTGGAATTTATATTTGCACAAGAAATAAGACAATAATCAGATTTCACCTCCACTGTCTACAAATTCGTTTGATTGGAGAATTTTCACTGAATTTTGGGGCATCTCTAACTCAAAGAGGAAACTTCTCTGCCATAGACTGGATCAACTAAATGTTTCTGTTCTGGATTGATGGTGCAGCCAATGTCCCTTTCTAGAGGTTAAGGGTGAATTAAATATCTGTCCACTTGAGGGCACTCTAAGATTTCTTCAAAACCCTGGTTTAATGGATGCCCAACCCTGGAATGGACCCTGGATGCTTGTCTTGAATTACAGCATCATGGAACAAAAAATTCAAATGTCCGAGATAAAACTTTTGTAGAAAAAGTATGGGGCAGAAAATTTGATCATTATTTTAGTGTTTGCCAGTTACATATTTAATCAAGGGGAACACCAACACTTTTCTGAGAATTTCTAACAGCACAGCTGGAAACATGAGAATTAGCATGAAGTGAAATATTTATGGAAGCTTAATACTGTTTAAGACTCATTTTCTCCTTGCCTTAAGACAAGAAGTCAAATTAACCATTTCTAATTAAAGAGTTGCAAACAAAGTAGTGTATGAACAGGAGCAACACAACATGCTAATGACTAAGTCTAGAAGTGTGAGGCATTTGACTTTGAGGGCAACTATGAGAAGACACGGGGACCCTGGTAGACCAGAAGGACACTCGTGAATGATGGTAACATTATGACAATGACGAACTCCTTTAGAAATGAACATTTTCCTTCCACAGGGTCCTAAAACTGGACATTGAAACTGTTGTCTCTATGGCTGAGCCACAAAAGAAGTATCTACACACTACTTAAAATGAGCATGAATAATTTCAAGCATATTTAATGAGGATTCCAAATCCTCTGCCCCCCAACAATCATCTCTTGAAGATACCAATGGGGAAGAAATTCCCAAGGGCCAGGTAGACATTTGAACACTTGGCCCCCAAATCAGAGCACACTGAGTCATCTGAAGATGGAATAGGTGGCGATGGCTTCTGGCCAGGAAAGGGAAGTGCCACAAGTGAAGACACCACCAACAAATGAGAACTATAATTAAGACACAGTCATATGACTAAAGGAAATTAAAAATGAGTCTACTGAATTTCCTATATATTTTTCATGTGCTCAGAAATTAAAAATTTAAGGTGTTCATTCTAATATGGCTTTTAGCTTTCTATCTAGGATTTCTGCTGGTCCTTCCACTCACAGCTCAGGAGATCTCTCCTGGGTATTTGTTTATTGATTAATATACTTGTGATTCTAGATGAGAAATTATGCTGTTATGTGTCTTTTGCGTGAATCACCAGTTTCTCTTCAGCATTATTTCTATTTTGTCTAAGCTGAATGGACATATTGTTTACTGAGAACAGACTCAGGATTATCTTGCAAATGGTATTTCAATCAAAAATTAATGCATTGTAGTTTTTTGAGGAATAAAATTCAGCTTTTTTCTTTTCTTTAAATGTGTGTATATGTGTGTTCTGTTATGAAACAAGTTGGAAATTTATTCTAATAGTGTTTGACATGAGGAATTTAATACAAAATCACTGAAGCTGTTTGTCTGGCAAATGAATGAAATGAGCCAGATTCTTTTTTTAAAAAAATTCTTTCTTTTCCTTCCTTCCTTACTTCTCTCTCTTTCTTTTATTTCTTCCTTTATTTTTTCCTCCCTTCCTCTTCTTCTTCCTCCTCCTTCTTCAGGCTTTTGTATGTCCTCCTGGTGTGGGTGAGTTCATATGAGCGCATGGTACAGTGGGTGTATAGGGATCAGATTAGAGGACAGGTCCTGTCCTGTCCTGATTGGGATTGGGGCTTTTGTTTGTAGCTGTGTATACCAGGCTAGCTGGCCTTCTGACTTCCAGGGACTCTCTTGTTCTGTGCCCCCATTATGTCACAGGAGCACAGGAATTACAGACTACCGTGCTCAGCCTGCAATGGGTTCCTCATGCTTGCAAAGCAAAAGCTTTATTTACCTACCAATCTCTTGAGCCCTAAAATTCCATTTTCTCATTTAGGATTTACTTCTTGTTTTCCTAATAAGTTTCCTTCTTCGATTTTATAAGTGCATTACCTTGTGGTATTAAACACCTGTAGTGACTCCTCTCTATCCCTTTCCCATGCTAGGGATAGAACCTAAGACCTTTCACATGCTATGAAAGTACCACAGAGCTACATCCCCAGCTGCCAGTGGCTTAAAGATGAGACAAGAAGATAGTCAAAGAAATTTCTGGCCTGGCCTAGCCCTGAAATTTGGACCCACAGCCCTGCTGCTGTTTTGCCCCAAATAATCACATTATGGCTTGTATTAATTATAAATTGTTTGGCTCCAGATGCTAGTGGCTTAAAGATGAGACAGGAAGATAGGTCAGTAAGAGTAGAGGAAGCCCAATAATTCTGCATTCTCTGCTAAGAAACACATTGGAAGCTTATTTTAATGGTGTTTAACAGAATCATAGAGGCTGCTTGTCAGGCATAAAATAGGCTTTCTTTCTTTTTGAAAAGCATTGTAATGCTGCACAGAGAAGCCTATGATGAACAGTCTCTATGGGAGCATCATATAGTGCCCATCATTCCTTAGTGAGATCTGTGTGTCTTTAGAGGAGTTAGCCACTGAACATGGAGGATATTTTTCCGGTATGTGTTGAGTTTATCTTTTAATTTTAGACTCTAAACAACACCCTGAAAACCGAGAGGAGCAGAAAGGCTCCAGGCTGCTTATGTCCTGCTTCTAAATTAGGACTTCAGGGCTCTTTGTGCCAAAAAGAGAACATGATCTCTTTCCACTAGGGTATTCTATGTTGAGTAGGATCATGACTATCCTGATGTCATTGTGGGGGCCAGCAACAGAGGCAGAGGAAACAGATCCACCAATTAAGCACCAATACAGTGTTCAAAGGATATGGGAGATAGACTATAATTATGAAACAGATGACACTACTCAATCTTAATTGTCTTGCCAGAATCCAACTCATTGGCCTGTTAATCACCAGCCAGGAGAATAGATAGCAGGGTCCCTTACATCAGGAGAATATAGATAACAAGGTCCCTTACATCAGTCACCAAGGGCAAAAAAACCTCTGGCCATGATTACACTGCTTCTTAATAATCTGAATTAGGAGCCACAATGGAAAACACAAAGAATCACCTTCTTTTCTATTTGTAGATTTAAGCCTGGAAAACATTTTTACAGTTTCTGTAATCACAGATGAAAAGGATCTCTCTGTCATAATGAATTCTTCACTAAGAAATCCTTAGGTGGGAGTCAAGTGTTTCTCATACATTCTTTCTGAGCAATAATTCTCTTTTTACATAACAAATTAGCCACAGTTAACATCTAGGGAAACTACAGTCCTGTAAGGGCTTTCAAATGGGCAACAGCCATGTAGTAGAAACAGCCAAACTGCTTTTACAACTTGTAACAAGTGCCTCCCAGTTTGAGAAAAAATTCTTTCTGCAGGCTACAGCTCCTGAACCTGTTGTGCTCATCTGCAAACTTCACAAAGATAAGGAGCAATGTGCTCTGTTTCCAACACCAGCCTATGTTGGTCAAACAGTTAAAGTTTACCTAGTGTGGTGAGCAGAGCCAGCCAGGCATTTGGAGTCCAAACACTCAGCATCTAGTGTCTACCTTGCCCCTAGTCCATTGCTCACTGAGCTCTTCTGGCTTCATTACAATCCACGTTTTGGAGGACAGCTGAATCTCAGAATGCTGCATAGGTCAAGAGATGGGCAGCTGGTAAACTTAGAAGTTCCACATAGCTCTGGTTAGTCTGAGGAAAGAGAAGGATGGGAAAGAGCTAACCAGGAGCGAGCAGCTTGTCATCATGGTAGGTGGTTTTTCTTTTTAAATACACTATTGTAGAGTTATATTTTTTCCTATGGTGCAGAAAAGGAAGTAAAGTCAGGAAGATTTTTAAAAACCTAAAAAAAAGAATATGATTCTGTTACTGGCTAAGCTAGAACAGAATCCCCGTGTCTGCCTCTGGGATCAGCCCTGGATTTCATTTCCTGAGCCTTAGCCTTGGGTATCTGTGGTTGAAGGAAGTTACTCTTGGTCTTCAGAACCTGCATTATCATCGGCATCTCAGATGCCTCTGCTGGTGGAACTGAGAATAGGGAGAGCTAGGGAGATCATGCTAAGAGAGCAGGGTGTCTAGGAGGACTTGCGAGGGTGGGAACAAGTCCAGACACAGAAGTTTCTAGAGATGCTATGCTATGGGTTTTGATGATGGAGGAAGGGGCCATAAACTAAGAATTGCAGGTAGCCTACAGAATCAGGAAAAGACAAGGAAATAGATTTACCTTCTAAGTGGCAGGTTGATTTTAGCCACATAATTTTTTTGTCTATTTATTTTTTAGCGTTTCATATATGAGTATTATATTTTCACTATATCCACTCCTTCCTCTAATTCTTCACTTCCACCGAAGTCCCCCTGAGACTTCTGATCTGTAAATGTTTATAAGAATAAACCTGTATTTTAAACCACTAAGCTTGAATTAGAGCAGGAAGAAGCAAACAATTGTGTCTTTGTCTTTTCTGGGTTCTCCAGTCTTGCTTGATCCTGTGTAGAGTAGCTAAGGTAGACCCTCTTCCCTTACAAGATGGGAAGGAATGTTATACTTTTGTGTATGAAACTGATCTATGGTGTATAATTTTCAACTTGTGTTGTGCTGAGACTAAAAGAATTTCATATTTTGGAGTACTATGGATTTCAGGTTTTCAGATCATAAATGCTGGACATGTCTATAAAACGTCTGCTATTTTACCCCCCAAACCATGGTGCTGCCATATGTGTGGGATGACAGAGAGCTGAAGAAAGTCAGAAAGATTATGGAGAATGTGAAGCTCCTTTATCTTAATGTTCCTTTTTTTTTTTTTTTTCTGATTAAATTCCATAAAGGGAGATGTGGTTACTTTTTATTATCAGCTTGCCATGAGCTAGAATCACTTGAGAGTCTAAATGAGGAATTATCTAGATCATATTGGGCTGTGGGGGTTGACTTGAGAGCTAATTATTTTAGGATGACCCAGCCCATTTTGGGTTCCACTCTCTAGGCAGATGGTCCTGACTAGATAAGGAGAAAGAATCCATTCCTTTCTCTGTACTCTGGTCTGCAGATGTGAAATGATGTATGATTTGCATCAATTCTTCACATCTTCTCAAGGATTTAAGCCAAATAAAATAAGCTCTTCCCTCTCCCCTGCTGGTTCTACTCAGGGTGTTTAATCACAGCAAGGAAAATGAAACTAGAGTAGGGTACAGTGGAAAGGAGGAGCACAGCATTTTGAAGTTTGAGAGTCCCTTTCTGCCTTCCTCCATCTCCTCTCTCCTTCCTTCCTTCCTTATGTTGGGGCCTAAAGCAGGGCCTCACACATGCTAAATGCGTGCTGCACCCCACTTCACAGGGAGCTTGCACATGTTAAAGAGGCTGCTGTGCTGGGGAGGAACCCCTCTTTGGAGGAGCATCTCCAAGGCACTAGACTACACAGTGTGAACATTCTCACCATTTTCTAGTTAAAGTCATGAGATCACTTTTCCCCCCATTTGATTCTGAGAGACATAAAAAAACTCTACATCCTTAATTAGTTTCAGAGAGTGATTTGATTGCATAATAATGAGGATTGTGGGATTCCGGCCTCTCATCTTTCTTCTTCCTCAAAAGCCTAATGTTTCACAAAATATTTCAGTTCTAAACAATTTCTGAGAATAGCAAAGATAATGAATTTTATGTATATAAAAGCATTTTCTTCAAGAGGAGGGTAAGGCAGCTGCTTTCCTCCAGGCAGCCTGGAGGAGGTGGGCACTGTGGGAAGGAGAAACTATGCTCTGCTTACAGACATCCTCTAACTCACTCTTCGAACATGTTGGGTTATACAACCACCCTGTGCCTGTGTTTCCTTGTCTGAGAAAAGACAGTAGCAAATTAGAAGAAATTATCATTAATTTGCCCCTACATTAGTATTACTGTTACACACCCATTGTGAGATCCTGGGATCTTTTTTTTTTTTTTTTTTTCCTGTGGACAGAAAGCATCCTTCTTAAATGGGCTGGCTCCTCAATTAAATCTAAGCTGATAAAAAATTAAACAGAAGAGTGCTTCATTTACACCAGGAAAACCCCAATTTTAGTTCAGGAAAGGATTAACATGAAACAGGGACTACACATTTCTCTAACACTAATTATATCTGGTGTGGGATGAACAGAGTCTTCTTAGGGATAAGAATATACTTATTAGCTAGGCAATTTTAGGAAAGTTATTTAACCTCTGCACTTTTCAGGTTACTCACTCACAATCTGAAGAAACTACCACTGCCACACAGTGTTGTGAATATTTGCTTATGTAGCATGGACGGGGAGTGTAAGTCCAGTATGTGCTTTCTTACTGTGTCTGTACTGCCATTGTCAGGGATCATGCCCAAAGGATGCATGACCTCCACTCCCAGAGGCTCTGAGGAACAATGTTAGCTTTCCGCTTTTGTGCAGTCTCTCTGACAGACACAAGCCTGGAGTCATTTATGCACCAAACAGAACAGTTAGAATTGAAATCAAGCCATATAAAGGCAAGATTGCCAAAAAATCCTTTCATTGGACAGCCACATAAGCAGGGACTGACATCAGCATTGCTTCCTCGCATCAGGCTGCCCCCTACACCGTGTGGTGTCTCCCAGTGTGCCTGGCTGCTACTTCCCACTTTCAATGCCAGTAGTACCTCCCATCTGTAACAGTTTTTGATACCTTCAAATACTGTCAAGTGTTTCCTGGGCAGAGCAATGCCTCTTCTTGAGAGATTTGTCTTAAAATTATGACTCAAATAGCTTGAGAGGCCATTGACATAGAAGAACAGTATTTGCCTAACATGCATGACACCCTGGGTTCAGTTTCCTGTTATGCACAAACAAACAGAACAAACTAACAATAATAGTAAAAACAAAACAAAACAAAAAACCCCAGGACAGCACACATACACACTCACAGACGCCACAAACCAAAGTAAACAGAAAACACAGCAATGCTCAGGATGAGACTGAGACATAAATATTTTGAGACTGGAAATGAAAGTGCCAGTGGCTAAATGGTTGTCTCTGAAAGCTTAGAGTTTATCTCTTGAAATCATTTGTTTAGCCCCACAGTGTTTAGACTCATGGAGGGGCATGGGCATGAAAACCATACAGGCCCCATGCCTTGTAGAATCCTCATGAAGACTGAAACCTCAGTATCGGGTCTTCATGGCAAATGCCAACTCCTTTCTCAGTATTGGCTACAGCACTCATTCCCAGCCCAGTCATCACCCAGAGCCCTCCTGTGTGCAGCAGACCAGCATCCTCAATAAAAGGGCATTTCCATGGTAAAAAATATTTTCTTTTCGAGACTTCATATTTCAGCTTTCCTCCAAAGACAGACTCATCAAAATATTGACTCTTCCCCCTCCCCCTTTGACTCTCTTTCTTTCATTAGTGGTGATTAGATTTGGCACAGTTAATTAAGGATTCCATTCACTGATGCTTACAGGGAACCCACAGCAACATATACCAACACAACCAAGTGCATGTTCACAGAGACAGGACACAGATCATCTCAACAGCACTAATTAGTTTCTTAAGAATTAAAACACTGAGAGCTGCATATTCTACAAGTAGTTACCAAAAAAAGAACAAAACAAGAAATTTTATTTAACTATTAAAACAAATAGTTGATTTATAAAACTCCTATATCCCACACACAGGAATGCCTCCTTCATCTCCCAGAAGGAGGGATGATGTTACCTAGCTTCAGTTCTTCTGGAATCCTAATTTTATTAGCAGCAAAGTAATTAATTTTTGAGACAACAAATTCTTCAAGGAGAAATAAATACTAAGCTAGAGCAATGTGAGTGGAGCTGTTAAAGAAGGGAGAAGAAAATGCATTGAGCAAGCCTTAAGAGGGACGTTTATCCTCCACTACCAAACTACATCCTTAAAATCTGGGTGTTTTCAAGAGAGTCTCTAAGCAAATCTCCACTGCTCAAAAGATAAAGGTGGAATCAAGGAGCCTGCATATGAGTCAACTGGGAAAGAAACTGGAAGGCAACGTTGTTAGCTACTAAAAGATAGTTTATCATCGGAAGTAGCAAAGATCTGGCACAAAGAGCTCTGTGCTTGTGTGGGCATGTTCATGTGAGAGAGAGGGAGAATGGTTGGAGGGAGAGAGGAGTGTTTTGTAAAGCAGAGGAGTCCATCATCCATAAAATGAGTTTTCAAGAAAATATCAAGCTAATGATTATTTATTACTAATTCACAAAATAATAATAACAAATGAATAGAATTTATATTGAATTAATTTTATTATTTTATCTTTGCTATTTGCAATGTGTGAGTCAAGATTATATAGAGTTAGACAGATTTTATGATTCAGGGTATAGTATCATTAGCATTTTTCCACCTTATTTTTTTCTACATTCCCTGAATTTCAATAGTCTCACCTGTATAACAAATCTATGTGTATATGTAAATGTTACATATATTGAAAAATTTAAGTAACTAAAGTCTTAACATTGGTTTCAGCTTCCAGCATGTGACTTATTGTTCTGGTATCTGAATTATCAGAAGAAAACACTTTCATCTTAAGCTCATCCTAATATATTCTTTTACAAAGTTTTTTTAATTAAAAACTTTCCATGGCATTAGCTCAGACAAAATAGAAATGCATAAACTTTGATGTGTGTGACAAATAGAAAAATAAAGGACTTAGCATAGTTCTATGTGACTCATTCTCTCTGATTTATACACAGGACTAACTTTTATATCTGTATCAATCACTTTTACAAGATGGCAGGATTACATCCTTAGAGTAAAGAAAAATTGATGCTGAAGAATGTTCACATGATTGTCAGAGTCTGGTTACTGTATATCATGTGTTAGGAGCTATATATTCCAAGTAGAAATACTTCCCTAGAGGTAGTGACGATTTTCATTCCAAAAGAATTAAGTTCCTTGGGTCATTTTAAGATTTATTTCCATGATAGGAGTTGTATAGACAATCTGATTTGGGAAGTCTTGTCTATACTTAAAACTAGAATGAACAAAAGAAATTTGTGTCATTTTATTGAAGTGGATAGTAGTAGAGAAAGGTAAATGAGGGTAAACCTGGAGATCGTTGTTGGAGAGAGCATTCCTCATGGTATTTACACACTGTCTTCTACATAATCTGTGTATAACACAGTGCTCTGTCTAGTTTTCTGTTAACTTTATACAAGCTAGAGCTATTTAAGAGGAAGAACACCTAGGTGAGCAAATGCCTCCATAAGATTAGGCTATAGGAAATCCTATAGGGCATTTTCTTAATTAGCAGTTGATGTTGGAAGGTCCAGTCTATTGTTAGTGGTGCCACCCTGCGTTGGTGCACCTGGGTTCTGTAAGAAAGGTTGAGCAAGCCATGAAAATTAAGCCAGAAAACAGCTCCTCCCATGGCCTCTGGTCCTGCCTTCAAGTTCCTGCCTGATTTGAATTCCTGCTTTGGTGTACCTCAGTGAACTGTGACTGAGGGTATATAGGTCAAATAAACCCTTTCCTCTTCAAATTGCTTTTGGTCATGGTAGTTGTCACAGCTACAGTAACCCTAATTAAAACACAAAGCTAGTAAGCTCATAGTTCCTATCTCTGGTTTAAAAATGAGAAACTGAACTCTGAAGAGCTGGAGGTGCTGTCTACTTTAGGAGTTCGTGCCCAGAAACTGGCAAATTGGAATTTTTAATTTCAGTTTTAATTTTCTGCAACCCAAACATACCTACCAAACATAGCATACTCTTTTTTTTTTTTTTTGACAATTTTTCCTTTAAGACCTAGCCAACATTTATATTTCAACCAGCGTTTGTGGTGATTAACTGGTAACATGTCTAACTCGGTTGACACATGCCTTTTATTAGAGAGACAGTGTTCCATTATTACACAGTGACACGTAAATGATGAATGAGGAAAATCAATTACGAATCCCACAAGCATTCACACCAGATTCCTCGTCACTAAGCTCTCCTGGGATTTCGAGTCAGGGTTTCTGATTTTTTTCCAGCTCCCTCCATGAGGCATCAACCCCTGATGACAATCTTTAGAATATAGTCGGTAAATGCTGACAAAACATCACTGAAAAATAATGGTTAAATCTGGAGAATTGTCCCACTTAATTCTAAGACTTTCTGAAACAGAGAGGCTAGCACTAATTTATTGAAGTTGGAATTAAAGCAGACTTGAAGTGTCTTAAATTCATGGGATTGAGTGTAAGACAAACATAGGCTTGGACTTCAGCTTATAAAAACCAGTGCCTTAAGTATGTAAGGCAAAGAGCAATCAATCCCATGTGTCCAATCACAAGTGTTTTTCTTTTTTTTTTTTTTTAGGCATTATAGCCATGAGCTAGAGGCTTGACTAAGTGAACAAGGAGTTTTGGGGAATAATGGAGTGGCCACAGCTGACAAAGGACTTCATCAATGTTCCACTAGGTTGAACTTGCATAGTGAACAACTGGTACTTCTGTTAAACTGAATTCTGTTCAGAAAACTCAATTTGCGGCTTTTATTAAAATGTCTCCCCCATCCTCTCAGTGTCCAGGATAGAGTGGAAACTCAGACAGAAGAGTAAGATCAAAGCCAAAGGCTAAAGGAAAATCGAAATCATGATGTTAGGGAGGACAACTTTTGGAAAATGATCTTTTAAATTATTGACTAGATGGAGCACTTTCCCACTTTCAGCCCTTACACAGTCTGCGATCCCCACGTTTCCATCCCGCTTTCTCTCTTAGTATTCTACTTTCATCCTTCAGTATGGGACAAAATATTGCTTTATGGAGGCCTTTCATGACTTTCCCAGCAGGGCAAACTCCTCTACTCATCCTCTATTCATGTACTAAGGTCCATCTCTATACAACATGCATTCTAACGCCAGGACAATATATCAGCTTTCCACTCACTAGCTTATTCCTGTGTTATCTCAAGGCAGACAGACACAAGTCCATTTTGTTCTCTACTGGGCACTTGCCGTTTATCTCAGTCCTTGGTTTCTACAGCATCTCAAGACGAAATAACTGAACAGATGAGCCATGTAAATGCTCAGAAAATTTGACCCCCCTTCTTTAATAATTTACACCAGCTTTTAAGAATAACAATATGGGGGTAATCCCAACAGTGTGAATGTGCGTCTGAAGCAAAAAACACCCTGTAGATGGATTTAGTATATCTGTTGGAATGAGTCATACTTCCTGAGTTCTCACATTAAAAAAAAGTATTTTGCTTTGATTTTTGGCAGCACAGGCAATATCATCTCATTAACTCAAAAAGAAACTGGTTAGTAGGTAAGATCTTTGAACACAAGTCCACATGCTGACAAGACCCTTTGGTGGTCCCCTGTGGGGAAGATTCATTCCAGGAATATACAAAGAACAGTTTTTAAATCATGATACTTTGTAAGGAAACACTAATACCCTTACTCTGATCTCTGCAAGGGTCTTGTTAGAATAAACTATGCAAAAAGAGAGGCTTTTAAGACTTTTTTTTTGTGTGTAAACACCTTAGTATCAATACCATGGTTGTGTGGGAATTAAGAGGACATTTGACATGACATTCTCATAAATCACATAACTACCTTTTCATTGTGGATTTGAGATAGAGAATTGATACTAGACTGAACAAATTCCTGACTGTGGACAGTGCACAGGAAATCACTCAAACTTTTAGCCACACACTTGCAAATTATTTGTGTATTCATTTACTTGATAACTATTTTAATAATATTCATTATATCCCAGACATTGTCTCAGGTACCTTCAATCTTTACCTGCATGGAACTTGGAATCCATCAGGGCAAAAGAGTAACCAAATGAGCAGGAGTCACTCAGGATTCAAAGGATTCCACTGTAAACGTCAACATGAATAAGATGAAGGAGGGTAACATGTCTGCTGATTGGGGAAAGGAAGTTCCAGAAACAGGTGACAGCAAGACACAGGTGTCATCAGAGAGGAAGTTCGGACTGTCTGCTATGCTGCAGTTGAGTGTTTGTCACAGCATCTCCCTCTCTCTGCTCCTTATCTATCTCTCTTTATATATAACAATATGTATAATATAATCATTAAATATGTAATATATATTTTAATTTATGAGTAAGTAAATACATAGGTTTAAAGTTTATAAATGTGTATACATATACATGTTAGTATATTCATATTTTGCATATATGGACAGATAGAGCGGGAATGAGATTAAGATTGTAAGAAATTGTCTTATGCATGTATCTGAAGGGAGTCAAGTAATTCCAGCCCCACATAGCTGAGGCAGGAGATTGCCACAAGTTTCAAGATAACCTGGACTGCATAGTGAGTCCGTGTTAGAGAAAGAATGATAAGAGAGAGCTAGAGACAGGGGCAGAGAGAGAGAGACAGAGAGAGAAGACAGAGACAGAGACAGAGAGTCTAAGAGGTAGGCATAGGCAGGATTGAGTTCTAAGAAAGTACTGTAAGTTTTTTTTTTTTTTTTTTTTTGCTGGCCATGTACAGATGCACCTATGTGCATGTGTGTGAATGCATGTACCCATGCCCATACATTCACGTGTGTATACATGATGTGTATTTGCACATGTGCATATCCATCCATACCTACTTATGTGTGTGCATGCATGCCCATGCATACACACATACATACATACGTGTGTGTGTTTTTATGTGCTCTATACATTATTGATCTTTTCTATCTTTTAGAAGTGGCCCACTCAATCATGGAAGGTAATGTTTCACTAAAAATTCAAAATGCATCAGTTTTGATATTAATTACATGCACAATTTTACTTTTGTGGAGACATTCAAAATAATATTTGTTCATGTCCTAGGCACCTTGGTGCCACTGGGTTGACACACAAAATTAACTGTCAGGCTGGAAAAGTGGGGTAGGATACATGAAAAGGAAGGAATGGTAGTAGGGAGGCCAAGGAATTGCTAAGAAGATGTGAAGTGCGTCCATGAAATTTGCTCTGATTTAGATAAACTTTTCAGCTATTTTCTGTACTGAGAGCCTGGGAAAGAGGGAACCACATCAGGCAACTGTGGAATGATGGGCAAGAGACAAATGTGGTTTGGATTCTGGGTCTGAAAGTGAAGAGACAAGAAAGGAGACAGATGGCTGGGCTGCCTAAGAAGCAGATCGGACTGGGCTCCATGGATTGAGGGCGGGTCTAATAGAATAGGGCGTGTTCCCATCTTAAAAAATGATGAACAGAGTGGGAGGAACATGCCTAGAGATTTTTCTATCAGAGTAAGTGGGCATAAGCATAATTTCTTTAAAAAACAACTGCAAAATCCCTGTACCTTCTCGGATCTGTAATTTATATTGGTAACATAAGTTCTTTGTTAAATGGATGAAATTGTGGTGCAGTTGGAATTACCTACTCGTGTCTTACTTTAATTAACTATAAATCTTTGAGACATGTGAGATAAACCTCATTCAGGCAGAGTTTTCTTTTGGCTATAATTTTAAATACAACAATTGAGCATTGTGTACCTTTGCGTTGTCTTTGTGAATTTCTCTGCTTATAAAGTGTCTAATTGCTTCATTGGATAATATATTATAAACTTAAAATAGTAATGGTTGCAAGAAGATATTTCAGGTATATTTCAAGCTAGTATTTACATGATTATTTATGCTCTTCAATTTCAAATGTAGCAAGGTAATAATACCATTATTTTATAATTAAGTTATCAAATGACCTAAAGCTAAAATGATGAAGTAGCCAAATGCCTTCTCTACTTACATAAATTTATAAATATTTTCTCCTAGCTTTAACTATATTTAGGCTCAAATCATCTCTGGATATAAGCTGAGTGTGGCTTAAAGAACTTTCAACTCTCAAAATCTCAAATTTGCGGGGAGTAGTTAGATCCAGATAGCAAACCCGGAAAGCAAGTGCTAATCACAAGGTTAATGAAATGTAGTTAAATGGGGACAGACTGAGCCTGATACTTGCTTCTGTTTCCTGTGTACATCTGGGGCTGAGCTGAGCAGAAAGTTTCTTCACTGGCTGCCTCTCTGCCAAAGCCTTCAGCCCTCAGCACCCAGGGAGGGCACATTGTAAATCTTGACATCTCAGCTTCTGGCGTGGGGATTGAGATATGTCTTCTTAACTTTCTCGATTAATAATTCTGAAATAACTGATTCAGTTAGCTTACTTGTGAGTATATAGCTGTTTATCTTTAAATACATAGATCCAGCTTTTCAAACTGTGGACTATGACCCATTTGTCTGTGACTAAATCAGAAATTCTATATGAATTTAGAGATCATTCCCTGGGAAAGAATATAACAAAACAGAGAGTTTCCATGTTGAAAGCTTTGCAAGGCTTTATTTGCTTAAATTTTTGTTTTGGTTATAATGTGTTAGACTGTTCCTAAGGTAAGATATATATTTTTAGAGTAATTTGTGGTCAAAGTAGCTGAAAACTACTGGTTTAGGTTTTAAAATTAAAACATTCTTTTACTTCTTTACTTGGTTTGGGAATTTTTTAAAATTTATTTTTATTGTTTTTTAAAATGTGTTTCTACTTTGATATCACTCTTCCATTGTCTTCTCTCCTACCCTGATAATCCCTTCTGTACAATCCCCTCCTACTTCCATGGATTTAATTGGGGTTGCTTGTGTGGACATGGATGACAGGTTATTTTATTTGAAGAAGGATAATTCACCAGTGGTTATACCACTGAAGAATTTGACTTTCTCCATGACTCCTCAGGGAGGAGCTGGGCAGACAATGTAGATGGGCCCAGTCTTAATACTGTGAGTGCATGGGTTGGCAGCCATGCCATGTCCAAAAGACAGCATTTTACAGCATTCCCCCATTCTCATTCTCTTCCGTTTCTTCTGTAATGTCCCTTGAGCTTTGTAGCGGGTGATACAGATGTCCCATTGGGATCAGGACAGTGGCTGTGTATGAGTTTCTCTATTAACTTTAACCCACTGCAAACATAACTTGTCTGGCCAAGTCTGTGAGTGATGGTAATCTGATTATTGGCTTTCTTTGGACTCTTCCATTTTTCTCTCTGTGCCTGGGAGGTCCCTTGTCTAAAGTGATCTCATTTTATTTTATTTTTTTTCAATTAAAGAGAGAACATAAATATCTGAAAAATGTTCCTTTAATGAGATAAGCAAGACTACATGGGAAAACTGAGGCCACACTGAACACATTTAACACAGAACCAAAATAATGATGCTTCATGGGCTTAAGTTGTGTGCTTACAAATGGCCTTGGCTAAGTGTTGACAGTAAAAATACTTTTTCTTTGCTTAAAGAATCTGAGAGTATTCATGGAAAAGATCTTAAATCCCCACACATTGATGTGGGAATGCCTTTCTGTATACTGTGAATATCAGTCTTTAAATAAAGGAGCTGTTTTGACCCTTGGCGAACACCATAGCCAGAGACAGGAGCATAGATATGAGGAGGGTGGAATCAGAGACAGATCGAGCCAGACACCCAAAGAAGCAACATGTAAGGAAGACAGGTGAGCCACAAGCCACATGCAGCAGACAGATTAATGAAAATGGGTTAAGATGAAGGAGCTAGCTAGAATGTGCCTAAGCCATAGGCCAAACAGCATGAAGTTAATATAAGCATGTGTTTGATTCATTGGGACTTTGGGATTGCTGGTCCAGATAAGCGGTGGTGAGTGGGTCCAAATTGTGGGGCTAGTCTGGGCCAGAAACCTCATTGTACCAACACATGTCTACAGTCTTTCCATCAGGAAAGGGTTGAGGAAATATCTTCCTCTTGCTTCTGTGACTTAACAGCCACTGACTATGGTTGTGTTAGTCAACTTTCTATCATGGTAACAAATACCTGAGTTAAACTTAGTAAGATGGCATGTCTAGTTTGGCTCATAGTCTCAGGGACTTCTACATATGCTAGTTGTCCCATGTGAGGTGGAATATCCGTGCCAGGATCCCATGGTGGAACAAAGTTGGTCACCTCATAGTAGCTGGGAGGCAAAAGAAAGAGGAAAAGACCAGTGTCCCAAATTCCCTTCAAGAGCATGTCCCTAGTGTTATAATGTCTCTCTAGTAGGCCCTACCTCCTAGAGTTTGCAGGCTCACACTAGCAAGCTGTGGGGGACCCTCCGAACCCCCGCGGTTTATATCTCAGACTCTTTATCACTCCCATCACAGCAAATTATACAGGCCAATCAAGGAATCATGGCCCAGCCAAGGAATCAAGCTGTTAATCTTGTTTTTATGAATATCTGACTTCCAAATGACTTTTTGGATAAAACCTGATCCTAAATTGGATGTTGTTTGTGCTTTCACCCTATGTGTTTGTGGTTTACTATATTAGTTCAGGAGTCAGAAGACTCCTATCATATGGGCCAGACAGGAGTGATCTTAGGCTCTATGGCTCATGTACAATCTGGGATGCAACTACTTAATTGATTTTCCCCTTTATTGAAAATCGATTCTTTTCTCACATAATAGATCCTGATTACAGTTTCCCCTCTGTCTACTCCTCCCAGCTCCTCCCCACATTCCCTCCCATCCAGATCCACTTTCTTTCTGTCACTCATTAGAAAAGAACAGGCTTCTAAGAGATAATTATAAAATATAACAAAGCAAAATATAATGAGATAAAATAAACCCCAAATCCTACCACTTTGAAGTTGGACAAGACAAGCAGAAGGAAAGAGGCCCAAGAAAAGGCGTAGGAGTCAGAGCAACTCATTCACACGCTCAGGAATCCCACAGAATCACTAAACTGGAAGCTATAATGTATGTGCAGAGGACCTGGCACAGACCCATGTAGACCCTGAGCATGCTGCTCCAATCTCTGTGGGATCATATGAGCTTTGCAAAAGCTAATTTAGTGAGCCTTGTTTTCTTGGTGTCCATCATCCCCTCTGGTTCTTACACTCCGTCTTCTCTTTTGCAGGATTTTCTGAGTCCTGAGGGAAGGGATTTGATGAAGACATCTCCCTTAGGGCTGAGTGGTTCAAAGTCTATCTTTCTCTGTATAATGTCTGGTTGTGTATCTCTGTTTTTGTTCCTATCTGCCACAGGAGGAAGCTTTTTTAATGGTGGCTAAAGAAGGCACTAATCTATGAGTGTAGCAGAATATCATTAGGAGTAATTTTATAACTTTTTATGGACTGGTAGTAATTGGTATGATCCTGGGCCATATAGTCTCTGGTTCTTGGTCACTCAAGCAGTGTTAGGTCTGGGCTCCATCATGTAATATATAGATGTTCCATTTCAATAAAAGTTTGCATTTTATGTAGCATATAAGATTATAGTGTATGATAGCTTCACTAAGTAATAATCATTATACTTATTCTTATTTTTATTTTTTCTCAATTATTAAAAACTGTAAAAAATCAGGGGCTGGAGAGATGGCTCAGCTGCTAAAGTGCTTACCATGCAAATCTAAGGAGAGGAATTGAACTCTCTAATACTCCCCCCCCTTTTTTTTTTAAGTGTAGCATAGTGCTGGGGTGGCAAAGACAAGAGAGTTCATGGGACTCATTAACAAGCCAGTCTGTTGTATTTGGTGAATTCCAGGCTTGTGAGAAACCATACCACAAAATAAAGATGGACAGCTCTCAGGGATCAACAGCTGAAGTTGTCCTCTTGTGTGCACATGTACACACACAGAAATACACACATAAAAAACACATTCTTAACTTGTGGGTCATTAACAGTAGCCAGATCTGACCTCACAGATAGTGATTTTGGACCTTATATTAGAATTTCTTCTGCCAAAGAAGTATAAAATGATATTTTTATACATCTTGACAAAACTAGCATCAGGCTGTAAATTTATTAGGCCCACAAATAATCACTATTTAAAAATTCAAGTCCCTTTTAAAGTTAGATGTATTAGAAGTTCTAAAAGCATACTGAATGTGAGCATAACCAAATAATTTAAACAGCATGAAAGACTATCTGGTGTAACTCGAAGACATGGAAGGACCCTGCCTGCTTATGGTGTAGAAGTCAGCTCTGCTTTTGCTTTATTGTGGCAACTAGGTCTTCCTGACATCACCACGGTTGGGAAGTACAGTTTATAGAACTTGTGTAGAACACCTCTGCTCAGTGTTGAACCAGGTGAAAGGTGTGAGCCTATAAAAAAGCTTGCTAATTTTCCTGTACATCACTTTGTCATCTCCTCTTTCCATTCCTCCCTTCTTCTCCCTCTCCTCTCTTTCTCTCTATCTTTATGAAAAGTATGATGTGGTCCTCTGGGAGGATCACATTTTTGCCTTGTACATGTGTTTAGGTTGGAAATATCAATCAAAATGGCTACGCTATACCAAGGACCAACTGTAAACTATAAACAATATAAAGGCTTTACCTCAAATCTCATTTAACCTCCACAATCATTTAAAGAGGTAGGACTCAGAAGAAGAAAGATTTGGATGATGTCATGAAGGTATCCTGCTAGTGAAGTGTCATTGAGGCAGCCTACACAGGCTTTTCCTTTACATATTCAAACACTGAGACCACTCTTGTGGGACAAGTGTGAGTCTTTTGCACACCACACATAGATTCTCAATTTACTTAGCTTTATCAGAGTTTTAATCAGTTAGGCATCTCTGTCAAATCATTGATATGATCTAAGCAACATTTACTTACATAAGAACTAAAGTGTACCCAAGCTGTTTATATGTTTTCTCTTCCCTTGGTAGATATGTATCCTGCAACTTATTCTGTGTGTTGCATCTTTCAATGCATGGTCAGTCAAAACAAGCAGTAAAATGCTATGAGTTATTTCAAGGCTTCAACTCTCAACTAGACTGGAGCACTGGTAGAACAGAATTTGTAACAGTGCAAGTTTATTATGGTTCAGTCAGGATATAATTCTATGTAGTTAAAGGATTTAAAAATTCATTAAATATTTTCAAAAAGAGGGAAGCAATATTCGCAGCATCATTAAGTAGCCGACAGGTGTTTATGAAAGGACTTTACTTACAATTATAGTTAAAATATATTAAAGTTGATTCTCATCATCCGAGAGACTATTCAATGAGAAATACAGTGGGAAAGATTTGCTGGTTTATCTCCAATGGGCCGAGAGACATCATGAACAGCAGCACTGCAGTACCAAATGGGTAAAAGAAATTAAATCTAGCCATTCATATCAGTGACTAGATCCAGTTCAGCTGGATTTCCTGGAAAGTCTAACAATTGCTATGTCCCCCCCCCTTAGTGTTTTAGACATTTTGAAGCTAAACATTTGATAGTAAGCCAAAAGAATGATTCAAATTCATATGAGTTTCTAAAACTTTATCAGGACATGCTCACAATTTCTCATTAATTTTAGGTCAAGATTTATTTTCTAACAGTAAATAAAGGCTTACAGAAGTGCGGTTGTATCATCAAATACCCTGGCTTCAAATGTGCTTTTCTCCCGATGTGATTTCCTCTTAGATACAACAGAATGCCTTTCTGAGCCCAAGCATATGGGCTTATGCTAATATAAAATGGTGTCTTCGAAAGGTTATTTTTGTTTTCTGCAGGGAGTAGTCGTCCTTTGACCTATATTCAATATGTGACACTGATCTGATTGTACGACAGCCATTAGCCTCATCCACATTCCCTAGCTGGAGGTTGGGGCTTAGGTCAGAGACCATTACTCTTTAGTGTCAGGACTAAACTTAATTAATGCCTTTAAAAAGTATGTAGATGATATTTTGTTCTCCTTGGGATGTATGAAAATGGCCTGCAGAATTTAATCCTGAAAAATGTTTAAAACAAGAATGGCTGTGTTGTTTGACATGCTCCCATGACCTCTTTCTGAATTGGCTGCACTGTGTACTTGGCTTTTCCCCAGCCTGCTGGCCAGACTCCCCTCCCCCACCTCCCTTTTGGCTAAGATTCTTTTCTTTGCGTCTTTCTAATCCCCAAGGCCATGGACTTTTAAGGATACCCAGTCCTCCTTGTGCTGTTCCAGAACCCACCATAGATAGCCACAGGCTTAAAAGTAGGCACAAAACGGAGGGGTTGGGCCCCCGGTGGTTTCCACAGTGCTTTGGGCAGAGGAGGGAGCTCTTCCAGGGAGCCGGTGCTGAAATGTTTAGTAATCATTTTTCAATGAGAATTGGCAGTTGCCTGCCAGGATGGGATGTTATGTCAGCACCGGTGTCAGAGAATTTGGGAGATTTTCCGCAGGAAGTCATTGGCAAATGAGATAGGGCAGGGGAGGGTGAGATGCAGAGGGCGAGGTGCCATTCAGCAGACAGCTTTAAAGGTGATTTTTAACCCACATTATTTAGGAGTGCTTTAGAAAGTAGATCCCTGTCCCAGAGGCATCTGCCACTTGACAATCCAACAGGAACAAAAGGCAAGTACTTCCTAAACAGCTTTCAACGGGGACTTTTAGGGGCTGTTAAAAAGACAAACACTCAAATGCTTCATAAGCCTGTTTAAGCAACATTTATTACACACACTGAACTGCTTCTTTAACGGGTCTGCTGGTTTCCTTACCAACCAAGGTACCAGCCCCTCCCACTCCAGCGCCCCTCACCTCCAGAGCTGAGCAGGACATGTTTCCTAGCTGAATTCCACATATGACAGATACGTCAACAGCTAATTCCCTTGGGCATGGACTGGGGATGTGGTTTTAATTTTAGGCCCTTCACCTTTGCAGTGAATGCAGTCTGTCTCATGTTTGAAAGTTTGCAACTTGGGTTTCTTGTGAGATTTCCCGATAGGGCATTGCAACCTCTGTTTTATAGTTTCACTGTTTGAATTCTAATGTCCTTTCCTATCAGCCATTTGCTCTTATGTTTTCCGATTTGAAGATGATGCATTCAGACTGTTTATTCCTTTTGAGAATTTCTCTGGGAGACATTAAGCTCTTGTGGAAGGAAAAGAAATTAGGTTCATTGCTAAAACCATTTTTTTTTTTGCCATGTAGTGAGGAAGCAACAAGTATATGATGAATGAATCATAAAGGAATTAGTGGAGAGATAATGAAAAATAAGAGTTATGGAGAGCGAAGGGGCTATCCAGGGTGTAGACTTAGGTTAAAAAGACAGCTCAACCTGCCACACTCTACCGTTATAGAATGATATCACGTTCTTCATTTTGTTGAGGACACTTTGGGTAAGAAGGCTGGTATGATGGTGGTGATGGTGGCGGTGTGTGTGTGTGTGTGTGTGTGTGTGTGTGTGTGTGTGTGTGTGTGTGTGTGTATGTATGTGTGTGTATGTGTGTGTGTTCAGCTTGTGGTGAGTGCTATGTGCTTTCTGTGTCACCACTGAGATCTCTTGCCCGAGAAACAGGTCAGAGTTCTATCACAGGCCAAGACAACAACCTTCATCTGTGCCTCCAGTTTCTCATGTTGGCTGTGGTAGGCTTACACCTCCGCAAGCTCAGATGAGAAGCCCAGCTTGGGTTGTAGATTTCTAGGGAACAGTGCAGAAAATGCTCTAAGGAAATTCAGAATTTAAGCCACATTTGGCACATGACTGTGTCAGCCAAAACACATTTTAGGGAGTAGAATTGTGGGCATCTTGCCCCCAGTGGCACATTTCACTTGTAACATTAAAAAAAAAAAAAGTGGTGGTACACTCCAGGGAGTGAAATATTTTTAAAAGCCTGAAACATGGTTTTAAAAATGCCCCTCATAGATTGAAATTTGGGAAAAGCAATGGTAATAGTGGCAACAAATCAATAGCCGAGACTGGGGTTGGGGTATTTCTTAGATGCTAAGTACAATGCTAAAGTTGTGTTGTGTGTGTGTGTGTTCCTACGTGCATGCATGCAGAGACTAGAGTTCATTGAGTGTTTTCTTCATTCACCTTCCACCTTATTCTTGTCAATCCTGGAGCTAGCCAATTTGGCTAGTCTGGCTTTCCAGTAAGCCTTTGTTAACTCCCTGCCTCTTCTTCCCCATCATGGGAATTGCAGGCTGTTCTGGGGACCTGAACTCACATCTTCCTGCTGAAATGACACACACCTTAATTACTGTGCCACCTTCCTAGCCAACTAAGGTAGAATTCTTTCTGACATTATCTTAGTTATTCTTCATAATACAGGGCCCCTATTTACAGGGTACTTCCTGCACTGATATAGTCCATATGGGGCTCTCTTTGTTCCACAAAAACATCTTTGGAGTACTGCAATATGACCGCCCCTGTCTCTAGGTTTCACAAACAGCAACCCATTTTTTGATTTAATAGGAATTGTTGATGGGCATAGTTTTTAAATTCTGCTATAAAATTTGCTGAAAAACCAAAACCCAAGCATTTTGTTTTAACTGCATTTGCACAGAAACAAACTCACATTGTTGCAGAGAGATGCTCCTAAGGAATTCAAATGAGATCAAGAATTTCTCTTTAGATTTCATCCCATTCAGGCACACCCTTTTGTGTGGCATCCATTATTACATCAACATAAACACATTAGCAAAAAGTAACCTGAGACCCCACTTCTGCCCAGAATTCCCCAGTACAACAGGGACAGAACTCAGTATCCTTTCATTTTATAGTTTATAATTATTTCTCTTAGTGTTTTGATTTTGATTCAGATAAATATCTACATTTCAGTTCATTTGTCTTTCAAATAAAAGCCCCAAGGGTTTAAGGGTAAAAAAAGAAGATGGATTTGGGATATTTATAGTAGGAGAGAAAGAGGGAATAAAGAATACTGTTTGCTGGTAGTTTTTTCTTCTTCTTCTTCCTCCTCCTCCTCCTCCTCCTCCTTGTCCTCCTCCTAAGACAGGATTTCTTTCTTTGTGTAGCCTGGCTGTCCTGGAACTCACTCTTGTCTACCAGAGTGGCCTTGAACTGAGAGAGTGGTCTGCCTCTGCCTCCTGAGTCCTGGGGGGACACCCTGGGTGCTGGTGCTGTTTTGAAAGGATATTTTTTTAAAGTTTCTCAAAACTTCAGTAGTTAGGACAGAGCTCAAGGCAAAAACACTGCTGAAGAAAAGCCTATAGAATGTGTTAGAACAAGCTAAAGCTGAAGCCGAAGTCCCCAAAAGAAAGTGCTTATGTGGTGGCATGTCCTTTGAATCTCTTTAGGTTGTTTTCTAGATGGGACTATGAGAACAAACTGAAACTATTTCCCTTCCAGCTAGTTAAGCCTCAAATCCCTAGATGAAAAGAAATGTTTTCTTTTTGGACAGTGATGTATTTCTAGTCAGTCTATTCCCAAAACAAACACAGAATCCCAGGCACTGACTGAAATAAAAGATAGGAGTAGAGATCACTCAGACTGGATGTGTTGCTATAAACCTCCACTCAGTGGGAAAGGGTAGGTGGGCTGGCTCTTTATTCCATCAGAAGCCAGCCTTGTCAAACCTACTGACATTGAATCCCACACTTACATAATGTCCATATTTTAACAGACAGAAACACAGATTCTGGCTAAATTGTGGCAGATGCAGTTGTTGGCTACCCAGCAGAGCTTTCTCACCTCTTCCTCCTTCCTAATGGAATTCTAGATTTATTCAAGAGTGCTCTTTCTACGCACACACATATACACATACACAGTTCATGGAGGGCTTGATTACCGTATGGAATCCTTAGTCCAATACCAAATCGCACCTAGAAAAATCTCAGAAATTAATACTGTTTTGGGGAGTGGTTGGCTTGTGACCTGAGGATCACATGGGATTAAGGAGCACTACCCTTAATCTTTAATTATAAGACATTGCTCTGGCCTGACTCCTTCAGCTAGACAGAAATGAAGAAGCTTGTGGCTTTGGTTGTCAGTGGCAAACATCCTTAACTCTGAAGGAGACCTCTGAATTAATGACTTTGATGCTGCATTGAGCAGGATGGAGACAGAATGACCTTTGGCTTTCCTTTTGTCACTCATCTTGGAGCCTACACCAGACTTTCTCTTGTGCAAAATCATGATTTTCTTCATTCTTAAATTTGAGATAAGGTTTTCTCTTACCCAGGGTTCACCTCATCCTAAAATACAGGCGGAAACACACAGAGCCCGAAGGACTGGGATATAATCAGATCTTCAGGTGCTGAGTATGAGTTGGCTTCCATTTCCGAAGTCTTCCCTGTTAATAGTGGTGCTTACTGGCTTCCTCTTTACTTCCACTTATTTATTCAATTTCCCAAATTCTTCTTAATTCCCTATTTTTCTGAAGTTGACAGGTGATATGTGGGATAAGAGTTCACCAAACTAGTGTTTATTACTTGTGCTAATGAGAAATACTACTGATTGAAAGTGTCAATGAATGGAAAGGTGAAAGGGGAAACCACTAGGAATGGCTGTCCCAGTGTCTCTGCACCCAGGCTCCTATGGCTTTTTCTTGCATGTTACAATTTTCCACAACTGTCAGATGTAATTGAAATATTTTCTTGAAGGGAGTTTAGTACCTAACTTAGTGCAGGAAATCTATGGCTATAAAATAAATTAATTTCTGCTTCAATGTTTAGTAAGTTTAGAATTGTTTATGTACCTTCACCATCTATTTTATGGAGAGCACATTTAACAGAAGTATAAAGGAATACCATCCAGATCCCACGCACTTTCCTGTCATGACCTTATGAAACATTTGATGTTGAGATGGAGCTGGGCTGAGCTGTGTATTTGTGATCCTCAAGCAATATTCATGAGGATTCTGCTCTATGCGTTGACTATCACTTAAGGAACTAAACAGGACTGCATAGTCAGTTAAGTGTAATTTGGTCTCTTTTATACAGCTATATTTAAGGTCGTAACTATATAGAATCTAATATTTGACCTCCTCTACAACTTCAAGAATCATCTCCAAGATAGAAATTTGAAAAAATATGATCATCTTCATAAAACACACACAAGAGTTTCTCACAGATTCTTTTGTAGATTTGATTTGATGTATGATTATGGTTGCACAATAAACCAAAAGATAACCAAAATTTATCACACTAGTCTGTGCCTCTGAGTAAAACCATATTAGCCAGTTCCCAACATGAACACAGAAACGAAGAACTGCAACAATGTTACACCCCAGTGTAGACTGACCAACAAAATACTAACTTTCAGTTAAGATGTTCAGTTATTCTGTTATTAGATGCTTCACTTAGGATCTGTAACTGTTTTTCAGATATTTGGCCAAAGGTACCAAGATAGGGAAAAAGGTACCAAGAGGGGGGAAGAAGGAGAGGAAGGGATGGAAAAGAAGGAAATCTGCATCCTGTTGAGTGCCTTAATGGACAGTTCAGAAGACTGGCGTGGACTTGCCTCTCAATGCATCTGAAGGAAATAGGATTACTAGAAAACAGCATCCAACATGAATAATGTATAAGTGTATAAATGTATCCCAAAGTTTCATAATGATCAGTTTCCTTTTGTTCTTTCACCCAACACTTAATGAGTTCTTGCTGATTGTCAAAAGCACTGCTAGATAATAAGAGCTAGAAATGTGACTGGGTGGTCTTGTTCTCAGGATGCAGACGGTGAGACTGAGATAGGAGTGTGACAGTTGCACCATGTCTAGGGATAGGCAATGGCATGATCTTGAAGCTAGAAATAAATAGGAGGGCAGAGAGGAGTGGAAGCTTGGAGAAGAAAAAGATCCAGACCTTTTCCCTGGAGAAATAGATAAGCAAATGAGGATGAGTGAGGACCCCAGGGAGTAAGCAATTAGGACATCTGTACCAGTGATTCTGACTGAATATGCACAAGATTGTGTTCAACATACTCAACTCTGTACTAAGCAGTGGTCATTCCAATCTCTTTCACAACTGAACACCCAGTTCTAGCCAGCTCTGGTGATCCACACTGTTATCTCAGCACTCAAGAGGCCGAGGCAGAAGGATGATAGTGAGTTCAAGGCTAGCCTGGGCTGAGTATTTAATACCAGTTCATCCTGAGTTACATAGTGAGCCTTTGTCTCCACCCCACCCAACTCAGAGCCAAGTGATCCATTCATTCCCTTCTTAATTGTCTATTTGTTACACAGGTTTCCCAAAAGACTTTTTAAGTCATATTAAATACTGAATACCTACCGAAATCAGCCTAATGCCAAAGTACACGGTGTCCCCACCCTTTGCATACGAATGTTCATTAAATAGGTTTTGAATGGAGTAGCGGCAGAAAGACTATGGATATATTCTGAGACATACTGTCAGAAACCTAAAACATGTTAGGGTTTTGGTGATAAAGATGATACAATGTTATTTTTGAGGCTGGGCAGGATGTCAAAAGACAAATATGAAACAAATACAAACACTGAGAATGTCATTCACGATACAACACTAATTCTGTGTTCCCAGGATGCAAATGTAGGGAGAATGGAGAACATAACTCATAACATCCTAGACTTTTCATGGAAAGTGGGACCTTGGATAGTGAGGGATAAAACCCATTTCCCCTACATAGCTGATGGATGTTGTATTACCTCTTCCTGTCTCTCCACAACTGAGCACAGGGGCGCTCAACAAATATTATGGAATGAATGAACTAATGAATGATGAATATGAACCTTCCAAATGTGCTTACCAGCTTTCCCTTGGGAACAATAATAAGTGATTAAAAGATTAATTCCAATTAAACTGAAGAGCTGGGCCTAAAGTGAAAAGGCTGAAATCTGTGGATTTAGGTTATGATTAGTTGATCTAACTTGTAAAAGAACAGATCAGTGTACTAAGTGAGGGATGAGTGCGCAGAAAGAGGAGGAAGTTTCTTCCTATGTTTGAGTCATGAAAAGGAAATGTGGTGTGTGTGTGTGTGTGTGTGTGTGTGTGTGTGTGTGTGTACCTGCTACTTTTGTATTTGAGATACACACATTTGCATCTATCTACCTGCATTTATCATCAGTCTAATTTATTATTCACCTACTCATTTTTGAATACATAATGCATACATGAAAACATATTCTTACATATTAAGCACAATGGGTGAAGTCATGTACAGTCAAAGCTGCACAGAAACACTTTTTACCTTATAGGGACTAGCAGTGGGACTTTGGGTCAAGGCACAGAAGCAACTTGCTCCCCAGTTTTATCTTGTAAACTGGGATAAATATACCTGACAGTATTTACTTCAGGGCCTTGTTGAGAAGACTGAATTTACATTTTTAGAATGATCTTTAAAATGTGCTTTAATCTTGACCTTTTAAAACTTTCCTGGTATACAATTCTCTCCAAAAAATTTAAATTTTCCATGTTGATATTAATAATGGTTAAGTTTTCCACAGTACACAGCAAATTCCCCTAACAGCAGTCTCTAAAGCATCCAGAAAGAACATGAAGCCCCACCACAACGATTCTACCTGGTTTATTATGATATTCTTTTTAGTTGGTGTACACCACTCAGTGATTGGTTCTGAACTACAGACTGAGTGCTCAGCACAGTTGCAAGATTATCTATTATATTACACCTCCAATCAGAACTTGAGATAGCCTTGCCAAATACTCTGAGACTGGCTACAGATGTTATGGTCAGTCCATTGAAACTTTACCACTGTTTTAGTTTTTTTTGCAGGACCTCACAGAGACACCACCACCTCCTACCTTAAAGGCAGGAAGAAATTCTAAGAAAAACTACGCCCCCCCCCCCCGATAAGTGTTATCTTCTAAGGGCTATAGATAATTATTGTTCTATTAGGGTGATTATAAGTTATATTTGGGTTGAGGGTAGAACAATAAAATTAGAGTAAAACTCCCTTTTAAAGAAGAAGGGGGGGTAAATGGGAATTCTCGCTGAGTGACAGTTATTGTTATTATGCCACTTTGTTCCCTCCCATCGATTTTCTTCCTAAGAAGCAGAGGATATTTCAACAAGAGGTTAAAAAGTCATGTATCTACTAAGGAAGCTCTTAGAGAGAAGAGTCCACACATGGACATTAAGACCATAAGGTAAAAATTCTCAGGGGGACAGCAGGTTAGTTATGTTTGTCTTCTCAAAATAAAAATATATTGAAAGCACAAGACATATGTTCTGTCTCCAAACACAAATTAAGAATTAAAGAAATCGGAATGTCAGGCTCTGAAATCTGCTTAGGAAAGCATAAATTGGCAACCAGGCTCCAGGCTACAAGGCTTAAGAACAACTTTAGGAGGAAGTCAGCCTTGGAAGCAGAGGGTCAGGTGGCTTCGATTTGAAGGCCAGGCGGCCTGTTAGCCTCTGGTTCTCAGGACACCATTGACAATTCTTTTTGAAACAGGCTCACCTTAAGTGAGTCAGTTATTAAAAATTAAATCACCAATACAGACTAGGCAAATTATATTTTCATGTTAATAATCTTTAAAGAAAATTAGTCAGGATAACATTTCTTTAAGAGTTTTGTTTTGTTTTGGTCTTTTTTTTTTTTTTTTTTTAGTTTTCTAGTGATTTTTACCCAGTAAGCACTTCCTGAGGCCCCAGTCTGTGCTTGGTCACATTGTTATACAAAAATTCTGATCTTGTGACTGGAAAGTGGTATTTTAAAACCATTTTCTCATTTCCCCCAACCTAGATTTATCTATTTCATAAAGCATCTTCTATTTGTATCAGAAGGGCTTATGCTGTGGAAAGAGTCAAGTAATGTATTTTCCCCAAACTCTTAGCTGAATATCATTCTTTGGAGCACTTGTCAATCAAGAGGAACCTGAATTGGGACGGATGTGACAAGCAGAGTGTGTCCTTAGTGTGCAGAGCCCTGTAGCTGCTTCTCTCAATTGTTGAGTTTAACAGAGTTCAAACTTCACTCCTGATTTTAAAGTAGATGTTAGCACATATTTCTTAATTATTAAAGAGGAACGCTGTGGTCCTTATCCTCTAATCCTTCTAATCTAATCTAATCAACCATGATGAAAGGAGCATGATCTGGTGAATGGGCAAAAAGTAAGTCATTTAAAAGCCCCATTTTAGCGTAGTGACAAATTGGGAAGCAAACATATGCTCTATTAATGCTCAGAACATCAGGGTGCAAATCTATGTTTGGCTCTAGAGTACCCAGTTAATCTAGCCTTACCTTTGAATGTTTTCTCCTTTCTCTATTCATCATATTAAACTCTTTCATTTGATCACATTAAATGTAGTTGCTTGGGAGCATTTTATTTTCCTTTGTAGCTCAGCTCTAACCTACATATTTAAATAAAGCTGCTGTTCTCATTTAGTAGCTTGTTTGGGGAGAAAATGGTCACTCTGATCATAAGCATCCATGTTGCGTGCTACCCAGTACTCCTTTGTGGAAATCTCTGAAATGATTTCATTACTTTTCAGGACCAAAAAGTATGTGTCCAGTTAAACTCAATTCAAAAGATAGGAAGGTTTTTCATTTGTTTGTTTGTTTTAGAAACTACATTGCTCCTTCTCAAGATATTTAGGAGGATAGTATCCACAACTGATATCCAGTAACAAAGGAAAAATCAGTTTTCTCTAAAGCATGGTCACTGGGCATATTAAGCACACCTCAGGGCAGGCATGATCCCTAGGAGACGCTGGTCAGTGTCAAACCAATTCAATGGTACTTTTTTAAGCTTTTTTTTTCTTGGTCTTATAGTCTTCTCTTATTTATTTTGAGTTTCTGTTTTGTGTTGTTGAAGAGTTTATTTGATTGAACCCTTCTTGTATTTTGTTTGTTTGTGTCTGTTTTCTAAATAGAGAAAGAATGTAAAATTAAGTGAGTCAGGAGATGGGGAGGGGAAAACATGAGTAAGATACATGGTATGTTATATAATATATATAATATATATAATATACCATGTATCTTAATCGTGCTTATATTATATTAATATAATATAATATATATTAATGTAGGTCCAGGAGTTGCATCTGGCATGTCTGCATTTCCCTCAAAACAAGCTGATGAGATGGTCAGTATGCTTTCTATGAAGGCAAGACACGCTGCACAGCTGGTATTCTGGTATATGTGGGTGGTGAAGGGGAGCTTCCTTCTTCTGAGGCCAGTAACTGTAAGCGATCCTTCTTCCTTCTGCTAGTTTAATCAGGACCTGCTTCAAACATCTCTTGTTTTGATAAAAAGGAGTGAGGTCAGTGAATGAAACTGGCATTGATGTATCAGAAGGCTCCCCTGTAGAATTAATGCTTTATGAAACACTAGCAAAATCCCAACTAGGTACTTTTAAGCAAGCAGCTTAATTTGGGGATAATTGCTAGGAGAGACTGTAGCCTGATGTGGTCCACATTAGGGTTCATCAGCAAAGTAGTAGTCATGGTGAGCTCTGTTATTTTGCATTGGTGATTTCTTAGTCTGACCACACATTGCTCTCATCAGTGTTGAATTAGTTCATGTTGCTAAGGAGAACTCAGAAATTTCATTTGGACGTGAAATCGAGCAGTTTCAAACATTTTACAAGGTGGATGATAGATTAATAAAATTCATTTTTTATTCTTGCAGTTAAAAGCATGATGCACTAGCTTTCATTGATGAAAGCTATATTATACCCGAGAGAACCATGACTTTTAAAAGTAAAAATGCATACATTAAAATGCAAATCAACACCTTGGCGTTTTTTGTTTGTCCACAAGTATATGATGTTTATTTTTTTATAAAGGAGACATCTCTTTTATTATTTATCTGGTTAAGATGAGCTGTGCCTGCTCTTGTGTATCAGATTAGACATAAATTTAAAACTTGTCATTGCTTGCTGAATATCCCATTATACAATCAAGAGGGGAAAATTAATTGTTTGAGACACATTCTGGCCATCAGATTGGAAAAGCACATTTTTAAGGACATGTTAATGTGTCAAAGATCACTTTGGTTTCAAATATTAGAATTAATATCTATAGATTTATTTTTTTCAGGATTAGAGATTGAACCTATGGCTTTGCTCATGTTAGACAAGGCTCTACCACTGAGCTCTATCCCTATGTATGTTGTAATTACAGGACCAAGGACACCTGTTGGTTCAGTGGTTTTGTATAGTTTGTCTTTTTGCTTCTTCTATAATTACAAGTTGCCTTTATTTTTTTTTGCTCATCCATATAAGAAGGAAGTGAACAAGGCTTCATTTTTCAATATGAAGACATTTATTATACAACCCATTGGTCATAAGGCTTTTGGATTTCATGGAACATTAACAGCTTTATTTTTTAAAAGGGGGAAGAGTTGACATTGAGTTGCTTGCCAGATTTTAATCTTGCCAAGGTAAAACCCAGCATAATTTATCCATACATACACTCTCATGAAAGAACTGACATTCTAACTTCAAAGGAAGGTCATTGTCTGAGTTTTTAAAATAGAATAAATGGAGGTTTATGAAATACAGAAAAGATTGCCATTAATTTTAATATCTGATCACTGAGCAGTAGCTTTACTCTTGAAAGATGGACACTTGACTTTGAATATCTGGGAGAGTCATTTATTTGAGTAAGGATCATTCAAAACTGCCATCAGGTTATTACAAATAAACCAAGTCTCAAAGCATGTCACCAGCACCCAAACAAGAACAAAATTTTGAAGGAGATATTAACGTTTTTCTTTGCAATAGGAGTTTGAAAAAATGTGGAAACACAAAAATTTAGAAGTCTATATCTTTATTTTTATTGGTAAGTTGCAATGTCTGCACCTCCACAGAATACAAAAAATACCATAGATGTATTTCCCCTTTAATTTTTAATGCTAGAATTAAGTAGAAATGATAAGAAGCAATGACATCCATTGATAGATACCAAGCTATAAAAGAGAGAGATTAAAGAATAAAATGAGTGTGGTACATCCACAGATAAGTTACACTTCATCTCCCTGCTTATTAGTTATCTCATATATAAGTGGCTGGTATGGGATGAAGTCTCTAAGAGCCTTCTCATGTCTCACATTATCTGATTATATGTCTAATTATCAAACTTTCTTTGGAGACTGGATGAACTAAAGTGGCAGTAGGGAGAACAAAGGAAAATGGTGGCCGGTCTCTGTCAGTCGTATGCAATGACCATGTCATTACAAGGGCTTCTTCCTTACTCTCTCACTATTTTTTTTCTTTCTTTGCTCTTTGCAGATTGTGTGTGTGTGTGTGTGTGTGTGTGTGAAGTTTTACTTTGAAAAGAACCCATTCCGAGCCAGGCCTTATGGTGTACCCTTCTGTAGTCCTGTTACTTGCGAGGTAGGAGCAGGAGAAGGAATTCCAGGCAGTCCTTAGATACAGGAAGATTTTGAGTCCAGCCAGGGATACACAAGTACTCCCCCCCTAAAGTTATTCAGAGCAAATACTCTACGATATTTGCTAATAAAGTAATGAAATTGTAATTATAAAAGAAGCAAATGACTTCTTTTGCTTACCACACAGGGAAGGCTATAAATACATTCTTTTGGTATGTGTACATGGGGAAGGTGGAGGGCAACCTTGGATGTCATTATTGTGCCTGTTCACTGGATCTGGGTCTCTTTGACCTGGCTTCTTTGGCTAGCCAGTGAGATCTAGGGATTGGATTGTCTTCTCTCCAGTGCTGGAATCACAGTCTGGACCATGAATAGCTTTTTATATGGGTGCTGATGCTGGAGATTGAACATGGGTATACAACAAGCACCTTCCTGACCAAGTGACCATTCCAACCCTACAAATACATTCTTACTCAGATCTACTCAGCATCCTAATTGTCTGGGCACACTGATTTGGAATTGTTAAGATATAGGACTGATGTGCTCAGAGCTACTATGAAATTGGGCTGTTCCTTGCTGTCAGTGAAATAAATGGTTTTTAGTTTTAGCTACTTTCTCAGTGTTTCCTCCATCAATGAAGCTATCTCTCATGGCAGAAAATAATTATGTTCAGACAAATGGCCCACATATGATTTTACTGTTTATAAACTCTAATGTGTGATTACAAATGCAATTCAAAAATTGAGTGACCTAGAAACATTTTCCTTAGCCTTAAACTTTGCCTTGCTCTGGTCAAAATAATCAAATCATTCCCATGCCCTCTGCTGTTCAGTATTTCTCGGAGAGTCACACTTTGACTTCTAAGACATCACAAGTATTTGCTAACAGTACATTCATTAAGTGCTTGGCTCAAAGGGAAATTCCCTGGAAATTCCAACCGGAAAAGGGCTGAGTAAAGAGGAAACACACATTAGATTTCCCATGGGATTGTTATGTATAAAATGCACATAAAAGTGGGGAGATGTCTCAGTGGTAGATCTGTCTGGCATGTATAAAGCCCTCAGTTTAAACTCCACGACACCAAACAGAGCGAAAGCCCCCAAACTAGTAGTTTAGCCAGGCAAGCTGTCTCCTGTCTGTAATTCTAGTACAAGAGAAACCCAGCTTAGCTGGTGGCTGTGAACTATCCTGAGCTACATAGTGAGTTCCAATACAATGTGGACTACAGGGTGACATTCTGTCTCAAAAGGCCAACCTGCCAAACAAATGAGCAAAGCCAAAGTAAAATGCTAAGGACATTTTGCTTGGTAAAGCTTAGTTCTTAATTATTCTTATTTGGGCATATACAAATTCTGAACTCAGTGGCTGGAGAGGTGCTATGGCAGAGAACTTGAATTCAGACCCACATGGCGCTCCCAGCCACCAACAACTCCAGTTCCATCTCACTTCAGATACCTTTATTTGAATGCTTCAGGCACTAAGCATACATGTGTTGCACATACATACACACAGTAAAGATATTCGGATACATAAGATAAACAAATATAAATTCTGAACCTCTCTCTGTGTGTATGTGTTTAAATTCTCTTTCCCATATGTATAAAAAACAATATTGTAGATTTAAAAGTCCTCCATATCAAGTGTGGAGGTGTTGGGGGGAGCTACTTTGGTAAGTCCATCTTTCATTCACTATACCATACACAGTGGGTAATGAGTACTTTTGTCTGAATCACTATTTTATACTTGGCTTGTAGGCCTCCAAGAGTACAGATCACCTGTTTGGTTTGTAGGATAATAAAGAGATGAGAAGAGTTACTAGTCGTTAAAGTACTAAGAAAACACTTTCTCAATTCTGATGAATATCTGACCACATTAAAAAAAATACTCATTTGGTTAATTTATAACCAAGGCATGATCATCTCTTTAGGTGGTAATTTTTCACAGGTTGATTTTCAGGTTTGCATTGCACAGTACACACCAGCAGTGCTGCAATTGTACTTAAAGCAGTATGCTTATAAGGAAGAAACAGATCCCATGTGAAACAGGCACATTTCATTCTATTTTGATTCTTGTGTTCCAACGTGCACGGAATTCATCTCTTTCTGTTTATGTCTTGGCTATGTCCTCAGCTTAACTCTTTATATTGCTGTTATTCATTCTCCTAACTTATTAGGCTTTTTGAACATCTTTGGTCAGACCTACTTATTTAGGAAATTATAGAAAAACACAGTGTGCTCTTAAATGATGAGCTGTGAAGATGAATTAGACCCCATGGCATGCTAGTATTATGATCTTCATCTTCAAAAATTGTTCTCTTTTGTGAGAGCACTGCCTGTCTGCTGGTAGAAGCTTTGAACCTACACTGCCAAATATTGCAAATCAAATTTTAATAGTAACATTGTGACTTTAATCAAACTGTTCTTATAAATCTCATCAAGGTGGTGTGGCTCCCAGAAAAAGTTGGTACTTGACAGTGTTCATCAGATCAAGATATTAATGAAACGAAGTGGGATGATTTCTAAAAATCTGTGTGAATGGGAGACCGGGCCCTCTGCAAACACACCTACAAAACATTTATGAAGGTGCTCTCGAGATAATCATCATATAGCAGGTGTTAAAACTGGAAGTCTTCTAAGTTCCCTGAATAGTCTAGTCTTGAAGAGCTAGATACTGGCTGAAGTTGCTTCCCTCCGGCCAAACTGTTTTGGCTTAAACAACCTAACTGCTTCTCATCTAGGAAATGAACCCACTTTCTGAGAGATTGCTTATACTTTCTCCCGTGTTCCTTATGTTCCTACCTTGCAGTTGATAGGGTTCCAAGACTCTATTCAGTTAGTTAGGGAAATCTGAAGTTTTTTCATAGAACTGCTAGGAAAATAGGAGACTTTTTTCTAAAGAAGACTTTTAAAACTATAGGCAAATTAATTTTTGTAAGAGCAAGTTCTAACAGCCCTTACTGCATATTCAAGAATGTGTCCAAATCTCCCATTAATCTTAAAATTAAGATAGACCTCCCTATGGAAACATACAGATAAAATAAAACTAGATCAACCTACATTTCTGCGTTTCCTCCCTAGTTTGTAGAACATTTTTACAAATGAGCTCCTTTCTCTCTCTTTCTTTCTCCTGTGCGCATGAATGTTTAACTTTCTTTTTCTCTAAAATTCACCTATTTCCATAATGTTCTTGAGTCTTTGTATTAAAGAATCATTATTCAGAAACAAGTGGAGCCACCAAAAGTTTGATTATCTCCATTCTGACCTTTTGTGAAGCAAATGAGGTAGGCCCAGTAGACACTGGTTAGGCTCAGACACTATGAAAAATGCAATTCAGACTGAATCACTGCTTGCTAACTTCATAAGTGAGAACTTAGAAGACTTCCAGTTTTAACACCTGCTGTATGATGATTATCTCGAGAGCACCTTCATAAATGTTTTGTCGATGTGTTTTCAGAGGGCCCTCTCTCCCTAATTCTGATGGACTCTGGTGAATGGCTGAGGTGACTAAGCAAGGAAAGGCCACTGGCTTCTTGCAGGGTGTTATCTCCTTTGCAACACGGTTCAAACTGAAGAACAGATTTTTCAATTGGAAGTAGAAAGCTGAAGATTGTCAGCAGAAGAGGCTTATTCCCCCCCACCCCAGGACGTATCCTTTCTCCAGATTCCTGGAGCAGCTTTAAAGAGGGAGGTTATCTAGGGCCAGTGGGATGGCTCAGTGGGTAAAAGCACTTGCTGCCAAGCCTAATGGCTTGTGTTTGGTCCTGGGAATACACATGGTGGAAGCAGAGAACCTACTCCTGCAAGTTGTCTGAGTTCCACAAGGTGCCATGGCATGTGGACATACACACACAAACAAACACACAAATAAAAGAAAGACTGTAATAAGTATTTTTCAAAAAAAATTACTTAAAAGAACATAGAGAAAAATCACAACATATAATAATCAGAACAAGGGCAATATGTTCTTCTTAATCACTTTGAAACTTATGCTTATTTGAATGGGAACTTCTTACCATTAGATACCTCTCTATCAGCACAAGCCCTGCATGTTTATGGATTCCATAAATGAGTTATTGTTTTCTTTTCTCCCAGCATTTATTTAGTGGTGAAAGTCTTTATTGGTTGGAATCATAACTATAAATTCATTCTTAGTAGTTGATAAGATGGTACTTAGGAAGCCGAGCCTTGATAAGGTTCTAGGAAAATATATATATAAGGAAAATCTTCTATAATTATGATAGCAGTAGGCTCATGATTAATTAATTGATCATTGCTTTGATTTGGAACTATATGTAGACCTTTAAATAACCAAAAGTACATATACTTAAAAATATAAAAATACCTCAGAAGTCCCTGAAATGAAGGGAACTCTAGAAATGGCAGACAATGGTTTTGACCTAACACGCTATTAAGGTTCTCCTGGGAGAATGCTAACTTTTCTATGAAGAAGACACATACAGGCTCTTACTATCACAGCAAAATCTGTGTCGCAACTATGTTGCATGTCAGGCCTGGAGATCCTTTCCAATTAAACAAGAAAGTTGCACCAGCTGAAAAAAACCGAAGCCTTAATAATACATTGTCATCCACGACTACAAAGCAGATAGAGCCAGAAAGGGAGCCCACACAAAAATTCCCAAGGAAGGTGGGTGCTTTCCATAGTTTATCTCTGTTCTTATCCTTGGATGGGGCAGTCATCCCATTAGCACTAATTAGACATGCCGAAGCCATTGTTCTAACTTGTTGCTTCAGTAAAGGGACATGGAATCTCGCATGATATGATTTCTAGAAATGCCAGCTATTTTCAAGTGTCTTTGCACTCTGGAGGGCATTTTTGTCCCTGAGAAAAGAGGATGCTTCACAACTTTTACCTTGCAAAGCTAGTGGAAGTAGTAGATGGAAGAGGTAAAACAGGTATTTTGATAGAAGATAACTTGATAGAAAATGCTTTTGTTCCATATTATCTTTGCAAAGTTAGACTGAGAAATGTAATTGCAATAAATTGGCATAAAAGCCAACTAGGAGAAGGACTGGAAATCCCTCTGGAGACACCAGCCTGTCACTTTCTTCTAATGGCTGCAAAAGATAATTGTGGACAAATACAGTGGAGTTACATCATTGCATTTTTCTCTTAGCAATGTACTGTTACCTTGGATTTTCTGAAGAATTTGATTACTTCCTAGGCTTCCAAAGTATGTCACAAATGATGAGACCAGGTAGGAAAAGATCTACATTTTATTTCACCCTAACACTTTGTTAATTAGATCACACCAAAGATAAGGCACAGTTATCTGCTGGAGTTAAGTTTCTCAATAATGCACTGAAAATATGGCCCCTGGCATGCACTTTGCCCTCTTCATGACATCATGAAGCTATCTGCTCTATCATATCCCCTTTCTGGTTACACATGGCTTTTGGATTCTCCAAAATGCCAAACCCAGAGTCACGCAAGTGCTCACACACAAAGGACTGCTCTCAAGATAAATTGGGAATGGTGTTTGTCCACCCAGCCCCCACTCCCTCAAAGCAGAAAGAATCCTGAGGGTTATCCATTTCTAGGTAAAACTATTAGCAAGAAAAGAAAGAAAATAAGCCGGCTTTGGCTATCATTCACATGGCAGTTATTCATTCTCTAAGGAGTTGTCCATTAACCAGCCACATCTCTGGCTCTGTTAGCATCACAGGGAGGTGTTTGCACCCTCTGGATAATTAGTCACTGAGAAAGCTTACAATCAGCATTCATCTCTGGCCCCAGACACATAAGTACACCCCAGCCACACTGTTAAAGGAAATATCTTTTCTGGTACTCAGTGTGTGACTTCAGTAAGTGAAAGTGAAGAGACACAGACTGATACAGCTTACAGTGACTATCATAAGAAAGTGTCTTCATGGGGGAAAAATGAGTGGGAGAGAGAAATGTGTGAGTGTTCCACATGATTAAACTTCTTGGTTCTTGAATGTTCTTAGTAGTAGTTAAGTTAGTCGACCAGCCCCTTGCAGTCACAAAGACCTGCGTGTAACTTCCCATAAAATATGTATTTTATTGCAGCAACGACAACATTTCTCAGTACAACACTGACCTCGCCAGTGTCTCCCATTTCGAGATGAACCTGTAACTCTTGGCAGGCGAATAAATACGGAGGAAATGACCCCAGCTCTGCTGCAGTATAGGACACTGCAACATCAACCTTCATTAAATTCCACACGAACACATTGGAAACTCCACTCTTAGATTTGACACCTAAAATCAAGCGCAGCAGATCTGCTCTCTAAACACTCAGAGGAAAGCGTTCTCCCCCAGATGTAGTGTGTGTGTGTGTGTGTGTGTGTGTGTGTGTGTGTGTGTGTGTGTGTGTGTGTGGCGGTGGAAGAGCACCAGCGAGCGGTGTCTTCCACATGACTTTTCCCTGGACAGTGTGCTCCATTTTCGAAGTCCAGTATCGGACTTGCCTTGCAACCTAAGCATTTCTGTCCTATAGAAGCCTGCAGGCATTGCTCCGAACATGCAAGCTAACAATTTTATTTAGCTCATTCTCTCAGCCAAACCGTCTCTGTAAGTTTTCCTTATTGGGAACATTCCAGAGTTTTCAGACTACCTGAATTAATTTCTGCGTTACTCTCAAAGCCAAAAACCTAACTCAGCCCAAGCAGTCACCACACAGACCCTTGTATTGTTGGGAAGGTGGAAATAAATCAAGCCCCAAACAGCTCCACCGCTCCTGCACGCACTAGCGCCCTTGGTAATTGACCAGCCAACTTTGCAAAGCTGGAGCTCGGCTGGCCGCCTCTGCCAGCCCCACTGAGAAGACGTCGGCAGCTTCCTCCAGTCCGCACTGTTCCCTGCCACCCCCCACAACCCCCTAGGCGACTAGGTCTTACCAGGCGGCGGAGAAGCGGCGCCCAGGCTCCCTGGGAAGCGGCGCCGGTCCTGGGCAGGGGCAGCAGCGCCACCAACGCAGCTCGACCCGCGCGGCTGCCCGCACTCCAGCTCCCAGCTGAGCATCCCTCCCAACTCCGCGCACCGTACATACCCGGCGCAGAGGACCGCTCTCTTTCTGATTGGCTTCCATCAACGCTACAGAACTAAAGATATTATATATAAAGAAGAAAGGGAAGGAAAGAGAGAAAACGCACACACACAAGCTCCCGCATTACCGACAGAAACAGAACCCACCTCTGTTTGCCTTCTGGATCCTGGGGACACTCTGCAACTAGCCCAGGATGCTCCTGCCTCCGCCACGGTCGCTGGCTCTGTGCTTCTCGCTGCTGTGGCTGGAACTGCAGCTCTCGGGATGGGAAGGTTATGGCTCGGGAGAGCTGGCTCTTGTGGGCACACACTGATTTGCAAGTGAATGAAGTGGGAGGGAGCTAAGAGAGGAGGACTTTGTTACAGAGGCCCAGTGCCTGCCCCCGCCCGCCCCCTCCCCTTGACAGAATGACTCTCAGTGTTTGAAGTCCGGAGCGTTCGCTCTCTGGAACACTCCAGCAGCCCCAGGCTTTCCCTTCCTCTTTTTTATATATATATATATATATATATATAAAATATATATATATGTATTTTGGGGGTTGGGGAAGACGATTTAAGACATACTGAGAACTTGTGTGACTCTATCTGATCTTTCTTTTATGCTATCAAAATGCACCGTGTTCAATTACCGGCAGCGGTCGGATGTTCTTTTCTAATAGACCAGGCAATTAAGATTCCCGGGGACATGATACAGCGTGGCGTTGTGGGCCAGTTTGGGGAGACAGCACACACAACATGCACGCGAATAAAATAATCCCGGTCTCCTGAGGTAACAATAAGGACGGCTGTTCTTTATAGCATAAACAGACGCGAGCAAACAGATTCGTGAAGGTGGATGTCTTTGCTTCTCCCATTTCAAGTTGTTTGTTTGTTTTGGTGGCTTCAGGAGCTCTAGTGCTGTTTTTGGAGTGGATAACTCCAGAGTGCTGTAGCACGAAGCCATATGCCCCCAAGAATGCGGTTCAAATCCAAACCCCTCAGGTTCACCAGTGTCTTCACGGCTGATCCATCTTTCTAAATGAGCTGATACCAGGATGCATTACACTTGCAGATTAGGGTGTATATTGATATTTAAGACTTGTTTAATGTTTTGAGATCCTTTTGGGAAGTTCCTGAAGTAAGGTAACATCTATGTTAAACTCCCTGGTACACACACATGTCTGGATGGCTAGCGTTTAAGAGCCAAGAAACGACTTCTCCTGTGAAGGGCTAAGCTGCAAAAATCTTAACTACGTCAAAGCATTGTTAAAGGAGAATCCTGACTTTTCTGCATAGAAGATGTAGACATGTTGCAGCCAGGCACTGTTGGATTAAAACAATTAAACCTAATTACCACAATGGTTTCACCCCAGGTCAGTCACATCCCAAGCCAGCTGTTTGTGCTTGCTACAGGCTCTCAGCAAGATTTTCATTGCTTGGTGCTCTAAAGACATTCCAGCCACTTGGCTTCTGAGTGATTTAACTAGCTAGAGGTTGGTCTTCTTCCCAAGAGAGCTCTTACTAGAAAATCTTTTGTGTCCCTAATAGAAGTTCAGGCATTTTAATGAAGCCCAAATCAAAGTATTTCTTCCAGGCAGTCGGTGCTTCAAAGAATTGTATGTGGAACGGTTTTAGCACAGATGTTCCACACATGGATGGTTGAAAGACTTGAAAAGACGTCCCTGTGAGGAGGAGCTGCCTTCAGTTTTCAGACAGAAGGCTGAACATGTTTCCTTCATGTGACCATTTGAACTGCAGTGGAGAAGGGCTGAGGGAGTGGCCAATGGCTTCACATTCACTCATCCCTCTAGTTACAAACTTCTTAATTTCAAAGACTGTCTTGGTACATCTGTATAGTCCTTTACAGCTCACAAAGTATTCTTAGAGACCATTTGATGTCATTCTTTTGTCAATATGGTGACATTTTCTTTTCTGCCAAAAAGAAAGAGGAAATAGATTAGATAAAGGCATAGTGGAGGTTAAGAACTATGCCTACGGTACTAAAACTAGGAAGAACAAGAGAAAAAAACCAGGATGTGTATATGCCAACCAGGGAATCCATAAAATATGTGTGCATATATAATTAGCATGTGTGATAATAAATTAATAAAGGAACATATGCAAGTATGTTAATACAAAACACATTGTATAAGATTGCCTCTAGCAGACATATATATATATAAATTAATTGATTTTATGCTATATGAAGGATGATAGTGAAGTAGATTTTCTATCCATTGAACCAGTTAATATCTCACAAAGGAAATCTCTTAATTATTTGTGATGTATTACCCTTCAAACTCCATTAGATACACATCAAAGGTGGTTAAAACAACCTCATTTTATTAAGAGTGGACAATCAGCTTGCTCCTGAACAGCTTCATGTGGCAGCATTAAGTGACAATAAGGAGTTTGTAACCCCAGGATATCATACTAAAAGACTTGATGTGATTCTTGGAACTTCCTTCTGACATTTACCACAATGACTGTTATTGTTCAATTATTATATTGATTTTAAAACCCTCCAGGATTATTTCATCTTTCAGAGGCAATGGACTGAGCAATGCTCCTTACTGCTAGGTCCTGCTCTAAGCTGCTCTTTGGCTCCTTGGAAGAAGGAGGACCTTCTATGATTTCTATGACCTCGACATGTCATAGAAACTAGTAAGAGAGCCCTGAACAAATGTGGTAATCCTTGTCATCTCGTGGAGTTTTGTAATAAGCCCAAGAGAAAGATTCTTCAGGGCCTCTGGAAAGGTCTAGAAGCAGGTATTGAGCATCATTCTGCTTGGGTTATTCTTTCTCCTTCACTTCTGCTATTACGTTGTCTCTCTTACCCCTGCCTCCCTCTGCCCTGAAGTCCACGTGGTGGACAGCACTGCCCTGTGGCTCCCCCAAGAAGCTTGTCAGTTAGAAAGGCAAGACAAGCTTCCTCCTTTATGTCCCCCTCCATTTAATTTCCTGAGAATAGCTTTGGTTGGTCAGACGCCTCTAAGGATGGGGAGGGAACTCTGGCTGGGAAGGGAGTAGAGGGCAAATTCATGAGGGCTACCTAGCTTTTCTAGGACAGGCACACTTAAGATGGGTCCTTGGACGCTAGGAAGACAATCTACAAAAGCTCTCGTTTGCACATTCCCCAGTTTTCTTTAGTAGGTTAGTGACCTTGAAATAGTGCCAGAGCATGCCACTGTTTTACATGTACATGGCAGCCAACATTACTTTACCTCTCCCACCTTTTTGTTTCATCAAAAAATAGTCTCTTCTTCAGAGACCATGACCTGGGATTGTGTATGTGTATGTGTGTGATTGTGTGTGTGTGTGTGTGTGTGTGTCTGTCTGTCTGTCTGTCTGTCTGTCTGCCTATCAGCACTGAGGCTACTGGTATACCACAAGAGCCAGCTTTGACATGGATTCTTAGGCTCTCATACTTATGCATCAAGTATTTTACCCACTGACCCATCTCCTCAACCTAGGATGTTAACTTTGATGAAGAATCTTCTGCGTCTCCTAAGTCTTTTCAAATGATTAATAGACTATCTTATCCTTGTAGGAGACATACATATAAATAAATAATCACATGGCTGAAATGATGGCTCACCGGTTAAGAGCACCGGTTGCTCTTGTAGAAGACTCAGGTTTGATTCTCATGCCCCCATGTTATAGTTGCATGTAACACCAATTGCAGGAAATCTGACACTTGGCTATAACATGTACCATAAATGGGTTACTATTGGGAAGACACAGGTTTCATTGGTTTTGGCTTCATCATTAAGGTGAACACCTGTGAGGAGAGTTCACTGAGGCGCAAATGCTTCCCTCCCCATATGCTTGAAATGTTTGAATGCAAATGCACTCAGCTGTGTCAGTGAGAGCCCAGAACATGACTAAAAAGGTGGGAGGGAACTTAAGTGACTTCTGAGTGCTACTGAAAAGTGAAACAAGACAGGAACTCTCTGTGGAATCCCTGTTTTCGTGTGCACCATAGGCATCTCAATATGAGCTCAGACAAATTCATATACACTGTATGTGCTTCTATAGGTGCCCAGGCCTGGGACACTTTCCAACATAGTATCTAGAGTGGACTGGCTCCCTGCTTGCATTAATATATTTCCCTCTTGATTAATATATTTGACTCATTACTATAGATAGATTATAGCAAGGCAGGAGACTTCCCAATGAGATAAATGCATAGCAGCAAATGTCATTTTTAAGCTATTTTTAATACTATGGGCATTTAAGGATAGATATGATGGACTTTTATCTTCTCTGAATTTATTTTTACATTTTATTCACTTTTGTAGAATATAAATTTGTTTTAGAATATAAACAAACCCAAGTTTGGTAGGTGGTAACCAAAATCTTGCTACTCCAATGAAGAAAGGGACTTTTGTTCAGGACAGAATATTAGGAAGAAATTTAACATGCTAATATATTATTTTACTTTAATATTGTTTGTAGTGTAGGGGATCAAACTCAGAGCCTTTGCAGGTGCTAGGCAGGAGCTTGGAGCTCCCTCTCTCTCTCTCTCTCTCTCTCTCTCTCTCTCTCTCTCTCTCTCTCTCTCTCTCTCTCTCTCTCTCAGGGTTTCTCTGTGTAGCCCTGGCTGTCCTAGAACCCAGCAGACCAGGTTATCCTTGAGTTTAGAGATCTACTTGCCTCTGCCTCCCAAGAGCTGTGATTAAAGGCATGTGTCACCAGTTTAGGATGCTCCTTTAAATAAGTGGTATATACCAAAATAAACATGAAACTCTACATTTTCCCCAAAAAAGAAAAAAATAATTCTCCTCTCACACCAACCCAACTCCTAATTTTAGAAACACTTGATTAGGAAGAATGACAGGCTGAACTGGGGGAAGACAATATAATAGCATACGTTCAAAACTGTTTGGGGATTTTATAGATAGTGAGAACATCAAATTTTACAGTGTATCATGGCTGTCAAGAAGACAAAGATGAAGAAGAGATGATGAAAAAGGCAAATTATTCTAAGTATAAGTGTTCTGTCTAGAGTAGACCCATGCTTGCCTTGACCTTCAGTGCCTCTTTGGATACCGTACTTAGACTCCCTTCTCTTCTTGGTTTCTTATTGTCTCTTGCACATACCAAGACACCTTAATGCTCTGGTCAGATTTATTTGTTTACTATTCTGTCTCATCTGCTATTTATATTTACATCAAATGATTGAAGTTAGAGCACTTGTTTGTTTTAGTTATCAGTTTATCTTTGATGCTAGAAAAAAACACTTGATGTTTATATGAACAAATAAGCAGAAATTCAGATGAAGGAGCATGGATTTAATGTATGGAAAGTGGAGATGGGTTTAAGATCATGCTTGTGAGTGGATGGTGATAAGACTGAAAAAGAGGGGATTCCTGTCCTTGGAGAGCTGTCTTATGGAATAGTTAGATTGGCCTCTTCTCTTTCCTTTCTTCCACTGCCAGGGATTGAACCTATGACCTCAATAGTGTTAGAATAGACTGAGCTATATTCCTAGCCACTGGTTTTAATGTATCAGAAGCTTCAGTCACTAGACAATGTCATATTTTGTTATTTCTACAACACCCACATTTTTATAATTTAACCTCACTGGAATGTCTGTATGTCCCTGTGATGATCAATAAGCTTAGACAATATGACATCATGGTGTAATTAGTTGGTCCTTTTTTCTCAGTGACACATAATATAATGACACTATGTCCTACCATTGTATCTTCAGTCTGATCAAATGACGAAAGTGCATGGTTGATTTTAACATGCAGTAGGACTTTTCAAATTGTCTGTGGTTCAAGATGAGAAATGTTGGCAACTTCAGGCAGAGATGAATCCTATCCCTGAAGACATTTGTCATGTTCTGGATGACCCTTGCCATGAATGATTCTGCACATTTCTATCAGACATGATGTCAATTAATGTACATACAAACTCTTTTTTTCCAGATGAGAAACCAAGTATCACCCATGTCAAATCCAATGCCATACCTTACTAGAGTTAGAGGAACTGGATCCAAATGACTCCCATTTTTTTAATCTTAAGCGTCTTTCATTCACTGTTTATTCTTGCTTTAGCTTAGGCTTACAGCACAGAAAATGGGCACACCAATATTTTGATAAGAACATAACATGCACTGGATCCATAGGATGTGCCAGAAACCTGTTCTTCTTTATCTTTCAGTTTTATGTGTGTGTTGCATATGTGCATGCGAGTGCAAGTATCAAAGAGAGCGTCAAATGCAGTTGCAACTCATCCGCTGTGGGTGCTAGGAGTTGAGCTCAGATCCTCCTCAGGAGCAGAGCGGTGAGTGCTCGTGACTCCACACGCATCTCTCCAGCCCACGAGGCACTTGTTCTTTATGTAGAAGATCTTATTTAGTCTTCCTGAAAAATCTATGCACAAGCTATTGTTACACCCTCATTTTCAGATCAGGAAATGGGAGACAGTTTGCTTAAGGTCACTCAAGGTAAAGACTTGCAGCTGAGATGCAAGTACATACTTTGAAGTGAGCTCCTGCAGGTGCTTTCAGACCTACAGAACTTACCGCTGAGCCTATGTGCCATGATGGGAAAATTAGAACCTGCCAGAGTCTGAAATGTCTGATTCTAAGATAAACATATTTTGAGTGTTATACTACCTATCTTCTATATTATTTGCCTCCAAATATCTGGATAATGGTTTCAGTTTTCTAATGGACTTATTTCCAAACCATATTTTTGCTGTCCCAAAGAAAAATTATGTTCAAACCACACTTTTGCTAAATTTAAGGGCCAGTGAATAATCAAGATAACCTTTTCTTTCAAATCAAGAAAATTTGGCTTTATTTTGTGTTCGATGTATACTACCTGATTTCAAGGTTTCCTAACTTAAGGGTTCCCTAAAACCAAGAAAAGCCAGTATGTAGCTTGTTTATTTTCTTTCAAACAGAATTAGAATCCATTCTTGACCCCCATTTCCCGTGTGTGCTTGACCATCTACAAAGGTGTGCTGACTCTGCCTTACATTTTGTCAGAGCTGCCTCTGAGCACATCTTGACCTTGAGGGGAAGTCTTGATTTCTCAGAGTCAGGAAGAGATCTAAGTCACAGCTGAGTTCTCCTCTCTACCCCCTGGAAATTTATTTAAAATTCTAGTACATGGGTCTTTTCCTGGGGAGGTACAATACACACATCTACATACCCCACGTAAGAAGCCCATAACAGATCAGAGCAAAGGTGTTGCCAGAGTCCGTCTTGGTGAATCAATGGGTTTTATTTGGACTACTTAGAGAAGTATGGGTGACAGGTTACTTTCAGAAGAAGAAATGAATCAAAGACAGCTACATCACTAAAAGACCACCCCAGCTTGAGTTTAGGAAAGTTGCAACCCTGGAGCATACTGCATGATTTTACTGCCAGTGGAAATAGGCCTGAAGGTCTCCTGAAGGCAAGCTGGCTGCTCAGTCATCTCTATCCCCACCTCACCTGTTTACTACTTTCATTACTTCGGGGATGGCCCCTCATAAATCTTTTGGATGTCACTTTCCCAAACATGTGAACTTTGTTTACTTTCTGATTCTTTTAGGCCTCTGCCGTCCTTTCCTAGAGAGAATGATTCAATTCAAAGGAAACTGTTCTGTAAAAAAGTTCTCTAGAAGTAAAAAGAAAATAGAAATACATTTGAGTGTTCATTGATAAAGGAACATTATGAAAGTCTTACATCCAATTCTTAGTACTTATCCAGACATCATAATGTTGAAAATAGAACCAAAGCCCTTGATGTACCGATGACTTGCTAAAAATTTGTGTCAAGCCAGCCAAGTCTCCATCTTTCAGTCCATTTTCTTTACCTGTAAAACAAGGAATAGAGGGGAATAAATTTTTACTCTCATGGTCACGTATTGAATATCTATACTTGTTATTTTTCATGTGGCCACTAGGGGGACAAAGGCCAGCTCTTTCTCTTTAAAGTGTTGCTGCCCATTACTGATTCAGAATGATAGTTCCGAAGAACAACTGCAAGGAGAGCCCATTTTTGTTAATGAGATAGTGAATATTTTAAAATGACTTTTTATTAACTGTTATTAAACTCTGATATGACCTGGCACCTCTGTAAAATTTGAGGATTTGAGGAAAGTGATTATTACTATCTCTTTGACCAGAGAAGTCTTTCAAAAGCACAATCATGTAACTCCAAGAGAATTACCAAGGAGGAGAGTTCAATAAGCCACTAAGAATACAGGTCAGCAGGATTTTTAAAAGGCTATCACAAGCCACAATGCTTTAAGAGTGGAGATAAATAAGGGGTTATAAATAGGAAGACATGGATTGTTAAATAAGAAACCCCAGTGTCAGATGTGGGATTCTTCCTGTTGTTGGTCAGGAGTATTCTAGAGACACCACCCACAAACCATCTAGGCTATTGCCATCACCATCACCCTTGGTTGCTCACTAGAACTTGATAATTAAAACCTTCGGCTGCAGACACCACATACTTTGTTCAAAGGACGTGGAAAAATCAAGTTCATACTGACAGAGAAACTTCTCTCTGCTGGCTGGTACACAGAAAGAGACATGAAGGCTGCTGGGAGAGAAGAGGTCATCAATAGTATTACTCAGCCGTGACCCCTCTGAAGCACTATAAAAGCCAGCAAAATATGCCTATCTGTACAGAATTGAAACAAATGTCATGGGGGTAACTGACTGCTTGCTGATTAGATTTATAGCCCACTCCACAAGAGGAAGCACTTGCCTGAGTTGTAAATTTGCCCAAGAACCAATGACTGGGGAACACTTATGCCCCAGGATTGATCCAATTACTACTATGTTGCTAAATAGACACAGTATCAATTTGCCCTCTAAAGCTCTATACTTATAGATTGGTCCAACTCCTAGAACCTATAGGAGCATTTTCTTCATGCGGTGGATGGTGGTTAATGCAGAAACTCACAACTGGTCAAAGTGCACAGAATAAGTGTCCAAGGAGTTCCCTGCTACAAATGGGACACCGAGGAAGGGGGTCAAGAGATTTAACGAGCTAGGGATTAGGGAAGACTGGAGTATCAGTATTAGTAACAGTATCTTCTGGACTTGACAAGACCATAGCACTCATGAACTCACACCAGTTGTGAATTCATGCACAAGATTCTCACAGATAAAGTCAGTTAATACTCCCAACTCCAAGCATCAAGAGACTCCCAAGCTCACTGTGGTATTTGGCAATTGGTGGCTTCTAGGCAGGGTAGACATTTTTTTCTTTAAGACTAAGTTCTGGTAGGTCTATTGTGGGATTATGCTCTTGTACACTGTAATTATTTATCATTGTAAATATTGGTTTAATAAAATGGTGATTAGCCAGAAGCCAGGCAGACAGGAAGTATAGGTAGGACAACCAGACAAGGGTAATTCTGGGAAGAGGAAGAACAGAGATGATGCCAGCCAAACACAGAGGAAGATGAGAATGCTACACTGAGAAAAAGGTACCGAGCCACATGACTAATCACGGGTAAGAATTATAGATTAAATTAAAGTATAAGGGTTAGTGAGTAATAAGCCTTAGCCATAGATCAAACAGCTTGTAATTAACATAAGCATTTGTGTGATTATTTGGGACTAAATGTGGGACTGGACAGGCAGGACAGAGAAACTTCTGACTACATAGGTCAACTATGTTCCAGTATGGCCCCACACTCATGTAATGTACATGAGCACATTAGTCTCAGTGGATTTTAAAAAGGGAAAGAGAAGATATAGCATTGGGATATGACCAATTGGCTCCTCAAGCTCCTCCTCCCACCAAACATTCCTCACCATGATGAACTGCACCCTCAAAATGATTTAAAATAAACTCTGCCTTCTTAAAGAATGCAGATAATAACATGTGAAGTATCTTCCATAAGCATTTTACCTACCAAGCCATCTTCCCAGTCTCTTCGACATCTCCGAGAGTACTTCACTTATTTATTTACTCCATTTATATGTTTTTTATTTATTTGAGACAGTATTTTGTGTAGCTCTGCCTATCTGAGAACTGGTTATATAGCCAAGAGCTGGGATTACAGATATGCTGGACCATGCCTGGCCATGAAGTGTTCTCATCATGTGTCTGAGTGAGTAGATACCTGGAGCCTGGTTTCTATGCCTTATGGCACTGTTGGCTGGTTGTTGAGAGGATCATTGACTCCAGCCACCTGCACATCTGCACTGACATACCTTTCTCCTCCCATGTCACATACAGCCTATGTGACATAGCACTCTACAGATTATCACCTGCTTCGTGCTCATTACTGCATTGTCTGATTATTAGAATTTTCTTTAGTCATGGGCAAGCAAACCCAAACAGGTTATGAGCCCTGAGCAAGAATCCTTAGCTTGAAGTCGATCTGTAGTCTAAGATCAAGTCTAGTCTGGAATTAGATATAATAGGTCCTAAAGCATTAATTTCTTGCTTTCTACTATTAGTACCAGAATGTGGAGATGGGGTGGGGTACAAATTTCTGTCTCCACATCTTGGTTTTAAAAGGCATATGCTGAAAGTCTGATTACTTCTGACTTAAAAACATCCGAGTTGTAACTTCAAGTTTTTGAATGACAGGAGTTGCCTGTCTGTTATGTACCTGTTGTAGACTCAGAACTATACCCAAGATGTTGTAAGTTGCCTTGTGTTATACCCATTCTAAAGTCAACATCTATCTCATTTTACTGATGAGGAGCTTGTATGTCAGAGAGATTCAATTACTTCTTCAAAGTCACACAGCCAGTAATTGGCCAGAGCTAAACTCAAATCTTAATGAGGCTCAGGGTGTCACATTGATTAGAAATGGTCATGATGACACATTCTGTTTTTACATATGAGTAAGAACTAAATTGTGGGTGGGCAGGTAGGAGTCCTATGGCTTTATGTGGAGGTGAGAAATCATAACTATTTCTTATTTTCTAATAGAAATATTTCCATTATATTTATTATTTATATAAATAAATACAATATTTATCACCATATTTCTATTGTAAAATGTGTTTCTATAATACTTCTAAAATGTTAGAAATATTTCCACTTGAAAATAAAGAAGGAGGGTGAGGTTACTGCTGGCCTGCTGTTCATTTTGAAAACTATGATCTTTCTGTGGTTAAGAATAAAGGTGGAGCTATCCTGGTGTAGAACTAGCTATCCTGGGCTAAAAGACTGACTCACTGACTAGAGAAGATGCAGCTACTCCAATGGAAAGTCCCCTCCCCACAGCAATGAAGGAAGGTGGACTCTTCTTGTCTCCTGACTGATCCGGGGAGCTTAGCTTTTCTCAGCTTTCCTTCCTTCTCATTTGAGTACAGTATTTCTTCACCATGGAAGAACATGAAGCCTCTTACCTCTTCACAATCTCTTTTAGTGTTTCTGAGACATCACTGAACAAAGAGGAAGGTCTCATAAGAACACACGATGGTACAAAATGACATCCTTGTTTATGGTCTCATATGAAATAACCGAAGGCATGCAAAGATTAGCAGAAGCAGTGAGGCGATGTTAGATGCTCCCTGCCCCCCCCCCCCCCCCCCCCCCCCCCCCGTTGATGGTTTTTATCTGCGACCGTTTGTCCATGAGAGTTTTGGATGAGGACACATACATTTTATTGTGTGCTTGTAATTTTTAATTCTCCATTCCTTTACAAATGTATATACCTCTTACCTATATTTTATTTCAAAGAGTACCATTTTTTTTGCACTGAACATTAGTAGGCATTTATAGCCCAGGTTGAAGCAGTTATTGGGCATCTTGCTCAGTCATCTCTGCGCATGTACCTTTTCCTGCTAGTAGTCATATAGGTCATAATTACAAATATACAGAGTTCTGAAGGATTGATCAGACATTAGAAATATAGCACTCATTTGCTTTTCTAAATGAAAATGATTTTAAAAGCATATTAAAAATGGTAACAGAGTACATACATAGCTTATCAGATTTGAAGCACTTGGATTCAGAAAATGTTGGTGCAAGGTTTTATGGTGGGAACTGCATGAGAAATATTACTTAGTTCACACCTCCTTTGGATCCCTCTGCATGCTGCTGCATCTGTGGCCTTTTTTTTTTCTTCCCTCTTTTAAAAAGTTAGGGTGACTTCACTGAGATTTTCTGATAAGTGGACTCCTCACAGCTTGATCCTTTCCTGACTTTGTAGTGAAAACTTCTGTTGTTGAGTGGAATGCAGCTCGTTGGTTGCTCTGTTGGACCTGGCAGGTGACCTAAATGCTACATGTTTATTCCTTGCTGGATGGCGGTCCTTCCATTTGACTGCTGGTTGGACGCATGGCAACGAACACAGACTGTGGTGGGAGAGGATTTTGGATAAATTGTATAACCAGTTTCCTGATACAATCTCTTGTTTGTGGTTCACCCTGTTGGACTGGGGACTGATTCAAAGATGTTGATGAGTTTCAGATGCTGGCCTCTTGGGATGTGGCAGCTTGCCACCATGCCATCAGTTTAGACTAATGACTGCACAGAATTCTCATGAAGCAGATGGCTACTAACCATAATATTAATATTATTTTGCTTTATGAATTTGGGGAAAAATAATTTCCACAGTTGCAAAGGAAAAAAAAAATACCCTCGCTTGGATTTTATAAAGAATGATCTGCTACAGAAATAACATGCTGTCAGGACCTGTTTTATACACTTTCATTATCAGTGACAAATTGTGATATTAATTCTATAGCAAATTTGTACTTGGGATTTTAGTGTTTCTCTCAGCCATTTCCTTTCTCTGCCTAGCTAGATGTAGAATAAAATGCTATGAATTTCTCCTTGGAGGGACCGACAGCTGGGTTTAAATGTTACCTCAGTAATTTGCTTACAGATACTATTGTTTATAAATTTGAAGAGGGGATGTGTTCTGACAGGATTCAGGGTGGAGTGGAAGTTTGAAGTAATTGCTTAGATAATACAGGTAACGGACTTCCGCCTGAATTCTTCCAATAATGCAGCCCAATCCAGAGACATTTATTTCTGTTTGAATTAGCCAGGTGATTACTTCTGTGCTCTGCTTTGTTTTGCTGATGACACTGAGGTCTGTAGAGGTTGGGAGCAATGACTGCAGAGTTTCTCTGGATGGATCCTGTGGTCTGTGTAATTCAGCCAGGAGAGGTGCCAATCAATCATTGTTTTGTTTGGGTCAGTGTTCTGGAATTTTCGTGATGCCATTTTCATGATAATTCACAGAGAAGCAAAATTCAGCAATGTCCAGAATTTGAGCACTGAGATGGTTTGAAACATACGGATTCTAAAATTTGTATCACAAGGATAACACTGTGGTCCCTGACACCATCTATTGCTCATTCGCCTTTCAGTCTTGAAGCCCAATAAAGCAGATATGACTTGTGGTTCTCAGTATATTTTTTTTCTTTTTTAGGACCCAAGTTTAAAAGTGGCCTTTTTGTTTGTTTGTTTCCTTGGTTTGTGTTAATACTTTTATATTTCTGTGAAAATCTTGGAGTGTATTTTTTTAAGGGAGGAAATTCAGCTATATGTTAGGTTTAGTCAACTAATAAGAAGAAAATCCCAGCAGGATAGGAAATGCTGAATGAGTAAGGGAAGAAGATAAAAATCCAACAGCACATCTTTGATGGGAAGGACTAGCAAAGGACATTGGAAAGAAATGAAGTCCCTTGTCACTTCAAAGGTTCATTTTGAACTCTTGTCATTTTGTTGTGAATCTAAAATAACAAACATAAGGATTTGGTATCCAGGCAAGTGCTCCTTAGTAACCCATCTCTTAATTATACTCGACATCCACTTTTGATCACTTAGCAGTTTTGAAGCAATAAGATTAGATGGACAAGAGGTGCCATGATGTTAGACGGAAGTTTAATGATGACTGGAGTGACAGCTGACCTTGAGTGGACAGAGGACAGCAGCCGTGACAGGAGAAGCAGACACTGAAGGTATCAGTGACATTGCCATGATGATCCTCAGAGATGACTCTAAAGTCAGCCAAAGGTAAGATGTGCCACTTCCCTTCAGAAACCTAGCAAGCTGGGTCTGTCTTCCAAAATGTTTGAGATCAGAAGTACTTTGGATTGTTTTCTATATTCTCATATACAAAACAAGATATCTTGGGAGCTAAGTCCTATAAATCTAAACCTAGAGTGCCTTTATGTCTCAAACACACTTCATACTCATAGTCTAAAAGGAATTTTACAGAATTTTTTAGAGCATTTTGCATTTTATTTGTGACCCTCACACAGTGCCACATAGATTTTTTAGGTAAGGAGTACTCAGCCTGTGGTGATATTTCTAGGAAGTTGGTGACAGATTGGATGATAAAGTTGGTCATATGAAAAGGTGTGCTTTGTTAATATGCAATTTGTTTGTTTGCAGAGTAGTTGATTCACAGGAGTTTGATTTGATGCTGTCATATTTCAGTTGGGTCTTACCCAACTTAGAATTATTGAATAATAATGACCCTGAGAATACTAGAGTGGTTCAAATATCTGAAACTATTCCTTTGCTGGTTTATTTCTTTGGGTTCTTAAAAATTAAAAAAACCTACTCAAAAAATAAAGATATGCTGGTGTGTGACACTATTTCCAGAGAGACCTGAAAAAATATGTACTTATCTTAGATAGGAAACCAATGACAGATGGGTATATGGATACTACCAAAGTCTAACTTGGAAAACAATGGGTTTTATTAGGGTTGCTTATAGGAATACCAGTGAGGTAATACTTATAGGAGCAGAAATAGCTCAAGCATAGCCTGAATCACCAAAGCCAACCCTAGCATGGGTATCAGGTCACAAAAGCTGGGAACCTAGAGCAACCTACACAGCCTGCAGGCAGCTCAAGGGGTAGCAGAATGGAATGGAAGCTTCATTGGTCGCTGCTTCTTCCAAGCTTGTCTGAGAGCACAGCTCAGCAACCTTAACTGTTTCTATACTCTTAAGGGAGGGCACTGTTTAGTGAATCTGGTCAGTTTGAGGAACATCCTGAAGCTATTTTGTGTTGTTTACTTCCTGTCTTACCTAACTTCCCTGCAGAGTGATCTGTTGTACTTCCACTTAGACCGTCTTATTGTTTGACTTCCATGTAAACATCCTTAAAATATCTTGTCATTACACATATGCCTCTTTTTTGTCTTAAAAGTTTTTCTCCAAGATGGAAGGTTTCAACCTCAGAGGAAACTGCTACCCAACTCCTGGTAGTCTATGGATATGCACTCATCAATTACAAGATTCTGTGAGACTTTAATACAGAATGTATACTCATTCATCTCTTAAACTGCACTTATCTCCACTCTATGGAGACTGAGTGGAAGGTTGTAGAGAGCAAAATTAACCCAACTTGATTCAGTTCTGTGAACAGTTACCTACCTTTCAGTTTCACTTCTTTTGGGAATATTCTAAGCTTGATGACCTGGGAACTTCCATTCATAGAGCTTGGTGTTGCTGATTAACTGGTTGGTCACTCTGTGGTGGGATTCAGGTGTCAGCTGATAAGGTCCGAAGATGTTTATCCAGGGTCCCGGGCTCCTGAAGGGGGAGTGGTCAACCCCGTTCAAAAGGGGCTCCTGGGATCTTATGCTGTAAATATCAGTCTTTAAATAAAGGAGCTGTTTTGGCCCATGACAGGCACCATAAAAAAGTAAGCAAATAAAAAAAAAAACCCACAAAGCAAACAAAAAAGGGCAGAATCAGAAGAGACGGAGCCAACTGCCTCCCCCCCCCCCAAAAAAAAACATATAAAAAACACAAGTGAGCCACGGGCCACATGACAAAAAAATTAATAAAAATGAGTTGAGTTAAGATAAAAGAACAAGCTAATAGTGTGCCTAAGCTATAGGCTAAACAACATAAACTTAATATAAGGGTCAGATCAGCTGTGGGCGGCTAAGGGGTCTAAGACTACAGGTCTGTCAGTCTAGACCTCTGGCTGTCTGAGACCAAAAAAACCTTATTGTAACATCACTCTTTTGGCCATGTAACATACTTGCTTAGTTAATGACACTACAATTGAAAGATAAACTGGGCAGTTACACAGCATTTTAGTTTTCTGTCCAGAGAACTCAAGGGTGATTGGCAATGTTGCCTGAGTTCATCAGGGAAAATCATAAATATGTTTAATTTTAGCTAGTTTATGTCTTTCTTGGCAGCAATACTTTTGAGTGGTAATAATATAAGAAGAAATGGAGGTTACAGTCAGGTTGAAGGACACACTGTGGTTGTGGCAGCAGTAAAAACCCAGTATAGCAATGGCCAGTTGGCCTTGCCTATTTGGAGAATGTTCATGGTAATTCTACCTCTGTACTAGGTGGGAAAACATCTTGAAGGTGCCTTATTTTATAGTGGTGATTCTCAGCTTGTGGATCACGGCCACTTTGGGGAGTTAAGCAACCCTTTCAAAGGGATTGCCTAAGACCATCAGAAAATACATGTATTTACATTATGATTTATAAAAATAGCAAAATTACTGTTACAAAGTAGCAATGAAGTAATTTTATGGTTGGATGTCACCACAACACGAAAAACTGTGTTAAAGGGTTGCCGTATTAGGAAGGTGGAGAGCCACTGTTTTAAAGCATCCACCTATTCAGTGATCTCAGAGACAGTTTCGGTATAGGTTGGCCACACTGATTTAGTTATTAGTAATGTCTTTAGTGTCAGAAGTGCTCCAACTTAGAAAATAAGTCAATACACAGAGATTCTGCTCAATTTGCCTGAAACCGGAGAGAAAATACCACGTCCACACTGAATCTGACCATTCACAGACAACTTCCTTTAGACCCCTTTGCCTTCTTACATGTCAGACGAGGGAAGTTTGGCAGTTGTGAGTCTCCCTAGTGAAAATGTGACACCGAGTCCCAGCTTTCTCCCCTCCCGAGAGCCTTTGTATCCATGAGCATCTGCGCTCACTGTAGAACTGAGAATCACAAGGCAAAGGCTCACGTTTCAGAAGAGAAATGTAGAAATAAGCAGGACTCTGTGGCTGACTCTTTATTGAGTAGTGCCCCAGCCTGGGACAAGAGAGAGGAAAGTAAAGTCCAAAGAGCTGGCTGGAGAAATGTGAATATTCCCTACATGCCGGCCTCTGTGTCTAGCCCAAGTTCAGTTCCTTCCCTGCCAGTCCACCCCACATCACCAGCTTGGGAGATCATTAGGAAGAACTTATCCATCCTTGGGTGATCATTGACACTGACTTCAGTGGATGGTAAAGTTTTTATATTCTTTATGAATGAGCCCAGAAAACACTTGCAGAATTTTCAAAAGTTTCTTTTGGGGGTGATAGTCCTTATTCTAGGGACATACCCTTACCAACAGGTAGTATATAAACACTTGTCCCTCAGCACTCACAGACCTGCTTTTATGGCCTTTCTCCAGTTAAAAATCCCTAGGAACGTATTTTATGTCTACTTTTTCATGTAACACTGGCATCATCTTACCAGTAGTCCATGCAGTGTGTTAGTATACAGCCATATCATTTGAGATGAAGGCAATTAAGTTTCAGAATATTGTGTTTACCTCACCACACGAAACCGTCTTAGAGTTTTGACATCTGTCTAGTGCTTTCTTTATCTAGACTTCTCTTGTATTTTTCTTACCACAAAAATGTCCCCAAGGAAATCTTGGAAGATTAAACAGGAGATTTTTGGGGGCATAGAAACAATCTGTTAGTGGAGGTTGCTGCAAAATGGATCTGTGGGTGTGGGATGATATGAGATTAGGAGAGTGGAACTGGGTACTATGTTCATGTTGGAGTTTGACCTCCATTATGATGTGCTGAGAGACATGGATGTGGTTAGATAAAAATCATCATTAGGGCCTGAGAGGGAGAGAGAGATAGCAATAGATATGCTTCCACTTTGCTTGTCCCTCACCTTGTGATATTCTGTGCTACCTTGAGACTGCCCAAAAGAAGACCATCACTAGACATGACCTTTGATATGAGACCACAGAACTATGAGCCAAAAGCAGGACCCTTTCTTTAAAAATTACCCAGTCTGTAGAATTGTATTATTAGCATCAGAAAAATTAAGATGGAAGGGATATATCTGTGAGCAACCTCTGATATTGTCTAGAAGGCATGAGGAGAACAGTGGCCTATCTGACAGACCAGAGGTCCCCATAAACCAGGAGAGATGAGGAGCATAAGTCATGTGGTGACAGCAACTCTGAAACGTGAAGCATCATGGGATAGTTAGATACTGGCGTACACTGCACTCTCAATACCAGCCTTCATAACTTGCGTCTCTTAGCATGCTTCCTTTTCCTTAAATTTACTTTTAAATGAGCATACAAAGCATAGAAATTATAGATACTGGTATGTTACCATGTGATGTTCTGTTGTACAGTGTCTTCATCATGTTCAACAAATTTCTTTCATCAGACATAAACCCTTTTAAGACCTTGTGAAATGTGTAATATATAGTTATTTACTATGCTAATAATCCTGTGCGATGGAACTGAGCTGAATTAAATAGCTTTCTCTCTCCTAACAGTGACTTCATGCCTAGTAGTCGACTCTCACTGGCTCCCTCCAGCAAACTTCTTAATGACTCTTTGTCTTACCCTCTTTATCTTATACATGAGAGAATGACAGTGTCTGCCCAACAGTGCTGATATGAGGAGTGTTCAGATCAGCCAATGTAAAGAGATTAGGAAGTCTGAAGGAACATGTTTGAGCACACAATAAACTGAGTAGCTCTGTCAGCAAACCCTGGACATTGGTTCCTGGCATGATCCTCACCCTACAGCTGTATGTGGTGTGGGATAATATTTGCTGAGCCAGGAAGGACTTAGCTGACAAGACCCACAACAACACAGCTATATAACACACGCCGTATTTCTTTATAGCTCAACATCGATTCTCACCTAACTGGCTCGAATTCCCAATTCCCCTCTGGGTCAAAGAAGACAAAAATGTTGAAGGACTCACACATCAAATTGGACAATTATGAACAAAACGTAGATATTCCACTGAGGGCTATCACTGGATCTTAAAGCAATAGCTTCCCCTTGGTGATAAGAGCTAGACAAACAAAATGTGCCTCACATTTTTTTGTTCTCTTTCTGTGGGGTGGCTGTCCTTATAGATCATGTTTAACACTGGATATAGCATGTTGCCTCCTTTAAAAAGATAAATTGTGCCCTATATCTGAAGTGGCTAGAACTCTCATAGGTCTTTTAACATTTAAGCCTTCATTATTAAAGTGTATCATGACTTTCCTTGTCTTAGTCAGGGTTTCCATTGCTGTGAAGAGACATCATGATCACAGCAACTCTTATAAAGGAAGACATTTAATGGTGTGGCTTATCGTTTCAGAAGTTTGAGCCATCATCACATCGTGGGACACGGTGGCATGTAGGCAGGCATGGTGCTGGAGAGGCACTGAGAGCTCTACCTCAGATCCAAAGGCAGCAGGAAGTGAACTGAATGTCACATTGAACATAGCTTAAACAAAGGGGACCTCAAAGTTCGCTCCCACAGTGACACACTTCCATACCTACTCCAACAAAACCACACCTCTTAATAGTAGCATCGCTATGGACTTATGGGGACCAATTACATTCAAACTACCACACTCCTCATTTCTCATATTAGCATTAATAAGTGAGCCGTTACAGGGTAAATCTAAGTTTGGGCTGAGGATAATGGGCCAGTGGAACATTGTTTCAGCTTTCCCCGAACTTATGAACTAGTTGAGAAATAAGACTTAGTGTGTTTTGGGTTCTTCACTGCTGAATGTCAACCACACTGGGGTTTGCAAGGGAAAATATATCTCCTGTCCTTCCTTCACGTGTGTTCTGAGCACGGGGCTTTGTCTTCTTGCCCAGTCCCCATTTTACTCACTGGGCACTGAATGAAGCACCATGACCTACACTTGATGGGTTATAGATAAACAACTGATAATACGTTCCACTATGTTTTATTTCCACCTGACAAAGGTTTGTTTTATCTGTTTTGTATCTTACTCTGATCCTATATACTATTTTTATACTTGAGATTAATGTCCAGCTGCTATTTTCATTACCTGGGTTTAGTTGCAATTTCTAAAACCCCTTCTTTAATTTCTATTTGAAAACCTAGGTCATTAAATCAAGGCCCCTGATGTAGTTTGTGAAGCTAATTTGGCATATTAGTACAGTTTTGCTCTTTTGCCTGGCAGTTACAAATCATTCTTCTCAATTGTGTCATATTGAAGTCCGTTTCTGTTTCATGCATTAATTCTTACATCATGGAAGAAGAAAACTGAATTGAGTAGGCACTGAGTGGAATGGTCATCTCTCCCTCTTGGGACAGAAATAGAAGCTTGGCAATACATCCAGTGGGGAGGAAGCAAGAACAGAAACAATAAACGACCCGAGTGTTTCTCCCATTAAACAGGTAAAATTATTCCCTGGCTCTCACTGCTTTGTATCCAAGGCTTTGCATTTTATTTATAAAATAAATTCTGTGCTCTTTTCAGTAGGTGCTGCACCGTATCCTGAGCGATGGTAACAAAAGACTATGTTTCATTCCCCATGTAATGTGGTCCTGCTATGCAGCCCCAAGCTTACTTTCTGCTAACTTGTTTGTGCCTTTCACAGCTGCACTCTGGAGCCATAATTTAAAACTTTTGAAGCCTCAGTTTTATACATAGTGCTGTTTATTTGTGTGGTCTTTACACAGACTGTACTCTTCCCACACAGGGCAACTTACAGTATTTTCTTTGAACTTAATTTTTTTTATTAAAAAAAAAAATACAGCATGGCTGAGTTGAATTTCATGATTCTAATCACAAATTTAAGCTTTCCTGTTGCTGACTGATTATTTATTTATTTTTTTCCCCTGGAAGATGAATTGGGTTATAACATTTATCTCAGAGGAGTCCATTGAGATGAACTAATGAAAAAATAAACATAATAAATGGGTGATTTGTTAGAAAGCTGTGAGAATGTAATGGAGGATATGTGGTCTCTGGTGATTGTCTCTGACTGCACACCAAATTCATCACAGTGCTTTTGGCTTGAGGAGCTGAGAGACTCGTCTCCTTCATGAGTTTTAGTAGTTATCATTCTGAATCTTTAGGAGGAAACCTTGGAAACAGGATCTTTTTATTGCATAGTTTGACTTCTTTAGGGTGTACATTGTCATCTGATAAATAGACCCATTTCCTGTTCTCCTGTAGCATTCATACAAGGTTGGCAGAAAAGCAAGTGTGTTTACCAACTACAGGAATCTCTTTTAATTCCATTCCTGGAATTAATTTTCAAAAAATATTTGTGTGTCTGTGTCTGTCTCTGCCTCTTCCTCCCCCCTCTGTATGTGTGCATATATCTGTATGTGTTGTCTTTCTGTGTGTGTCTGTGTGATTGTGTGTCTTTGTGTGAGTGTATGTATGTTTCTCTCTATGTGTCTCTGTATGTGTTGTCTTTCTGGGTATGTCTGTGTGTGTGTGAGTGTGTGTGTGTATGTGTGTGTTGTGTGTGTGTGTGTGTGTGTGTGAGTGTGTGTGTGTGTACTGGTGCATGTGGTGAATGTGAGTGCAGTGCCAGGGAGGCCAGAGAGAGCAGTGTATCCCCTGGAGCTGGAGTTGAAGTGCCTGGTGTAGATTCTGGGAGCTGAATTCCACTCTTCTGCAAAAGAAGCAAGTGCTCTTAACTGACGAGCCATCTCAATTCCCCTTAAAGTTAGTTTTAATTTTAAAAATAAAATTATTTTGAGGAGGTGCTGATAAAGATACATGATAAACATTTATACCCAACTACAGAAATTGTTCCTTGAGATAAGTGACCAGCAACAAAACAAAACACCAGGTTTTTTTCTCCTTTTATCCAATGGACTATTTAGCTTCATTTAGATGTTTGGCAATAAAAACCAGTGCCATGAAGATGAAACACTGGCAGATTTATCTCAGGAATGGATTGGAAAATTTATCCCATTGATCTCATCTCTTATTTAGAAGTATGACTAGTATCCAGATTATGCATTCTGCCAGCCATACATGGTGTCTGAGACTTCAGGTTGAGGTGTCTGTTATTATATACAATCGCCATACTTATTGTCTACTTTAGATGAATACTACCTTGCTGAAGTTTATTCTAAGTCTGAAGAAGAGAAAAAGAGACCAATGTAGAAGTCTTTGTCTCTTGAGCCTTCAGACATGCCAAACCTCTGTCTGTTAGAAGACACTGAGGACTCCTTTTACTCTCACTACTTTCTAACCATGTGAAGTAAAATCTAGTATAAGGGCTAAGAAAAATTGAGGTAGAGGAGAAATAAGAATTATCTGCAATTTGAACTTGATAATGGCATATAGTAACTAATGCTACATTCAATAAAACAAATTAGAATAAAGATGTAGAAGACATAATATCTACTCCTCCTTTTCCTGCAGTGTTTTCCGTATCCACGACAGAGATCTGTATTTGGAATGGAACATATCAATCATCTCTGAGGCCATTGCATCTAGTTCAATGTCTGCATGGGTGACCGGTTGGCCTGGCAGTGACAGATGGACTCACACGATCAGGTCTAGTGGTTCAAATGGAATTCACTTGGTCAGTGACTAAAAGTCTTTATGATCCTGTGATTGCTCAGTGGCCTGGATATAATGTATTGGTGTCTTTCCTTCTGAGTAGTGGTCCACATCATAGGACTAGAATGCAATTGGTACTAATTGTCTCCCTGGCTGAGAGTCTCAGAAACAGGGTTAAAAAGGTCAAACCAAAGGGGACAAGATGCTCTGTCTTTCTCTACTGTTGCTCACCGTACTGTTTCTTATTGAGTCCATCGCACCAGGTCATCTCATCAGCTAGGCAGAGAGAAGGAAACCATTCTTCACAGTGGCTCATGTTAGACTGAGCCGGTCTTGGCTGTCTCCATTCTTTTGACTGCCTCTGTGACCAGATGTTGATACATACAGGATTTAGTACAATGTTTCCACCCGTGGGGACAAAAGTGAAAGTGTTTTAAAAAAGTCCCAAAGAAGGTGGAGGTATCTCTTCACTAAAGCAAAGTTTAGGGCTGAAAATCCCAAGGGGTTAGTGTCAATATTTGCTATAATTCCATTCTGCTGTGTGCAATGGGGAACTTCAAAGTGACTTTAATCGTGTTTGTGACCTCTTTAAAAAGAATGCCTTTTTAAAGAACACTTTTGTCCTTGGGATGGGAAGGTGTCTCAGTTGGTAAAGTACTTCCTATACAAGAAAGAACACCCAAGTTTAAGCTAAGGAAACTTTCTAAAATGTTGGGTATGGTATTTGAGCATGTAATCCCAACAATGGCAAGGTAGGAGGCAGAGCCTGGCAGATTCTTGGAATCCACTGGCCAGCTAGTCCAGCCTATTTGGCAAAATTCCAGGCAGATGACAGACCTTGTCTCAGACAAAAAGTGGAAGGGACACAAGATTGCTTTCTGGCCTACAAACGCATGCACATGGACACTTGCACACACAGGTCTCCCCAAACATTTTTCTCCTTTGCAGAGTGTTCTTATGTAGGTGAGAAGAACTGATAAATGAAGACGCTCATCTTAACTAGAGTAGAAAATATAAGGCAATACTAACCAATATCTAGAGTGCTTATGTTGAAACACATGGAAACTGTAGTTTTTAATTGTTTTATTTTTTATTAATAAAATAGGTATGCACAACTATAGTGAAAGAGACAAAAATTTACTGTATTAAAAATAATAGGATAAGTTGGATGGTGTGGTACAGGCTTTTATTCTCAGCACTTGGGAGGCAGAGGCAGTTTCTGAGTTTGAGACCAGCCCAGTCTGGAAAAGTGATGAGTTCCAGGACAGCCAGAACTGTTACAAAGAGAAAACTTGTCTTGAAAAACTCAAAGAAAAAAAGAGAAAAAAGAATAATGTGCTGGAGGCTTCACCCAGCAACTGATGAAAATAGATGCAAAGACCCACAGCCAAGCATTAGGTGGATCTTGGAGAATCCTGAGGAAGAAGGAGACGAAGGGCTGTTGGAGGCACAGGGCTTAAGGACACCACAAGAAAACCCACAGAAACAACTAACCTGGGCTCACAGGGGCTCACAGGGACTGAACCGATAACCAGGGAGCCTGCATGGGGCTGACCTAGGCTCTGTGCATGTATGTGACAGCTGTGTAGCTTGACCTTCTTGTGAGATTCCTAACAGTGGAAGCAGAGGCTGTCTCCACTGTTACCTGCTTTTGGTACCCTTTCCTCTTACCTGGTTGCCTCCTCCAGCCTTAATGAGAGAGGAAGTGCCTAATCCCATGGCTGGCTGAATATCCATGGAGGCCTGCCCTTTTCTGAAGAGAAACAAAGAAAGTGTAGTGGACTGGGAGAAGAGGGACTTGGAGGTGAGGAGAGGAGAAAATACAAATAGGAGCAACAGCAATAGTGGTCTGGAAGAAAGCTGTGTAGTCAGTGCTACTTAACCAGACAAAATGCATCTCAATGTAAGAAAGCTAACATTTTTAGCAGCATATTTCAAATCCTTAAGATTATTTGGACAGTTGGGTATTTAAAGGAGAACATGAAATCAGGCTATTCCTTCACACTGTATCCTCAAAGTAGCTAAAGATAAAATCTTATGGGCTAAGGGAATGACTCCTTAGATAAAAACACTACACTGAGAACAAAGCACTCTGTATTCAAATCCCTAGCACTCAGGGGAAAACTGGGCATGGCTGCCCATGTCTGAAGTCCAGGTGCTGGCTAGACAGACAGGGATGCTGTCTGGGAGCTTGCTACCAGACATCCTCACAGGAACAGGGAGCTTCAGGTTCACTAACAGACTCTTGGAGGCAAAGACAGGTACAGGAAGACTTCTGAAGTATTTCCCTGGCCTCTGTGTGAACCCGTACAGACACACACCCACCCCTTGTAAACATATACATACATTTCAGGCACACACACATATTATTCATTCACACAAACATTCTTTATACATACATACATATGCACCAAAAATTTAAATATGAAACCTATAAAAACAGTTGATGAAAACATACATAAGCTTCCTATGGTATTTCTGAGAAAGATCAATCTGAACCTATACAGAAAGACCCACAGGCTGACTGATTACATTAAGGTACTAAATTGTGAGGCTGCAGACACAATGTTAAATACAAACCGCTAATGCAGAAATACTTGCATCATATATCATGCTTGTGTAACAAGTATTTCTAATATTGTAAGCTTCTCCAATACACTAAATTCTTTAATCACTCAGAAAAGTGAAGAAATAATACAAATATACACTTTAGCTAACAAACTCCAAATGATTGATAAACAGAAAGCATTGCTCAGTCTAAGTATTAATTAAAGGGATGAGATAAAAAAAAAAGAGCATTCTCTTTTTTGACTATCAGACTGGGATAATGAACAGAAAATTGAAAGCATCCTGTGCCTGTGCTATGGTCTTTGGCAGGAAAATGACCTTTCCATTTCTTTTCTTTGCTGAAATTGCATTTGGTCATGGCATTTCTCATAACAGAGGAAGAAACCAGGACTTGGGAGTCATGTGTAATTACATGCATAGGTATCAGTACTATGGTGTAGACCGGAAAAGGTGAAGTGTGGTACAGTTCTTTAATATTGGTGTGTATCTGTTTGTTTACAATCAGAAAAATCTTGACAAAAATCTTTTAACAATTGGTTAAAAATATTTGGAAGTTGAAACCAGTTAAAAGTGTCATTTAAAAAAATGACACTGTTTAAAAGGATAGAGCTATGGATGGTCTTTTTTTTTTTTTTTTTTTCTTGTCAATGACCACTACAGCACAGCTTGTCCCTGAAGAAAATTGAGACCCAGGTGTCAGGAGCCTTTGAGCACGAAGCTTGAGTGTGATCTTCCAGTATCTTCTGGGCATTCCATTCCTACCAACCACTAATGCCTAATTTCAGAGTTGTTTGCTTTTGACTCCTCTTGCTTACACGTAGTACTGACTATAAAATAACTCACAGTAAACATCATCTCTGTGACATGACTGTGGATTGACAGAACTGGAAAAACTATGATTTTAGCACTAACGATCCACTATGGTTTTAAATACAAAGAATATCTTTCTTTTTTTCTTAAGCTTTTATAGACTCAAATTTCTTCTGTAAGTGATGTTTGTTGTTTATGTTGTAAACTGGCATTTGAATCAAGAAGAGAACTTCTGTCTCTCCCAACCCCCAAAAAGAAATAGCAAAATGAAGCAGTGTAGAAAAACTTTTAATTACTAAAATGTAAAACATCTCCTTCCTACTTAATGGTTTTATGATACAGCCTGAGCATATGTCTTCTGATTTTCCAAGTAAGGGTTTGTTTCCAAGGTACAAAATCACTTTCCTCAAAGTACTTCAGCCCTTTAGTTTACCCATAACATTTCACAGTCATAGGCTTTCGGGTGGGTTAATTCCTTGGTTTTGTGCAGGACTCATCCACAATCTGAATTCCAACAATAGTTGTATCATATCTTGTGGCTTAATCTATAGTTATGACATCAATGTATCTATCATGTGGGAGATGTTTCCTTGGCAGAGTGTGTTTATAGCACAGCTTTTCTGTTGTCATTTCTTCTGAGAGATACTTTTGTTCTTATATGAGAAAATCCCAAGTAAAATCTTAATTTAAAGGATTAGCGATGGCGAGTGAACATGATGTTTACCCAAGACTAAGCTTGTAATAAAACTTTAGAGAGAAGAAATTATGAAAATCCATTTCTCCAAGCATTGCTTTCGACTCGCCGATCTGTTACTCGAAGTTATTGAATGTTTTAATTCATTAGCACCTCCTGAGCTTTATAAAACAAAATGAAACATTGCGTTGCCTGTCTCTACACTCTGGAAACTTTCCTATGTATCCCAAAGGAGTAGAGACTGATGAGGGGCAACATCCACCTGTGCCAAGGTAAGTCTTTAAAAAGCTCACTCATTGTTTAAGGAGAAATCACAAGGGAAATGAATCTCAAGACAATAATTGATTGAGTATTTTCTCTAAGGGCTTGAGGTATGGGCCAGTGATTAGGAGGGCTTATGATTCTCCTAGAGGACCTGGGCTCTGTATCCAGTGTCCACTTCAGACTCACAACTGCCTTTCACTCCATGGGTACCTACACACACATACACATTTACAAAACTATCTTCAAAAAATAACAAGAGCAAAGCATATGACTCAACCCATGAAGGTACTTGCTCTCAAGTCTAACAGCCCAAGTTTGGTCTCTGGAACTCACATGGTAGGATAGAACTGTCTCCTGTAAGATGTCTTCTGACTTTCCACTACTATGTGACATTCACACACACACACACACACACACACACCACACACACACAGTACAAATTAGAAATTTTAAGGTGAATGGGATATGTAAATTAAAAATGTAAAACTTCTAAAGTTACAAAAAATCAAGGCACATTTCAAAAGATATCCCCACAATGGCTATTGGTATAAGAACTTTATCCATGGTAGTTAATATTAGCTACTTTAAAGGCACACTCTGGAATAAGTTCATGAGGTTTAGAACCAGTCATTCAGACTCTTGACAGGAAAGTCTTTGATACCAGCTGTAAAAATGGGACAGTGACAAATTTCTGGTTTTGATTTGAAAAAGAGGAAAGAAAGGCACAGAATTATTGGAATAATAATCAGATGATACCACTGAGTGAGCTTGGGACAAAGGTGATTTCTCTTTGCTTTACTAATAAATTTACTTAGACAAGCATGGTGATGGTGGTATACACCCTGTTGGTGATTTGGAAGCCAGCCTCATTTTCAAAGCAAGTTCCAGAAGAGCCAAGACTGTTACACCTGTTCCAAAAAATCAATAAGATGAAATTTCCCTGACATTAAGCCAGAAGCAATGTGACTTAAAGTTTCTGGAGGCATTTGGATCCCGGATCAGGGGATACATGTACAGAATGTCATGGTAACAAGTTGGAGGCTGAGCCTAGCAACTTGTTATTGTGGGTGACTGGAAAATACTCACTAGTCCATAGGGCTAGCCTGTGACCTGGGCTTGTATAACATAGACAAGTCTGAAAAGCTTTAGGAGTATGATGAGGCATCCCGTTGGAAGCAGAGAAGCTGCCCTGTGCCTGGTGTAGTCAAGACAGCAAGCAAGTTCATGTATGCCAGCCACGTTCCTGTGTATGTTTCTGTTGCTTTATTTCTGTGTTTATTGGGCAGGACATGACCTGTCATCTTCACTTAGTGCTTTTGTTTTGAATGCTGCTGATATTGGGTTTAAAATCAATATAAGACTTACAAGATAAAATTAGGTTATCTTATTGACAGCTATCAATAATAGATAATGAGACCTTAGTTTGAACTTCTTTGAGCTACAAAAATTGAGTCTATCAATTGGTTTAAGTGAAAATTTAATTATCCAGAGTTGTTAGCTTGAATTTCATTTTAGATATTGATGTAAGTTGTGAAAAATGGCAATTTGTACAAAATCAAGTAGATTTATTACCCCACGCACAGCCCAGAATAAAACAGGTAGGGTATTAGAGAAAAATACTTTCTCTTTTATAAACAAAAAACTTAGCATTTATCGTAAAATTATATATATGATTATATGTCATATATATAATATGACATGAACATATATAAATACAGAATATCATTAGAGTTTATGTGGCATCACTATAAATTTCATGAAAAAAAAAGAAAATTTTCTGGGGCAATATAATAATATTTAAATATAAATGAGTTTGTAGTAAACTTCCTCAAAATTAAACTTAGTATTTTTTGAAAATTTTATATGAATATTTTAATTTTAGCATTTTCTCCCTCCCTTCAACTTCACCCATAACCCTTCACTTATTAAGCTTGTAGCCTCTTATTTTTTAAAAAATTATTCTCAGTCTAAATACACACATAAGTTTATAAGTATAACCTGCTGAGTTCATTTAGCAAGTGTTTGGGGCTGACCATTTGGGATTGGATAACCTACAAGCAGCTCATCTCTAGGAAAAAACTGAGTCTCCTCTCAGAAGTTATTAACTGGCCTACAGATCTTCATTTTGGGTTGAAGGTTCTGTGAGATGTTCCCTAGCATGTCCATGCTGACATGCTAACTAGTGTTGCCAGTTAGGTGACCATATTGTAAGATTTTTGTGGGTGTAGCTTCCCACTCATATTTAAAAGGCTGTCCTCAGGCTCTACCAATCTCTGCATTTCTTTCCTCTCAATATTTCCTGAGTCTTGGTGTGGGAGTTGGGCTGTAGCGGTATCCGCTGGGACTGGGCACCTGATGGTCAGTTGTTCACTGCATATTGACCCGACTTTTTGCAATAGCTTACAAGTGTGTTGATGGCACAGCAGTGGGTGGGGACCAAAAACTCACCAGGCAGAGGTGGTTCATGAAGTAGAGGTCTAGAATTAGTCATGCATGTGTGGGTGGGGGTCAGAAACTCATCCCAGACAATTTCCTGTATGTGTGTTCTATAAAAGCAAAGCCACTGATAAATGGTCCCATTTTTCTCTTTTCTCTGTAATAGTTCAGATTTTTTAGGAATTTTTTTTCTTTCTGGAAACTTAGGCTCCTTTGAAAAGGAGATGTAGAGATAGATCTTTTTAAAAATCTCCCTTGTGAAGCTTTATTCATAATGCCTACAATTTGTAAGCAGCTGTGATGTTCTTCAGTTGGTGAATGGATGAATTTGGTATGCTCATACAGTGAATATTACTTAGTGATAGAATTGCACTATCAAGCCAGGAGAATATCTACAGGAATCTGAATTGCATGTTTCTGTGTGAAAGCAGTTAGTCTGAAAGGCTACAAGCTTTTATTCTCTGGAGAAGCAGACCAATAGGAAGCCAATTTAATAGATTATATAACACAATAAATTCAATATTAATATGTAATAAATGATCTATATAATTCATTCAACTTTGATTAAAATAACAACAATTTTCTCACACCCGCAAACCTGGTTGTTCAGTTCCTTAGGCTGGTACCTTCATAGCCACAGTACTCCCACAGCAACTGTCTCACTCTGGAGAGGCTGACAACTGGATAGTTGTTTTGTCAGTGAAAAGGGTCCTCCAGGATGGAAGCCTGAACATGCTGGTTCTGACATCATCAAAGGAATCAGTATCTGCATCAACAGGAGAAATCCACTAAGGGATAGTGACTAGGAGGTGGGGGAAAGGGAAGGGCATTTGCAATGCCCCCTTTCACCTGACTTGCTACCTGCAGGTGCTTTGGACAGGCAGGGTGGGTCTTTTCAAACAATTAAGGCAATCAGGGAATTCCTCAGGTGAGGCCCTTTACTCTGGTGGTTCTAATTTATGGCAAGTTGATATTACAACCAAGCATCACAGTGCTGTGTGACGCCACCTGTATACCATTCTGAGAAAGACCCAAGTGAAAATACAAAGGGATAAGTGGTGTTTAGCGGCTGGGAGGCAGCAGGACAAGATGGTAGATGGAATGCAAGGGATTTAGGGAAGTGAGCTGTTCTAGAGCACTGTGACAGTAGTCACATGACTGGATAAGCATTTGGCACAGCCCATAGCATATGACAAAGTGTATCCTAATGTATGTTTTGAATTTCAATTGTCATAACTATATGTCAAAATTGGTTCATGAGTTATATAAAATGTACTACACTATAGCAAAGGATTAATAATTAATAAATTTGCATACAGGAGGAGAAACTCATACAGCAACTATATTTTTCTGTTCAATATTTTTGTAAATCTGCAACTTTTTAGGACATAAATAATTTCTCCCCCATTACTAGGTTCACGACCGAAAATCCTGTAACAACAAGCATGTAATTAAAGAAAAGCATGAACATTTATTTAATGGAAGTTTTATACAGCAAGAAGCCTCTGGCAGTAAAGACCCAAAGGAACAAGAAAAACTATATTTTTATGGGCAATCATGCAGAGGTCTGATTAGAAGACAAAGGATGATCCTGATGCTGTGAAGCTGGAGGAAATGAAGCTAGTCCTGTTTGTGTGAATTGCTCTCTAGAGAGTATGTATGAGAGTTTTCTGCTGTGTATGTGATGGATACCTCTCAAATGAGGGTCTGAGTCCAACTTTAGAGACAGGCTGGAGATTCTACTCCTTCCCTGCTTCAGAGGGAACGAGTGGACAGTCAGAGACTTTCTGTTTCTGCTGTGTTTTCAAATGCTAAGGTGCCATATAAGGATAGCATGTCCTGAACCCCATTGACTGTTCCAACCATGGTCTATTCCTTACAAAAATTCTCTCTTAAGAGTCACCGATTTAAATAGGAACTTTCAGCCAGTGTAGGTGATGATTCTATGCCACTCCACTGGAAATGGGAAGCCACACTCTGTACTTCTTCATTGCTCATCTGAATAGCCATGCGCTACCTAGTGACATTTCCACCAATGATGAGCTGCACATGTGACAGGCACCCCTAAGGATATATTACCTAGTAAAGACACAGTCATGTTCATTTGTTAAGTATATTCAATAGTGTTTGTACAGCAGTGAAATTGCCTAACAACACATTTCTCGAACAAATCCTTGTCATTTTGCACTGTGTGACTATGTGTACTTGCAGATATATATCCCCAGTCTTAAATAGGCTGTGTCTTCATAAGCTCATCATAAGTGGAGAATTTCACAAATATAAATGCATTAAAACTAGGTAGCCTATGAGCCACCATAGGTTATCAGTAGCACATCACAGAACATTTAGTATTTGTCCCAGTAATCCAGACTGACTGGCATCTGTGACTTGCTGTTACTACCAAGGCAGGGCATTGGGTTCCATATTGTCAGTCCAAGACAAGTCAAAACTTGGATGTATGGATTCTTATCAGTGTGCATCATTTCTCTATACCATGGTAAAGTTGAAAACTTGTAACTTGAATCACTTTAAGCTGGAGATTACCTATATATGTGCACATAACACAGCTCTATGAGTATGTTAGTATATATCACATAATTTCCTATCTTTTGTACATACATTATATTTATGCACAAGTGTAATTATCTCAAGACCAGTTTCTAGTAAACCACTTGTTCCTCATGCCCATGAGATCTTTCAGTACCTCCTACTACAGCAATGTTACCAGCACTGAGCACAACACTGTTGTTTTAAATCCACTTAGACGGTGAGAAACTATTTTTGTAAAGATAAATAGAGCAGAAATAAGCAAAACTTCTACAAATCAGCCTGCTTTGCCTGGTTTCAGAACTATACAATCATAGAAAAACAAATATGACAAACAATGCATAGAACACACATGTATACATGTGCAAGCCTGAGGAAGTATATGTGAAAGCATGTGCAAGTAATGTATGCCTGTATATGTCTCTCTGTCTCTCTCTGTCTCTCTCTGTCTCTCTCATTTTTCTCTTAGAGAACCTCAAACTAAGAATCATCAAAAACTTACCATTTCCATCATGTTTGTACAAAGGAATCAACCACATACCTCTAGTCCCCAAGTAAGTGAATATCATAAAATAGAAGAACATGTGCAGCTTGTTTTTATATATTTACAAATCAATTTTTTTGTGGCTGTGAAAAAGACAAGTGTCTTTTGTAGGCAGTGGCTTTATGTAAAGCTTTTCTTTTGTTATTTGGGGACAATACTACACAATATACACATTATATAACATGGTATATGCCACTGGGGAGGGAGGAGTGGGCACGTGGTCTGTGCTCTCGGTGTGGTAGGAGAGATTGTGTAGATGAATGAGCTTTGAGGATCTTCATTGCCAAGGAAAGAGAGAAAGAAGAGCACAATTAGAGTGTGGAGGATCTCCCCATTGGATGCCTATGCATCATGCATAGTCAGTAACAATGTCTGAAATAATTTTTAAAATAACATTGTTAGATAGAATTTTCTAACACCCATTATAAGAAACAGATTATTATGGCTGATGTAATAGTCCACATATATGAATAGGATTTTGAAATCATTAAAAATTATTTTTAAATCTTAACTATTACCTTATCAAGGAGTCTTTCCGGGGCTAGTGCAGGTTCGAGTCATTCTCATTTTCCTCTCTCCCTGTGCTCATCTGCTGCAGACGACTGTAAAGAAACTACAATTATAAACGTTGGTGGCCACTTTTCTCCTTATCACCTACCGCTAGAGCATAAGCTGCAGCAGGTCTTAAGTCAATACTTGTCCCACTTCTGGATTTGTAACCTCTGAGCAGTACCCGACAGAGGCCAGGGGACTGACAAAGGCATCATGAGTCAGTGAACAATAATAAGCTTTGGTAGCATTGAGATAAGAGTCTTGGATCTCTGAGAAAAATACCTGCCATAACTTGGCACTTCTATTTAATGGTTATAAGATTGGGCAACATAACTTATGTTCATTCAGTTCATTAATTATTGAGTGGGCACGAGAGTAGTAGTTATTATCTCATACGTTTGTTTTAGGAAGATTAAACAAATTTATGTGTATAGAGCAGTTAGTTCAGGGATTTTTTTTTGGTAGATCTTTTTGCATGCTGAGTTATTCTGTTCTAATACATTTTCCAACATTGCTTCTGGAATGATTACTGCTTCTTATTCAAGAACTGTGAAGGGTCTGATATTGTTCCATACTTGCAAAGTAACAAGGTAGGGTCCCTCAAAGTCAAATATACTCAAAGAAGATACGATGCTTCTGTATCAGAAATAAGAAACACTTTCTGTTTCAGTAGCCAGAATATTATAACTTCCTCATCCTCCTTTTCCAAGTAACAATTCTCACAGCATGATGTGAATAAATTGATATTCTGTCTCCAACTCACAATTTTTTGCATTGCAAGAAAGAAACCCAGTACTCAGAAAATCCCAACCTACAGGGTAAGCAACATGCCCATCTACTTTTGCCCCAAGAGAAACCTTTTCTTTGTCATATTGTGTTTTAGTACATTTGGGCTGATACTATTGAAGTTCATGGGCTAGGTGTCTTACAAACAACAGAACTATATTTATTATGATATGTATTTTATGCATTAAATATACCATATTTATTATTATATATAAATGTATTTGTTATCTGGGAGGCTACAATCAAACTAGTGTCTAGTGAGGGTTTATTTAATTGTTCACAGGCTTTGCCTTCATATGGAGGAAGGAACAAGGACCTCCCTTTGTCCTACTTTTATGAAAGCTCTCAACCCTTTCCTGAGGACTCTTTCGTATGACCCAACCAACCCCTGAAAGTATCACCCCTGAATGCCATCATCTTGGAAGTTAAGACTCCAACATGGCTTTTGTAGGGAAATAAGTATTCAGAACATAGCAGGCTGAATGGCAAATTAAACTTTTGCTGAGCATAGAAACATTATCGCTATTCTCCAAGGCTATTTATCCCACAGACATCATTTAAAAGATGGTAAAGAAGAAAACTGTCTGTGTCTCTGCACATGACTCACACAGGAACAAGACAGACCCCAGAACATTCTCTCACAAAATTATCTATATCTTGTTTTTTGCAGTTTAGCTTCTTCCCACTATTCCCATGGATGTGCTTTGATGGTTAACTGGACTTCAATTTGACTGAGTAACAGGATGCCTGGATATCTGGTTAAACATTATTTCAGAGCTGTCTCTGAGGATGTGGTGATCTGAGGAAAGCAAACAGTGCCCCTCACTGTGGCAGGGCGTCATGTTATCATTGAGGGTGGGAACAGAACAGAAATGAAGAGGGGTGTTGAGTCACTCTTTTTCTGGCTGAGTTAAGACATAACCCATCTCCTGCATGTGATGTTCCCTGTTCTCAGGCCACCAGCCCTGGACTGATAACTGTGTCATTGGTTCTATAGCTGTGAGATCTCTGAACCACACCATTGACTTTCCTAGGTATCCCATTTGCAAATGGCAGACTACGGGGTTCATGAACATCTATCAATATCTAACAATAACACACACACATACACACTACACACACACACACACACACACACACACACACACACACACACACACACACACACACACACCACACACCACATGTGGTGTGTGATATTTTGATTGCATTCTGTCAATAAAGTTTGCTTTGGATGAAAGGGTGGAGCTAGCCACTAGGTGACCAAAATTGGCCACAGGACAGGATAGATAGGAGACAGGATGTAGTAGGGCAGGGTGGAGGAAGGATCTCAGTGCTTTTGAATTGGGGAATGAAAGAGAGAGCGGGTGACTGGTGGCTCCTTCACTTCTCTGATCATTCAGGCTCTTACACCAATGTCTGATTTCCAATTTCCTATTGATAAAGAATAATTAGATAAACACTTCATTTATAAATACACATTGGACTTCTTGGAAAAAGTGAGCCATCTAGCATATGATAATCGACTCTTCTATCCAGCTTAGGTTAAAGGGCTTGCAACCTCTGGGGAGAGCTGCACCAGAGGCCTTTCCCTTCATGTGAAGAGTCCAGTGTTAAGCTTCTTTTTGGAAACTTCCAGATTGTAAGATGTCATGTCTCTAAGTGCCTAGATTGTTCTCCCTCAATTGTCACAAAATTCCTTTTTTTTTTTCAATCACTGATAACTTTACTTCAGTCACTCTATATAGTTTTAAACCCCCCATTTTTTTCCCCCAGAAATGTAGTTGTAAGAAGGACAGTTCTTGTGCCAGCCTTAGCCTACTAAGACACCATGGCACCAGTATCCCCGTGGTCTAAAGTTATTAACCTACAGTGATCATTATCTTTGTGGTGTAAAGTCATACATAGAAGTATAACAAGAGAACCCAGGCAGCTGAGCCAGAATTTAGTTGGATTCCCCAGTATGTCACCCAGACAACTTATGAACCAAGATGCTTATAGTCAGAAGAGGGGAAGATGTGCCCCATCTTTGAAGGACCAGGCTGGACTTTGGAATGTCAAAATAGTCCTAGAGGCAGGTGGATCAAAGCCAGTCTGGTCAGCAGAGCAAATTCCAGGACAGCCAGGACTATTACACAGTCTCAAAAGAAAAAAACAAAACAAACAAACAAACAAACAAACAAACAAATAAATAAGAAATCTACTAAAATGATCCTGATAATGATACAATGCAATTACTTTATTCAGATGTTCTATTTTCTATATTGAATAGTTGTACTTACTTTTCCAACAGCCAGTGGGTTATTAATAAGTGAGAATTTTTTAACTTTTGTAGGCCTCAGGGGTTACTCTGGGTACTTAGGTCTATAAATGCCTAAAGGATATTGAGGATTGTAGCTGCTTCTTTAAAAAAAAATACTTTTTTTAAAAAAATTAGAACTCAATAGTGAAATATGGCTATGATAATACTATTAAAATTATGTGAATTATGTAAGAAATAAACACAGAATCTAGTTGAAGAGAAATGATTATTGATTAGTTATATGTAGAGGAAACAATAGGTTTGAGGATAACTTTGCATATTTCTTCAAAATACAATAATTGTGTATCACTTCAAAAATTCAATAAGAGCTTAAGAGATTAATGTATGCTTCTTGTCTTGTTTTTCCCTCCAATTGTATTAAACTATTTAGTAATGTTTTGATATTAATAGCTATCTATAAAATTATTTGATTGGATTATATTAAAAATTTTTGGTCTTAATGATGCTTATCAAATTATTTCATTAAAAAATCAGGCTAAACTTCCAAGTGTGGCTTGAAATGAATGATGGCATTTTCAAAACTCAAGAGCAAGAATCCAATACTCTGAAAAGCACTGTTTCCTTAACTTTGGTAAGATATGCTGATATGAATTTAGGTGTCAGAGTGGCCAACACCCTATTATTCTGGTGTTAAGTGCTTATATTTGCAGAAGTTCTGCCTGCTAGTTTTTCAAAGACAGAAGTAGGAGAAAGGGGCTGTGGATAAGCTGTGGAAGGCGTGGGTAATGAGGAACTGCCTGTCTCTGAATCCTTGGTGACTCTTGATGGCATGCTTTCCTGCTGGTTTTTAAGTTGAGTTACTGCCTTACTGCTGGTCTCTATGGCTCACCTTCCTTTGTTTCCTTCTCTCTTTGAATGTGAACCCCAGGAAGTGAAAGTTACAATTTGCCTTAACAGATGTTTCAGAGCCTTTTCGCTTTATGGGCACAGGGGATGGATTTAGACATTTCCGGCCTGATGGTGACCACATCTTTTGTTCTTTTGTGAATATCTTAAGTGAACTTTGCTCCAGACAAATTAGCCTAGGGCAAACCCTTGAAAGGATGAGATTCCAAGAAGGACACATAACACAGAAAAGGGCACACTGGCTCATTTCCATTTAGGCTTCTATTTGTAGCTCCGTGTTATACATTTTCATGCATAATTCCCTATGGATGATAATGACTGCTTTATTTTGTTGTGCAAGTAAAATTTCTTCTGCCTGAATCCCAATCTTTTTAAGCGTTGTTCTATTTTGTGGTCAAGGGGTTCTTAATATTTCATAGGAAACAGTATCAGTTTGTCTGCTTCAGGTTTTTACCTGAAATTTAAAGCAAATTTCAGAGTTATAGTTCTCCAAATAATCCTTGGTTAAAGTATCCTAACTTGTGATAAAAATCTCAATTTCTTTAAGCAAATAATGATGCCTTGTTTCTGACTCAGCAGTCTTTTTTTTTTTTTTTTTTTTGGTTCATTACTAGGTTAACATGGTAGAGCAGTATCTATGTTATGTGTCTGGCTTTGGTGGAAGGGAAGAAGAAATCTGCATTTATCTTTTGTTATCAATTGTTTGGTAAAGTACTTGGTGTAAAGAAAGCACATTGCTTGTTGAGTTGAATAAAAGTCAATCCTAATCCTATCTGAAAACATAATAGGGTTAAGATAAACTGATATAATGACTTTTTCCCCTCATGAACAATTTATCATCTTAAACACAAGTCTTTTTTTTTTTATCTGTACTGTTATGATGATGTTCCACGTTACAATATCTGCTACTTCAATTCTTATTGGACATTATAATCAGGCATGTTTTAAAGAAATATACATGTGTACTTTGTTATATGATTACCTTTTCAATCTACCCATTAGAAAGGTATATGGTGGACCAATTTATACCCCTCACAGTGCCTTCTATGGCGCTTTGTACAAATTTGCTTGATGGATGCTGATTTACGGGAAGATGTTAGCTGGGAGTAATTCTCACAGTTGATGCTGGCCTCTGCTTTTGGCACTTCTTGTGAAATCATATATTGCTGATGTGTGTGAGTGCATAGAATATATATTTATCAGATTTGTGAATGACCCAAGGCTGGAATGGACAACAAATTATTAGACGATAGGATCAAAATCTGGAAGCATTTGACAAGTTTCCTTGAACAGGATGAAATTCAATAGGGATGAATTTAAAATTCTATCTTAAAACAAAAACCAACTTTCCCGCTTGGCAACTGAGTGAAGACAGTTCTCAGAAAGGGTCATCAGCATTAGTATTGCAACACATACAAATACAATCTCAAATTGATCTGGAGAATGCAAAGAAGAAGGCGAAAGTCTCCCCATTGGCATCTGCTAACCCAACCTGAAGTCTTTATGTATAGACTAATATGCTAAGTGACAGCTCAGAAGAAATATATCTTTAGTTTGTCTTTAGTAGTAGAAATGTCTTCAAGAGGAAAGAAAGTTCATCTAGTTCTACATTGTCTCAACCTTACTAACATTGGTTTTTAAAAATTTTAAGGATAGCTACTTTGACCAAGTAAGTTTTAATGGTTGTCTTCTACTCAGGCTACAGGTTCCCAGAAGAACGCTGAGTAGCCCACATTTGTTCCAGAGGAGGAAAATCCTCAATAAGGCAAAGGCTTACTTCAGCATCACTAGAGAAGTGCTGCACATGAACTCAGAAAGCTGTGAGACATCATAGACCACAGCTGCTTGTCTCTGGAGGAGTTTGCAGGCTGGAGCAAAAGGCTATGTGAACATAAAGCTTTTATGATGGAGAATGAACGTTTACTTAGTTGTTATGGCTACGAGGCCCTGTGGTGTGGACAGTGTATTCAAAGGATAGGGTCTGTCTGGTCTTAACTTTCCTGTTTCTTCATAGGAGATTACTTTGTAGAATCACACACACACACACACACACACACACACACACACACACACACACACACACACTCATCTGTATATGAATAAATGTGCTTGAGTATGAATGTTTATATATGTGCACCTTCATGTTTACTCACATGTATGTATGTATGTATGTACAGGCATATATGTGATAAGTTCACATATAGGCAAACATAAATAGGATGCTTTTATATACCCACAAGAGAGCTATTAAGAATGTAAAACAATTTGTGGAGATGGCTTAGTGTGTAGGAATGTTTACTGTTCAAGCATAAGGACCTGAGTTCAAATGCCCAGAACTGACACAAAAAAACTGAATATGTGTGGTATATACACATAACTCCAACACTGTGGGGGGTGGAAACAAAAAGATGGTTGGGGCTTGTGCATCACCTGCCTAAGTCTAGGTTCCGTTAGAGACCCTGTCTCCAGGGAGCAAGGTAGAAAGTTACAGGGCAGGATTTGACCACATACATGCACAGGTAAGTGTACTCACATGTGGGAATACATTATATACATATGCTATATTACGCACATGCACATGCATGCACACACACACACACACACACACACACTACTTTTAAAAGAATGGAAAACAGGTCTGTATTAGAGAAAATGACAATAACAAATAAAAGGACATTAGCATTATCTAGCATGGTCAGAGACATAATTGAGTAGATATATAGTCCTAGGGTTTTTATTGCTGTGAAGAGATACCATACAAAAAAAATTTAATTGGGGATGGCTTACAGTTTAGAGATTTAGTCTGATTAGCATCAGGATGGGAATCATGGTGGCAGACAGGCAGACATGGTGCTGGAGAAGAAGCTGAGAGTTCTACATCTTGATCTACAGGGAGCAGGAAGAGACTCTAAGCTTACTAGACCTGGCTTGAACTTCTGAGACCTCTAAGCCTTCCATAAGTGACATACTTCCTTCAACAAGACAGGCCATTCTTCCAATAGAGCCACTCCCTATGAGTCAATAATTCAAACACAGGATTCCACAGGGGACCATTCCTATTCAGATCACCATATATGTGAAGGATGGAAAAAAATTAATGTTAAGAACGGCTGAAGAAATAAGATTAAAATCACAAGTGATAGGGTTAAAGTTATTTGTTGTTATTCACTTTAGTTCCATTGCGCGCGCGCGCGTGTGTGTGTGTGTGTGTGTGTGTGTGTGTGTGTGTGTGTATATACAAGTACGTTGATTTATCATGGAAAATAGTGGGGATAAGAGAAAGGTGACTTTTAGAAAACAAAAGAAGAAATCTAGGCAATTACAGACACTCCCTAACTTAGCCTTGGATACTGTCCTCATAAACCCTTCATAAGTTGAAAATATATTTATATACCAATAAAAAAATTCTAGTTAGCAGCACAATATAGCACAGTGTGCCTATCTTCTGTCTTGGTGATCACCTATAGAGCTGGGCTCACTTCTTCTACCAAACATCTCCAAAGACTCTACTACATAGTACCAGCCTGGGAAAAGATCCAAAGTTGAAGTTTGAAATACAGTTGCTATTGAATGTATATCACACTCCTTGTACTATCATAAACTGCAAAAATTGTCAGTTGAGCTATCCTAAGTTAGGCACAGCCTGTACAGGAACCCAAATCATTATAAGGTTTGGGTGCAAGAAATTTGCAAAGAATTCTTAGAAAAGATCCGGGGTTTTTGCATTGGCTAAGAATAAAATTAGGTCTTTTTTTTCCCTTGCAATGGATGTGAAATATAGTTTCCCAAATAACCTAATAAAGTTTGAATACTGCATCAAGTTAAATACAGTAAGAAAAAAAATGGGATAACAATTTGAAACTAAAATTTCTTGCATTCAAACAATAACAAAAATATTTGGCAGCAGTGTGTGTGTGTGTATGTTTGTGTGTATGTTTGTGTGTTGAATACACAAACCATGTACCAAGCAAAATCTTGATTTACAGAAGCCACATTTCTTTCTTTTTATAGTGTTCATTTTATTACTTTTTGATAATTTTTTTTATCCATGTATCCCCTTGCTCCCCCTCCCTTCCCTCCTCCCAAACCCTCCCAATCAGCCTTCAGCCATCCCCCTCCTCATCCCCCCATCTCCTCACCAAAAGGGCAAGAAGTCCCAAGGTGGGTCAGCTCAGCGTGGAACATCCACTCCAGGCAAGTCCGGTTTCCTCATCCCAAAGTCAAGACTCTAAGGTGCCAGGAATACAGTCCGATCCTACCCCTCGAGGCTCTACGTACTACCCATGCCAATCGACAGTTTCCAAACCTTGGAGGGCCTAGCTTCTTTTCCCTATGGTTCCCAAGTGGCTGTTCTTAATTCAGTGAGCTCCCCAGAGCTCCAGACAGCCATCACTGTGGGATTTCTCCTCATAATCTCTATCCCCTTGCTCGTACACACTCTTCTCCCCTGCTCTCAGCTTGACCAGGAGTTCGGCCCTGTGCTCAGGCATGGATCTACACCTCCACCTCCATTCAATGTTAGATGTAGGTTCTGAGATGACACTTAGGGTGGTTACTCATTTGATTATAGGGGAAGTCCTGTTTAGGCATCTTCTCTACTATTGGTTGGAGACCTATCCAAGAACATCCTGTAATTTCTTGGAGGTTTCCCTAGCACCCAGTAGTCTCTTTTCAAACCCACATTGGCTTCCTCTATCAAGATATCCATATTTTTTTCTCTTTCTCTTTGTTGCTCCTCTCACTCAACACTCTCCTCTCATGATTTGTTCCCACCTCTTATGATTCCAATTTGCTAAGGTGATCATTTCTTCTGGTAAGAGAGATGACAGGGAAGCTTTGGTGACGAGTGATGTGGATGTTGAAATACATGTTTTCTCAGGCCTGAGGGAGATGTGAGGAGATAAAACAGGTCTAGTTGTTTAGACTTTACAAACCTAATGGAAAGGGCTAGAACAGCTAGGAGCAAAGAAAAGTGTGAGAACAGGGAATAGAGGGAAAGAGAGGGGGTTAGCTTAGTGTGTGATGTTAGAAGAGACCTGGACAGAACAGAAAGAGAGAGAGGGAAGGCAAGCCTGGTCATTTGTGATACAATTTTGGAAAGAGTATTTAAGCTATGAATTTAAGAGATTTGTGGTGGAAGATATCAGGGAATTCAGTGTGTTATGAGATCTAGTAATGCCAACACAAAGCTACAGATGTCCTACTTGATGTGACTTTCAGAAAATAGAGTGTCATGCCAAACTGTCTGCCTGTTCAAGTATGTGATCCTTCTCCCAGGTCTTTTTTTGTGAAAACTACCAGGGATGCAGCAAGCTTATGATGCAATATTGTCTATTTTGGGATGACTATGGTATGTATGTATGTATCATTACTATTATTATTATTTTCTCCAACTGGTAGACTTCAAAATATGTGCCCACTGCAGCTCAAATCTCTTGGAGATTTTTACTGGTCTTCAAGGCTGAGGAATGTTTAAATGAACATTGAACATGATGCACTGCCTTTCAGGTGACTTTTCAGATCTGTAACGGAAGCTTCTGACAAGCTATTTCTCTAGGTGCCATATGCCTGCACATTTAAATTTCAGGAAACCCATTCAACACAGTGAAATGAAGTAATAATTGAAGTGGATACTAGTTTCTTCAGCACAAAAGATTTTATTTTGGTGTATTTTTAGCGCTTGGTACAATACAGTGATGTAAAAGTACTAAATCATCAGAAAAAAAATTAGTGGTGTTGTAAAGGATGTGAGAAGAGAGGGAAGAACAAAAGCCTCTTCTCCAATCAAATGCAAATGACCCACAGGATTGTGAAAACAGTCTTTGTCCTGACGATGAACATTTTCATGCAGTGAAATCCATTTTTGAGACTCATTAGTAAATGTTGTGATCTTGCTTATTTTCTGTAGCAGTGTCTGGCTAGTTCAAACTGATTAGGAGCCCTCTGATGTGGGAGAGGGGATCACTGAACTAGCCCAGGTATTCCTGTAATTGGTTATCATGCTTAATTACAGATGTTTCAGTACAATGAGTTTATTCTGGATGAGATGCCTCTCGCCTTGTCCTTGTTGCCACTGCCAGCAACATTGTCTGTTTTCAGGGACCAAAGGGAGAGAGAGGAGAAATGGAAAAGGGAGGAGGGGGAAGGAGATATGAGAGAGAATGAATATTAACCTCTTCTATGTTTTGGTTCCCAAAAACAGATTAATGAACTGATAGATTCATTTGAAGCATTTTATCCATAGCAGTAGTTAGACGTGAAAGAGAAGAAAACCACTATATGTTAGTCTGGAGTGGATAGCCATATATCGTAAACTGTTTCCCAGCTCTCTGGATTCTATTTTCTCCTGTTACTTAGGGCTGGAAGCTGAAAGGTCAGCTCTCTGGTCTCTCTCACCCTGTTGGTGTTGGCTGACCTTCATGTATTCAAACCACTTGTTCCTAAGATCATCAGAAATAAAAGGACAAGAATAGAACAGAATCCAAATTCACATAGTTCTATTCATCGCCTGGCAGTCCTGAAGACCTGAGCAAATGGCTGTGCTGGTGTCCGAAACTGCAGTCTGGGCACACATTATGGTTCTCTCTAGTTTCTCCTCCACAGCCCAGAGCATTCTGGCATCTAATAATGAGAAGCGGGGTCCTGGTGGGGGTGCTGGTACCAGGCTTTCATCATCTTCATGATCAGTGAAGAACCATGTGAGCTTTATAGTCCTCAAATGGAGATGATGAGAACCTGTGTTTAATATCCTAGAATCGGAAGGATGTAAAAACGATTAGAGATTTTTCTAGGCCACCCCTGCTGGAGATTGTACAAGGCTATGAGAGCTACTATCAAGTAAGAAATGACTTCAGGCATAGAAGCAAATCATGAATTGGGGCAAACTTCAATTTCTGATGAGGATTTTCAAATATAATCCTTGTTATTATTATCTTCAAAGTTCATAAATCCTCAAATAAAGTATATTTTACAAGTCTGTACTACTAAAGAAGAGGAAGGATTAAATTTCATCTAGTAGGAACTCCGCTGGTGAAATTTACTGGATGCTTTTTGGAAATCATGAAAGAAACAGAAGTTTCTGATGCTATGAGGGACCTTTGGAATAAGTTCAATTAGGATTTATTTTCCAGATGAGGGAGGTAAATAGAATTTAGGAGACTTTTGAGGGTGAGATCAGCTCGTGTCAGGGCTAAGCTCTTCTTCAAGTGTGGAATGTGACTCACAGGAAAATAGTTTTTTCTTTCTTTCTTTCTTTCTTTTTTTTTTGTATTCCCAATGAAAGGCTTCTTCCCCTGTTGGAATGTTCTGTCTTTAACAATCATTTAATTTTTTTTCTCTTATAGCGATGATGATAACTATCAATAAGAACACAGAATTTAGTAAATTAAAAGGAGTGGTGCTTTTCATTTTTCAAAGTTCATTTTAGTGTCTAACAAAACCATTCCTGTATGATTTTTGAACGTTTTGGTGCAAGACAGCAAAGATCTGTTCTTCTGTGGCAAAGATCTGTTTTACAGTTCTTCATATTTACTATGAACACTTCAGTAAACTTCTGAAAATCATTATGGAGAGTGAGAATTAATTTTGAGAAAAGTAGCCATTGGCAATGTTCACATAAAAGTGTGAGAAAAACATTCCAAATGGGGGTTTTATAGTCACTGAAGGAAAAGCTCTTCTGTTATATTAGAGCTGCCAAAAGAATTCAGAACTCAAAAGATCCAAATGACAGCAAAGCGGATTGAAACTTCTCTTCTTTGCACATTCCTTCTTCTTTATGCATTCAGGGCTCCACATCAAGAAAACTTAGATGCAAGGGGTGCAGAGCAGATCCAATTATACAGAGCTCCAGCTAATGTCTGACGCTTTTAAGTACTTTTCAGAATATCTGTAGATCGCTATAGACCTCTCAGTTTCTCAAAGTAATGAGAAAAGACTTGGAATACATTACCCCCAAGTCCATAGAAGGAAGTAATTAGCATGCATTACCAACTTTATTTCAATAGTTAATTGCACTTTACACTCATATATTGATAAAAAAATTGGACAGTTGAGAAGCATCAATGATCATTTACTATATGAATATGGAGAGAATACTTGAAGGAAAGTTTGCTGTTCTAAGGAGTCTGTGAGAATAATGTGCACAGTTTGGTGGCATGCTGTGGTCCATCCAAAACTAGACTTCAGCACAGGCTAGTGGAACAGTGGTAGGATCTTGCTGACTTAGGAACAAGGTCTATTAAATCTGAGGGTTAACTGGAACAGAGAAACAGTAGCAGTGTGTACAAGTGGTGCTAGAACCTCTGTGTGTGTGTGCCCATATGTATGTGCATACTGTTGCACCTACGGCATGCCGAAAAGGAGAAGAATAAAGCTTCTTGAAACACTGGTGTGAATTTTTGTTGAAAATTTGTATCAGGAACAGACTTCTAGAATATCTTCTCTGAGTCTCAGAAGGAGTGCTCCAGTTGTATTTTCTTGAAGAGGGCTACAAGTGTAGGTAAAATTAGTTCTTACCCTGTTTGTTGTGAGGTTAGATGTCATGTAGCCTGGAATGGCTTGGAACTTGCTACGTGGATCAGGATGAATTTGAACTCCTGTCTCTTCTCTCTACCTTTTATATCTCCTTTATGACCTTTTGTATCACTGCACCATCAAAATATGGAAAATAAAAGTGCATTCTATATCTTTATCTGGAAAATGCTAATGATTTTAAGCCCTCCTAAATGCCATGCACCACACTAAAGTTTTAACCTACATTTTAAGATCTAGCAAGAAACCGAAAGTATGTAAAAGATACAAAATTTAGCAAAGATGCAAATACACAATAATTAAAGATGTGAAGGTAATGTGTTGACCCCCCCCCCCCCCGCACCTCCCAGAGGTTTGCATGAGGAATTCTAAGCCTTCAGGGCAAAAGGAACTCAGAGGAAGAAGTTGATGGTAAGAAACTTGAAGTGAATGGAGAGCAATCAGTGATCATTACCCCATATTACCCCATCAAAGATGCTGAGGAAGGAAATGTGCTTTCCCATGCATCTCCTTCCTCAATGACATTTTATGCTGTGGCTATCTACTGTTGAATGGAACCAGAAACTGGAGGAAGGCAAGCAAGCTCCTTGGTACAGTCCACTGTACATCAGCTCTTGAGTGGACAGATCAAAGGTCAAGTAAAAAATGGGTGAGAATGCAGTGTAACGCAAGATATATAACTGCAAGTGAAGAATGAACTATGGGTGGTTAAATGTGAAGGATTTTTACTATCCTCATGGGATCACTGAATCTTGTACAGGAATTTCCCCTGAGATAAAACATTCCACCTAAGAGGGAATCATTAAAACTAAGGATGTTCTAGAGGGAGACTCTTTGACACTCAGGAAGTGAACAACTTAGATGCTCCAGGCAGTTCCTGAAAGTGAGCAGATGTACTAGGCTCCTCCTTCCCCAAGTCTTTATAAGCGGTGAGGATTGCTGAGGAATATTTTCAAATATGGTGAGCTGCCCAGAGAGGTGAAGGCTCCATAGTCTGCAAAGAACAGTGGTTTTCAACATGTGAGTGGTGACCCCTTTGGGGGGTCCAGTGACCCTTTTACTAAATATAGCAAATATTTACATTTTTATTCATAACAGTAGCAAAATTACAATTATAAAGTAGCAACAAAAATAATTTTATGGTTGGGGGTTGTCATAACGTGAGGAACTCTATTAAAGGGTCACAGAATTAGGAAAGTGGTAGATAACCACTGGCTTAGAAGATGCAAACCAGCTGAAATGCTTGGAGGATAGACAAATTGCCTGGAAGATGGGGACTAGCAAAACTGCTGAGTTTTGTGGAAAAGACTTAGACCAAAAAATCTACCAGAAAGAGACCTGACCCGTTGAACTTCTATAAAGTTGTACAGTGAGCCTTATGGTTCCAGGTGTGTGATCTGTCATCCCTTGCTAGGATGGGCTTTGATATGGTAGAAGTTTTTGATTCATTCCTGTTCTTGTAAGCCCTCACCCAATATTCTTATAAGAAACACCAATGCAACTCTATTTTACCAAGTTTGACTATGGTGTTACTTTTACTTTGGTCTACTGTTGTTTACTTATTGGAAGTGAGTAGACATTTCTTCATATCTCCCCAGGAATACTGTCACACAATACTAAGGTATCTGTAGGCAGTGAGAGAAGATATGAATGTGCAGGGCTCCTCCGGGTTTATAATGCAAACGTGATGTTCTCTCACATCCAAGAACTTCAGAGGTTTCTTTTTCCAGTTCCTTCTGTAAAATTCTCTCTCCATGTTTTACTGTCTGTTGGTTCAAAACCATAGCCTGTGCTGTGCCTGTGTCTGATAGAATCTAGGACTCCACTGAGCATTGCTGCAAAGGGAAAATGTAGTGAGAATCTAGTCTTGTGAATTCTCCACACAAATGCTGTACTTGGAAGAATTTAACAAGAGGAAGTCTCCACATTTAGGAATGTAGTCCCAATGGTAGGTGGACAAAGGGCATGGAAATGTGGGCTTTATTATCTCCATTTTCAGACAAGGATCTGCGATTCAAAGCTGCTTAAAATCTTGCCAAATTTACAGCCTTCGCTGGGAATCAGCCCACAAGTGCAGATTTTGGCTCTTTCAATTCTGTCAAAATCTGTCTCTTTTCTTTCAGACAATTCAATCTGATTTCTACTTTACTGGCTTCTTTTTATCCAGTAACCATTGAATTTTTTTTTTTAAGTTGTAAATGATTCTAAAATCAAGTTGGATAAAGAAATGTGTGAGAAAACCATAAAAAAGAAAGGAAGGAAATAGGAAGATCCAGAGGAATGTTTTCTAGAATTAAACCTTTGGGGTGCTGTACTAGGTGAAATTGTAGAGGAATACACAGATTAACACAGTGGATCAGGACATTTTACTTCTTGATCTGAATACGTATCAGTTATATAATTTTAATAGTGGACATATTTTAATAGTTAGATGAGAAATTATGTAATAGATGAAGTCCAAAGTCATTAAATGTTATAATAAGGAAAAGCAGAATATATATATAAAGACAAGCAGAAAATATATATAATTTTGATCATTGTATGGAATTTATAAGCATGGTGTTTTATCAGGGGCAGGAATATCATGAAGTCAGAATTAAAAAAGCTTTTATCATGACAATTAATACACAATTGTTAGGAAAGAATACTTGTGAAATATGTGGAATAAATAAACTATTATTTTTAGTATGTGAAGAATAAATATACAGAAGACATAAACACGTAAAAAGCTGATTTCATTTTATTTTACTAGTAAGCAAATAAATTTAAAATTTGAAGAAATGCAACAACTAACAATATCAAGGTAAGCAAAAATGGTATGGAGTAAATTTTTATTTCATATTACTTTAGTCAAAATCAAAATTTCAACTTTTCTGGAGCATTATTTGATATTGTATACTAAACTTTTAGGGAATTTTCCTCAGGATATAGTTCAATAAACACATAAATCACATAGAGATAAACATTGTAGTGTTATATTTGTAACAGGAAAGACTGACAAAAGAAGGGATAAATATTATAGCCCAAGGATAGCTAAATAATTTATATACATTTATAAGGGGCCGTGAGTTAGCCAGAAGAAGGCACATACACTTACTCATATCATGGTAGATTTTTAGTGACAAGGCATGATTTTATTATTTATGTTTTATGTATTTATTATTTACATTAAAGCTACTATTTTCCTAAAAGCAACATATCTAGAACCAACTGGCAAGATGATGGACTATTCTACAAACCATGATTGTTCTGTGACTAGTACTATTTTGAATGACATTTGCATATTCTCTGTGTCTTTCTATAATTTGTTTATGCCGTGCATCAGTAAGAAAATATGAAGTCTATTAGAGGAAATGAAATTAAATGTGGAGTTCATCACTACACGACATGTAAAGAATAGTTTTCAGGGTAATCACCTCTGTGTGTGATTTTGTGTTTGTGTGGGTGCTGCACTAAAAAAGCTCGAAAGACAATCCGAAGAGAGAGGGGAGTGAGTTGCCCTAGCCTGTGCTCAGTAGCTGCAGAGGGAGGAGGGGATGCTTCCTGATTCTGTTTTGCACTGGGAGCATGTCCATATCCTGTGCCCAGGTTTGTAGTTGTCTGGTCCAGAAGAACACAAGTCACCTTGCTGTCTCCTGCACTCTTTCCTGTAGCACCTCAGTTTACAGTGGAGACACTGGAACAGATAGACTAGCAGAAGTCGGCCACAGCTAGACAACTATCTTCTTGTTCACAAGGCTTGAACAGTTACACTCAGGAGACCAATTCAATTTTGAACAAATCAACAGGCTTTGATGCAGATGAAAAAAAAAAAAATGAGGCACTAGGGAAGGGTCATTGAGAAGGCTAAAGAACTGGATTCAGGGGAAAGGCAGTGTCTCTTGGAAGAGTTCCTCCCCTCAGGCTTCAGGAAATGTATTAGATTTTTGATATCCAAAATATTACTTGTTTCAGTGATGTGCATTGATAGGGATCTATCTATTATCTTATGTGCACAGATTTTGGACAGAATGGCTATGCCTCTAAGAGTAAGGGATCCCAGGACCCCTGTCCCCTGTCACTGCGCTGCTGCCTGCCTTCCACTGATAGTCACTCTTAGCTACCAGGGCTCCCCTTTGCTTCTTTTCCCCAAACTGAGACCATTTTTCTCCTTGTGGAGCATGGTGGCCTGTACCTTTCAACTCTTTGCTTGGGAGGCAGAGGCAGGGAGATCTCCAAGTTTAAGGCCAACCTGGTCTGCAGACCGAGTTCTAAAACAATTAGCTCTATACAGAGAAACCCTGTTAAAGTAAAATTTTAAAAAACCCTAAGATAATTCTACTCCAGGCAGCGTAAGTTAACTGCATTATATAGCAAGAGGTGATGTAGAAAATGGAGTGGATGAATCTAGAGGCTCCAGATGCCCACGTGATGGCAGGAACTGGCCCACTGTTCCTTTCTCATCCTCTCCATCATCTAACACTGAACAGTGTCAGAGGCTCGAAGACTGATACGGTCTTGTCAGGATTTTTATTTTGTCCCAAGATTATTCTTTTGTGATTATAAATCTTTTCGAAAGTTTCATATCTGAGCAAATTATATTTACGTTATTTCTACTCTTCCTTTGCTTATCCCTCAACTTTCTCCCATATTCACAACCACCTCTGTAGTTATTATTGCTAGATTATACAGCCCACTAAGTGTGGCTCGTATGTACACTGGCTGGGCCTGAATCATCTACCAGGAATCTTATTCCTGGAGAAACTGATTCTTCCTCTCTGATCTGTCATTTATTGCCTGAGTTTTATCTAGGGGTGGGGCCCTGTGAAAGCTTCCCAGTCTCTGAAGACATGTTGATTTGTGTGGTCCTGATGCCGTTCTCCTTTGGGATACCATATAGTTGAGACTTTATGGATTCAGCTGCTCTCATAGCATTGGAAGGTACTATGCAAGTGCCTGGGGTGAAAAGCAACAGATAGTCCTGCCCCAGGTATTTTCTGATTCTCTGGGATTGTTCTGTAGGCCAGTCTAATTTTTAGCTCTGATGGGGCTGCTATGTGGAACTTAGTGGGTAGTCAAGAAAGCCTCCATGCTGAGCACTATGAATTTCTTCTTTAGGGATAGTTAGAAATTTGAAGGCAAATGGATGGAACTAGAAAAAAAAAAATCATCCCGAGTGAAGTAACCAAGACAAATAGTATGTACTCACTCATACGTGGGTATTAGCTATAAAATAAAAGTTACCTATGCTACAGTTTACAGACTGAGAGAGACAAGGAGGGTTCATGGTGGGATACCTGGATCTCCCTGGGAAAGAAAAATAAAAGAGATTTTGAGAGTGGATTAACGGCAGGTGGGGATGGCAACATGAGCAATCAGGTTCATGGTGTGTGTGTGTGTGTGTGTGTGTGTGTGTGTGTGTGTGTTGGGGAGGGAGAATACTGAAAATGACTATTGGAAAGTGGCATTTCAGGGCCAGGGAAAGCTCTATCACAAGAGAATCCATAAAAATGACTCCAACTGACTCTCCTAGCAATAGTAGATAGGTGGCCTGAAGTGGCCATCTCCTGTCACCAGATTGGTGCCTAACTCAATTGTCAGAGAGGCACCATCCAGCTACTTTTGGAAACAGATGCAGACCCACAGCCAAACATTAGACAGAGTTCAGGAATCCTGCTGAAGATGAGGAGACAGGATTGTGAGAGCCAGAGGGGTCAAGGACACTATCAAAAAAAAAAAAAAAAAAAAAAAACACCAAAAACAAAACAAACAAACAAACAAAAAAAACCCTCACAGAATCAGCTAACCTGGGCTCATAGGGGCTCACAGGGAATGAACCTACAACCAGGGGACCTGCATGGGACTGACCTAGACACTCTGCATATGGGTTATAGTTACTTGTGTAGCTTGGTCCTCTTATGGGACTCCTAACAGAGTAGCAGGAGCTATCTTCAGCATTTTTACTGACTTTTGGGATCCTACTCCTCATACCGAGTCCCCTTGCCCAGCTTAATATATGGGAGGTGCTTAGTCTTTCTGCCACTTGATGCCACGTTTTGTTGGTGCTTATGGGAAATCTAGCCTTTCCTAAATTGAAAGGGAGGAGGAATGAATTGGTAGATGGGAACAGAGGGGGTTGAGGAGGCACAGGGTCTAGGAGGAGAGCAGGGAGGGGAAACTATGGCCAGGATGTGAAACACACACACACACACACACACACACACACACACACACACACACACACACACACACACACAAAAGGAAGCATATGTGTTCAAAACAATAATGACAAACAAAAGAATTGAGGAAGAGGAGTTAGGCAATAGGAAGAGGGGAGACAGGCTTGACTTTTTTTCCCTACTGCTAGAATATGTGGCCTGAGTAACCTAGTCCATGTTAATCTTAATACAAAGGAGGAAGCCTGGCTCAAGAACTCAATTGTCTTGCTCACAGCCATTTTATTTCTCAGCTCATATATTGGAGTGTGAAATCCAAGCTGTTCAACCACCAACTCAACTATATTTCTACAATCACATCCTTTAGTTCTTCTTGGGGGTACGAGACTAGCCAGATTATCATTAATTTACACACACACACACACACACACACACACACACACACACACACACACACACAAACACACAGTGCCAGCCACCAGTATCGCATGATGACACATCTAATGAAATTTATGCTGCTTCTTGCTGTTGATTTGTTTCTTTGTTTTAAATGTGAGGTGTACATGCATCTGTGAATTTGTGATTCCATGGGTGTGTTCACATGTGTGGGGGTGTGCATTTGTCTGTGAACTTGCGGTTCCATGTGTGTATGCACATGTATGAGGTATGTATGTGCCTGTGAATTTGTGGTTCCATGTGTTTGTGTAACATGTGTGGGGGTTTGCATGCATCTGTGAACTTATGGTTCCATGTGTGTATGCACATATGTGAAAGTTTGCATGCATCTGTGAATTTGTGGGTTCATGTGTGTATGCACATGTGTGGAAGTGTGCATGCATCTGAATTTGTGGTTCCATGTGTGTGTGCACATGTGTGGGGGTGTGCATACATCTGTGAATTTGTGATTCCATGTGTGTGTGCACACATGTGGAGTGTGCATGCATCTGAATTTGTGGTTCCATGTGTGTGTGCACATATGTGGGGATGTGCATGCAGATGTGTGTAGGACAGAGGTTGACATCAGCTCTCTTTTCCCATTACTTTCTACTTTATTTACTGAGGTAGGGTTTGGGCTTGAACAGGAAGCTCATGGACTTGGGTATAGCTCTCCAGTCTGCTCCACCCTGTCTCTTGCTCTGAAACACTGAGATTAAGGCAGTTTACCATATCCTTTCTGCTTTGATGTGGATTCTGAGCGTTGGAATCCTTATTCCTGCAGGGCAAATGCTTTATCTACTGAGCCACCTCTTAGCCTTGGGAATATCCTTTCTTTCCCTCTCTTAGATTTTGGGGACTTGATATTTTCTTTGGTTGCTCATAAAGTTTAACTTTCTCTTTCTTTAGAGCATAAAACTGTCTTTAGTAAAGTGTCTTTCTGCATGAACAAACTCCAGTTTAATAATAGAGATCACCATCCAAGTAATTGAACAATCCATGAGGAGCACAAATAACAGATGAGCAGTGGTAACAATGCATATTCTTTTGAATTCTTTTTTCAGTTTAGACATTTGTATCTTTTGTCAGAAAAATCAGAAGGCCATCTATGAAGACACACCTTCAGAAACAAACCAATAATTTTTTTCCTCATCAAGTCTTACCACTTTGCATTTAGGCAACGAAGCAAGCAAGAGTGATAGCAAAATAGCAGACACCAAGAGAAAGGGGGAAAATGAAGCGGGAGAGAATAATTCTCTGGAAAGAAGTACTGTTTGATGTTGCTTCAGCTGGTGATTCGTTATGGTGGTTAGGAGGCTGGAGAGGACCGTAGATCTCCGGGGTTCACCGGGGTAGAAGCAAGGGAAGAAGATGAAGAGAACATTTGGACAAATTAAGTGCCTCAAACAGCCAAAGAGTGGCTGATGGATGTTCCCACACCGCGGAAGACCGATCTCTCAGCAGGAGAATAAAAGGTGCAAGGAGCAGTACCTGCTAGAACCACACAGTTAGAGAACTGATCTCCTAACCTCCCCTGATTCGGGAGTTTATAATGCGCCATAAAACCTCTCCTCTCTGGGTTAAAACCTGGCACTACTACACTTAACTACATTTTATTGCCATTGTTCAAATCCCCGATTCACTGTTACTTTTCCTTAAGTAGAATGGTTCTATTTTCAGCAGTGCAGGTGCCAAGATGTTTTGTGTAAGAAAAAAAAGAAAAAGAAAAGAAAAAAAGAAATTCCACAGAGAATGGATTTGATTTTGAAAATGCAGACACTGGATTTCAATTCTTAAGTTGCAATGCTGCAGTAGGCATGGAGGATGTTTTGATTAAATCGTGCCTATGTTCAGGCTATTAATCCCAGCTTGGATAGTGTCTATGGATATAGAAAACCATATGAAAAGCAGAGATATTCAGAATTCCTGACGGGTGTAGGCCATCTTGTAGGCAGCTTCCTTCTCTGGCTTTATAACAAAATTTGGAGAAACTTTACACACTGGTCTAATATCTCTTTTCCTATGTCCTGAAGAGTTTTGAAGTTTGAATATTTTTGGATTTTAGAATGTTTACATAAATAAAATATTTTGGGGGAAATGAGACCCAAGTCTAAACATCAAATTTATTTGTTTCATATATGCCTTGTATGCATATCCTAGTGATAATTTTATACAATATTTTCAGTGTGCCTGTGTTTTGACTGTGACTTGTCAGGTGTGAAAATTTCTACTATGGTATCATGTTGGCACTCAAAAATGTAGATATTGGAACATTTTGGAGTCCAAAATTTCAGGTTAGGAATGCTCTGCCTGGATGCATTGTTGGTTTCATGAGTTATTGGATGAATCAGGGATAAGATACTTGTTTTATAGTAGAGCTTGTTGGTACTTTAGAAAAAATACCCAACAACAGGCCATGCTTACATGTGTATTTCGAATGTTGGAATCATCAGTAATGAATTTCTGAAGTCTTTATCTGACACAATTTTATTTCAGTGCTTGATTATAGTTTGTGCTCTGTCAGTTCCATACTCAAGAAAATAAACTAGCTAGATTTCTTCTTAAATTAACTGCACAGGTGATTGTACCTTTGCCTGCTCTCACTATATAATCCTCTCGATCGCAATCAATTCTTAGTATCTAGTCAGTTTTACAAACACTGATCTTTCTGTCTGTACCCAAAGAACATTGCAAAGTGTAAAAATCTGGGTTCCTACCACAAAAGCTAAAATTTCCAGTAAAAGAAAACAAAACCAAAAAAACCAAACCAAACAACAAAAACAAAAATATACCCATCATCATTTAGTGAAGTCAAAGCAATATTTCTTTATGGAGAAATATCATTTTGATAGTCTAGATAATCTGATAATTTAAAAAGTGAAATAGCACTTGTCCTTTACTCTATGATTTTTAACATTTTTAATTTTTGAAAATTGTATTCACGTATACGGTGTATCTTGGTAATGTCTCTTTCCATCTGCCTCCTTCCAAGTCTCCCCCAGATCACTCTTGCTGCATTTTCCTACCCACTGCTGCTTTCAGTGTTGCTGTGGTCCACTTGGTGCCACTCACATACACTTAGGTATGAGGTGATCCACTGCAGCAGGGCCAATCTACTCGTGACCATCCCTGTCACCCTCATGAAAAGTGAGTGTCTCTTCTCAGCGGCCATCAGTTACCATCAGGTCCTCTGTAGTTAGACCCTGAGGTCCAGACCCACAGTCCTGCAGCTGCTTATAAAATAATCTACTCAGAGTCTTTATAGTATCGTAACTGCTGGGCTAGTAGTTCAGGCATATTATTATCTAGCTTTTAGTCTTAAATTATCCCACAGCCACATGGTTTGGTACCTTTTCTCACTGCAGCCTTCTCATCTTACTTTCTCTGACTCTGGCTATGTTTCCTCCCTTCTCTATGGCTTCCCAGAATTCTCTTAGTCTGGTTACCCTACCTCTACTTCCTATCTAGCTTCTGACCAATCAGCATTTTATTAAACCAATATTTACAGTGACAAATATTTACACTGTATACAGCATAGTCCCACAGCAGTTCTCCACTAGGGGTGGGACACCAGGAGCCCCTCCCTCTGATTCTGTTTTGAAGGGAAAGCTCGTCTACTTTGACTCTGTGAATTATGGGATGTCACCCTGAAGCCTTCTGGGCTCTCATTTGTGTCTGCTGAGCTATGGCAGCCAGTTGAATTGCAGCTGGTGGGCAGATGTTCTGCCACTTTTTCTGAAGTGCCCTATAACAAAGGCTTTAACCAGGACCTGTCTGTACACTGTGCCCTCAGAACATAAAAAGGTTGCTTTATTTATTGTGCACAATAGCATGTTGGAAGGAAAAGGATTTGTTTCTTGAACAATCAGTATGAGCACCTAAACATGTTTCTTGGCACATATTTTTCCCCAAGTCACAAAGAACTATGTAAGTGAAAACTATCAGAGATAATAAAATATATGCATCTGTAAGATTCCATGTTGAAATGTGGGGTAAGAATGGTGGGTACACACAGGGAAAGGCACTGAGCAGAGAAGAAAGACAAGAGTTGAAGTCTACCAGGTCCAGATGTGAAATTCCTGTGAAGATGGAGTGAGGACCAAAAGGGAAACTGAGGTGGGAGGATGGGACACTGGCAACTAAGTTCTCAACTGCACACAGACCAAACTTCTGCTGCCTTGGGACCTGCTGTGATCTCCAGGGTTTTAAACCAGTTGAAAGCCTTTTCAGAGTCTCTTTCCTAATGGTAGGACTCACCCTTGGAGGAGGTAAAGTCCTCCAGGCCCCTCTTCACTGGTTCAAAATGCTCCCATCATTCCCAAATGACTTCTTGAGAAACTAGTGTAATAGTACAAAAATGGGCATTGAAATGACCTCATCCATGTCCCACACTTACATTTGAGCTGGAACCCTCAGAAGCATCTTTACTAGAGAAGCTTTCAGGCCCCATGCTAGGTGTGAGGAGATGGGGGCTCTTGGCTCATTTCAAACTAGGCCATGTAAGTGCCTGTCTAGGATGACTTCAAAGCCATCAGGGTTTGGTACTTAATCTGGTCTGCCTGTGAGAGGCTTGGCATTACACCTTCTCAAACAAAACTGCGTGTGTGGATGCGTATTTAGATTCTGTATAATACTGTGCATGTCTTTCTTTTTCTTTTTCTTTTTTTTTCAATTTATGCTTTCAAGAATCAACTAAGAAAGCTCTGTTATTTGATCCCGCTGATGTTCCCTTTCAGACAGCTGCCACCAGGACTGCTTGGCCACTTCCTTTTTATTTCCTATTCCCTTTTAACTGTCTGGCTTACTTTGATATGATTTCGTTTCTCTCTGTAATGGCAATGAGAGGGGATGTTTTTTCCCAAGGCCATGGCATGATATGCCTTTTAATTCATTTTAAGTTTATTACCTAGAAAATTTAAGAATGAATTAGGGTTCTTTTTTTTTTCTCCCCTGGGCTACATATATGTTAGACACATTGGAAGGCAAAGGGGAACACTGGATCATATACTTCCTTGACAGACCCCTTCTACATCTGAATTGGTTGTTTCATTTCTGGTCCTGGAACTTTTCTGCTTTGTGGCTTTGGAAAAGCCACAGAATCTATCCACTCTCTGACTCTTTCTTTATAAAATAGTAAAAGGAATGTGATTTTTACCTTTCTTATCTCCCAGGGATGCCATGAACTCTCAGATAAGGTGTGAAACTTGCTTTGGGTTCTACAAATTTCACACAAGCATGGCTTTAAAAAATTTTAATACCAAGATACTAAATGGAGAACATATTTTGTTTTGGAAAACAATGTGTTTTTAAAGAAACAATATTTCCATTGCACAGTTACAGTTTAATTTTTTTCCTTGTGACTTCTGGATCTTCTTTTAAACATGTGATTTAACAATATGTTGCATTTTGACAGTGTTACATATATATTTCTTGAGAAATCTGTAAAACTTTGCTGTTAATTTGAACCCAGGGAGTGAATCTGGTCCCCAGTGAACCTTGCTGCCGTTGGAGCCTGATGTCCTACTAACAAGGCCCAGATTAGGAATCCTAGGTAAATGCTGCTGCTACAGAGTGAGGCCACTCCTGCGGAGTGTAGAGTCTACTTTACAATGAGTTTTCCCTTTTATACATTGCTTCTGGAGTTGTACTTGGCTCCTGGATGACCTATTAGTAACTGAAAGATAAGAGACATTGCTTTATAGCTTCTGGGAAAGAACACACTTTGCCCTATATTTATATTAAGTAGTATGCATAAGGAAATACCCTTCTATTCCTCTTCCTAATTCTTTGTTTCTAGACATCTCCAGGTCTCCCTTTGTTGAATGGTGGCAATTTGCCATGGTTTCTTTAAGAGTAGAGGGAGCATATGTTCCTCAGATTTGAAAGTTCAGACTGCACATATCAACCAATTAAATGATTTTGAAATTATGGAAATAGCATCTTTCTCTCTAAACACCAATGCTGGGATCCCCAACTTAGGTATCATCATCCTCCAGGGTATCTCCATTTATTCCAGAAAGTGATATGAAAATCATTAGAAAAAAATTAATTTCATATCATTTAAATTAAAAGTAAATGCATACCGAATTGAGCTATTAGAGAGATGGTTATCTCAATGACAAATAAATGCCACTTTTATAAAATCTGAAAGTATTATGTTCAATGCACAGTATAGCAGCTGGGAGCCATGTGAGATGGTTACTCCTGATGGATCGATCTACTGAAAGGAATAGGCTAGGCAGGGGCTTTATTTATTTTAAGAAAGCTTCTTTGCCCAGATTTTTCAGTTGAGATTTGAATAATTTTAAAATATGACATTAAACTCCTAACAAACATCTCAAATTTTTTCTTCATTACTATCCTTTCAAATGGAATATTATAAGGGCTGGAGATATGCTCAGCAGTTAAGAGCCCTTGCTAATTTTACAGGGGACCCAGGATTAGTTCCCAACACTCACATCTGGTAGCTTATAAGTGTCTTTAACTCCAGTTCCAGAGGATCCAGTTTGCCACTTCTGGCCTTCCTGGGCTTCTGCATACATGTAGAGCACATGAGCTCACACTCACACCCCACCACACACAAAAGTTAAAAATAAACAAAATAAACCCTTAAAAAGTATTATGTTCATTGGGTTGTCTTTCCAGAGCAAGAGCATCATTAGCAATGACAGCACAGTCATCAGTATTTCGAATTATTTCTCTCTTTTGATCTTATAAATGCAGTTCAGTACATTTTAATTTTTTTTAATTCAAGGGCATGACTTACAAGATTCCAGAATCATCAGTCTTAGAACAACCACTTACAGTCATATTCACAGCAAACGGTATTATTTTGATTAGTCAAACATGGCAAGCCGAGGTGAATCTTGAATAATAGTCCACTGAAATCTGAGAAAAAGTAAATAGAAAGATACTACTGTATTGGATCATGGTATAAGGTGTTAACTGACACTCTGCCAGATCAAGGTCTTTTTTTCTTGAAGTTGTTAACATATCTTATTAGCTGTTTGGAAAATGGTAATATATTTAAGAATTTAAGACAAGTGAAGCATGGGATAGAAAAAAGGGATTTTTTGAATATATTGTAATTATTTTTTAACTCAAAATTTTCATTAGTAGTAATGAGAATAATAGAACCATTACTTCCTATAGAGATTCAGTCAAGCATTGTGGAGAAGTCATAACAGACTTTTCTATCCCGTAACCAAAAAAAGGTCATTCTATATGGAGTGTGTACAATGACTTGACTCCCTCGTTAACCAGATTGAGATCTTTAAATGCAAAAGTTACTATGAAGAAGTTCAAATAATGCATGAAACAGAGATACTTGTAGGATCTGTCCAATGGAGGGGCAGTTTTTGAGAATTTAATGACTATCCAGCAATAGACTGTATTTCCTGCTTCTAAGGCCTCTCCTGGGTGAAGTTATGAGACTTATTCCATGGATGGAAGATGAAGACAACTGAGTGTCATTAAGGAACCAGTGTGCCTTGCTTTATTTCTTTTATTATTCACCAGATGAATAAAGGGAACTCTGAGATGGAAATAGCATGAGACCTGTGTGATCAAGTTGACCTGCCCACACAGGAATTACTGACTGTTTCAGATGTCATAGACTACAGTGAAGCTGGCTGTTACATTTTAGAAAAGTCAGCATTTATTATGATAAATATCATCTAAAAATCAATTTTCTAGTTTTGAATTCAGCCTGGACAGATTGGAGAGCCAAAAGATGCAGGAATCAAAGTGAATGCACACTTCACCTTTTGCTTGTCAAATGTCAACACTTGGTATATACTCAGAAATTATTCCCTCATTTCTAGTTTTATTGTTTTTTTTTCCTGGATAGTATCCTCTGGAAGATTTTCTTTTTAGTTTACTGAAAGTCTGAGTGCTTCAAGGAGCCATTTACTTGAAAGCATTGCTTTCACCCATGTGTACTTCTGAACATGGCACGTGAGTAAAAGGAAGAACATTGGAGGGACTGCGTGTGGATGTGTATTGGCTTGGGTTTTGTGGCTGTACAGTGTATTATAATATTCCCATCATATGGTAATCAAAATTATTCACATAGATCAGACTTAGGAATGACAGTGCACCAGGCATAAGTTGCCAGAGAAGACTCTGTGTGTACCACTGTCCTACATTGGCCATCTCTTAAGGCACTCATTTTTTCTTTCCCTTTTTCCTCATTGTCTCATACAATTCCATGGAGAACTGATGGGACTTCAAACTCTGAAATGTGCCAACCAAAATATGACTCGACAGTGAAAATAATTAAGAATCCTAATTCTCACTTTACTTTACCTGCATCCAAATGGGAAATGGTTCTGAAGCCTTTGTGGGACTTGGGATATATTTATACTTTTGATACTATATCGAGAAAACTGTGATGTTGATCACAGATGGGACTATCATATTTATAAGTCAATTGTAATTCAATCATTACTTGGGGGACAGAAAGTCCTCGAGGGAGAGTCACATATTTACATGATGTATTCCAGTGCTCAGATCTGTATTTGTAAGTCTGTTTTAGCCAAGAGATGTGTAAAATCACAAATGACTGGCCAATTCCCCACTGGGTGCCACTGAGAAACCTCATGAATTCCATTCTTCCACTTATTAAAATTTAATGTTCTAATATTAATAGAGGCTGTGAACTAGGTCCTTGCCAAAATTTTCAAAAGAGAATCTGAAAATTGGACAGGCTTGTCTGGCGCTCAGCGACGGTTTGGAGTCGGGCCCCTTTCTCCCCTTTTCGTCTCACTCCATTACCCGTTTGTCTTACACTTGGCTGTCCTTTCATGTAATGTTCCTCTTACAACCTTTCTTGATGGCCAGCATCTATACTTTTGCAGGGCTCTGTTCCTATTGTCACAGAGCAAAACAATTTGAAGCCCAGGTGGGTAGCTTCCTATACCATATCACCTCTTGTCCGGAGTATAATCCTTTTTGGCTTCTTCCCCTTAAATCTATTCTTCCTTTATTCCGACTTGTTCTCCAAATGTCATGCAGAGTAATGTTCCAGAAATGCAGGTCTGTCCCCACTTCCTCTTCCTTACGATGGTTTCATTGTCTTCTTATTGCTCTCAGAATAAATTCAGGAGTCCTAAACAAGGTCATTGAAGCCGGATTTGTGCTCTGGCATCAATTTATGGCTGCGCAACTTGACTTAGCCACATTTCAGTTTCATTACACCTCTGACTCTCATCATTTGCTGCATTTATGCATCGGAAAGTTCTCCTGTATGCTGTTGTAGTGGGTGCCAAGCCATTACTCCTCAAGGAAGCGGGCTCCCTTGCGCCTCCCACCAAAGCATTTTGTCAACAGATGAATATGTACCGTTGTATGTATGTGTTTCTGCTGAAAAGCTCCTGACTTAATGCATCCTGGCTTCTTTACCACTGAACTTCTGGTCAAGAGCATTGCTCAGATGAGGCTTAGTTAACATATAAACTGTCCCCAGGCACATCATCACAGCATTCTTGTACTTAGAAACACTAGATGGTATTTCAGCATGTGTATAGAGCAATTTTGAAGGTAAAAATCACACAAAAACCAGAACAACCATTTTACAATGATGGCCCTAAAGAGACTGTGGAAACAGTGTTTGCCCAGTGTGCAGTACAGGAGAAGGAAGCTCAATCCCCTCGTTCAGTTGAGAACAAAGGTACACACTGAGTAACACAGGATTTTCATTATGCTTTGTCTGTGAATGACTGGGAAGTGTCATATTTATCCCAAGATTACACATAACTTTCAGTAGTTACATAAACTTGAAAATATAGAATCTATGAATAATAAGACTGACCAACTGAAAAGGAATGTCTACAGCAGACACTTTGTTTCCTGTCACGATTTCTGCCTTATGCTTTGTTGGCCAATTTCTGAGTTTAAAGTTAAGTTCACTGTTAATGGGTAACCATGGGTTTAGAGGGGAAGCAGTGAACTCCTGTGAATGCACAGACATCTGTTAATACTCATAAGAACTGAGTATTTGATCCTGTCTAGTTAAAGAGAGAGAGGAGAGGGAGAGAGGAATAGTGAGATCTTATTGTTGAGGAAAGACATCCAGTGGAGATCTTCCCTCTCATTTTGTTTAGAAGGATTTGTCTCTACCTGGAACAGTGGACAACAGGGGTGGCCTTGAAACTATGGTGCAAAACAGGAGTGTGGTTTTTGAGGACACTGATGAAGAATCAAATTAATCATCAAAGCTTTCTTGACATTTGAGATAAGAAATTTTATGCCAGTTTGAGTAAGTTTTGTTTTTTAATTATTTGTAACCAGAAATATCTGGATAGTGTAACTTATTTTCTACATCTCTGTCAGGAATAGAGAGAAAACATAAATATCCACATATACACTCTATGTGTATAGTAGCATCCTGGCAGACATAATTCTTCCTTGTGTTTCTAAGTAAAGGAAGACTGTATACATAAAATATTATACTACTATTTGTCATCTTTGTTTTTAATTAACAAGAAAATGAAAATGATTTGACATAAAGCTGTATAAGATATATTATTTTATATTTTTACTTAAAATTATTATCCCTTTGATGCCTTTATCTTTTCCTGGTTAGTATTAATTTTCAACTCAACACAGCCTTGTGTTACCTAAAAAATAAAAAAATTTCAAATAAGTTATTGTCTTTAGGCATGCCTTGATTATTAATAATATTATATATCTATAATGTTAATAATATTAATAATGTCCTTATTATTAGTTGACGTAGGAGTGCCCAGACCACTGTGGGCGTTACCATCCATAGGCAGGTGATCCTGGCCTATGATAAGAAAACTAGTTAAGCTTTGGCAAGGAAGCAACCAGAGAGGGAGCTAGCGAGCAGCTTTTGCTTCCAGTTTCTGCTTGAGTTTATCTTTACTTCCCTAGTCTGTGACATAGGAGTATAAATCTAATAAATTCTTTCCTTCCAAAGTTGATTTTGGTCAGGGTGTTCTATCACAGTAACAGAACAATCCCTATGACCAGCTTAAGTCAACTACTACTACTACTTATTATTATTATTAATATTATTATATAAGAAATTGATTGTATATGGCAAATAGCAATATCATAACTATAATTGTCACACTATTTCTATAATACATTTAGCATGATAAGGGGAAGCATTTTACAATGGATTTTATGAATTTATCAAGTGAAGATGGACATTTTCCCCAAAATAAAATTTTCATGCAGTAATAGGTGACATAATTTGAGGAGGTTGCCAACCACATTTTTATCAATATTTATTCAGGTCAGCACTTAAATCTTTGTTGTAACTAAAATGCCAATTATATTCCAAAAGGCACCTGTATGTTATATGGCCTGGGCTTAGATTACTTGTGAACTTGGATATAAAGTTTTAGCGCCTCTGTGAGGTTTCTCCTACCTGTTTGCACTACCTACGTTGTGAAGTTCAGAAACTTTTGCACAGATGTGTAAGTGTTTACCAAGGATACATAATGATTCATTACTGTTGTGCAGATAGCACACGCATGCTCGCACACAAACACAGACACAAATGCACACACGTGTACACATACATAAGCACTCACATATGTATACATGCACACACATACTCATATGTGTACACTCACATACATTCATGCACAGGCACACTTACATATACTTGCATATACACACATGCATACAATGCACACATGCACACACACAATTATACATGCGCACACATTCACAGCCCCTACAGTTTCAGAGGACTAATATTTACCACAGCTATGGACAATTCCTTCCTCCTTTGAGTTTTTAAATAGGATATATGACCCTGTGTTTTATTATTTCCTCAGGTTCACACATTTCCCTGCTAATTATATTGCCTGAAACCATCTGAGAAGTGTCATTAGTCAGGCTTGTTGAATGATCAGTCATTTTAAGTCACTGTCATAGCTATTGGTCTATAGGTGGTGGCAATTAATGACTTTGTGGTTGATTTCCCTTAGAGGTCTGTGGAGCCAAACCATTCGCAAAGATGTGCAAGCCTGTCATCTTATGTGAGTGTACCCTGAGACCTTGAGTGAATGCTGTCTTAGGTTTCAGATGGTCTCTCGGAGGAAGTTTTAGGGTTTCTTCTGTTAAGTAGCCCACTTGATTTTCCATCCAGACAATGCACTGGAACATCTAGAGTAAACTGTTTTCTCTTTTCAGCAGCAAGAGTATTTAATCTCTTTTTAAACACAAGTCTAATATTCTCATTTCCTCATTTATTGCTTTTCAATCTGCATTTCAGTTTGTGACAGATGGGAATTGTCATCTGTTTTTCTACAGGACACACATGGCCTTCTAGACATAATTCCCTTAGTAACAGAAATGTTAACACACCTTTAAAACTATTTCAGGATATTTTATCAATGCAGATGCTGTCTTTATTTTTAGATATCATTTTAACTTCTGACTGTTGAAAACATTTTTTGATGGGAAGCAATTGAGCCTTAGGTTTTAAAATGAAATAACTAGCCTCTTAGAGAGTTCAGTGGCATTCTATTTATAATATTTCGAATGAAGCTGGAATGCTGTTTACTAACTTTTGCTGTTTCTTGTGATAGCTCTCATGTTTCCATAGATGATAGCATTTTAAGGTGGGTCATGGTCAAAATACATTACGAGAATTTCTCAAAAAGCTACAAAGCATTATAAAATAGTAACAACAACAAAAGAGATTAGAAAAATCTGCATCAACAACATAGACGTTCTTTACTTATGGGGACTGTGCTGATTTTCATGGGTCCTCTGTGATCGAAAGAGGGGTGTGTCACTGCTGACTCAGGATCAGAAGCCAGCAAGATGGACCTGGATGTTGATGCCCCAGAGAAAGGAGTGTATTGTGTATAGAACTTTGAGAAATAATGTGTTTTCTTATCTTTCTCTTTCGTTGGGCACAACAAATGAGGTCTCATGACCTGACAGGAAATGCAACCCTTCTAGAAGAATAAGAACTAAGATCCTTGTCCTTGTTGCATGTTATGACTGGGCAGAAATGAATGGGTGCATGAGATTCTTCTTGAAATTGTGTTTATGAAATGCAGACACCTTTTGTTCATTTGTTTCTGAGGGTCGTTTTTCAGTTGACATGAGTGGTGCAAGCAAGTAAGAGTGAAGCTGTAGTGAGGACAAGCTATCCTTGTCCTTACGGTGTTATCTTAGGCCCTGTACGCCATGAACTCTGTGGACAAAGATTAAATAAATCATTGTGTGCAGGATGAGATTTCTGTGCATATTAAGTGACTCATTTATTTATATATGTCAATTTAAGAGAATATTTTTTCCCTTACAAGTATCACCACATCTGGGTTGGTTTAGTAGTCGGCACATAACTCCTTTGTACACTTCTTGACTAATTTAAGAAAGTGTGTATCTCCTTTCTCAGCCTTGATATTCAAGGGCGAGAATTGATCCTTTATCAACTGACTATGCCAAACTGAATTGGGATTCCATGCCCTATCTAGGGAATGGATGGGGCAATGGAGTGGGGAGAGGCTAGAGGAAGACTAGGAAGAAAAACAGTGGTAGGTATGGAAAATTTTTTAAATAAAAAAATTAATGAAAAAGGAAGTGTATATTAGCAGGACATGGGGATGCACACCTGTAATCCCAGGAGGATATCAAATTCAAGAGCAGCCTAAACTGCATACCAGAACCTTCTTCACAAAGCTAAAGGTTGAGAGATGGTTCAGTGGTTAAAAATGCACACTGTTCTTTTGGAAAACTGGATTTTGATTCCTAGCATGCATATTAGGTGAGTCACTACTGCATATAACTCTAGGGGACCCAACACATCTGCTCTCCTAGGGTACCTAAGCTCACATGCACATCACCACTCACAAACACAATTTAAAATAAATGAAATAAGTAAAAGCCTCCTGGTGTAACTCAGTGGCAGAGTGCTTGCCTAGTACATCCAAGGCCTTGGATTGAGTATGTACGACTATAAACATCAACAGCAGCATTAATGATACCTAACACACCTTAAAGAAAACAAAGCAAAACTTCCTTTCTTTCGCCCAAACCAAAAGTACATTGAAAAGATGTAACAGTGAAACTAAATATAATTTTAATAATTCATTGACATTTTCAAAATTTTTATTGGTCAACGTGTATTCTATTGACTGATTATTCTGGAGTGGAAGGAAAAAGAAAAGTGGGTGCGGTGGGAAAGAAAATGGGGGGGGTGGAAAGTAAGAGGGAAGCAAAGAGGAGGAAGTGGCAAAGGGGTGGGGAAGAGGAGAAGGAGGAAGAATGAGAAATAGAAGCCCTGATAAGCCCATGGCTGCATTGAATGATCTTGGGAATCCCCAACTGTGCAGTACATAGCCCCAAGCTTCTAGGTTACCCTCAAAGGCTAGTTCCAAAATTAGTTTATGGAAATGTGAGCCAAGGTAAAATAATTTTCACTTTGTGTGAGTTTAAAAACCACACAGAAACATGCTTTGTGAGTAGAAGTTTAGCATGCAAGTGACCACCATGCCACCCAGAAAGTGATGTTCTTCATGGAAACACAGTGAGATGTGCAAGACTATGATCCAAATTATTTTCTGAAGTAAAAAGGCCTTTATTCACTAGTTCTTTTAATTGCAAAAGTATTTTTGTGGATTATCTAAGGGTGGGAGGCAAGTGAGGTAAACCTGTTTTATGAATGTCATTAAGCAGCTTTTAAGGACGGTTTAACTATTGAAGCCTAACTTCTGCCTTTTCTTTTTAGGAACTTTGAAGTTTCCAGAGCCAGGGACATGCTTCCCAGATTAGCCCTGTGTGAGGGCCAGTTTCTGGCAGAGCTGACACCCTCCTTGCTGCCAGGGCTGGGTCTCATCCTGGGGCACTGTAGTTGAAATGACACGTCTATAGAGATGTGTCTCTGCTCACAGCAAGATAGGAAATAGGAAATGACTCAGGGCAACCTTTGTTAACTGGAAAAATGAATTCGACATGCTCCTAAATAGACTTGGTTGACATAATTGTCTGAGAAAAGGAGAGTCAGAGAAAAGTTGCTTCCTGTTCCCCACCTGGGACCTGAGAAAGACAAGAGTAGGGTGCCTGGCTTAGCTCCCTTTTCTGTCCTCTGTGTTAATCAGAATTGAACTCTTCACTTAGTAATGGCCTGTTATTTCCATTGGTTTTGCCTTTTTTCATTTTACTTAAAAGTATTTTCAGTTATGAAAGTAGAGTAGACAGGAAAGTCAAAGTTAGTGACCTTGACTGAACACATATTTCCCACTTGAAAATCTGGCAAATAAAATTACAATAATAGGTCTAATCTCAGAGGCATTTTCCTTTATAGTATTCGGTGAAAACCAGGGCAGCTGCATCCCACAGCGGGATTGGGAGCTCCTCAGTGCAACGGAAGTGCAGGTTTTATGTTCTTAAACCACTTTTTTTTTATCATTAAAATAGGAAGACAGAAAAGCCAGTTTCACTGCTCAGAAAACAAAACAAAACACTACTTGTAAATAACGCTTCTGCTGGAGTCCAAGTAGCACACTGTTTCTTCTCTATCTTCTGCAGAGGCACGCTTCGGAGCTGGAAAGTCTACAGCCCAAAACCAACCGTAACATCTGCTCAGCTCATATGATGAACTCCGGACCGTTGTTGCCTAGTTTGAAAGATGATGTTTAGAAAGTCATTTGCTTCTTTGGATATTTACTTTTATTTGTTCTGAGACTCAGAAAGAAAGAAAGAAAAAGCAAGTGAATCTAAAATAAAGTCAAAATGTAGACGAAGCAACACCACCACGAAGGAAAGCAGATGTGAGGTGAAGGAGATAAGTGCACTGTTAGGGCTTGCCAGTTGATCAGGGTTTGTGAGTGGGAGAGCTCCTCATATTTTCTTCTCTTTCCTATTCTCTATAATGACAATTGCCAGAAATTGAAGCAGAAAAGGAATCTGATAAATACCTCCATTCCCATATTAGCCACCAACATAGGAGCTGCTATTTTGGGACAGTGCAAGGGTATAGTCACCAATGCCATAGTCTCAGGGTAAGCTCTCTCTGGAGGTTGATGACCAGAAAATGTCAGAAATGATGGTTTGTTCTTTGAACGTAAAGTATTTTAGATATCAGACTGATTATTGTACACTTGAGACTGAGATATGGGTCTTAGTGAAACTTAGAAATTTTAAAAAAAATCTAGCTAAAAATTACATTTTTGGGGTTTTTTTTATACTTTGTTTGGACCTACCCAAGTTTTCAGAGGGCTGTATAGTTGTAATATGGACATTTTAAATCTCTTTTGATGGTTATTTGATACGATTTTTTTTTTTTGTTTCCCACAATTCAGGTTGAGAAAAGTCATCTAGTATTTGCTGTCTGTGTTTACTCTTAAAGTAAGATGTGAGTCAGATGGAATACCCCAGGAATCAGACAATGGTGTGGTGACCATTCTGTTTTCCTTTGGTGATAGCTGGGTGAGTGATTGGAGGACTGCACACAATAGCTGACAGTACAAGTTTGAGCAATGATGTTTTCAGAAACCTTTTCTATCTGGTGTAATACTTCTTACACCAGAAAAGAGAGATTTGAAAAGAGAGATTTGTGACCCCAAGGAATTTCCACAGCAGCTGTAATTCCATGAGGGCCTGATTATGCACAGTAAACTATATAATCCTTTCTAGTGGTTTGAAGGCATGATTTCAGAGTTAGATTAAGTGTAGATTCCCTTTGTGTTTGTAATACATATTCCAAATTGCTACAATAGATTTATGGTGCAGTACTGCATGAACTCCAGAGATCTGAGGCAGGTTTGGTCAAATGACTTTGAAGAATGTTCTGGTTATTAACATGGTTAATGCTGTAAACTAGATGAAATAAGGAAGCTATCAGGGAAACTCAGCTCCCATCATAGACATGGCTCTGTATCCCACTTTAGTTTATTCCATGGAGTCTTTGTATCCTGACAGTGATGCAGAGAGGGCTGGGCTATGCAAAGGCCTTTCTCCAACTGCATTGACAGTCTCAGCTTAGTATTGAATTCTATAAATTATTTGGCCTTCCTTAAATGCCTTAGTAATCTTAGATTATAGAATTGTTACATTTCAGTTTTGATCAAAGTTTTAAAACTTTTCCAACACTTGAAAGCAGAAATTTCTAAGAAATTAGATTTTCCTTTTCCCTGATTTCAAATGAGTAATAATGTGCTTATATGATGCACTCATATGAGCAACATCTAGCCAAAGACACCAGATCCAACACTTAGAAGCTTCTCAGCAAATATCTGAGCACTTCCAGAAAGTAGGACTGAGCCTACAGATAGCCACACTGGATTCAAGGCACATTTTATCACCTTCTGCCATAACTTGATAGATTTAAGATACTTTAAAATGTTTTTTTTTATTATTTTTAGGACTTAAATAAACCCAGGGCCTTGTACATGCTAGGCAACAAAATATTTATTATTAAAGGAAAGCGTAGTATTTTTATTTTAAAATGGTAAAATATTTAATTTATTGTAAAATCTTAAAAAATTAGAAGCACTCTATCATTACAATGTTGGCATAAATACTGATTGTGAGTTCATTATGTATATAAGCATTTGTCTCTGTGTCACAGTTTAAATAATAAGATCAAATTAATTCAACTTTTTAAAAATATTATTAGAAAGTGTGGATAGTGGGGTATTTGAAATATACATAATTACCCCAGTCTCCCAGCTCTCCTAATTCTACCACTGGTTCCTATCCTAGAAATGGTATTTCTTGGGTCATCTATTAGCTTCCCCCTTTACCATTCACATCAAATTATGAATCTGAGATAAATCACTATGTTACGAAAGAAAACTGCAATATGGAGCTAAAAGATGGCTCAGTGGGAAAGTATTCAATTTGCAAGATTGAGAACATAACCTGAATTTCATCCTTGAAGAAAAGTGATTCCACAAAATTTTTTGATATTCACAGGTTTGCTGTAGCATGTTCTCTCTCTCTCCCTTTCTCTCTACCATACATAAACATTAATAATTATTAAATTTGAAATAAAATTTAAATTATGTATTCAATAATAAAACAGGCTGCATTCTAGAACAGGTGAAAAATCATATGTAGAATTTATAAAAGCATTTTGGATAGACCACTACAACTTCTGAATTCTATACACATTCTGTGTATAGAAAAGGGTCAGCTTAAAAAACCAGTATTTGGAAGAGATTTTTGGTACACAGCAGCCTCTATGATGCCATGTTCTCCCCCTCTCCCCTGCCTCTCATCTCAAGCAGATGAGGGTTCTTCAGTGACACTGCCTGAGAAATGATGACATCTAATGAACTCAGGTGTGTAACCTGTTATTGAAACACTCAAGAGGCACAGACTGAATAGTTGTGAAAAGCAAAATGAAGTAATATTGATTCTGTCTAAGGTCTAACTATTCGCAGTAGCTTGTTGGGTGAAGAATGCATGGATGTTTCTTGTGAGTTTCTCAAGGAAGTGAGAAAAGGCTATTCTGGGGGGTTGTCAGTGTTGGTTTGACTCAACAAGCTTATCACTAAAAGACTGAAAGGATTTGGAACCGAAGCTGAGTTTGCTTTTGGGGGCAGTGAAGACCTATGAGAACACAGCATAGTCTTCTATCCACAGGAAAGACAGCTAGCTGAAAAGCCACTAGAGTAGTGTGTGTTGTGCAGTCTCTGAAGAACCAGCCATACTGAACGTTAACATCCACCAAGCAGAGCACACTGCCAGCTCACAAAGCTCCAATAGTGCACCCACTCCCTACACTCCTGATTCTCCTTAGTGCCTGCTACTGTGGGTCTCTTCTTTCCAACAGCAGAGTAGATAGCAAAGAGCCACTAGCTATGGCAGGGGATTGATATCGATAGAAAGTGCCCTTAGTCATTTTGAATCATTCAGAGAATTTCAAAGGGCCACTTCTATGAACATTGTTGCATCTAAGATTTGACCTCTGTATGCATCTTTTCATGACAGTATAGATTCTACATAAGGTTGGTTTATCTCTGAATGAAAGCAGAACATTGATTCTTAAATGGACATTGTAGTCTTTAAGCTATATGCATGTTGTGTGACTTTAGCTTATTGCAGAAGCTTGCAACTGTAGACAAATTCTGAGTTTCTAACCAGGGGAAGAAGAAAGCAATCCCAGAAAAAGTCTAGGGTCAGAAGTAAATCTGGTCATAACCATATAATGTATGCCTTCATTTTTATTAGTTCCCTTAGAATTTTATGAATTGTGTTTTGATCAGATTCATCTCCCCCTCTTCCATCTCTTCCCAGATCTATTCCTCATTCCATACCCACCCAACTCTGTGTTCTATTTATTATTTAAACAACTCAATAAGTCCATTTAATGCTACCTATATACTCTTGGGGCTATGGCCATCCACTGGAGCATAGGTGACCTACCAGAGGCTACCCACTTAGTGAAAATAAATTCTTCCTTTCCCAGAAGCTATCAATTAAAAGCTCCTTATGGGAGATGGCATAGAAGCTTGTAAGAGCCACATGTTGGATAACTATGAGGAACCAGTATTTTCCAAACACAGTGAAACAGTTTTATATTTAAATTCACGGTGGTTGTGACAGCACGCTTAAAACCTGCTTCAGCCAGACAAATCCCGGCATGGAGAAGGGAGGTGGGCACAACATCCAACCCAGCTCTGTTTAAAATCATCTTAACAGTTTTGCCTTTTCCATCTATATATTATTCCAATGGATGGCCAACTGTTTCTGTTTGCTTTTACAACAAGACTCTGCTTCCTTGCTGAGCAGGGAGTGACCTACACTCAACTATTTTTTCTCCACACGAACATGTAATCTAATCCCCTCAAATCTGTGCTCATCTCTGTTGTTCTCTTGAAACTAGGTTTTAAATATCTCCAGTGACCTTCCCACAGACACATTCAACATATTTCTTTTTACTTACTTCTTACATCTCTCTCTCTACTGTGTTTTCTGTGGCCAAGTGTGCATTTGGAAATGCTGGATTCCCCTTAATTTCTTTGAAATATTCCAACTTCATTTTCATCTTCTAATTGAGACCTCTTCTCAGGCTTCTGTTGATGTTTTTACATCTGTGCTTCTTACGCATCAAACAGGTCAAAGGTTGTGCTATGGGTCTGTCCCTTCTCAGCACAGCAAGAGTCCTCATTTGGACACATTGTTTTATGTTACTTATAGAATGATGATGTCAGAAGTTTATGCTACCCTTCCTGACATTTTAGCTGATCTATTAATTATGGTGGAATTGCCACCTGACCGTAGTGTGGGTGTTTAGTGTACATTAGGCATTTTCTCTGGACTCTATTTTTCATGTCTTACCCACCTCAGTAAATGGCAATCAAGGCCTTGATTTAAAGTCTGGGGCCTGGTATTGTTTTTTTTTTTTTTTTTTCCTCCTACGTTCCACATCCAAACCAGCATTATGTCCAATCAGATTTATCCTCAGAATTCATTAGGATTCCTTCAACAGTCAGAGGGAGATTATTTTTACATCATCTTGATAGGTGCACAGAAATACCGTGTTTGGGGATGAGAACGGAAGTCTGGCATTGCATCTGTCAGATATTCTGGTTCCTCCTCTCATCTCAAACACCAGATTGAATTGCAATCCCCTTTTCTTCACTCAAAGCCTGTCAGCTTGATGGTCCTCTTGTCTCAACATTTTCTTATTTACGTCTTTGTCCCCTTGCTTATTGTCTGGTGTTACCATTGATCTCCTAGGATGCAGTACATACTCTCTTGCTGTTCAGCAGCAGTGTGTTCTCGGCAGCTCCGAAAGATAAACACATAGCAATTACCTGCAAATACCTTGTGATCAAATGAACTAATCCCAACTATTTAACACTTAACAATCTAATAGAAAGAATAACAATTCAAGCTCTGACTCATAATGGATGTCTGCTGCTGAATCTTCATGTACTCCTGTTGGCAATCTCAGTTAAAAGAACCGTCTTACATGTTTTCCTCTCAAACACGCAGCTTTGTGTCCATTAAGCCCTAACAAATGACAAACCACAGAAATAAAAATGTGGGACATATATTTCCACACTGAGTTCAATTCAGCAAAAATCACTTATAATTTCAAGCAAATGCTCTCTCCCCAGTAACAGTGCCCTTCTGATAAAATTTCACACCACAGGAAATCCATTACAATAAATATCTGTTCCAGTATCCATCCATTTAGCAATAATTCTCTTTATGCTTGATAACTCTTCCTTGATGAACTGTCCTAGGAACCTTCCTCTCCTCCTCTCTGAGAATTCTAGAACTGTAGCTCTGCCTCCGAGTAGTTGCTGTTGTCATGGTAGCCTTGCTAATTTTGCTTATATACCCCCCCACACATATTTTCCCACAACCTTTGAAAAGACTAAGCTAAATATGTGCCAAAGGCTATTTCTGACTTAACGTTGTAGGCATGAAATAATTCTTTTCTTAGCCTCTTGAAAAATGGTAAATGGTTGTCTCAGCATCATTGATTGAGACTATTTGTTTATTCCCAGGGCTGAAAGTTAAGGCCATTCTATTCTGATAGAACTATTTATTTAAAAGAAGCTTGAAATCAAAGACATCCCATAGAGTATGCAGTGGATGCTGTTTAGCCCCGGTAATCCCAAAGTAAATAATTTGTTGGATTGCTCAAGTAGATTGAGAAATGAAGGTAGGATTTGGGTGTATTTGTTTTGTCTTTTTCTTTTTAATTACTCACTAAATAAGTGCTCATGCTGTATGAATTCAGAAAAAGGCACGAATTTATTGAAAATAAGATTCTATTCTGATAGTGCCATTTAGTGTTATAAGAAAGAACAGATCACTTCTATGGAGGGCAGGGCAGGAGTGGTATTATGCATGCCTATCTGGTGGCAGCATGCTCATGGCACAAAACAGAAGGTCGTTTAAACTTCCCAGTTGCTATTTCTTTTAATCTATAAAACAAGGAAAAAAATCTCTTATGACCTTATGAACCATTGAGCCATTTTTTTTTTTAATTTTTTTAAAAAGGATTATAGTAATGAGACAAGATACAAGGTGCTTTATGGTCATGGGAAATCATCCAGAGACTTTCTATAACTGAAGCATTGGATGTTTCTTCCTTTCCCTTGTGTGTATCAGATACTTCCTTCCATTAAAATTGGTGGGATATAATTTTGTTTCCTTGGATTTCATTAATGAGAACATGCCACACAGACCTTGTACCAAAGTCATTTTGTTGTTATAGATGGAAGAATCCGATCCAGACTGTTCTTCCTTACTCTGCCTTCAGTGGGAGTTTGATTTTTACTTTTTGTTGTTGATACATCTCCCAGAACTCCTGCCCTTAGACCTGTGTCTGCTACACACCCAGGTTCTGCTGTCAAGCTTTGAAACACTTCATTCACTTGTTTTTATATTTACTGAGAACAATCCTGATCATTTGCTTATTCTTATAAAAAGAAGAAAATAACATTTTAAAAGCTGTATGTTTATATCTTTCCTAAATTCATTAGCTGTGCCTTTAACCCCTAATTTGATGGTATTTATAAAAGGGAGGTCAACTGGGTTTAGATGAGGTCATGAGAGTGGGGTATCTACCATGGAAATTAATATCTTAATACAAAGAAGAAGAGAGAGCAGAGCAGTACTCTTGTATGCTTTCTATCTCTCCAAATTCTCTCCCCATCTCCCTTTCCCTCCCTCCCTCCCTCCCTCCCTCCCTCCCTCCCTCCCTCCCTCCCTTCCTCCCTCCCTATTTCCTTCATTCACCTGATCCCTCCCTTCTGCTTTCTATGTGAGAATACAATGAAAGGGAAAATATCTACCTACTAGGAAGTGAGTCTTGACTTCCTACCAAATGGATCACTTTGATCTTGGTCTCTCTAACTTCCAGAAGTGTGTGAACTAAATGTATAATGTTTAAACTACTTAGCCTATTGTACTTTATTATAGCAGCCTAAGCAAACTGACAGTAATGAATGGAAAGAATTAAGCAGAATGTAAGGTTGAACTTATTGATCCATGGCACAATGCTAAAAATCTAGGAATTGTAAATGGACAATATGGAATCACTTTTTTGGAAATCTAATTTAATTCTAATACCTAGGACTTAATTTGGAAAAGTACATATAACCACAATCCATAGTTTTCTGATTCCTAAGTTACTTCCAGAAAACTTGACTGTGAAACATGCAATCTAGGTAAAATTAGAGACAGTGGATTTTTTTTCACTCTGTATATTAAAAACAGCAAATAATTTAATAACATATGGGTTTAAATGAATTTTTAAGTAAAGATGTATTATGTCTTAATGAAGAAAGTCATGGCTATTTGAAATAGATGCTTGTTGTAAGAAACGTTCTAGTTTATAGCCTCAATCATTTTGATGTTGATGACATGCACAAAGTGTACCTTGATGCCTTTCTCAGAAAAGGCATACTAGACTAAATGGCTCATTAATTTGACCCATTATGGCATTTCTTATGTTCCTACATTCATATGACCTCCTTGAAGGCTCATTTGGCCTTGAAGCCCTACAAGGTGAAAAAAAAATCTCAAAATTAATCAAGAAGTTAGTAGAGTGCATTCACATAGGCTTGGCAAATTGTCAGCTTCTCCCTCGGAGAATAGTCTCCATCAGAATGTAGCTTCTCACAATGATGAAAAAAGGACAGATAGAGTTCCTGCAAGATTACTGCTAGGGGCTGGTGTTTCCTCCCTATTTTTCGTTCCTTTTTTTTACCTAGACATAGAAAAATTTTGAGTTCAAATATTTAGACAGTGTCAGCTAAAGGAATAGAGAGAGAGACATTCCTGAGAGTTTCATAATGAGCCATGATTAATGGAATACAATGGGCAAGCAAAGTGTCTTTCATTATGAGTGAAGAAATCAAAGCTGATACAGCCTAAGGTAAACAAATCCACATAAAGCAATTAAGGTAGCATACCACACGTTTCTATTTCAAAGTATTATAATAATCTTGGAGATAATGCTGTCTTGACTACATATAATTTAATGAGAAAGTAATTTTTTACCTAAGCACACATACTTTAGCTGTGTTAAAATACATACTATTTTATGTTGCCAAAAGTCACAGGATAGATAGTTCTTCTTTGACTGGAAACACCAGTTTATAATTGTTTTCCTGGATGATGGACACTTGATCCTTACACAGTTGGTTTTTTCACTTATTTGTTATGTCTGAGAAGTTAATGCTTGTCCTCAGACTATAAACCAGGCTGCAAAAAGTGAAATCTGTTTTGTCAACACTGTCTGAGTCATTGAAAGGGTAGACCAGTTGTTCTCCTGTCCTTTCTGCGTGACTGAATTTCCTTAATGACCAATTCATTCTGTGTCTTCAAGCATGACACCTGAAAAGCTGTGATCTCTTTAATGAAGGATCCATTAGTCTTTCAAGAATGAGAACATGTGAAGTTGAAAATGCTATTCAATAATATATCTCCTTGAGAGAACTCTCATCATATAGTGGAGTACACTTATACAGAATATAACGTATTCATGCATGTTTAATGGAGCAAAATAGGTTTGGAGTTATATTAGTGGACCCTGAGAAGGGAATAGCCTTAGTTTACTATATATTTGCCATGATCATAGACTCACTAAGATGCTTTTCTATCCACACAGATATATTCTTAGAATATAGGCCACTGTATAATTATTTCTGTATTCTCTGTACTTTGAGGTATGCTATCTCCAAGATTTTATGATCATAGGCAGCCACCCTGCTGGTGTGGGGGGTGTGCTGCTTCATACAAACCCTCTCTTGTGCCATTGAAAGTAACTCTCAGGAGACAAAACCAAGAACGACCCTGAGGATTACTTCTTTATGTATTCATTCCTGTATTTCATCTGTGCAGTTCTAAACCTATTCAAAAGTCTTTCTGTTTGAGCTTCTAAAATTTAGCATATCCTCTGCTGAATCTAGAGAGAAAAAGATGTAATTATAATACATGAACTGCCCTTGCTCTGCACATTAACCCAGTTATAGGAAATAGGGCTTTTTCAATAAGAAAACTAGAGTTTTTCCTGCTTATTTTTATTCCGCATATTTAAAAATAATGCAATATATCACGAATTAATTTTAAGGTAGTCAAATGTGATTCATCACCATAAAGTCACTTTTACCAAGGAAAATAACTTGATACACTTTCTATATCATAGAAGAAGAAATAAAGTATATTTCATTTTAACACAGAAATACAATTTTGTGTCACAGTATAGTTGTATTGGTGGTATAAGGAAAGCAAGTCATAATAAGGCTTTATTATATTTTCCTCTAAAGTTGCATAATAAGTATCAACTTCTATGAGAACATTTACTTGGAGAATCATCTGAGTTCTTGGCTCTCTGAGTACTCTGTAGTGTCCATTGGACTGTTCACTTGGGAGTCTTCTATACTGGGATTAATTTTGATCAAACTTAAAGATTTGGCTACTGATGTTTGGATCAAAATTGGAGTTTTTAATAAGTAAAATCAATACTTGATATTGTTTTATATATTGATATACTAATCAATTTTATTAAGCTGGGGAACATGAAAGCTAGTGGTTTTGATGATGTGAATGGTAAGTGCACATAGATACTATGAGAGGCAAAGCCTTATTTTAGTTGAACACCCTGAGTACAGACTGGTCTGGCTTTGAAGACTCACAAGGCACTGCACACTAAGCAGTGGAAGAAGGACAGAGATAGGAAATTTCCTAGGAAAGGATGAAGAGGAGGAAACAGTCAAACTTGACTCTTTAAGAAAGACTTACCTTGGAATTCCCAAGACTCCCAGCAATACTGGAGAGGGTTCTTAAACTGGCCACCTCCTGTGATCAGATTGGTGACCACCCTAATTGTCATCAGAGAACCTTCATCCAGTAATTTATGGAAGCAGATGCAGAGATCCACAATTAAGTACTGAAGAGTCCTGTTGAGGAGAGGGAGAAGGGATTATTTGAGCAAGGTGGGGAGGGTGCCCATGTCATGATGGAAAAACCCACAGAGACAACTGACCTGAGCTAGTAGGAGGTCACAGACTCTGCACCAACGGCGAGGGAGCTTGCATGGGACCTACATAGGCCATCTGCATGTGTGTGAGAGTTGTGTAGTTTGGTCTTGTGGTGATATGGTACATATTTAGATCTACATAGGTAGATCTCTTCTCTGATATTTCAGACTGGTTTTTATTAAGTATGTAACATATCACCCATAGTCTGTTTATGAGGCTCTTAATAGTGGGATCAGGACCTGTCCCTGGTACATTAACTGACTTTTGGGAATCTATTCTATGTGTCTTGTCCAGCCTTGAAACAGGGGGAGGAGCTTGGTCCTGTCTCAACTTGATGTGCCATGCTTTGTTGATACCCATGTAAGGCCTGCCCTTTTCTGAATGGCGACCTAAAAGGAGTGGATCGGGAGGTGATAGATGGGAAGCAGAGGGAGGGGGACGGAATGGGAGGAGAGGAGAAAAGGGAAATTGGTCAGTATGAAAAAATAAGTAGTTAAACTTTAGAAATAAACATATTTTTTCTATTCTGGGGCCTTATATTTATAACTGATTGTTTTCCAGCCTAGGTACTTGCACCCCCACCCCTCTCTAGTCTATGAAGTCCTTCCTGTGAATTCTGAGTTTTGTAAGGTGTGTGAATAGTGGGTAAGCATAAAGGAAATAAGTTTAAATAAAAACTGAAGGAGAGGGCTGACTAGGGCTTCTTTCCCATACTCTTTGGGTACTAATGCTAATAGAAACAACAGAGAAGATAGAAAGAGGAGCATCTGTCTGCTCTTCAAGAAATAACTTTAACACCCCAACAAAATCACAGAAAAAATCCAGCAAAACTCCCAAATCAATAAAATGCCATTGTTTGACTGACAGTGCATGTGTACCTAGAGCATGGAAAATTGGGGCCAAAAGAAGGAAGTGATACTATTCAGCAAAAGCGTATCAGTGTTATTGGAAGTAGAGCCAGCCACTGTGAGCAGGAGTGGGATGGGGAAGATCTCACTGGGAATAACTGAGGCTACTTGTATTATGAAGATTTTGTTTTTATTGTGACAATAAACCAAGTGTAGCTGCTCTTGCCCATTTTATCATTAAAATAGGTGACAATTTAATATGTTTAAATTTTACTTACTTTAATATGTAATAGATGGTAAACTTCTAAAAAAATTTCTCTGGATTTTTGTTTGGTTTGCTAATTTTTAAATTTTTAAATTTTTTTATTATTATTATTTGCATTTTGAGACATGGTCTCAATATGTCACCTGGAACTTGAATGTACAATAGACTGGCCTTCAAATAGTGGTATCCCCAGTCTTCTATCTTCTGACTGTTGATGTTAGAGTGTACCATACCATCACATCTTGCTTTGTTTTTGACGTTTTGAGACAAAAACTCACGGTATAGCTTAGGCTATCCATAAGCTCAAAATTCTTGTACCTCCACTTCCTGAGTGGCAGGGCAGGACATAAGACACTGTGTTCCACTAATGGATGAAAAGAATTCTTGAGATGACTTTGTCTAACATTTTAAGGCAGATAATTTTTTTTAGAGATTTGCTTGCTTATGACCAATCTTTCCTGTCTTAAAATGATAGGAAAATATTCTTTTTCCCTTCTAGAGTGTAGATATTTATTGAGAATTAAAAAGTGTATAGAGTCTATGAATGGTTGGATTCCTTACTTTCCCGAGGCATCCCTAAAATATGTCTGGAAATATCCTGTGATGTTGGCTTTTTCAGTGCTTTGGATCAGAAGCTCTTCGCTTTTAGAGGACTGTCTTTTGCACTGCCTGATGTTTGGAAGCATCCATGAGCTTTCCTCATAAGTGCCTGTAGCACATCCCAGACCCACCACTATGATTAAAATACTTCCAGATGAGGTCCCTGTTTCCTGGGTGAAAGAATGGGAAGGGATTGGTACTTTGAAAATCACGGTTGTAATGTGGCCATTTGAAATAAAATGTTTGGAGGGAAAAATGTCAGCAGAATTGGCCTTACTTATTAAAAGGCACATCTACTACTTAATGACTGAAGTATTTTTTTTAATGTGTAAACGTGATAGTTGTTCCACTGTGTGGTTGTCACTTGTATCATTTCTTAAGAAAATTCTGGCCCAGGCTTCATGTTCCACCCTTCTAGAAGCACCCTGACTTCTCTTAACAACTTTGAGGATGGTGATTTCTTCCTCTTTAAGAGACTGGTTAAAAAACCAAAACCTCCCATTCAAGGTCACATCTTGGTCAATGACACTGAGCTGGAGTCCTGGGCACAGACTTTAGGAAGCTTTATAATTTCAGTCAGAACTTCTGGGAGAAAGGGCATATTTCCATCTGAAGTCAGGGACAAGGAATGCTAAGTTCTCTCCACAAGGGCTGTCTGACTTTATCCTGAGTCTGAGGAGTCATGGAAGTGGGTGGTGACTAAACCAGGAGTGACGGTTCTGTTTAGAAGGATCACTGGACAGAAACCTCAAAAGGTACAGCCAGTTCTAAGCAGTCAGTCAAGAGGTCATCTGGAAAGAGACACCTTAATCACACTCTCCTCTACACTCTGCATTTACCTCGATGACTCCCAAGCCCCACAGTCCTCTATATAGGCTTAAGAGGAAGGTGTCTACATTGAACGTTTGGGTTATTTCAGTGTATTATTGCAACAGTGGTCTGCTGAAGGGAGTAACTTGTCATTTTACACAGTTTTAAAGCACATCACAGTGTTTTTCTAGAGTGAGAAAAATGAAATAAGGGGAATTATTGTTTTTGAGATCAATGAATCATTAGACAAAACAAGTATTTGGGTAATGAATATGTAAAATGATTTAAAAGTCATATTTGTAATACTAGCCTAAATAATCCTTATCAAAGTGAGTCCAATTTTAAATGGCGAGATCACTGAAACAATCAGAAGATTGTGCCAGGAGGTTTGGATTTTATACAGGGAACCAACTTCATCCTTGGACAAAAGCCCTGATTTTGTGAGATGTGTTTTTTTCTTGTCCTGTTGGTGGGCTAAAGTGGCTGTGCTCTGATGAACCTCACTCCTTGTCTCTGAACTCCACCCCCTGGCTCAGGCTTCTGCTTCTGCCTTTGACTGCTGTCTTGGTTTCACAGTGTCTTCACCACGTCCTGTGCGCTATCCTGGGTCCTTAACAGGTCAAACTGCCTTTCTTCCATTTTTTTTTTTTAATTTCTTTATTTAAAAGTGTGTTTGCATGTTGATCTTTATTGACAGTTTGGGGAGGCGGTAATCAGGCTGATGAGTACGTTTTCTGAAATTATTGAGGAACTCAGGCTTGGAGTCCTCCAAGACAGGTTTGCTTCTCTCCCATTCCCTCCTCATTTGCTGGCCCCTGGAAACGCCACCCCTTCCAACAAACTTATTTGATTTCAAGAAGTGTTGCATTTTGGATCCCCCTAAACCTGGCTCCACATATTTAGACTACTGGAAGCCATGTGTGTGGTTCTTACCAACTTCTTAAGCTCATCATTTCTCCTGTGATAGGGATTTGGTAACTTTCCCTAAAGGGAACAGGGTCTGGTTTTAGCTTTTTATTTTTCTTAAAGGCTTAATATTTACCTTTTCGTGAATTATAATTTTGCAGTCATAGCTCACAGAAATTCAATGTTTAATCATTATAATTGTTTTGTTTTTATTACTTGGGTAAAAAATAGAACTCTGTATTAGTTTTTTGGCTACCACAGTCAAGTGCAAAGATAAGATCCTACCAGCTGGGTGGTTATAGCACACGCATTTGATCCAAGTAACTGGGAGGCAGAGGCAGGCAGATTTCTATGAGGCCAGCCTGGTCTACAGAGCAAGTTCAACCAAGCCTACATAGAAAGCCACGTTTCAAAAACAAAACAAAACAAAACAAAGATCTTACTGGCTATAAATTAGAAGAAAATGACCATTGAATAGCTATGACACCACACACACACACACACACACACACACACACACACACACACACACATATCTGTGAGCCAACTTGTCAGTCTTTGTGTTGATATTCAAAGTCTCTCTGCTAAACTGTAAAATTATATTTTTGTAAGGAAGGGGAATATAAAATCACCAAACTAGACCATTCAGTGAGCGGAATAAAGGTTTATTGAGCATCAAGCTACCAGGGATATGTCTTGGTTGGAGGTAGGGTGGGGCAGAGAAGAGCAAAATGGTGGGAAGGCAAGCTTGTTTTATATGAAAGTCTTTGAACAGGCTGTGTGGACCAGCCCTTGCCAAGTTAGTTGACCTTTGTGGGTAGATTTAGGGAGATTCCTGGTGGTTGAAGGGAGGATCCTGGTAAAATGAAACCCACATTTATGCCCCTGTTTACCTAATAACACAGGCTAATATCTCATATACAGAGCAATCCTTCTATTTACACACGAAAGTCCCTCTGTGTAAAATAATGTCACTAGCACTGCCATTTTTTCGGGCTGGGGGGAAGATGTCTCTTAGGATATCACACTTTTATTTGTAGATAGTTCTCTTTTCTATCATTATCTCTATCTTCTTTCTATGCTTATAAATTGCCTTATTAAACACCATGACTGAAAAACAAGCTGGGGAGGAAAGAATTTATTTGGCTTATAATTCCACATTGCAGTACATCACTGAAAAACGTCAGGGCAGGAACTTGAATAGGGCTAGAAGCTGGAGGCTATTGGGGGATGATGCATATTCACTTGCTTCCCCATAGCTTGCTCAGTGTACTTTCTTATAGAACCCAGGACCATCAGCCCAGGGATGACGTCACATACAATGGGCTAGGCCATCCTCATCAATTGCTAATTAAGAAAATGCCTTCCAGGCTTGGCAACAGCCCAATTTTTTCTTTTCTTTCTTTTTATTTATTCTACATATCTTTCATATCATATATCTTGATCCTATTTATTTCTCAGTCCCTTTGAATCTGTATCTCTTCCCTAATGAAACAACATTTAAGAGAACAAAGGACAAAAAGGGAAAAAAATTAAAAATCTTGTCATGGAAGCTGTAGCGTGACACAGTAAAACCGTTTGTTCATATATCTTTACTTGCAAGTATTCATTTCAATGAGTCATTGGTCCTGTTTGAGACTTCCGTTTTGTACTACACTATCAATGCTAGGCCCTCATTAGGACTCTTCTTGGATATGCTGTTGTTACCCTGTGTTGTGGAGATTCTGCAGCTTTGGGTCTGCAGGACAGGTCCCTTAACTTTCTTTGGCAGATCATAAGTGGGTGGATGTTGGTTCTGAGCCTGGGCAGCTATAGAGCTGGTCTGTCAGCTGGTTCTCCCCTAATCTCACCACCAGAGTGAGCACTCCAGCATTGCCCTGTCTAATTCACCTCTTGCAGCAATGAGCAAAGGGTGAGGCCAATTCTGCTTTCACATCCTCAAGGTTGGCTTTTCTACACCTATACCATTAGGGCCAGCTCTACTGTGTTTCCCAGATGAGGCACAGGGGCCACTCTTCTGAGCGCTGCAGCTGATGGGTGGTAGGGACAATCTTCCTGCTCTTAGGATCCCAGGGCCGACTCCTCTACCGTTCTCAATCACGGATGGGTGGAAGGTGAGGGAGATGACAGTTCCCCTGCCCATTCTACCATATGTCTGATGAGTAATGGAGACAGCTCGCCTTTGCTCATAGCTTTGGGGCTGGGTCACCTTTACCTCCAACTACTGGGAAGCTCTGCTGTGCTGCCTAAGTGAGGGACAAGGCCTGTTCCCTGAGTGCTGTAGCTGGTAAGGGGAGGGTCAGCTCTCTTATTTGTTGCATGAGGTAAGGGGTGAGGAGTAAGGGGGGGAATCTCTTACCCTCTCACACTACCACCTGACTGATGAGTAGCAAGGACAACTCTCCCATGCTTACAACTTCAGAGCTGGCTTGCTTACACCTCCACCAACAAGGTTGAGTCTATTGTATTCTCACGTGTGCAAGACCTGCTCTCCCAAGTATTGCAGCTGGTGGGACCAGGGCCATCTCTCCCATCTGCTCTCAGTGGGAGAGCAATGGGTGAGGGTGGGGTGACTCTCCCCTCCCATGCCACCTCATGACAGATAGATAATGGGGACAGCCCTTGTTCACTACTTCAGGGCTATATAGCCCGATTTTATGGAAGTGTTTTCTCAACTGAGTATCTCTGATGATTCTAGCTTGTGTCAAGTTGACATAAAACTAGCCAGATGAAAAACGAATGATTAAACAGTGAATTGGAAAATTCACTCCTCAAATTTTCTGTATTTTAAATTATGTGCATAAGACCACCGTTGTTCTTATTGGTTTCCCTTTGCAGATCCCTTCATAAGTAATAGGCAGGGCAAAGCATTTTTCCATAAGAATTCTTAGGTGTGGAAAGCGATGAGCCTGTGTTAAATTCCTGGGGTGCTGAGCGAAACTATCATGGCATAGCTGAAAAGAACCAGAGATTGGTTTCTCCAGTGTTTCTTTTCTCTAGAGCTGTGGTTCTCAATCTTCCCTACTCTGTGATTCAGTTTCTCAGTGTGGTGACCTCAGCCATAACATTATTTTTGTTGCTGCTTCATAATTATAATTTTTCTACTGTTATGAATTATAATGTAAATACCTGTGTCTTTCAATGGTCTTAAGTGACCCCTGTGGAAGGGTTATGCGACTCCAATAGGGGTCGTAGCCCACAGGTTGAGAACCACTGTTGTATAGTTTTGGCCTATTTGGAAATTAGTCCTAGAAAGCAGTCAGGAGCATTGAATCAACCTGGACTTGACAAGAACTAATGTGGTTATGTAAATGGAATAGACTTGAAACCATAAAATTTGATCAAGTGAATAGTGAAAAAAAAAGGTGAATATTTTTATAAAGGCATCCTTTAAGGAAATTATATATATCATGGCCTAAGGATCTCTAACTATATTCCTTTTGAAATAAATGAACCCTATTAGTACCTACCATACTGGTGTTATGAAAACTCACAGAGAAGATAGTCTGATTAAAATTAATTCACATTATCATGAAGGTAAAAGGCAGTGAGCCAAAATAGGGGCAAACTTAATACATGCATCAAGGAAGAGTGCTTTCAGAGAACCAATCTGAATCCATGAGAAGAGGATGTGGGGATGATTTATTTAACTTGGTAGGGAAGCCAAAAGCTAATCTAAGTAATGGTCACTATAGTAACCTACGGTGCAGAGCACTTCAATCACTGTGGAAATTTAACTCAATGAATTTTAATTCAGAACAAGAAGGTGTAACCTCATATACTGACCAACAAAAGAAGCCACAGACAATGTTTCTAGAGAATATATCCTTAGAGACAGACAATACTCATAGGTACTTTTGAAAGTGGATTATTTTAATCCTTTACATTTTGTGGTTAGTTTGGCCTTGAAATCACCACTAAAACTTATCTTAATGAGACAAACACAAAGATATTTTTCTCTGTAAAATTCATTTTAATTTAATTCACTTCAATTCTTTTTTTTCTTTTTCTTTTTTGAAGGCTATGAAATTTTAAGGGGCTTTTAAAATTCCATTCTTATTTGTAGCTATTGTTGATTGATGCTGTTCCTCAAAAAGAGGTTTGAACTATTGAAGATGTTTTGGGGTGTGTGTGTGTGTGTGTGTGTGTGTGTGTGTGTGTGTGTGTGTGTGTGTGTGTGTGTGTGTGCATACACACATGTATATACATATTTGCATTTGTATGAGCAAATGTGTGTGTGCCTGTGTAGAAGCTTCAAGTTGACATTGACTGTCTTTTCCCATTGTTCTTCACTTATTTTTTGTGGCATTCTTCTTGCTGAAATTTCTTGCTTTCCAATTCTGGGAGATATAACTTGCCAATTTGCCATGGAGATCACCTACCTACTTATCTATCTGCCTATCTCTGTCTACCGAGTGTTAGAAGTTCATACTGCCTGCCTTTTATGCAGGATCTGGGTTCTGAATTGTAATTCTCATGGTTTTGTGACAAACACTACCCATGAGATATCTCCTCAGCGCAGTTATTAAAGAACAGTATTGACCAAAGTATCTGGATACTTAAATTTTTTATTTGGCTTATAAAAACTTTTCTTGCCTGTTACCTACTTTCCTTCCTTCCTTCCTTCCTCCCTCCCTCCCTCCCTCCCTCCCTTCCTTCCTCCCTCCCTCCCTTCCTTCCTTCCTTCCTTTCTTCTTTCTTTTTTTATTACACAGTTTAGAATTTTTATTTATTTATTTTTAATAGTAAGTGTCTTTCATGAAGGAGGCTCAGCCTTTTTACCTCTTTGGGGTCACATCAAGCATGTCACTCCATTTGAAATGGGATTCTAACAACAGAGGTGGCATTTGAACTTTCCAGCATTAAGAAAGAAATGCTTTTTAATGATTCCCAGTCTGACAATGTATGTGGGGATAAGAGGTGGCATCTTCCCTATTGCCTACATTGTTTGCCATCTGCTTTATTCCTGGGGCATTTACAAGGGATATG